>CM076412.1:39601546-40201546 GCA_038363315.1 Mugilogobius chulae | reverse complement strand
TCTTGCTATTTTTGAGAAACCATGCAGGAAACACAAAATAAAATATTAAAGATTGTATGGAGGATTTTCCCAGGAAAGATAAATCCAGCAACTGTTTTCCTCATAGAGCCACGCCCTCCACTGCTGGGCAAATGAGTTACTTAAGAACATAGAGGGATATTGACAGATTAATAGACAAAGATAACAAGGTATCTTGTTTTCTATTGGCCAACGTTTTACTGGCCTCACCATGTCCACGGTTTATATATTTTATTATTCTTTTTCTGTTTATCATGAGGACAAGGCAACTGTTTGCAACTGTTTTTGATCAAGACTGACACCAAACACTTTTAGAAAATCCTTCATGCAACCTTTTAATATTGCTACTAGTGCTACGTTGTCGAATACCTACAATACACTACTCAGGTTAAAGTGTGTCTTAGAAATATTCGTTTGTCAAGGTTTCTACAGAATGGAGAGGCCAAATGTAAGACTTTTAAGACCTTTCCAAGACCACAAAACATACAAATTAAGACGTATTTGCAAGTTGTGACCTGTAGTATTTCACAATGCTGCTTATTTTCCAGAGGGCTTCTTAAGATATTATTTTATATTTTGCTATATTTCATCAAACAAACAACAATAGAAGAAACTCACCATGTGTGTTATATTATTGAGAATTTTCTGACAAAGCTGCAGCACTGTGAAATAGATCAAGATTTCTGACAGAAATTGCTTCATTACAAAACTTTTAAGAAATGTGCAAACATTTTTAAGATCTACAATGACAAATTTAAGACTTTTTAAGACCTTAAATTCAAACCTAGGACTTTTGAAGACCCTGCAGAAACTCTGTGTAACTACAGTAAGTAATTCCTTTACTTGAAATGTATTAAGCTTTGTCACTTTTTCATAGCATTAGTACTTGTCAGTTTTTCTCTCATATTTGAATAATTTTTGCCCTTTAGAAGAAAAAAATGTCTGCCAAAAAGAACATATTTGGTGTCAGCTATGAACCGAAGTTTTACTGATAATGTCTGTGGATTTATTACCCTGAGGCCGTATTAAAATCTAAGAATGGTGTCTTTGTCCATCATGGTGAGTGCCTTTAACAAGCAGCAAATGAACCGTCTTTAAATGCCCTGAGCTCCAAAGAGAGTCTGTTGGACATGTAATAGCTGTGGACCAGTCAGGCTTAATGTAGGCCTCTTGTGATTACCTGGTGTAATGACAGCCAATCCAAGTGTGGCCTGTGAACTATTACCATCTGAAGACATGTTGCAGTCTGACAGTGCGTTGTATTATTGTAAATGTTTTACTAATTTTAGCCTTGAATCGAATAGAGATAATACTTAATCTACTTAATACAAATGCCAAACCTAAAGTAGTGGCTCAGTACATTTTTGGCAAATCCTGTTAATAAATATTCTGGTGATATTGTGTAAAAGCATTTGTCCAGAAATGTATTATCAGTTTGTTTGAGTAAGAGATTGTCTGAAGTAAAATTTGACATATTAAAACTTTTTCATAACTAAAAAACAAAAACAAAATACCAAATTGCACATTTAACCAAGTACTTTTTGTGTGGTGAATAATTAAAAGCAACTATCTTGTAGATTGCAGAAGACAAACAAAAAAGTTAACTTGGCCTGAACTTTTTCTTGAGCTTGACCAAGTTTTCTTAAAATAACGTATTTCCTGTAATCCCTAAAAAACCTATAGACAGAAATACAAACACTTAGATTAGTATTTCAGAGATATTTGACCAATCTGATTCAATGCACTTTAGATTATATTTTTTGAGGCTGAATGTCAAATTAAAAACAAATAGTATTTGGTCCATTAAGAAGAGCAGAATTGTTAAATACAAAGTCAGTATTCCAAAGGCAAAAGTTCTAGGTCGGGTTTTCTGCTTTTTTTTTTACAAGTTTCACTCGGAATTAAACCTCCAAAATTTGGATTAATACTTTTTAAGGGCCTTATTGACTAGTTAATCAACTTTTAATACTTTTAAAGACCATGCAATTGTCAATAAATGAATCAATGATAATCTTTAAACGCATTAGCTGAAGTTTAACTGACAGAAATAATGCAATGTCTGTGAGTAGTGAAGTGCTTCAAAGTAAAATTAATTCCTTATTTGAATGTTTAATATTTTTTCTTTCAATTTTTATGTTCAGCCACTTAGCCTTTCTTACTACAAACACATTCTAATAATACCTTTTTACATATCTCCAAATCAACATTCATATTTTCAAAAACTTGATCCACTGCCAACGTCAGCGTGGACAGAAAAACTTGAGCATGTTGGAGTTATATGAAGTTGCCGTTTGAGGTTGTGTTTGCACAGCTTGTGTCACGTTAATCACAGGAAAGGCCAATTACAATTTCAAATGCAAGTCATAACATAACTTTGTCATAACTTTTGAAATCACATAAGATTCAGTGAGAATTAGATTAGCATAAACAAGCAAAAGTAATCCAGTTGTCACAATACCATCAAAGTAAATGACATCAAGGCGTGACATTTTTGGGGTGGGATTAGAGCTTCTGTGTTCAAAATAATTTTCTCTACTGTGGAGTTCAGCTAATTTTCATGACTATTAACTTAATAGCTGCCAATTTATATCCAGATATCAAGTTTTAAAAGAAAATAGTTGACATTTATCACGCAAATGTAAACTGGCTACAACACAGGATAAAAAATACTTCTTAAATTGCTTCTAATCTATAATTCTCCCTTATGCAATTTAGATCAACCTTTGGGGATTCCTCTGACCTCACTAAGCCTTATTGCTCTCATTAATCGAGATTACGTTGACTTTCATTGCACAACACTGGAAAAAAAGAGGGAAAAGTGATTTATTTGTAGATTTCAACAAGCCTCTGGAATGTCTAAGGAGCTATATTTCAAGGGCTCTCCAATATTAGTGACTTTAGATTACTTTTGGCTGAAGGAGGACAGGATATTTGCATTTGTCAAGAGTTATTCCACAGCTAATAAGAAGGTATCATTAAAAGTGACATGCTTCAGATTTCTTATGCATGTATGCTCGTCAAAATCCAGGTCAACTGAGGCCACTGTGTGGCTATTATTTTAGAAAATATACAACATGTCAAATCACAACCACAAAATTATGATGTGGTAATACTTTTATTGAGGTTATAGAAGAGCGTTTTCTCTATGGATTGATGGTTTCAGGTTTTCCAGCTATTTCTGGAGGACATGAGCAAAGGGAAGGCACAAGGTCAGTCAGGAACAAATGGACAAAAAGGGTGAAAGCTGCCCTTGATTGCTGCAATATTGATTATGTTCTTTTAATGACTAAAATGAAATGTTTTGATAGCATATTGTAACAGAAGCCTCTCAAGGACTTACATATACTTCTAATATTTACAATACACAGTGACATCTAGTGGTGAGAAGTAGGAAACTACTCACTACACTTCCATGCTGCTGTTAAATTAATAGAATTTCATTGATTAAGTGCAAACAAATATTCACCCGTTGACAATTCTCGGTTTGTGCTACAACAATAGCATGGCAGTGCAACATCTACAGACCTACAAGGCTCTTATGACGTTTTAACAGACTATGCAACAGTTAGTTAATGCGTGTTCACATTTAAATGAGAAAAGCATGAAGTAAAGACAGTATTTGACGTAGTCGTGTTAAGAAGTAGAGCACCAGTGTCTGAAGCCGAGACAGCATTCACGGGACGCTTCACCCCATACGTGGAGAGGTATCCTGTTGCCAGGGGTGAAGGGAAAGGCAATGACACGTGACAGATCATGTGATCACTGTGGGTCCAGTGCGCCCAGTCCGCTCATGAAGCTGAGAAACTTTCAGAGCGATGTCTACCAGAGGAGCTAGCATCACCTGTAGAAAAAAATAATCATAATTTAGGCAAATTTAGTCACTAAACATTAAAGAAAGTTTTAATCATGCAATTAAGCAAAATCAAAAACATTTTACAAGCACTCCTGCAGCATTTTATATTATGCAATAATGTTTTCTATGGCTTGTTTTCAACAGACTATTCTTTTTTACTTTTTAAATACCTGAGAATAATTGAATGTGCATGTGAAAGATTTAACAACAGATACTTATTTCACTGAAACGCAGTTGACTATATTTGAGATTCTTCTAAATATTCTATAAATGTCCCAGTTTACACATTTTTCAGATTAAAAGTTTACTACCTGATTATAAATTATGACATCATACAGCTCAAGCTGTTCACTGGACAAAAACTTCTCTAATGCAACAATTTTTTCTTCACTTAGCAAATAAATATACATAAGAACACATTTTGTTAGGTTTATGCTTACAGGGAAATTTACTGTGGTGTCATCAGCTTGGAACTTTACTTTACTTCTAGCTCTTTTCAACACAGCTTTAACTCAACTTTTCTTCACTTTGGTGTGTTATTGAGTCATGTAAAACTACATATATATTCATCTCCCTAATAAAGTTACAGTAGAAAATAATAATAAAAAAAAAAAAACCATCACATTAACTAGGGTTATAATGATCGTATGGATATATCGTGACAAGCATGGCAATACCGTATCGTTACAGAAGGTATCGGAACATCGCATACTAAAATAAATTTACATTATAAACCTGGACTGCAGGGTAAGCTGAAATATTTAGCAAAAATAGCTTATTTGTAAGACACTTGTAGTAACAAAGATAGTTGAAAAAAATTCTTTGCATTGACACTGAATTGACATAAGGAAATTATATCAGATTAATGTATCGATAGTAGTCGTGACCACTGTATCGGATACATATCGTACGGAAGGCTGCAATCCAGCCCTATTTACACTGCTCTTTATAATGTACAGTAAGTGTTGCATTGGTTTTCTGTTCAAGTTGCTCGTCTAAGCTTTCATTTAATAAATGGGATTACTGAAATGACAAGCAAATTCCTAATTCAACATGCCTTCCATGTTGAATTAAAACCCTTAACTGATGAGGTACTGCCTTGCTGAATGTGTTCTATTGACAAATATTTGCATGCAGCTGCTCTTTGAAACTTTAGATTCTTCTGGAATTATTTAAATGGGTTTATAAACATAAAATGATTTTATTGTGTAGCAGATCCCTCTGTGGATGTAGCTGGATAGTATTAGTGTTGATTGCACTGACCTGTGGGTCTTGGTAAATCTTCTGGGGGTCCTTTTCATAGCTGTCAATGTAGAGCCGAATAGTGGCCCAGCACTGCCTGTACCGCTGAGACGGAAAATAATCCTCGAACCGTCTGAAAAGATGATTCTGAGGCCCTGCGAAAGGCAGACAGACAAGAGATGAGAAAATATGATAAATGAAGATGCACTGTAAAAAAAATATGAAGCTACTTGTAGCAGCTGGAGTCAGTGTAGCAAGATGAAAAAATCATTTGAATCATTAAATATGGGGATTATCAAGTAACTAAATAAATAGATTAGAATCAGCAGCTGGGCCAAGATTAGGTCCATAGAGACAAAAAGTATTCCCTACAACTATTTTGTTATTACTATTTTCTCAATATCTATGTGGTCTTTTATGTGGTATTTAATTCTCGTTGCTCATACCTGATTTTTGGACACACTTCCATCCACTGGGTCTGTGTAGGCAAAGTTGTCTGCAATTGCCACCTCATAGGTTTTGTCTCCTGACGACAATTTCTTTCCAATATAGGCTGGGTCAAACATAGCTGTTTCGAGATCTTTCATCATTTTGTTGGCAGCATCAGAGTCAACCTCCTCATAATCATACCTGAACATCAATCAGTGTTGTTGTAACTGTTTTAATAGAATTGGCCACAAGAGGGCATTGAAGTACTGTGTCAAATAAAGCTGAACACAATTATGAAACTGACCTTGTAAAGAAATTCCTACCAAACTTCTGCCAGTGATCCTTCATAATCTCCTCAACGCTTTGCTTCCTGGTAGCTAAAATAGATAGCCACGCAAGTACTGCCCAGAGACCATCCTTCTCCCGAATATGATCTGAGCCTTAGTATTCAAGACAAACAGAATGGTGTAAGCAGACAATTTCAAAGTTTAT
This sequence comes from Mugilogobius chulae, assembly GCA_038363315.1. Taxonomy (NCBI): domain Eukaryota; kingdom Metazoa; phylum Chordata; class Actinopteri; order Gobiiformes; family Gobiidae; genus Mugilogobius; species Mugilogobius chulae. Next base: position 40,195,512 of record CM076412.1, on the reverse strand, counting down.
GACCAAAGTTTCCAACAAAACCATAGGAGAACTCACCTGTTCCAAAGCTCTCCTCTCCACAGAGGGAAAGTTTTCCAGCATCCATTAAATTGCCAAAGAACTTCCAGCCAGTTGGAGTCTCGTATAGTTGCATCTGCAGAGCTTTTGCCACACTTGAAAACAAAAAACACCCAACATTAAAACATTAACAATTACCACTGAGTAGGGATAAATGATCTATCGAAATGCCTGTCCTCCTTACTTGTCAAGAGCTCCACTTGTTGGCATACTACGGGCCAATCCTTTGACTCCTGTCTTCTGAAAATAAGGGATACCGGTAATGTTGGCGGCAATAACAGCCACCGAGTCAGATGGGTTCACAAAAAAGCCATGTTTACCTAGCACCATATTACGGTCCTGAAGAAAACACAACGCATAAAGAGTTAGCATATTTTGCTAATATGATTGCATACTTTACTTTGCAACTAATTTTTGCTTACACCGTCACCATCAAAAGCAGCTCCAAAGTCGTACTCTCCTCCTTTCATTGTATTGACTAAATCAGCAGCATAGGTCAAGTTAGGGTCTGGGTGGTGGCCACCAAAGTCTTCTTGAGGAATACAATTGACAGCAGAATTTGCAGGAGAACCAAGCTCTTCACAGACAATTTTCTTTACATAAGGGCCAACCACTGGAAAAGACAACATGTTTTTAAATGAAAAGAATTATTTAATTTACAAATTGCAATGCTGTTTCATTTCCAGTACCTCCGTGCATTGCATCTAGACGGACATTGATATGGTTTGGTCCTGAGAGAAGCTCTTTTAGTGCAGCAAAGTCAAATATACCTCTTAGCATCTCTGCATAAGCCTCAACTGAGTCTACAATTTCAACTACAAAAAAGAATAAAGAAAGAAAAATATAAGTAATCATATTACAACTATAGTAGGTTGTTTTCATATGCAATTATGTCCTATACAAGATAATTGTACCTGTAAAAGGTTTGAAGGTATCAACCTCAAATGTCTGTTTGCCAATTTTTGAAATGTCCACCTTCAGCTCTGGACAGATGTGGTACTCCTGCAGACTTTTGCTGACTTCAAATATTTTGTTTGTAATACCTTCAGGAGCAGGACCTGTGGACAAGGGGAAACCTCTAGTTAAAACGACTGAAAATGTATTCCTTTAAACACAAACACAAACACTGTACAGTCTAACCTCCACTGGAGATGTTGTACTTGATGCCAAAATCCCCATTGGGGCCTCCGGGGTTGTGGCTCGCAGTGAGGATAATGCCACCCACTGCCTTTATCTTGCGGATCACACAAGAGACTGCTGGAGTCGACATGATGCCATTCTGACCAATAACTAGGGTTCCAATCTGTGAAAGCAAAGACACATTATGAACAAGTAGTATGTTTGCTACTTTGAACTTTTAATTGATGCTGTGGGGTTTTCCAGCTGCATTTTATAATACCACACTACATTTTCAAAGCTGCAATGGCTTTTAGCAGCGGTGGCACTGAAGTGTGTTAAATCATGACTTGTACTAGTGTCAGAATTTAATCAACATTTTTGATGACCTGAGACATGACTTGATAAAAACTCAAACTTGGGACTTGACCGATACTTGTTTCAGGTTAATTGAAGCACTGACCTGTAACAAGTTAAGGCTTCACCTAAAAATATTATTGTGTTTAACTAAACATACGTAAATTTACATTTAGTTCCAAACCCCCATCACCACTCAATGTACTGGCAGGACGTTTAAGTTCATAACCATAAAGTTATAAAGTTTTAAGAAATGTTATATGAAATAAATGTGTATATTTTGTTTTTGAAGGACCCCACTAAGATTAGCTAACTCTTGAGTTGGGTGCAGCAAATAGGAATCCTAATAAAGAAACAAATAAACAAAAAAAAAAGTTTACACAAATCATAAAAAATAGCAAAAACAGAATCTGTAGGCTACTTTATCTAGTATTGGACTTTGAAGTTATTTTGAACTTTTGGCAGACTGATTTGGAACTTTATTAGTCCAAACATTTGAGTCTTACTTGAGACTACTTGCAATTAAGGGCCAAGTCCCATAGACTGAATAAATGTTGAAACCAGATGATACTTTGGCAATGACTATAATGAAGGAGAGTAATTTTTTGAGTCTCCAGATATAAATGACTTTTTACGTACATATCTGGAGGCCTAACTCCTATTTATTTAATTAGGCCTATACATTAATCAATACTCAGTGGATGTAAACATGATGCACGCCACAGACATGCAGCACAACGTGACCAAGTGCACGTTTCAGGCACGCCCCCTGTTGCCAGTCCCCACAGAACATTATGAAACAACTCAGGGTTTCCTAGACATTGCTTTTAGTGAAGAATTGTGACACAGTTAAACCTATAGTCTACACAGCCATTTAGGGAACATGAAGTGGAGCTTCTATTTGAAATGTCAAAGGTTATCTTGTGACATATAAGTGACCCCTGCTGCACTTTGCCCAGAAGAGCAGTCCTGCAAAAGCACCACAGGGAATGTCCAAAGAATGATTATAATTTACACCTGTTACAATGGCCTGTCCAATGACCAAGCTATGGACTAAAGAGGCATTAACTATCTTTTTAGATTCCCACTCACCAGACAAAGCAAGCCCCCAGTCTTAACCAGTTGAAACTTGTGTCAAAATATGTCCTTGAATAATGAAGAGAGCTCAAAATAGACTAGCATGTAGCATTTGGGACTGTATGCTGCTCTAAATGCAGCTTGCAGATATTTACATTACTTACCACTAATTTATTTGTTTAGTTGGTCAGCATGACAAGCTAAAGCTTAACCACAAATGAACTTGATTGAACTTGGCTGCTAGCTTAATTTGCTACTAGCCCAGATGGTGCATTGAGCAAAGCAGGGCTAAGTTAGCATTGCACTGCTAACATTAAAATCACACTACACTGACCCCATTTGCAGCAGCGATTTGGACGATCAGCTGAATGGCATCTTTCATGAAAAACCTGCCGTCTCCTCCCACCACCACAGTGGCAGCCTGGCGCTCCGAGGGCTCGATGACTGAAATAATGCTCTGAATGAAGTTTTCCGCATAGTGTTGGTTTTGTTGGAAGACCGTGACCCTTTTCCTTAGGCCGCTGGTCCCTGGTTTCTGGTCCGTGTATGGTTTGGTCTTCACTGTGGTTATCTTCACCATTTTTGAGCCGAGTTTGGAGCCCTTAGCAGCAGACGCCCCCGTGTGTGTGAGATCTGCAGCCTGATCCGAGGAAAGGGACGCAGTGTGAAGCCAGCGCTCACGTACACACCGGGATACTCCCCTCAAACAAGGTCCGCCCACCCGGTGTAGAGGGCTAGTAGGGATGGTACCATTCAAATACACAACAGGGTCAACGGGGGTGTCCTGTGTCCATACTCAAACCTCTTCTGCAATATATTTAACGTGTGAGGATAGCTCGCCGTGATCGTATAGTGGTTAGTACTCTGCGTTGTGGCCGCAGCAACCCCGGTTCGAATCCGGGTCACGGCATCTTCACATAGTGTTTTCATCCAACTAAAAAAACACATGTTTTAGGTTGATAATTGTAAGCACTGTTGGGTAAGTTACAGTAAAATTGTAATACGTTATATATTACTAGTTACAGGGACAAAAATGTAATACATTTGTATTATTTCTGTCTCCAAAATATGAGTTACTTACACTAATGTGAGTTACTTTGAATTACTTCTTTGAGCCAATCACATATTTGTTAAGACAACACTAAACCTGTTACATTTACACATGATTACTGATTAATTTATGGAAATGTGATGTCACAACACATTTTCCTCATACTATTTGATTCACCTTTAAACCAACAGACAGTGATTTAGTGGTGCTTTGGTCCTGAAGTGTCGTTTTCAGTAGACTATAAAAGCAATTAATTTACATGAAAGTAACTTATGTTACTCAGATTGTAACTAGTAATATATTATCAACATTTTTATAAGTAATGAGTTACACTACTTACTGAAAAGCGGAATATATTAACTAGTTACTTTTGTAATACTTTTGTAACTAGTTACTCCCAACACTGATTGTATTTATTGAAAGTTTGTATTATAATGAATTAAAACATTCAATAAAAATTTGATTCTTAAACCATACAAAAACAATTTACCACTGTGTAACCTTTCTGGTGGCATTAATATATGGCATAAAACATTGCAATATGGCATTAAACATTGCAGATGCTCTGCTGTCACCATACTTGTCTCCACTATTCCAGTATAGATATCACATGGATGGTGAAATTAATCAAGCAAAACCACGAAAATGATGCACATCCCACAAAAAATAAATAGAGTGCTAAAAAAGCCAACATTGCACAATATTTTTACAATAATAATAATAATAATTTTATTTATAGAGCACTTTTCACACAAAACAGCAATTCAAAGTGCTTAAACAACATTACAGTAGGCTCAGCAAACACTTTCCATACAAAAAGTAGAGCATCTTAATTAGCACGCAGTTAGTTAAAAGCCAGTTTAAAAAGATATGTTTTTAGGTTAGTTTTACAAGTACTTAATGTACAGGAGCTTCTAATGTACAGTGGGAGAGAGTTCCATAGCTTTGGTGCATAATTGATGAACGCTGCATCAAACATTTTGTTCCCGATTACTTTGGTGACTTGCAGCAAATGAGCTGAGGAGGACCGCATTGTTCTACTAGGCACCTAGAGCACCTTCCTCAATGAAGAGGAAAAATTATACCCCCTATGCCTTGAAAGAAAACCCTCCTCAAAAAAGGATGTAGGCTGATTGTTAACTTTTTTGTTTGCAATAAAACACCCAACAAAGTAAAGGCCATGTATGATAAATAAATACAAAACTTTAGGCAAGGAAAATTTATTTGTACAAATTTAACACAAAATAATTCAAAGTGTTTTACATAGGGAAAAAAAAAGATGCAATAAAATCATAAAACAAACAATAAAAAAAACACAGATAATAAATATAAAATTCCCTAAAAGTGCAAAAAAAAAAAAAAATTGACCTCCATTAAACTTTAAGTATCGAATGACTTATTTCTGTCACCACTGCTTAAATAGTCTAGAGACCTGCAGTGTGCAACCTTCCATCCTAAAAAAAATATATCAATACCGAGATTGTGAAAGCAGGAATCCATAAATATTTGTCTATTGCGTCACATTATTTGATCTAGCTGGAGCAAAGTTGAGAATTGTTGAGAAAGGTGCAGTGTGTAGAATTAGCTACCTAATGCAGTGACTTTTTTTTTTTTTCCATAGTTCTACTCATTTAATTATGAATGTCATTTATACAAATTCAGACTATTGTAAATGAAAACTAAAATGTTTCCTCTTGCCAAAGTTTACAGCTAAATTGACCAAGCAGAGTTGCATCACAGGCCAATTTCTCCATACATTAGAAGTGAACCTTTTCAACCACCAAAGGGCCACACTATTAAATATACACCTACTACACCATGTGACATTTAGCGGGTCTGCTCTACTGTTTCAGCAGAGAAAGTCAAAGGGCAAATAATGGCCTGGGAGGTATAAATAGTAGGGCAAGACTTTTCTCAGCTGTAAGGGCAAATAAAGTTTAGATCTGAGTGCAATGGAAGCATGTTTTCAAGACCCATCTAAAAATATCAATTATAGTTACAATAAAAATTAAATAAAATATTGATACACATGATACAGTGCATATGAGAAATTGAACATAAAAACTAAAAAGCTTTAATGTAAGGGGAAAATATGCTTATTTCAACAGCAACAATAAAAATGTAGCTGAAAAGCATAGTTAAAGACATAATGTAGGTGTGTATTAGCCAGTTTCAAATGAAGTTCAGGGGAAGCACTAAATGGCAGCATCTAAACAGTTTTCCAACCAGGGGTACTGTATTACCAAGTTTAAAAGACAGTACAATTTAAAATTATCTCAATTTTATCTGTGGTCAGCTTTGACTACTTTTGTATGATTAGGTTCTTAAATTCAATTAAAAAATATATAATAATTGACAATATGCCAATTTATTTACCTAAAATCTTTAGTTAAAATAAAAAGAACAAAAAGTTTTCAAACCAATGACACAAGATACCATCTAGAACTAAACTACAAGTTCCCAGTTAACGGTGAGACGTTATATGTGAAGAACTTGTGTGAAATTTCAACAAAATCATTGTGTACTTAATGGATGCCGGGTAGAATGCTTTCTGTACAATTGTAAGTCCAGTCTAGTTTTTCATTAATAGGGAGAACATGCTGGCACACCTGAAAATACAAATATACAGAAATAAAACATTTTACACAGAAACAGATTAAAGTGTATACTCACCATCTTAGTGCGTCCAGTTATTTCAATAGCAAACACATTCATGCCTCTACTGCTGCAACAGTTTCTGCTCTGCTCATTATTTATATGAACGGTCACTTTCTGGTTGGACTGTAAAACAAATTCTATGAGCAAGTTAAGCATTGGCTACTGTAGAAGTAATATGTTTTATGATTATTCCTATTTCTAAGTTAAAAACATTCTTTTTCGAATAGATGCAAACGATACCTTATTGGTGATGAGGGAGGAAATCCTATGATCTCCTTTGTATGTGTGAATTAAAACATTGTCATTCCCTCGTACAGGCTTGGCCTGGTTTTGGCTGTTATAGATTTGTGGATAGCTTGGTGAAGAAGTTTAGTCCTCGAGTCCAGACAGATTGGGTGCAACACCGGCTGGGCGCTTTCACAGAAAATATCAATTTGGAAAGGACACGCCTGAAAAATCCAAGAGAGTATTATTTTATATTGAATAGGACAGTTTAAAAACACAGCTTTTAATGTTTACCTCCAAAAGCTCAAGCATACGGTTATATCCCATTGCTTCAAGAGTTGCCCACAAGTCAGTCGGGTCCCCATCTTTCTCTGTAGCCTCCATTAAATTAAGCTCCATAAACCCCTGCTTTGTTAGCTGATTGTTCATCATATCAAAGTTTTCTGTGACAAAACAGTTTTTACATTCACAAAAACCCATTTTAATTAACTTTTTGAAGATTACCTTTGCAAACTGCCCAGGCATCTTTGTCACACTTTTCCCCACTGGTTCTGAGCTCAAAGAAATTATATTCATCCAAACTGAGCAAACCATTTCCATCCAGGTCTATCATCTCAAACACGTCAGACAGCACCTCCCTGTGGCCAAGAGAAATCAGCACAATGTTTTTCTTTTAATGTCGCACTGAAAAACTGACCTTTTTGGTAATGTAGTCATTGCTTTTAAAATATACAAAGACTGTATTGAAACACACCTGAGTTCTCGACCCAGATCTAGTTCTCCGGTGTCTGTCCGATACACAAGCTCTTTGGATTTATGAAGAGGCCTGTTTTCTTGTTGCTTTTTGTTAACCTACAACCACTGCTGAATGGGAGCAAGTGGTAAGTCCCGGCTTTCATCTCCCCTCTCCAAAGATACTTCTGCAGAGACAAAACAGTGGCAAAAAAACTAAAAGACTGAAACATGTTTATATATTTTCTGCAATCACTTACATTTTTGTGTTTAGATTCAGTAAAACCAACTAAAGTAGAATCTTCCTTGCTTTCACCAGCTGTCATGATAAAAAGAGCTGTGTCTGTTGACAGCCAATTGGATTTATCTGAAAAAACAAAATTTGCACATCACAAAATAAAACTAAAATATGCACAGTGAAACCTTTTAATCTTTGGGCTAGCTTTGATATAAGCACTGTAGTTACTTAAAAATAAATTACTTATTATGAAAATTACCTTTCTTACATTTCTTAGCTGAGTGAAATTGATAAATTAATGAATGTGCTTTGTTTTTCTGCCTAGAATAAACTCAGCTAAACAGCCCATCTCTACATTTAAGCTGAGCACTACGTGGAGCTCTTTTACAGTACAGAATAAAAGAGTTAAATCAAATTCAATCAGGTCTATCTCCATGGAGACAAGATGATGCAGATGCCAAGTTGACTTTGAATCAGATCTGTGGAAAGCTCATCTTGCTCACAGTGAGAATGCATGGTTTTCAATGTACTTATAGGCAATAAAGTAACTGAGAATTATAAGCGCAAGATAATTTACATGCCATGCTGTGTGACAATCCAAGCAACGATCTGACCTTCTACCAGAAAAGTTTTATACTTTAATGTGGAGGATACCTGGTCTGTTGCTGAGGGCAACTGGTTGAATAGTTAGGTAAACTTCTGTAGTTTGAGGGAGGTGCAGCTGGTACTGTAGAGAAGTAATGGTTCTATCTGCCTCCACAAAAAAACAGCCCTTAACAAAACTGTGTTGCCAGTCCTGAAATACAAAAGTCATGTATTTAATAATATTGCCTCTATTGATTTAATTATACAGATATATGAATTAACATAAAAGCATACAAAGGCAGACAAAAAAAAATAATATATTGTAATTATTGGTTAGCTTAGTCAAAACACGTTGCTGCTATATGATGTTCTTCCACAAGAGGGCAGAAGTGTTCCATGATAGGGACAGAAAATGTATCCTGAAAAGTGAAGTGCTTTTAACTTTGATTAAATACAGCCTCAATGTTGTGCTCATGAACATTCTATGTTGTCAAGAGAATACTAAGAAATATTTATGGACCCTATATTTTCCCATCGTTTCATCTACTAGGAACTGATATAAGGTCATACTTAGAAATAGCGCAGGAACACCAAAACAGGGAGTTTTTCCACTTTCATTGGAGACACATTAAAAGAAAACACAGTTGATGTGGCCGTGTTGTGAATGGTCATAGAGGACCAGGGACATTGGAAATAGGCCATATTTCGTTTTTGTGGACAAATAAATCACTAAGTTAAACAAAGAAAGAACCATAAAGATGGCGCATACTGCACCTTTAGAGGGAATCCATTTTCTCAAATTATTTATTGTAGGCTGTGAGAGGCATACAAGATCAAACTATAACACTTCAGTGGTTTGTCCAGACAATATTAAATGAGAGAAATTGCCATGGGCACCTGTTTAGTGCTTAAAAACTGCAGAATTAATGTCTCCACAGAGACAGGGTCAGCTGGCGGAGTAATACAGCCACTGTCACCTGCTCTGACCACAAACCTGATTTAAAGCTGCTTTGAGTGTTGGGAAAACTCTGCAACCAAAATGCACAAATCTAAAAATAAATAGGTCTTTGTTTTGTTTTTTTAAATGTATACATTACTGGCATTAATACACCTAAATTATCAATATTGGGTAAATGCATGTAAAATGTCTTTTCCAAAAAACATGAAAGAACCGCATCCTTTGTACAACAACAAAAACAGAGCCAACCCCCACCACCCCAGCCCAATTATCAGCCTCTGGCAATATAACAACCAATATGTGAAGTGAAGTTCCTGTGGAGGTAATCTCTGGACACACATTTCTTACAGCATTGATGTCAAGCCCTTTCCAATCTCAACAGTGTGTTCAGGCCTGAGAGATGGGGCAGTTATTGCAATTTATTTATGTACTTTTTTTTCTTGAAGTAAAGAAAACCAGCTGAGGCTAAGCCAAAAAGAGTGAAAACAAAGCACCAGGATCAATAGTGTGTATATACTATCCATTCGTCCTGGGTTAGATTGGAACAACAAAAACTACTGTGACAAACATAGTAATGTGCTCCTACATTTGGTCTATGGTTGAAGAGTAGGCTACAAATGTAAGTCAGAATCAACTGAACTGGTATCCAAATGTTAAGTTTGGTTTGGTAATTACTAAGCTTACAAAATGGAGCAAAAAAAGTGTTTTCATACAAGCATGATAATCACTAGATAAAGCCTTAAAGGAAACCTATTGTGTTTTTCCATGTACTTAGTAAGAGTTATTTCACATATAGATCAGTCCATTTGGTAAACAAATGTATCAAAACAAAAGCAAAAATTAAAAAATGCAGAACCAATAAACCCTGCATCTTAACTGTAAATCTTAACCATAACAAGCAGAAGAATAAATTTATTTTTTTGTTAGGATGTGGCTAAATGGTCTTTCTAAACCTTATATGCTTAACGCAGAATCAGATTTATTTTATTTTTTTTTTATTTTTGAGTAATAAGAAATAAAGTGGGCAACGAACGGGAGGTTTTCTGAGCATCAGCTGAAGGACAATAAAAGATTGCTCAAACTTGAATGAATCAATCTGAATGATTTTTTTGCGAGAAAACACTGTCATAACACAGCAAAAAAATTTGAAAAGTTGAATAGGTCCCTTAAGTCAAAAGATTAATTATTGAAGTTATACAGTTATATAAAGTTTTTATTTAATGCTCAATGTTTACTGAGCAGATTCATTTTGTTACTTCTGGGTCATATATTTTACCATTCTAGCCCCTGCCCTCTGAGGTTTGACAAAACAAAAGCAGTGCATACAGAGGGAACAAATGTGGAATAGAAAAGCTAGGTGTTTACCTGTAAATTTGCAGGTTCTTGCACTTTGCTGACCTTAGAACTACTTGAAGTCATGGTGAAAACACTTGATAAGGAAGACCGCCTACTGCGAGCTGAAGAGGGACGAGATGATGGTTGACTTTCTGCAAAATATACATAAGATAGAAAACAAAAGGGCTAAAGCACTAAAGAAATTGGTAGTTAAAATAGTAAATGTGAATGACTGACAGATGAGCACATAAATTTGAGACCGCACCTGCTTCAAACATTCAAAGAAAGACAAGAAGCACAAAAGAAATTACTGAAACTATTATTTGTCTTGTGTGAAATCAATGCTAAGTTCAAGTAAAGATGCCTTAATTCCAATTGGACTACACCAGCATGTGATGTAAAGCTTAACCTTCTTTAATTAATTAGGGAGGCATTTTAAATTACGAATGGCATAACCGCACCCATTCAGATGTCTCATTTTGCAAAACCTTTTCTTCCTCCCTTTTGAACACTAATTGAAACCAGAAAATGTCAATTCACTAATGAGGCACTATAATTGTTTTCAAGCTTGGAAAATCAAGATACAAAGTAATGTGTTATGCCTTCAAGCAAATGAGATAAATAAATCGACTGCAATGCTGTTTCTTATTGATTCTTTTTGCAATCTCTAAAATCTAAATTACGTCTATGCCTTAGTGTGCATATGTAAAAGTGATTAAATATTTTCTTTCATACAATAATATGATTTTGTGATGCACTGACAAATGGGGAGACAAAACAGTAGTTGAGTTCCAAGCACAACACTTTCAACTTGCACAACCACGCAGCGTCTCTTGTCAGCTTCTTGTTAAAATGTACCAAGAACAAATCAATACGTAGGAGAGGCAAATAATGTGATAATCCCGACTAGTATGTGGGAACTCATTTGTTTTTGCAGCGGTGGTCGCCGGGACACTCCTCTCCACCACCTCCTAATCCCTCATCATCTCCCCAGTGAGAAGTGGTGGAATCCTCCGAATCAATAACGCGAACATGAACTGACCACTTAAATCAACCCCATTTATCTTCCCACTCCTGGCTGTCTCTGACTTACACATCTGAGATTCCAGGGCCTACCTTTTCTGCACACATTGCTTTTGTGGAATAGTACAAAAAAACATAGATTTTCATATCCACTTTCCATGTGATAGGTTGGTAAACAAGTGGATGGCGAAGCTGTCAGTGTTGTAAAAACCGCTTTACTTGCGTTGGAAAGTGGACAGTCTATAGCCCATCATGCCATGAACAACATATTTACCACAGTAGACGGATCTTTTGTCAATCTATTGGAGGCAGAAATGCTTTAAAGGTCCCTCCCTCCAAACAAGCAGGTCTAATTGTGTGGCTATTATGATGTATGGTCTGTCTTAATGAGGCGATTTGTCAGAGTAAGGAGGGGGGAAAAAAGATCAATATTAGAGCTATTATTTATTCATTTAAACTAATCAGTGAGGTGTTTTGGGGTATTTGTTTTTTCTATGGTTGAGCACCTAAAAAGAGGCCTATTATCAACATACATTAGCTGTCTTTATTTGACAATCAAACTTACAAAGCTAACTGCACGGTTTTATGCCGTCCATTCATGCAGGAGACTGTAATTCTAAAATTCTACCACATAGTCTAAAATGTAACTGAACTTTACAACGGTGTAACAAAATAAGATACTGTCTCCTGCTGGACAGTGATAAGAAAATTCTTAAAGATTAAAAAATGTAATCTTAAAAGCATCTTAAAAGGGTTATAGTGTCATTTTATTGGAAAGAAAGGATTGACCTTTTTTTGCTGCACTGTCTGCGTCTGATCGCGGTGTTTCTAGAGCCTGACTTTCTCCAGAAGACAAAGATGTTCCCATGTTCTTCGGAGGGCTGTAGGGCTGGCTGCCAAAGTTCTGTTTCTTCTGCTTGACATCAGCCTCAAGTCTCTCCATAGCAGCCGTCTGACACTGCTCCACTGTAGACGCAAACAATCTACAGAACTGACAAGAAAAGGAAAAGATATGTATAGGCCAACGATCCATGAACATAGTTTGAAGCTTAGCAACAGGACCACATATCAGTGCAGCAAGTTAATTAATTTTGCCAAACTGTTTTACCTCTGTATAATCCAGTTTTCCATCCTTGTTGATGTCAGCAATCGAAAAAATGGCATTGATCTCCTCTGTAGTCATTTTCTCACCTCTCTGCACGAGCCATATTGTTACAGAAGTACAAACTAATGGCTTACACATACATACATTGAACTAACATGTAATATCATTGATTAAGTAAAACAAAATTAAACTTTACTTACATTTGTAAGAGCCTTTTCTAATTCACTGTGACTTATGTATCCATCATGGTTAGTGTCCAGTTTTCTGAAAGCTTTTAGCAATTCTTGTTCATCAGTCTTCTTTTCATTTTTGAGAATTTCACAGAAGTCGTCAAAGTTTAGTTTAGATGTTCTATGCGACCAGTATTTGTTTAGAGTTGCTTGAGATGGATTTCTACCAGCCTGCTGCAAAACTAGAACAAATGCAAAGAAATGCATCAAATAACTCCATTAATCTAGTGCCATGCAACATCTGAAACAAGCATAGACAAGCAATAAATTGGTAATAAAATGATTAATATGTTGTATATTACCACAAATAGAAAACAGAATAACCTAATTTAAACTTGAGTCATTTTAGTAGCAGACAAGATATAGGCCACTCTAAAAATGTAATGTTACAGGTGTCTGTTAATGAATAAATACACATTTTAATTTGATGATTTTTGCAGGTAACTAGAGCCATAAACCTTTTTACTAACACTACAACAAAAAACTGACATAAACAAATGTTTGTCTGTCCTCTACCTGATTGAAATAATTGTTATTCTGAAGAATGTTATGGCACGTAAACAGAACTATTTCGCCATATAAAAATGTCACATAGAAATAAAATAAAACACACTTTAAAGCATAGACATTAACTAATTGTCTATGCTTTAAATTATGATTAACGCTAAGTTAATTTTTGCAATCTGGCTGCTAGGAAATAAACACTGAAGCTCGTATCTTACCATGGCAAAGTTGTTGTTTAGAAGATATATTTGTCAGACTAGATTTAAATACTGACAGGTATGCAGCTCTGCATTGTGTGTAAAAAGCCTCATTTTCTCCTGTCGGACGTAGAGGAGAATCGTAAATTGACATTCTCCTTTACAATCAGTAGTATTTGCAGTACAGTATCCTTAACGTTACATCAGCAGCTACGGCAGCGCGGTTAGGAATTCGTCAAGCATTTAGTAAAATCACAATGTATTTAATCGTAAAACAATCATCGCAAGCTGGATTGCTGGTTAGCTAGCTAGTTTTTTTCGCTGTAATAGACCTAGAGGAATGAAAGAAGGTTGCTAACCACAGCCTGTTGCTAGGTAAACAAAAAGTAGTAACACCCAAAACTGCCCTGATGAAACAATTATTGCTGTGACAAAAATAGTCTGCTAGTGCCGTGAGTAGTGGTCAGAAAATTCGTTAGTAATCATAATTTGTATTTTAATTTAGAATGGAGTTTAAATAAAAACATAAAGTTACAGTCTCTTGTTATACTCCACCAAGAAACAGAACCGCGGAACCAAAAGGAGGGCCAGTGAAGAATAATCTGTTTCCGCACGAGCTTATATTAAGGGAGCAATGCGCCAGTTTTTGAACTCTGGTAGTGGAAATGCCGTAAGTATTGTTTGAAGTTCATGAAATGTACATTTTATATTTGCGTAATGTTACATATATTCTCCTCGATCTCACATTATCATTAAGGCTCGGGATCGTGGCATCAGACATCTGCAGAATGTTCAGTTTGTCTAATGTTAACGTTAACGTTAAATCAATTGAGATTTGAAGAGTCTAAATACCAAAAATAGAATTTATTGAAGCATATCTGACACTACAGAGTGGTAGACAGAGTTACCATTACTAACCCAGCAATTTTTTTCGGGTTGTTACACGGCTGTTTTATTTACTTTTTATGTTGTTTAGCTAGGCTAATTAATTTTTATGGAAGTTCTGAGTTCTGCAAACTTGACAGGAAACATGGCGGATTTCCATGGTAACTGTTGTTGCATCCCGAGCTCCATAGCATGCATTAATCAAAACAATGCATTAAAGTAAATAAACAATCCGATAAACTTCTTGGTGACTTCTAGTAAATTTATCTATCACTCTGTAGTGCTAGAAAATGCTGTAATAAACGCAATTTTAGTATTTAGCAATTTAAAATCTCCATTAGTTTATAATCAGACCAACTGAACATTCTACTCATGGGTCATGATCCTGAGCTTTATTTCTGGAGGAGAAGGTGCTGAACTTATGCCATGGCTTGTCCAAATAGGGCTATATACATGTAGTTTTCTTTTTAAACCTGCAAGACGCTACATATCCACCTTTTTAAAGGCAAATATGTTTGTCTTTTAATCCTTAAAGGCCACCAACAAACTCTAAAATACCACTCCCAAAAAGAGGGCAACCACAGTCAAATGTGACTGCTCCAAAAGGTTTGTTTGTTTATATTTGTATCGCGGTAATTGCCATGAGTGTTAAGATAATGCTGTGACATTTCAAGGATTGTTATTCAGTGGCATCTGAAATATTGTTTTATTTTTTTCAGCAGCCAGGTACAGAGTATCAACACTGGACCAAGTTCCACAGACAGTTGGCAAAAAGTGAGTAGTCCAGTTTATTCAGCATTTATTTATTTCATTGCTTTTAATTTATGCCCTTTTTGAGTCCATCACAAGAAAGAGGAAATTCACACAAAGACCACAGTATAGCCGGCAACGGCCTTTTATTAGTTGCTATGCAGTATTTCAATTGCTTCATTTTCCTGATGGTCATTATGACGTATCCCATTTTAATGACAGGAGACTAGAAATGATAGAGATCTATCATTGGCCAAATTATCAGTGATTTACATAGCACTAAAAATAGTTGTATAAGAGTCACTTAACACAAGAACCATTTCCTTAGTCTGGGTTGACATTTCATGTCTGTCCCATCCATCAAGACAAGCATTAGTTTTTCATTTTATAGTTCTGTCACTGCTACAATGAATGAATCTACTTTATGGTGCAACGCTTACTTTATTATGTCAAATGAGTAAATATTCAGAAGCGTAGGAATTGACACCTTGGCAGCTTAAGGACTTGTCATGATCAAAATATAGTGGATTTAACACCAAGTTCAAATCAGTCATAGACATACATAATTTTGTACTAATCATTGTTTAATGTTTTCTCCTGTGCTTTTTACAACCCTAAGCATGGACTTTT
Source organism: Mugilogobius chulae (assembly GCA_038363315.1). NCBI lineage: Eukaryota > Metazoa > Chordata > Actinopteri > Gobiiformes > Gobiidae > Mugilogobius > Mugilogobius chulae. The sequence goes on along the minus strand of CM076412.1, from coordinate 40,179,799 downwards.
TGCGGTCCAAGCTGGATAATTCAATGAGTGCATTCATCAAAGCCAAGAAAGAGCTAGAGGAAGTTTTAGTGAGTATATTTCTTTTTTTGAATCTTTAAAATGGGAAGCGGAAATTTCCTCTTTGCTATCATGATATCATTGAGACTGAGAGATTATTATTTCTGGAATGACCATAACCCTTTGTCATGCCTCATCCCATTTCCTACACGATTCTGAATATAACAATACGTATGTATGTTAATTAGTCAGCAGGGGGCAGCAATGAACAAGGACATGCCTTTTCTGAAGCATCTGCTGAGCTGAAGCATGAGCTACAAAGACACAGAGACCTGAGTAAGTGATAATCTCAAATCTGTGATTATGTGATTAAAACTCTGATGACACCAGCCTACTATTCCGTCTTTCAGCTTCCAAACTAAAGCAGCATTTTAAAGAAAACCGAGAGCCAAAGAAACCACGTCATGGTAAAGAGTAAGCCTATTGCATATTGCAAGACCTTATTACACCACCATATATATTTATTAGTCAATTCTACCTTGTGTAATTTCACTTCTAAATCAGTATATTTATTTGTAGTCATTTTATTTAAACTCTGCTCTATTGCTAGCTATTTGTTGTTACTGGCTTGGTCATTGTGATTGTACTTGACAGCATAGATGAGCACTTTGTGTGATTTTGCCTTTATCTTTAATTTTGCTGAAATCTACAAAAACATTTTTGTCCTAATAGTTTTGTTAATGAGGGGCTTGAAATGCAGTCACAAGTTATTAGATTTGTCAGATTATTACTTTCCTCTATTCTGAGTGCATCATCATGGCCATTTAACATTATTCACATCAATGAATGCTCTTATTTCATTGTGCGCTTTGCAACCTTCAGAAAAAGACAACATTTTGTTATGGCTACACAAACAAGTTGAGTAAATTTCCTTGGGGAGAGAATTTATGTAATTTTTAAGGCACATTTTGTGCCTGCAGCAAAGTAATTCTTGTGATCGAATCACACAATGGTGACTTGTGGAAAATGAATAGCCTTTATTGTCAGGAGGGGAGCTTGTTTTTCGATAAGGTTGTTAGAAATTATTTTAATTCGTTCCAGTAAGGGAGCTGAACATACATGATGCATTGTAGATGCACGCCTCAGGAATGTCACATTTTTGTCACATGGTAGATCTGTAAAATTTATCAGCTTTGCATAAACCTCCTTACAACAACAGAGCTCACAATGTCAACAGAGATTGTAGTAGGAGAGAATAGGCCTTCTATGTCTACCAGGACACACATTTTAAGTAAACAAACTGTTATTCAAAGCTGCTGAACACTTCTGCCCTATATCTGCGGGATGTGTGAAATCTAGACAGATGATGTGGATGTTTTGTGCAAGATCCCCTGCCCCAGTGTAAAATGTTTGTTTAGATGTGAAGATATGTTTACAGGCATCTGCCTCATTACCCACTTAAGACATGCTAGTAGTAGCAGCAATAATGTCTTATACCTCTTGTTAATTTTTAGTTAAGGAACAGAATACAGTGAGATTTTTGACCATTGTGTCACATGAAAAAGACCATATTCTTATGCACAATTAGACCCGTGTACAGCTTCATTTGCCTAATAATCTTACAATCCTACTGTTGAATTTGTTCTACTTTGTTTGACAGTTCAGAATCACCTAGGTGCAGCCTTTAAGGTTAACAAAAGTTTCAGTTAGCAAAGCAGTCTGAAGAAGTCGCTTTTGGTGAGCAATCAGGCTTGGGCCAGGCATAAATCCTCAAGAGTGTAGTGGCAGCATTACAAATTCCCATAGTGCCTGTATGTGCTGATGACTACAAAATTGAAAAAGAAAGGTCCCAATAATTCTGAGGCAAGTTTCCCTGAGCAGTGGGTATTGATTATTTGTGTGTGGTGAGAGATTTGGAAAATTCAATTAAAGAAGTTGTGCAAAGGATTCATAAATTCAGGCTTTCCGACCCGTACTGAGACATGGTTATGTTCTAAATCAATGCTGCACTTCACAATATATTTTCTTTGGAACATAAAAATAAATAACATTTAAACAGTTCTGCTTACTACAGAAACAAATTTTATTTTCTATAAAGCTTTTTAGTAACCGGTAAACACTGACTTTAGCACATCTTTGGACATTAATGTACTTTATTGCAATTTTCTCCATAATAAAATCCTTTATATGAATTTTTAGATGACAAAATGAGGCAAAATGGGACACCTCAGCAAAGTAAAAATTGATCAGGCCATAGAGGGGAACACATTGGGGAAGATTTGTATGTCAGCAGTAATGGGCTGTATTAAAAAGAAGATTCCTTAAGATGCCATAAAAGTGATGGGGTCCGGTGCTGGCCCACTCTGCCACATCAATCCTGGAGGAGCCCACAGACAGATGCCACATACCCTCTTGAAGTTTTATGCTTTCTGATTGAACACACGAGTGCAATTAAATGGGGGAGTTGTATATTAGACTGTTTTTATCCAACTGAAGATGGTGGCCTTCGATCGGTGTGGTGCTTTGCAGAGTATGCAGTCTATTCGCACGAGATATTTGATTTATGGAATGTCTTTGAGTTTCATCTTTGGGTGAGACATGTCCATACTGCCTTGAACTGGTATTACATCAGATAAAATAGGTTTTAGAGTAACAATGGCGTAATTGTTCATTTTTTTATGTTTCAGATAAGGTGGTTCCAACTAACTCTTATGAATTTTTGATGTCCCTTATTGGTGAGTAATTTTTATCATGATATTCAGATTGTTTACAGTGATGTGAATTGTTGACAGATGTTGTACACCTTAAACACAGATTTGGTGTAAGTTTTGTTATTTGTGAAGATTGTGGTTTTGTGTGCATTATACTGCCCGATGCCAGTGGGGTTAAAATCATGTTTTCCTCTCCCTTGTTGAGTTTTCTGCCAGAGAGGCATCTCAGCGGCTGACAGCTAATAGAATTGCTCTTCACCTCTTGTGTAGCGCCGAGCGTATGATCCCGTGGAGCCATGGCAGGAGATGAATGTGGAAAATGTGCTGTCAGTATGAGGCTGAGGTGTCTTTGAAGGCGTCATTCATCTGCTGAAGATGGGTCTGGAACAGCAGCAGCCGATTCTCTGGTGTGTTAGACTCCATCTACCTGCCTGAGCTCCGGGCTGGCAGCTGACAAATGTTGATTCTACATAAACCACAATGCTGCTACGCTGTGCAAATAATATTCTTGGGATGGCACCTCGCTCTGTTTAAAAGCTAAAAGTATGCAAACCTCCCCACCTGTGTAGCTTAACACCTTTGGAAAAGTAAATGTTGGGGTGGAGAGGGTGGGTGCACAAACTGTCTTAAACAACACAGTAGTCTCTTTATTTGGCAGTGTCTGGGAAGACCGAGGCCTCTCCCTGCCTGAGCCGACCCAAGCAACAGCTGCGTTCACAGCAACATTTCCTATTTCTGCCAAAGGTGGATCGTGTAGCTCTCACTTTATCACCCTTAGAGGCCACGTGAAGGACAAAGCCACTCTACCCATAAACAAAACTAATGTTTTGATTCAAGTCCCTCTGGACATTGATAAAAGATCTATCTTTGTGAGGACAGCTGTTGCAAACCACCAGCTCGCACCTAGACCCAATACAATCTGCTGCTAGCTACAACTGTTATAGCTCACACCACCACAGGAGTCATCTCCTAAATGAGTGACTTAAGATTCCCTGGCAAGTTTAGACCCTTAGCACATAAAGGATTTAATGCAGAGTTAATGAAGTAAGTCAAACTATTTTGTAAATTATAGTATTATAGATTATAGTTTGTGTGTTGAGTGTACATTTTCATCTATTATATGACTTGCATGATGAGCATGAATTATTTATTTTATTAACTGTAAAGCCTAAATGTTTCTATATTTAAATAAAAATCTTTAAAAAAAAACATCTTGATGTGTGGTAAATGTTAAAGTTAAGCTAAACACTAAATAAACTCTGTTGAACTGCTGTTGTTTTTTTGTTTTGTTTTGCAGTGTTAGTGCAAACTGAGCAAATTGACAAGTTTCAGGTCAAAATAGTCACGAACCTTTCTGTGTCCGATAGTTACCCATGCACAATTTTGTGCTGATTACAAACACTTGCTGTCAAACCAATCACTAATCACTCTGCTCCACTCCACTCCACTCTTCTTTCACCCTCTCCAATGCTTTTTCAGCAACCAGCATTGCTTCTCTTTAACTTAAAGAGGCACATTTAATTTACAATCATCTGGATAATCTGTCCAGCATGAAGTATTATTATTATTTTACAATATGTTCACATATTTGTGAATGAGTTGCAAACTTCCTTTATCCTGGCATTTGTGTCCTACTACTGCAACAGCTCACATGGGTTTTAAGATCCTATTTGTCCCTATGGAGCATTATAGGCCATTGGCCCAGGGCCTCAGATGCACAAGCAACTCTCAATGACCTGATAACATTTATAGTTGTAATGGATTTTTTTAATGTCTGTCATTAACTGCCAGAAAGAGCGGAGAAAGAAATTGGTTGTGCCCCTTTCTGTGGTATTTCAAGTTTATAGCGATATGTTCTGATGTGTCACCTTCCATCATGTCTTTTAAAGGCCTGTCCTGTCACTGGTTGGTTTGAAGCCTACACGTCTTATGTGCACAACTCTTGTGGCACCTACGAGCCCTAATGAATATTTAATGATACAGCGTAAAATCCCAAAGATATAATTTCTTTCCAATTATTGGCTCTGTCTAAGCTGTGCAGTAAAGTATGATTTAGCGCAGTGCTTTGTAAATGTAGACAGTTTATGTATAAAACCTGCCTCAACTCATTTAACTGTGAGGCAGTAAAATGGGTGCTCATTTTTGGTAAATGTCATTTTATTTTAGAAAAAAAAGTACAAAAAACAACAGTGGAAAAAGTTTTATCGTGGTTCCCTGTTGAAACCTGAGTACAAGCTTTTACAATGCACAAAGTAACTTTTCCAGCTTGTTTCTATGGAGATGACATTGCTTTGCATGAAAAGCTTTGCAGTATGGTATTCAACTATCTTGCATTTATTTAAGTACTTTTGATTATTTTGTGTTTTATTGCTTAGATATACCTTTAAAAACATTATTTCTGTGAATGGAATGCAGCATTAACATCTCCATGGAGACAAGCAGGGGACCGACCAGAAAAGTTACATAGTGTAAGCTCAATATTCTACATTACACTAGATTACATTTTGTTATTTTGATTTTTCTTTCGTCTTTACAGTGTGTTCTAGGTGCATTGTGTAAAATTTAAACAAATGTAAAAATAAACAAAGATTTGGGTCCCATTTATCAAGCCAGGTGATAATATGTATAATTTGTGCCATTATTCCATCTACTAAGCTACACAATGCACCTTTAAATGTAATTTCTTTGGTCCAGAAAGTTTCTCCTGCATGCAGATGTCCCAAAGCATGATTAGGTATGCAGTAATACAATGTAAATGTAAACGTAAATAGCTCAAGGAATTGTTTCGAATGTAATCTGTGCAATCAAAGTCATTTCACATACGCCTTAGTAGCTTAGCATATGCTTCATCACCTTTCAACACTGTTCAGTTGGTCTTCTTTTGGCTCTTCTTGCTGGGTGGATCAGAGAACTGGACAACATTGAAATACACAAATGTTCCCAGGAAATGCAAGAAGGCAAATACAGAGATGAGTACAGGAAACAAGTCCGGGAGGTGTGGTGGAGGAGACATTGTTACGCTTGTGATGCTAAGAGCGACCATGGCCAGAGTGCTGAGATAGAACTGCAACAGACAAGAATATAGAAGAAAAACTATGAACAAAATATTCAGCCCATATGCATAAAGATGTAGTGACTTCTAAGTAACAATCAAATGCCAGCAGGTTCGCTATAGCCAGAGTAAGCAATAGTGGGGAAGGGCAGCAATAATTGAATAATCCCTGTGATGATATGCTAATTTTGTGATATTGTGAGTGACAGGTGGATTTAGCTAATCCCAGTGAAGTGTGAACTCTCTGTGATGTAATCTGAAACCGGGCAATTGCTCCATGTCATAGTGTACACTAGTAGTTCCCAACCTATTCTCGAGTGCATTGCAAGCTTTGTCTCACACTCCCTTGTACTCTTTAACCTCAGCATTACCTTGTGCATCTTAAATGCAGACTGGAGGTTTTGCAAAGGCTAAAAACTCAATTACAGAGATGTATAACTGAAGAAGAAGAAGCAGAACTTATGGCTAGAATATAAATAGTCAAAGAGGTGAATATAATATACATACTCATACATACCCACAGGTATGTAGCCGAAATGTCCTTTTTATCGAGAATACACAAGAAGAATGGCAAAATAAACTACCAAATTAAAACTACTGAGCACTGGGGATACAGCTTCACAACTGTGTCTATTAAAAGTTAAAATTAAAAGACTCCTTGTAGGTAATCCCTTCTTGTTACTTACGACCTGAGATCTGATTTGTGCATCTGTTTGAGCATTCTGATCCCGAGATAAGCCGGTGATGGAAGAAACACACTCTCCCATCCTGCTCTCCCAAATCCATGAAACCCTATCTCCGTCATCAGCGCTCGCTATTTATGCAGCTTGAGTAAATAAATATATCTAGACGAACCTGTGTTAATGACACAAGCTATAAAAAGACACCTTCTCTTAATCTCTGACACCCAACCACAGCCCTGACGCGGAGGACCTGGCTGTGCAGCTACTTCAGACTCTGTGGAAACTTAAATAAGTGATAAATAATTCTTCGGCTGGCAGCAGCTCTCATCCCCGGACAGCTTACACAGCTTACAGTGGCACATGATCTTTATTTATACAGTTGGATGTACCAGCTCACATGTTTGCAATTTAGAGCTACTGCAATTTTGAAGTATAGGCCATCTGGGACATGAAATCATTCAGCGATCCTTAATGGTGGTTTTGAGATTCTATTCATGGGTCTCAGGGTGATGAAGATCTAGCACTGTTGCCATAGCACTTAACAATCAAAAACAATATTTACTTTTTTTCATGGTAAAAAATACTCTCAATACCAGTACAAAAGATGGGAAACCCAAGAACAATGCAAGATAACAAACCGGCATCTTGTTTATGTCTAGGAACTGTACAACCTCAAATATATTAAGTTTTACCTGCCTTCATTACAGACCTTTCAAACATTATGGCCGCCTGAAACATATAGATTTTTCTATTGTATCAATTAAATATCGGAGTATGAGGCAGGGCCATACTATATCAAACTATTCATGATATAATGTTGTCTGTGTTGGTATGATACACAATACATAATGATACATGATACATAATGATTATCTCGATATATTTTTTATATTTTTGATTTTTTATCAGTCCAATAGAAATGTGTTAAAACGTGTTTTGAAACTTTTAAGTTGATGTAAGTTGATGAATTTGGTGGCTCAGTCAATTTTTGTAATACAATGAATTTTAGCTGCTTGGTCCTAATTTCTATTAAATATTATTGGCTCACAGTATATAATGTCATGTCATGTGAACGCAACCTCTCACAAAACTGCAAAATATGACTTTTGTGCCCTGGTTCACATTTTCAAATTAGATTTTTATTGTGCAGCTAGATTAGGTCTCGTCTGTGATATGACTGAAATGCTTTTAGATGTTTTAACATTTAAAATGTTTTTAACTTTTCTGAATTGTTTTTAATTTTATGTTTTTATGTAGATTTTATTTTTATGTTTTATGCTTATTTATTTTAAACTGGGTGAGTGGATTCCCTGATGTAAAGCGCTGTGAGTGCCGAAAGGTGGAAAGGCACTAATAAATAGAACCATTTACAATTTACCATTAGCTTTTTTTGTAATGTTCTTTATGCGCCATACATTCCGATTTTTGGATATCTTGAACATTCACGAAATTATCTAAATTCGATATATTGAACAGCAATACATAGGTCTGACATACCTGTTGTGATGATATAAATACTAATATTGTAATAATTTTTCGCATCTGCACTCCAATGTGAGTAGTCTTTTAAACACTGACTATATTGAAAAATAGATATAATGACGACAGTTTTGCAGATGTGTAAAATAAGAATATCACTTTCCCCAACTTCCGACAATAGTACCTCAGAAAGTCACAATACTCTTGACACTGACCTTCCACCTTACAACACATCCCAGGTCAAGTTTTGGCAAGCAGAACAGTATCCTGCGGTAGGCACCCATCCTCAGCTCCTCCTCCGTGCAGTGTTTCAGTGGAGAGAGCAGGTACACACTGAAGTAAAGGAATGCCAGCGAGGTCACCGCATAGGGCACCAGAAGGCCGTCTTTCAAAAACAGAGGCAGCATGCTATTGGAAAGAACAAAGACATATTCAGTGATTTACTTTTATGAAGGATATGGACATTATCCTAAAGCTTAGTGTTGTGTTTATAGATGCTAGCGGGACATTAAATCGCACAGCTTTTTATCCAGCGGGCCACGCATAAGTTGCCCGTCCCCTGGAGAGAGATGACTCCTAACACTCACGCCAAGCTTATCTTTAGTTTAGCAGCAAGGCATGGGCAAGAACAACAGTTGACTCATGCTAAATCGCACATTGCCCCAGCTTGTGAAAACCTATTCGCATTTTAACGCCAACAAAGACGGTCTATTCACAAGATAAATGTTTGGCATTGTAAAAATACATACTTCACCACTTTTCGCACACTGGCCCGCTTTCTCCCGTCTGATTGCTTGTGCTTGTGTCTGCATCCAGCCAATTACGCAAACAAAAGAGGTATTTTATTTTTTACAATTGTGTGTGTATAGGAGAAGTAGACAACATGTAGTTTACTCTAGACTGTACAGGGGGAAACAAACACGACTCCTGTTCCAGCACGGAGCACACTTAGGCAGCAGGCACGCCGACTATGCCATGTAATCCCCACATATCCTTATACTAAACCACACGCACAACAATTAGTGCTGCCGGAAGAATCTGACAACAGCTGCTGAAAGTTAGATGGGGCATTCGCGGCACTATTTGTCTTTTCCCATCTATAGTCTTCGCTTGAGTTGCTATGCCAAATTGATTTGGCCTCTCAAAGATCATTGTTATTGAGTCGTTTTAGATTTTATAGCAGCAGTCATTTCAGAGAGGATAATGGGCCACGTAATTTGACAATGCAAGGACAAACTTGTACTATGTGACTTTTTCAGTTGATGGATCAGTCATCTGCTGATCTTCATTTGATATGTTATTTATTTGCCTTGAGTGTTCCACAGTATAGTATTAAACTATCATGTGATAATCATGTGACACCAACAGGACAAGTTATAAATCAGGTCTGTGAAAAAGGTGATCTTTCTCACAGTCATGCATTCTTCTCAAACTAAAGTGTATATAAAATATCTGTATTTTAATTTATTACAGGAACATAATATCTCCACTTTTCTGACACTCTAACAGAAATGTTGCCTTGTGCAGTATGTGGCATATAGTATATAAAGATCACCCTGATTCATCTTTAAATGTATTTAAAATGGAGGCAAAGAGGGAACCAGGTGCCCTCTGTGCATGTAGTAGGTCTAGCTCTATGACTCAATCATGTCTAGGACTCAGATTGAGCTTAAAGATCACAGGCACACAAAAAACAACTAGGCTGTTTACTGTGTATGTAAACTTTAGTTTGTAAAAAGACAGAACAAACCTTCAGCAATTACTTTTCATTTCTGGTTGTTTATAAAATCACAATAAAACGAAGTGTTGGTTGACTAGGACAGCCCTAATGGCATAACTTGTGAAAAAATGTTTTTGTGGTAAACATTTAAACCTCGTTTAACAGGCACAGTGTTGAAAATGTAAGATTTTAAAACCCCAAGTTTTCTAGTCTGTATCTCTTCATTGTAAATATGAGCATTTCGATGATTACATTTTGACCTAAAATGTCTCTACCTGAATGTTGAAGTCTGAAGTAACCAAATGGCAATGAGAGGAAGGTCACTCAGTAGAAGGCAGGCTGGCCTGAAAGAAAATGTTGAAGATGAACATAAACTTTACTAAGGACACTTAAGTGCCATTAAATACAATTTGATCTATGACAGGCAGAAGAACCATGCAAGGTCAACGCTGGATATAACTAATCCGTGAATAATATTAAAGCTTACGGAGCAAATAGGACATCCGTATTATGCAATTATTGATGGTCCATTGACAGCCAAGTTCTTAATGTATCATTTCATTGTACATAACTTGAAAAATGCAACAATGAGCACTTTCTTTTTCAGGATGTTAAGTAAAGCTAATATTTTCAGTTCTGTTGGTATAGCAGCAAAAGCTAAGTTCAGGCTCAGCTTTGCTGTTGTCAATGTGTCATTTGGCAAAGCATTTCTCATAGTTTGCCTACAAATAAAAATCTGAGTAAATCTTGGGAGGGTGGGTTGTTGAATGGCACAGATTTGTCATATTATTCTAGTCATACCTTGGCTTTGAAGCTTAAACATTCATTTAGTTTACCTTTTTGATTTTGGTATATTTTAACAAAGATTCAATGACCAATTTTCCATTTCCCAGAACAAGAACAAGTCTTATCTTTTTAATATTTTACACCTCCAAATTGAAACAAATTGTAATGTCTGTGTGATCCAAATATTAACTGCCTATTTTGATTTTGTATAATATGAAATGATAACTTTCAAATATTTGTATACAGTACTGTCCATACATTTTATAACGTCTCAAAACAATTTTCCTTCCATCTTCTTTTTACCTAGCGTCCTAACTTTTGGAGAAACTGATTGAGTAACCTGCCCGGGTGCTTCAGGGACAGTCATCACATGCACTCATGTCCGATGGGGGCACTTTCCGGGAGTCCCTGAGCCCATAATTACAGCCTGTGCCATTGGCGATCCTGTTACAGCCCAATAATTGATCCTGCGCAAACAACGCCCCGAGCTGCTGCCTTGTCGCTGGCTCTTAATCCCTGGACATGCATTACTGATAGATTCACAAGAACAGGTGGGAGATAGAACTCAATAGTTAATAAAGCAACAATCTACTCTCATCTAGATTAATAAATTAGGTCTGGAAACCAAATCTCTCAGCGTCATATTCAACTTACATTATATAACTTTTTTTTTTTGACAGATAACATAATTTTGTCAATATGTAAATACAGAAAAAACTATAAAGCAAGGGATTGTTTGCATATAATCAAAAGTACCAGTATTGTCATTCTCACTAGTGCAAAGAATGTGTTCATAAATAGTAGATTATTAAGTTGTTTGACTGTTTTCCCATCTATGGTTTCAACTTTTAGATTTGTTTGCGCAGAATTGTTCATTGTTTCCTAAGATACGAAGTAAACACATTCCTAAATATGAATTTTATAAACAATTGTACTATTCATTAATTCACTTTGCGTAACCTGATCATACTAACATAATAAACTCATCTATGTTAATGACGTGTTGTCAACTGTCACAGCTAATGGCATTTCAGATTTGTGTTTCTACTGCTGTTTTAAAACCAGAGGAAAACATTTTATATATTTGTGTTATTTTAAAGATCTGACATTAAAAATGAATAATACTAATAATGTACTTACAATGAGGCCAGGAGGATGGATTTTTCATGGACTTGATAAGAAAACAGGAAAAATGCCAGAGAAGAATTTACCTAAAATGGAAAACATAATACAGGTGTGTTACAGTTGTTAGAAATTTACCTAAAATGGTCAGTTATACACAAAATGAATTTGTTTTTAAATAGCAGAGGTAGGGCAGTGTAAAATTTACTTGTCATGAGTAATGTGCTAAAACTTAAGTAGTGTGTTTGAAGTTACTTAAGTAGTGTTTGTAGTTACTTAAGTAGTGTTTTAGTTACTTAAGCAGTGTGTTTGAAAGATTTTTGTTAACATTGTTAAGGATGTGATTACCGGTAATTGTGTTTCTTGCACCACTTGTTCAAATATTATTTATTTTTTGTTAATTTATGGTCTATACTTTGAAGATTTGGGTCTTCATTTAATGCAGACCTGGGCAAACTGTGGGCCAGGGACCTGCTGTGATCGGGCCTCCTGTACATTTTAAAGAAGACCTATTGCATTTTTTTGTATCTATTTAGAAATAAACTATGATAAATGTAGATGGGTAATTTACACTTTGATGTAAAACACAAAATTGATGTAAAACAGCTTAGACATAGTAGGAGGCTCATTTACTTCATGTTCAAAACTGCCGAATGATAAGCCCCGCCTTTACAGAATACGATTTTAATGTAACAAGCAGCAGATTTTAAACTTGTATTTTTTATTGTTGTAAAGTGGCAATGTGACTATTTTGAAATCTGAATTTTTTGGATAATTACAATTAAATACAGACAAGTGGGCGGGGATAGGTGGTAGGTGAAAACAGGGCTTTTCTGAGCACTCAATCATCAGCTGCAGGACAATACAAGATTACTCAAACGTGCATGAATCAATCTTATTCAAACTTTGAGTAACTAATAGTGAGAGAAGAGAAGGCATTTATAACAAAGGTTAAAAACTTAAAAACTTGCTGCTCTTTTTAGGAGTTTTTCTTTTAGTTAGCTATTGAGCATGTGTCTGCAACAGTGTTTTTAAAATATCACAATAAATAGAGAAAACATGATTAAAATTATCTATATTTCACAGAAATGTGCTCGAAATAATGAGAATTTGTGGTCTGGACTTCCGCCACTTGTCTGGGTTCGAAAATGGCCCTCGGTGAAATAATTGCCCACCCCTGATTTAATGATTAAGAATGTATAAATCAAATGCTATTTCCAGATAATTGCAATTAATTCTACTTGAGTAGTAGTTTCTCTTTAATGCTTCACACATTTCTAAGACCACTTTTTCTACTTGAAAGAAAAATATAGAATTATTTTTGAAGCAATGTTGTTTTTTTGTTTTTGAGCTAAAGTATTGATTACTCTTTTCTAATAAAACAACCGGTGTGACTAAATACTTACCAAAGCCAATTTGAACTGCCAAATAGTTGGTTTGGTCAAAAGTCGAAGTGAAGACGGTAGAACTGCCAGGACTGTGCAAGCCAAACTATGAAAAGACAATAGTAATAGAAATTAAATTACCTCCATTCACCACTGTCATAAGCCAGAGTTCGAAAAATCCCCAATGGGAAATTAAGTTACCGCAGCATAAAAGATTATTACACAGCAGATGACATGTCGAGTAGAAAATCAATTAGGAGGCAATATGAATGAGAGCCTTATGCGCATATTTTCAAGATTACAAACACGTCTTTCTGTTGTTTTGACTGAGCAAACACACTTGCACATTAAACCAAGATTTATTCACAGTCAAACTAATTTTACTGCGGGGTGAATTGTTTGGATATAGCCTGCTTGGGAAAAGAATGCCCAAATCCCGCGCCCTGTGTTGGGGTTCAGCTGCATTATTTTAACCCTTCAATTGTCACCTGCTAAAGGCACAGACACCGGAAGAGCCTTACAATGTGTCAGCACCCATGAGTGCATATGTACAGGGAGGTCAGGCGCTGAGCTATAGGCCAACTATGTGTTTGTCCTGCAATTTGTACTGGCGAAGAGTGGGACAGCTGTATTTAAATCTGATAGTCTGGAGTCAGCAGATGCACAGAACAGTAATAGAAGTTTGGGTTTTATTGGTTGGGCTAAGCAGGGAGAGCTGTGTGATCCGAAAGATCATTGATCGCTTACAGCTGAAACAGTCTGGCAATAGGAGCTAAAATGTGTGTTTAACAATAGGTTGTGTTTGTGTGACGATTTAGATAGCCCACAGTTTAAATTTAGTAGGTTGACAGGGTGGAATTTGCTGTCAGATTACAGATTGGTTTCACTTGTTTAATGGTTAATGTTTCTGCAATGTTTACATGAAACTCGGCCAGCATCAACAAAATAAAGTAAAAACCTTTTATTTCTACAAAAGTCTTAAAAATTTGAGCTTTTATTCCACCCGAAGGAAATTATTAATATCAATTATAAAGAATTTTGTGCAGCTGATCCCCAACAAATAATAATAAGTTTGAACATTTGCACCTGGAATTTCTCTATTGTGGAACAAATAATGAATATCTTATAATGTCTTCCAAATACTGTAAATTGTCTATCAAATTAATAGGCCCCTGCCCTCCACCTTTCAAAGTTTGAACATGATTGCAAACTATACTCTGTGACAAAAAGATGACAATGTTAAACTATTGTCTGAAATACACTGCAGTCAAAAGAATCCAGTTATCCCTGGTCTTAGCAGTCTGGCAGAAACGTGTCAATCCTGGGAACAGTGCGCTCCTAATTTTAGAGTGGGTCATTTAAGCAGACCCCTCCATGATACCACTGGTCTATTCCACAGCTTTACATCAAAATAAGAGCTTCCTATAAGTATAATTGCACAGTATGCTAAGTGTTCAGAGCTAATTTGAATTTCTGCAATTTAAGTTTGGTGTCGACTATCACTGCTTTAATTGGATAATTATCAAATGTCAAAATTATAGCAAGCGACATTTTAAATCCAGCTTAGTGCACTTCAGTTCCAAATGTTTCTAATTAAATGGTCACAATGGGAATATGTCTAGACTCAATAGGGTATAGAGTCATGGCAAGCTCCCAAGAATGACTGAAAATTGCTTTGTCAGATTCTGCTAGCTAAAAAGCTTTCATGGATCTCTAGACACAAATCCAACTTTCAAGATACAATCTCAATATTAGTTTAAAAACAATATTGTTAAAAGTATTATTTCTCACTTTGATCCATTAGTTATTCAAACATTATGCTGTGGCACATGGTCGGAGACATCCTCAGGCAACTTGTGACAACTTAGTTCCAAAAACAGCCGTGAGTTTACGATCAGAAATCCCTCACAAGACTCTTCCTAAAGCTATGGTGTTATTTCCCTGGACTGGATCACACAGTATCTATTACCTCAGGCCAGTTTCTCTTTCCCAAGAAATGCACCAAGTAAAAAGAGGCAGCCGGGAGATACAACAGAAAGTCCCGTGAAGGGTGAGCTTGGTCTGAGTGATGACAGGAGAAGAGAGGGATTACCTGAGGTAGAGCTGGGAGTCACTGGACACAATGCTCCTGATCTTTATCAAGACGTTCAAGCTGCACCATGTGTTGGCCACCTTATCCTGCACACATAGGACTTATGACAATGAGCATAAATAAATATTATATATACAGTATATCTTTGTAAATTAATTATAAGGCATTAAAAAGCACTTGGTTTTGCACTTATCACATTTGTATACTATACTATAGGCCTATAATACAATATACTTACTATATTTAATAACTGCTTGTAGATGCTTGTAAATGTCTAATAATCATAAACAAATCATCAACAAATAATCATGCCTGATAATGCCTTATACATTTGATCAGCGGCCTTATAAGGATCGGTACAGTCACAATTTTCTTTTCTAGAGACTGAGAGTCAATAACAATAACGACAACGCAAAATACATACAATACAACCGAATTGTGTATATTTTAAGATTTCTTATTGCTTGAATTTGCTGTTTTTGGCTCAATATTTTCATAGTAAACCACAAGTAAAAAGTGATAGACTATAAAATAAATTACATTTCAAAAGATCTTCTGGGGCTCAGTAGCTGATGGTCGACGGCTCGGTCTTGGGTTAGATTAGATCTTACTTTAAAGCATTACATGCATGTCCTACATTTACTGTAATTGTACATATTCGCTCTGTGTCATGTTCTTTAATATATGAATGTTTTATGTTAAATGTATATAAAAGTAATCTTCAAGAGCATAATTTATCAAACCAGATGCTAATTTACTGGTAAAGATTGAAAAGGACACTTAAAACAGATATGTCCACCTCAAATTTTCCATTTATAGTATTTTTGTAAAACAACGACAGCTGTGTGACTAAAGTTTTTTCTTATGAGTAATTGCTTGATAAATGAAGCTTTAAGTGTCTGAACTGCACCTTTTACACAAGAAATTCCACGATGGTCCTTGTAGAGTAGTATGCGAACTATGTTGTTCGTATTTCATAAAACCTTAAATCTCATCATCACAAATTTACTGTGCTGTCAGAAAAAGCACAAGACTTATTTGTAAACTTAGGGCCAGAAGGTCAAGTGTCAGGCCTCAGATGTCTCTGCACACTTAGCACATAGTGACCAACCACAGAAAACATCTTATTAAGCAGCTGGGGCCTATAAATCAGCCTTTCTTGAAGTTCGCATCAAGTTAATTATTCTCTGTCATCTTCATAATTTGTATTGCAATAAACAGTGTTCTCGCAATGTAATTTATGTATGTTTTATATTATAGTTGTAAATAACCTTGAAAATCTGATGAACCAGATTTGTGAATGATGTGGATGCCAGTGTGAGCTCAGATGAGGTAGCTACTGCTGTGTCTGGTTGATTTAAGAGCTTAGACATTTGCGCTGGATCAGATTATGTTGGGGCCCAACTCGTCACTGTCTGCCATCTCCCAAACAGACCAAGTTACACGTGATCAGGTTTTCATAACTTTTTTTGTGTGTGTGTGAAAAGTGAGATTAGTACAGAGTAGACTTATACAGTATGTTTCAACATGTATTCAAAAACTTTATTTAAAGGTGAAGTCACTGATTTTCACACTGCAAACACGATTTAGGTTTTATATCTGACAACTTCCTCTCATAAATCCTTCAACACATGGTTAATATCAACATGTATTCATTTTTGGTTGCAATTATGGCTCAAAAATGCCTTTTTACCAACAACAAAGTGAAATTCGAGAGGACCACCCAAGCACAGCCAATCAGAGCGCATTTGACATTTGGCTCCTGATTCGAGCAAACATTTTATTATTCAATTCATACATTACTCAGTTGTGTAATTTTTTCACAAACTGTTGCATTTATCATAAACTTTTTATTGGAAAACACACATTTTACAAATTTATAACAAAAAACTAACTTGATAATTGATGTCTAAAGTAAAGAAGGCCTGTTCATAATGTTCATTTATAATGTTATGCTAGTAATGTAATGACTTGTTGTTGATACATGAAAAAATCCTTTAAATTTAAAACAAGGCAATGAAAATATTGACATTATTAACATTCGATATAATAATAGTACTAAATTTGGATAAAATAGTTGATTTGCAATTGATATTTCTGAACAAAATGCTCCACCTGATGAAATTTGTAGAGCTGCATATATAAAGTTTGCTTCTATTAAATGCAGAACCTTGATGCTACTAATTATTTAGTTTGCTGTGTCTGCATTTGTGCAAAATTGATGCTGAAATCGCCTTCGGGGCCTGCCCAAGTAGAGTTTGCATGTTATCCCCATGTCTGTGTAGGTTTCCTCAACGTGTTCCGGTTTCCTCTACTACTAAAAACTGTCCAGTAGCGCCTCCCCTTTTCCCTCCCCCAGGAAAAAAAGAGATTTAGATCTCAGTGACACTTCAATGGTTAAAGAAAGGCCAATTCAAAAATCTATTATAAGTTCTTTTCAGATTTGTTTTGTGACGCAGAAAAATTATTTGTGACATTCCTTGAGTGTTCTACAGCTGCTCCAAACACAACTGTGTGGTTCTCAGAGTCAGCCTACTCAGCACTCCGGCTCAGTGTTGTCTCAGCCCCAGCTCTATCCTACCTTCTCCCTATTCCTTTCCCTTCCCTTCTGCAAATAACCACTATGGGAATGTTCCTGGACGTAGTCTAAAGGCAACACATGTACGTAGGGAGGGGGGGCTTGTAAGCAAATGCAGGCCGGGGGAGCATAAAGTACCTCACCTATGAGCTCGCCTGGAATTTCACAGCGAGATGCATTTGGTGCCATTTTTGTGAGCAGGCCGCAACGTGAGACTCTAGAATGTGGCTTGGTGGGTAAACTTACAACTGCTTCCTCCCACTAACAGCTTGGACCACCAGTCACCAGCCCATCCGTCCCACCAGCAGCCTATTTTCACTCCTGTTACCTTGTCCAAATCATCTGCTTACGTGAAGACTTTCGCAATAAGCTCAAGTCCTTCCAGCTGGTCCTACACTGTCATCAGCGGAGGGTATAGTATCCCTCGCTATCTGCATCTTATGTTTGCGAATCATTTAGTTGAACAAATACTGGTCTGCCTTCACTCTGAGCTTATTCCAATTACTTCTCCCATCCACTAAGGCGCTTCCTCTGGGGAACGAGACAAGACGAGTTACAGAGTTTCAGATATAAGAGCTACGAGCCTTGGCATCCCAGTCGTCTGTCACACGTCCACGGACAGAAACAGACACAGTTACTTTACCGCCGCCTCCTCGACATGGGAGCTTTCAACGCGGCTGCCTGCAAAAGTGTTTGAAGTTCTTTCCTCACGTCGTAGAGCTTTTAATTAATATCATATTCCACTAAGCAGCTTTCTATCAAGGGCAGTGACTGACAGCTTGCGGCATTAAGATGTGCGCATGTGCCAGAGAGAGTGGTGAACACATACTACACATTAGTGTCAAAGAGGTAGCCGGTTACAGACAACAGTTGTCGGATGTGCTCTGATATGCTTCAAGTATAGGGTCATCCATCCATATGGCAAGAACATGGCTGTGCTACGAAGTGCTGAAAATACTTGGGTCATAAATTAGTTGGATTTATCTATATCCTGCACCAGCCTAAAAACCCAACACCTCCCCGAGAGAGAGTGAAACTGATCTCCTGACCTTTCGCAGTTTTATTTCTCTGTTTTCTTTGATCCTTCACTTGCATGGATCCTTCACTGTAGGTTCAATTTAGTAAAACAATCTTCTATTTTGGGGTTATTGTGTTGCAGTATCACAAAGCAGTATTTTGTTTGTTTGTTTTACCTTGCCTTTGTTGACTGGACAGAGTAAAATGGGGAGAAGAGAAGGAGAGACATGCAGGAACTTGTCACAGCCACATTTGAACTTACAACCCTGTTACTGGCTGTACATGAAGCCTGGAAAGCGTGCTAGCCACATGACCACAGAGCCTCACACAGACATAAAATTGTCTCAATATTATGGTTTATTTATGGTTTATATCTTCAGCTTGTTATTGTGGACGGCATATTACCCTAAGTGAAAGAATAATGTACTGAGGCTGGCTTTGGGGAAAAAGTCAGGCTTAATATAATTTTCGAATGACATGCTTTAAGTTGAACATATAGATTTTAATTCCCATTACTTCAAATAAATATCACAATGGATAGTAACAAATCCAGACTTCACTTTGCCATAATAATAAAGCTGTCTTTCTGCTTCACTCTATTTTATCTGACTCAAACATCTTACAACAAAAATATCATCACCTTAAAGTCATACTTTTGGTCATGCACCAGACAGCACTCATATTGAAGTTGATGTGGTCTAATGATATCCCGGGGACAGTGTGGATTCTGCACTTGAGATGTGATGGATGTTTACACTTTGAACTGAGAACCGACTGTTCCAAGCGCATATAGAGCAGCTCTTACAAATGTCAAGACCACACGGAAATCCAATGCGCTACATGCTTCAAATACAGGAAGCATAACACTACCTCATAGAATGTGTTGCAATATCTTTCAGACACAAAATGCTAATTGTAAGAAATTTCCACACATTATTAACGTAATTTCATGTTGTAGCATTTGGTTAGCAAAATAATAATCACTATTTCTTGTTTTTTTAACCACATTTTATGATCAAGTATAATTTGACCATGTGATTTTGCATGTACTAGCTTGTCATTTAATACAGTTTTAATTCTTTCATTTTCTAATAGTCATTGATCAGCCTGATTTGTTTTTTTAATCGGAAAGTTTACGTTTAATTCTTTGTTAATAAAGCCCATAATTTGAATCAGAGTTTGGACTTATGAGGAAGGAAAAAATACTATTTTTGCGTGTTAGATGGACTGATTAAAAATAGATTACTTTTTTTAATGAAGGCCATTTAAGATTCTCTCTACTTTAATCTTTCTTTAGGCTTGATTCTGAGCTTTTTGTTGATGTTATCTTTACCCATTTGATTCTAAAATAAACTTTCAAAGAACGACCTTTCTAAATGATCAGAGTACACAGTTTTTTTGGCGAGACGGTGCCAAGGGCCAAACGTCTCTGATGTGGTGCAAGGGATGACCTCTCCATTCACAAAGACTGTACCTCAAACAAACCGCGGGCCACGGGAAAGATCCTTCTGAGCACCTGCAAGGCCTGGCTGGGGTCGGACAAGAAGGGCAGCCAGCAGAGAGCAAGAGTCAGCAGCACCGCAACACTGATTCTCACCAGCAAGAAGAGGCTATAAAAAGAAACAAAGGTTAAATCTCTATGTAAATTGCTTTAACAAGATAGTACTTAAAAACGTGTTGGTATTGAACTATAAAACAGCTTAGTATTGGAAACAGATGCATTCTCACTTCAAGTAAAAAAAAACTAAAGAACTGATAAGCATCGCCTCATCATAGTGACTTTTCGCCTTAGCAAGTAGAAAATTGTCATTTACATGTTTTGTTTGTTTTATTAAGTGGTTGTGCATTATGCATTTTAGGACCCAACAAAACGCCACTTGGAGTCTAATGTTTTCGAAACATTTATAACCAAGTATAGCGATGTCAGTGGGATAGGGACCAGATGAAGACACAAATTATCTGAGCACTCGGTTGCAGTTTACTCAAATGCAAGTATGAGTGAACTAATGTTGTGACACTTTTGTAGTAAAGTCAAAAGCTCAGATTAGTTTATTTTGATTTGATGTGAAAAAAATGACCAGTAGTTAGTAAATGGTTGTCTGCTTGTTCTAAATCTGGGAAGCTGACCCTAGTGGGGAGGAATGCAGTGAAAGCAATGCATCAGCTGAAAGTCTTTAGTGTGGGCCAGGGTATCTTGTCAGCTGTAACTGTGAAGCTGCTGGTGAAGTTGCACACACAGGCATAGCTGAGGAGTTTGGCCAATGCGAGAGTGTCATCTGGGCATATCTCCCTCGGCTCATCTAATCCAGCTCTGCATTTGCTACTAAATGCCCTTGGTACATTGTTACTAGATAAACAGACAGTGGACACACTAGTAACAGCAGCCAATTTGATTACCTCAGTCATTCTGAGGCTTGCCTGAGGACAGGGCCTTCTTATATTCTGACATTACATATCTGGGGGAGCATTCATTTGGCATTTAGGTGCAGAGTGACAAAACACCATGGCTGGCACATAATGGATTTTTATAGGCTGATATAATGATAGTTGAGCATGAACAATTTGCCACCCGATTAAGTGGTGATATCTTATGACACTTCAACAATCTTAAACAATATTTCAAACTAAACAAGGCCTGACATGAACCGAGTCACCACCGTGTAACTAACTAGGCAGATGTAAACAGCATGTTCGACAACTACTATTTCAACATTAACAAGTCATACCGTAAACATCAACAATACCATGCTCATTAAGAAATTCTTTTTAAAGATCTTTAACTAGAGCTGGCTGGCACATCAAATACAAAATAAAATAAATACTACTTGTCCTTGTGTTGATCAATACTGACTAAAAATGTAAATATTGTTCTTTCTTGAACATAAAATTTGTATATTAAAATCATTTAAGGCAAATGTCCAAATGATGAAATCTCCTTAGAAACAGAAAATGTGATCCAACTTGCCTTCGTTTTATTCTAGTTTAAGTGCTAATGTAGATTTGGTGCACTTGTTTAGTTTTAGTCTGGTCCAGGTTTGGCTCTGGGTTTAATCCCAGTTTTGAAACGGGGATTGTGCAAGGGTGAACACATGCAGCCTGTGCCAAACAACATGCTTTTACTGACAGATGATTATCTGCGAACCTGTCAATTAGGTAAGCATACAACATGCACAATTGAAATCTCCTTTAATATTGTGTCAATTGCACTGCCCAATATTTAAACCATACTTCTCTAGTAGCATAAAAAACAAAAAGTACTAAAAGCTGACTCACTAAGATGAGAGCGAGAACAAGACAAAAACAAGTATAGATCAGGATAAACTGGCATAAAACTAGAACTAGACTAAGAACACAAGGAACACAACATATACAAACAAACTCACCCTTTCCCCATCATTCCCTGTTTGAAACATTTTCCCAAGAGGTAGCAGAAGAAAGGCAGTGCATGATACAGCTCCATCTGTTTGTAGCTCAGAGCCAGGCAGAAGAACATGGAGCCCAGTGCATCCCAGCCCAGACCCAGAGCCAAAACAGCCCACAAGGCTAAACCTAAACTGACCCCATTGTATCTAAGGTGATGGTTAAGGTCAAAGAACACAACAAGAAAATACAATTAACAAACAAATATGTCTGTAAAGTCAATAAAGGATACTGGAAATGTCCATAGTCAATTAAAATCAAGCCAGGGTATAGCAGAGTGCAGAGAAGAACAGAGATCTGTATAGAAAATAAAAATAAATCCATTGTAATTTATTTTAATTATAAACTTTTATTAATTAAGACACATCACCTTTTTCCTTGGAGATCCTTCGATGAGGTACAAGCAGTATACTACTACAGCAGGAAGGTAAATCAACAGATCTGCCACCAAAACTGAAACAGAAATACATTTATTACACATCATATTACATGCAAAAATAGCTATATTTGATAAAATTTTGATTGCCATTTGTAAAGACAAGGGGGGTTGCTGAATGTATTACCCGGTCATTCACACAAAGCTATTTTATGAAGAATTGTTAAAATATTATTGATTAAAAAACTTGCTGATTAGCTTCCAACGCGTAGCTTCAGAAGAGGGCTGTTGTGTTGTGTTGTGTTGTGTTATGTTATGTTATGTTATGTTATGGCTGTTGTGACCCCTTTTTTTTGTGATTTTGTGTTCCCAATCACCAATAAGCACCTTCAAATTTTGCTGAATGTAAGATTTCCACGAGCATTTTTGGAATTTTCTTTTTTGAACAAACCTATTTTATATTAACAACAAGACATAGTGAACTGCATGACTGATTTTATGAGATCAACAACTGTATCAGCAGTAACAACCTGTTGCTCGCATAAATAACTTGTGAGCGTGGCTCTCGTAACCTCTGGATTTGTGAAGCTCCACCCACTCTGGGTTTATTGCCTTGGCTCTGTGAAAATATAGATAAATAAACATCAAAATACATAAAACTATAAATCATTGCTTAATTGCAGGTTATTTATGAATGCACAAATCACTTACACATAGGCACAGATTAGGCTGTGGTATGCTGTCATAGGAGGATAGTCAAGTCCCCAGTAGTTCAAGTCATTGTCAGATGTGTTAAAGTACCTGCAAATGCAAAATGTAAAAAAAACCATCACAAACAGGTCTAATTGTGTTAAGGAAGTTTAATGCTCTTGGAAACATCCTAGTATTTACAATGTTATAGCTTATTTAACTACACAATAAACTACATACTTAAAATATTAGTAGAATGTCAGTATTCAGAAATGAAGAGACTCTGCAATTAATTGACACCAAATCTATGTACAGGGCAAAAGACAAATAAACAAACAAACAAAACAAAAAAAAATCACGAATATTGACTAATGAGATGTGTATATTGGATAAAAAAGTCGAATAAAAGCTTGTGGCAGAAGATAAAAAAAGACACTCAACACTGGAACATGTAGAGTGTATTTAACATCACTAAGTTACAAAAAAAAAACAACAACTCAAAATATCTGAAAAAGTCTATAGAGAACAAGCCACGCCCCTAAAACCCTAAAGCCCTATGGGTATTTCTATACTGTTAATTGTGGATGCACCCCAAGCTAAAGCTCCCTCATTTGCGCGCCAACCATGGTGCCAACCGCAAACAAACAATACCAGAAGAAGAAACAAGTATGAAACAAGTTTTCGACTGACCATTGCTGAAGAGGCAGATTGTAAGTCACTTCTTGCCAGTGCCTTTGGGCTTCATAATCCCCAAACATGGGAGGTTTTGCAGCTCCTAAGGACAAAAGTAAATTGAACGGTTCTGATGAGAGAAACTGAAAGAAATCTAACATCTCTTTTGTCAATCTTAAATGATCTTATTTACAGCCCAATGTGAAATGCACATGTGATGTAACTTACAAACATAATAAAAATGTATAACCATCGTGATCAAAACAGAATAACTCTTACCCGAATAAGGATTTAAAGAAACGCCCCATCTCACTACAACTCCCAGTAAAACGCATATCGTTACAAGCGTCCACGTCTTCATTGCATGATTCGGAAAATAATAATATTTCTCGATGAATTAAAACCTAAAATCGTTCAATGAAAATCACTGGAAGTCTGCCTGAATCCACTTCCTGTATACGTTCCGCACGAGACTTCGTAGCGGCTTCTCATTGGCTGCTTGCTGTGACCGAGTCAAAGATGCGTTCATGAACTCAGAATAAAATGGAAACCGATCTTTACTTCATTCATCGCGTTTTATGACACGAAATATTTGAAATTCTTTCTTTGGCGATTATAAATACTTCAGCGGCTTTTATATTTAAGCTAATAGTGATATTTGAGTATGTTCTTGTTCATTAATTGATTTATTCAGGCCAACTTGTCTATCAATTACATACACTTTTTGCAATTTTATTTTTCTGGGTATTTTTTACTGTTTTTTAAACCTTTTTATGGACTATTTTAGTTTATAGGCCTAATCTTTTAATTATTAATGACATCCTCTAATTGGGTAAACTTGACTTATTTAGGTAGGCTATAGAATAGCTGAATTGCTGTCTTGTATACATGTGTGCAGGTTTTACAACGTCCATTTTGACTCTTGCTCTTGGTGTAATCTAAGCCCAGAGGCATACTCTCACAGTGACCTTTACTTCTGTTCACACCAACGTCTTTGTTCCCAAGGTGGTGCAGATTTGTTGGCTAAGACACGCTCCTTGTGGTTTTGGCATCAATTATGCATAAATAATAATATCCTCGGACAACTGCTGATTTGCACTGACACTTTCATTACAATGGGAACAGCCTATAACTCACTGCTACACATTAGTTATTAATGCATAGCCACGCCAGCTTTACTTTGTCATTTATTGCTTCATCTCTATGCCTTTTTAAATATTCAATAACTGCTGTACCTACATTTACTGTCTGCACCAGGGAAGGTTATAGCTGGTGTAGGAGGATGACCTGGTTATTATGGTGAACCTGGGGCTGTCACAACCCAAAAAAGTAGTAACATCATTATCCCTAGGTGTAAATGATTTTTTTCTAATGCCATGATCACTAAGCCAATATAGTCCATAGCACTCATTGCTAAAAAGAATGAATAACCTGTCCCAATGTGTAGGCCAATAGT
This sequence comes from Mugilogobius chulae, assembly GCA_038363315.1. NCBI lineage: Eukaryota > Metazoa > Chordata > Actinopteri > Gobiiformes > Gobiidae > Mugilogobius > Mugilogobius chulae. The sequence continues at coordinate 40,154,563 of CM076412.1, read as the reverse complement.
GGGCTTATATGTAGGCCAATAGTGGGCTTATATCGCATGCACATTGTTATAGACATATCTCATTTTGTGTGGCCAGTTTGTTTTTTTATTTTTTATTATGTTAGGTTATGTACATTTTTGGAAAAATGTACAGTTAAAAAAAAATGCCCGCACAAAATGATGACAAGTTTGACAGCCAGTGCTCTCATATCGCGTTCAATAATATGGACAGGAAAGCTCCTTATACGGCGGCACTGAATAATTGTGTGTCAATTATTAGAAACATAACTACTTAATTTAGTGACCGTAGGTAAAATGAACGGCCCTCATCAAATGAACCAAAGCCAGACGCATTCAGCGTCCCCACCTATTTTGGATATTTTTGGAAAGGTGAGTTATTAATTTAATTATTTTAATTTATTTACTATTTATTTATTTGTATTGTTATAGTTTGCACACCTTATTCTGATTTTTAGGCTGTTTCTATTTCCTGGCTAAATTCTGTTAGATAAAGTCGTAATAAGCTACTCTATTAATAGGCTATTTTAATAGGCCTATTCCTAAACAATGGAATTCAGGAACCAATTGAGGATATTAAAGGCAATACAATAAAATATTAAAAATATTTAGGCTTTTTGATGTGCAGAAGACAAGATAGTGCCCCCTAGAGTTACCTGTGCACGCAACATCTTGAAGCAACAGTTTTGTCTGCAGCTCTTCCAAAAGTCAACAGGACTAAATGTCTTTTTTTTTTTTTTTTTTTTTTTTTTAACTGCGTAAAACTCTGTTACCTCTTTTATTATTTAGTAATTTCATACGTGATGCACACAGGCTGTTTGCCTATTTGGATTGTCTAGATGTTGACTGTTTTTGAGCTTTAAAACGCCTTTACATAGCCAATTAATTTATTATTAATCGTTATAAATTGTTTAGGCTAAATGTAAGCCTATAAATCTCTACTTCGTCTGCCTTTTTAATGTTTTCCCCCTGATATAACTGAAAAGCTATATACCGTCTTTAGAAATAGTCGCACAAAATCAACATTTGTATTACAGCTGCCTGACAATTTAGCGCGTATGTATCATTGTTGTAATTTTGAAGAGGAAAAATGATCCTGTTTTGCTTGATGAAATTATGAGAGTGCCATGAATAGCTTAACGACGTGGGGGATGATCGGGCATAAAATAGATCGATAATGAATGAAGTCAGGGTCTGAAATTCCGGGTGACATTGGAGCATCCTTTTGCATCATCAGCACCTTCTTCGGTGTCTGAAGTGAATTGAAGCAGAGAGAGGAGCGCCTTTCTCTTCCCCGAGCCTTTCCCATGGGGATCAGATAAATATAGCCCCTCTAACCCCTCACTCGCTCGCAGACACACACAGGCGCGCGTCCCAGCCCGATCACCATTTGCTGTTTGTGTAAAAGTGATTAGCCAGACACAACTGCGAAACTGTTACCTTTATAGTAGCCAAGCCGCAGAAAAGCCTGTAAAACGACACCAGCACTGATGTAATGGTAAATGAAAAGGCTCTAAATATGACCTCAGCTGAGTGCAAAGAAAACACGAGTAATTTTGTAATTATATCTGGAATTTCAAAACGCCCTCTTAAAAACCTAATATTATTCTTTAGGTGCACCTGCTGTTAAAAAATCTGAATTAGTAATTGCTATCGGAATATCATTAGATTATCGATATATGTTACAAAAATGTCAGTAGAAATTAACCATTTTTGAGCTTGTGGTATGATACAAACACTGCTTTACTTTAATTTTCCTTTAGTAGCTAATGATTCTTAAACTAAGATATTATTTTATCCCAAACACCAATTAAGTTTCAACTTCATATTTTTGCAAAATCTACTGTCAGTGTTTTACTTTGATCTATATTTACTTTGAAAAATATAATTTTAATATATTACAACATTGTTTTGTTTTATTAAATCATTTGTGCTAAAATAATTCCGTGCGTAATTGCGCATTACGCAAACAGGCAGCCTAATGGGGTTACAGCTGTAATATTATCAATTGTTAAATAATGAATGTTTAATTATTTAAAACCTTTCGAAAACAATTAAATTTTCTTCATTAAAATGTTAGCATCAATATTTAGAAATTATGAGAGAGAAAAAATAATACTCGTTGAGCCTATTGAATCTGCAAATTAACATTGTTCTAGTAAAAAAAAATACAAGTTATTTACATTATGTTAAGTTTTCAAATTTATTTACAAATAAACTTCACTTTACAACACATTAAAACTACATAGAATTACATGTATTTAGTTATTGTTTTGTTTATTTCCTATAAACACGTCAAGGTTTTGTCAGTGTTGTCGTCTTGTATGAAAGTGAAGCTCCCGATACAAAAACCAACGTTCACATAAACAGAACATAAAAGACAAAGCCAAACGATTCTCTTTGATCATTTTACAAATATGTACAATTATTACCTGTACAGAAATATGTCCTTAAGCCTCTGTTTTAACAGTTTTTAGCTTACGTGGCCACAGAGTCCAGTGCTGCCTAGTGGTTTGTGCCTTTGTTCACTCTTCCTCCTTTATAATATAATAATGTTTTATATAAAAATAAGAGTTTATTTTAGGCTGGCTTGAGTCATTGTGAAGGCCATTTGGACACTGCAGCGGCCGCAGCGGGCTGTAAAACGTGTCCAGAGATTATATTTGACGGGACGCTGAGGATAGGTGCGATGGCCGCTGAGGTCCGAGTCAAAGACAGAGATTGCGCGCTCAAAAGGGCCGACTGCACCGTCACCGGAGGCCGCAGAAAAGCCTGTGCCGCCGCCGTGGAGGAAGAGCTGGAGACACCGATTATATTTTCTATACTGAAGGACGGTCTGGCGGACGGCTCGGACTTGATCATAGACGCGGTACTGAGACTGTTGAGCTGCTGAGCGAGTTGAAGACTGGGTCCAAAAGCTTTTCTGTTCAGTTCCGAGGAGGGCAGAAGTGGGACGCCCGGTGGAAGCATGGGCCCCACAGGAGGGATGTAGGGATACTGGAGGGCAGCTGGGTGGGGGTATGTAGCCGGGTGGATGCCGTAGTGCCTTCCGTACGGGCCTCCCAAACTGTACGCGCCAAAGCTCTGCATCATCAGCGCGGTCTGGTCCCGCAGCATGTCGGGCTGAACTCTCTTGAAGCGCTTCCTTCTTCTCAAGAAACTGCCATTATCGAACATGTCCTCGGAGGCCGGGTCCAGGGTCCAGTAGTTGCCCTTGCCCGGGTTGCCAGGCTCTCGAGGGATTTTGACAAAACAGTCGTTGAGGGACAAGTTGTGACGGATGGAGTTCTGCCACGCGGGGAACTTCTCTCTGTAATAAGGGAAGCGGTTGCTGATGAACTCACAGATGCCGCTGAGCGTGAGCTTCTTCTGCGGACTCTGGAGGATGGCCATAGTAATGAGGGCGATGTAGGAATAAGGAGGCTTTACCAGACTGCTTTTGGGTTTCTGGATCGTGCCTGAGTTCTGGTCATCTGTTTTCCCGCTCACTTCGCCTTCTCCTGAGCTCTCACAGCACGGACTGACTCCTCCAGATCTCATGTCGTCCTTGTCCACTTCAATCTCATCCTCGTCATCCTCATCCTCGGCTCCTCTGCCCACGGGACTGTCGCACTCACTGTCCACTCGCTCCAGGAGCATCTCGTCGTCCCCTTCGCCCACCACGTCGATGTCCACATCGTCAGCTGTAAGCACGGTCTGGCCGGACATGTCGCTGGCTCGTTCACTGCCTCCAGACAGGGTCATCTCACAGCTGACTTTACGCAGTGTTGAGAAAAGTCGAATCAAAGCACAAGGAGGCACAGGAGACAGAAAACAGCGTGGGACGAGTGGCTGGCTTCTTCGGGAAATGTCTCTATTCCGAAAGCCAAAAATGTTCAAGTATTTCTCCCGTGCGTAAAAGCGCAGCGTCTCGTCTCGTCTGGGACTTGTTGTTGACTTTGTGTGAAGTCTCTCCTTGTGGTCACAGCGCCGCGTGAGTGTGAATATATCCCGCTAGACCACGAGTAATATTCGGAGAATCGAGTCGAGGTGACACATGCTTTTAAAGGCTTTTAAAGGAGACTGTCTGATAGATTACTTTCCCCTCTTTCAGGATAAGATATACTATGTGCGCTGGACACGTGGTGTGGTGACGACATACGCCCCCTCGCCCTGTCTCCCTCCTTTCTCACCATGTGTCCTGCCTTCCCACTGCCTCTACCTCTCGCTGTTAAACCATGCAAACTGGAGTTGTTTCATGGATTTGTCAACAATGGGACATCAGCAGTGTTGCTTTGCGCTCATTTCTGGGTTCGTCCGTCATAGACCATTTAACGGTGGCGCGGGGAGAGAAGGAGGGGGGAGAAAATTGCTGATTGAAAGATCTAATGTGCATTAACACCGGCGCGTATAAACAACCCGAGCTTTTGCACAAGCCACAAGAAAGCTACGGAGAAGTTGTGAGACAATCGGTACGTTTCTGCATGATTTATTCGTACTCATATATTTGTTTGTTAGCTTGTTTGTTTAGTCTTTTCTTGTGCATGTTGTAATATTTCCTGTCTTAAGGCCATTCTTGCCAAATGCAAAGCAGTTGATTCACGTCTATTTATTCGCACAGGATTAGCCCAAGGACGCAGCAGAAACAGAGGCGACCATGAATGAAGTATAAAGAAATGCCTTAACAGTTTGGAAGAGGTGCTAACGACCCCGATCATTGCATGCGTTTGCATTTGAATCAAGTAGGAAATGCGGCAGCGGGTGAATGCAAAGAGAGCGTTTCTTATGCACGAGCGCAAAGGAAAGGTGAGCTCCGAACGGAGGCTTTTCCTGCTCCTCCTGTGTGGGAAAATCTGAGCCCAAATAACACTCGGCTTCATTTAGATTTTACCACGAAACAGACACAGATTATTACAATTAATGTGGCAAACGAAAAAGGATAGATTTAGTCATATATGCGGAGGTGTTAAAAAGGCCCTTATTGATTTTATTGGAAGTCATTTAGCATGTTAATGAAAATATCTGTATTGTCCTCTCCGAATTTTTGTGAGAAAACGTTTTATGTACATAAAAACGATTATAGGCACATAGACTCTTAAGCAAATGTAGTTTTATTCAGTTATAGACCACAGTCTCAATAATAAATTATAACTTTTATTATTATTATTATTATTATTATTATTATTATATATTATTATTATTATTATGAATAATACTAATACTAATACTAATAATAATAATATAATAATAATAATAATAATAATAATAATAATAATAATAATAATAATAAGCGTTAAAAAAATGTATCCCATTTTTGCTCGTTCATGCCTGGAGAATGTCACTTATTTATTTATATTATTCATTTTTATTATACTTATGTAATGAAATCTTTATTTTTACTCACTCACAGCCCTCCTCTGTCTCGCTGTAAAATCGTTCCAATACAACGCCGTCATTAATAAGACAGGTCTGAGAAAACCGGCTGCTCTTTTCGACGGTGATAACCTGCGCGTGTCGTGTTAATCTCACGGTGACCCGTGTGATCTGGACTTCTGTCAATAGGGCTACTTAGCAGATGAAACCTCGGTCTACATCAACTTGGTCCCTCTTTATCCGCATGCACGCGCGCCTGGTTAAGAAAGCGCGAGTAATTTCTTCTGTTCTGGATTGATTTGGTAAATCAGATTTAAAGGATGACCCGTAGCTTTTGATGGCAAGAAATAGGCTCTTTTATTTTGACATTCTTTGTTTTTTATTACAAAAACATTGCATGCGTAAATCTATCTTTACGCACGGCTAAATTGATACTTTTTCATTATTGTATACCTATTATAATTTGGCATATTAGTCTAAAGAAAACACAATTTGAAAATGACAAGTATTTCTCACGCTTGTGTCTTTACTAAAATTCTTCTCATTTTTCTTCTCATCCTCGGACAGGTGCAGACCCTCACTTTTTGCAGCGCTGTGTGAAAGGTTCAGGCGGATTCTCTGTAACTGCTGATATAACCTGCCACCGGCAACTGCAAGCAAAGGAGAAAGAGAAAGAGAGAGGGAGGGAGTTTTTCAAAACGTCGTCCTTCCTGTGATCTTTTGAAGCCTCATAAATCCGCTTTTATACCGCCGCAGTTTGTTAATGAAATGTACGTTTTAAGCACACATGCAAGGCTTAGCGCGACAAAAACCTTTCAGTATAATAAGCCAAGTCGCTTCAGCATGACACCATTAGAAGACAGACAGGTACACGGACAGCTGGGCAGAAATTGGAAAAGAGGCAGAGCAGGGAACAGTCAGCAGCAGCATGTGTGATCAGCGCAAACTACCAACAAGGTCGCACAACAAATAACTGTGATCATAATAATGCGATGCTCCGGTGGATTCCGAGGGAGGGGGCGCAGAGGGAGCAGACGGGAGCTCATATCATCCCCATTTTACTTTTTCATTCCCCTCAGCCGAAGGTCAAAGGTCAGGGTCACCTGCAGAGACACCGTGTGAACAAGGACGCCACTGTAAGGTCGATGCGTAAAAGGCCTCCTGTCATCAGTCCTATAACATGCAATAAATAAATAGAATTTCACTTTCATAATTCTTGTGTCATTTTTGACTGGAGCACGTTAGGCATAAATGATGGCCCTCTCAATGTCAAAGCAGTATTTTCAATATGCCTTGCATTAATAAATAAACGAGTTAAACTATAAGCAAATCATATTCAGGTCAAAGGGACAATTACAGTAAAAATGAAATAATAATGGTAATTATTGGGAAACATGTTATTATGAATGTCTGTGCAATTCCTTTGTGTCCTTGACATCAAGTATCATAATTAATTGCAAACATTAAATAATTTTTGTAAAGAATTCTTCACAAAATAAATATTCATATTGATAAAACTTCAATAAAACTTATTGAATGCTACCCTCACTAGATCATACATTTGATAAGCTTTCCTCTAACCAACACATAGGCCTAATTTATTTAAATTCATTTCCTGTATGAAAATTATTAAAAGAAAATAATAATAAAAGTAGTTGTAGGCCTGCAAACATTTAGAATTCTGAAACACTTGCCTTTTTTCTCGTTTTGGGTCTTTTTAAATTCTTTCAATCGAGCCGTGCTAAACTGGGCCAACTTACGGTTTATTGTGCAGAAAATGTAGCTTTTGGGCGTCAAAGTAAAAACCTATGTGCAAAACTCGAAAGAGGAAAACCATATGCGCATTTTGGATCTTGTGTGCATTAATATGGGCATGTCTGTCTTGTTGGCTGCGAATTTCTTTGATTAAGAAACAAAATAATTAATTTAAATTACTTCATCTGTTTTGTTCCTGACACCAATAATAATTGCAATATTTCCTCAATAATATTTGACTTTAAACAAACAGAATCACCAAAACGCACAAATAGGCCTCTTCTCTTTTGCTTGCGTAATCCCATGCATATAGGTCTGTTTCATAATTTTTAAACCTAATAATAACTAATTAATTATGCCCTTAGACATTTAGTAAATAATTTGTGTTATTAGCGTTTATTTGTATTTGATTATCGAATGGGTTTTAATATCAGGATGCATTATTTAAAGTGCCAATTTGACGTGGATGACTATAGTTTAATTGATAAGAACAGATACAAAAAACATATATTTAAGTAGTAATCTGCAGGTATGATCCCAATCGATTAAAAACATATCTTGCCAGCTCAGTTCACGCCTAAAGTGGCCAGTACGCGCGCTCTCGAGGCTCACTTCGCCGCGGTGGGAAAGTGACACCTCGCGCTAACTGCCCGGCCTGGATTACCATGCCAATGTGGACTTGTTAAGTACGTGTCATGTTACTCAATTTGTAAGCGTTTTGTCATTTAGATTAACCCCAAACTTGTACATTTGCCACATTTTGCGCATCGCTCAAGTGGCGCAGGGATTAAAGCCGCAGGCCGATGAGAACTGACTGCATTTAACACAATTACAAATACAAAGTAAAACAGTAATGTTATGATTAAAAAGTAACAACAATTTGAAGAATATGACCTAATTTGACTTTCAGTATTGTGTTTTTCTCACGCGCAAAACGCCTAAAATAAAACATGTTGAACCGTGGCCTGCTCCATCAGCGTCAATGTGCGTTTTGCATTTGAGGCAGCTTCTTTACATAAAAGGAAAAGGCTCATTCTGCGTGACCCCTGAACTCAATATCTTCTTGCCTATTGATGCATATATATGTAACATCACATGAAATTACCCTCTATCCTCCTCCTGCACTGCACTGGCCATAATAATATTCCTTCAATCTGTCACATTCTCCACAGACACTTTACCTTTTCTCGAACCCAATTATATGTAAAAAAGACCACAATGGGGTTTGCTCTGAAGTGCCTATTCACCAGCTCTCACCTTAACATAACCTGATCACAAGAGCAAAAATAGTGAGGTAGACACTGAGCACAGCCAGTTATAATATAAACAACTGATTTTGAATAAAAGTAGTTCAGCTATAACAAACTTTATCTTGATTTTCCATTCAGGAGACAGGTATGCCCAATTTCTTTCCTGAAAAATAAGAATATCAACAACAAACCCAATGTTCAAACAATAAATCTTCCTATTGTTTGATTTTGTTATCATGCATTGTTAACAGTTCAGTGAGAAAAACTGATTTCTTTAGTTTTGTTCACCTGACATTAAGCAAGTATTTTTGCTGATAAGATTTCTCTTGAGCATCACAAACACAAATTACGTCATCTAATACACTCATCTTTTAATTGATATACATTGTTGCACTCTAAAATACACCTGGCTTTGTTTAGGATTTGTCAGTATGTTTTAAACACCTTTGCAGAGTTCATTTTTGCTCAGACAGACCTGGTACATCTATAAAATATGCATTTTCTTTGTTATATGGAGGCTAATCTTCATTAAACAAAAGCCTTGTTGACCTGTAACATAGGATCATGATGCATTGTCTAATCCTATTTCCAAAGCCATGAAAACTGCTGCCTGCCACTTGTCTCCTAAAGCCAAATTGACTATGTTCCTTTCTTCATATGCACCTCTTTGCTGATAGTGTCCTTGCCTGTTATCCCAATGGGAACGCACATATCCCACCATCTAATCAAAGCCGTTGTGCTGTCTCTTGAAATTAGCGAGCGCACCTTTAAATTGTCAATTACTCCGGGGTTAAGTGGACTGAATAGACCCAATGATTCAAATCAGGTGTTGCAATTTGCTTCAGCGAGGCATTTCACTTTCATTACACCCCCCTTTTTATATTAGGCCTGTGTATTTACCTTTGATATGTCATTTTAAACACTATGCCATCTATTGCAATTAATCCTTCACACTAAATGGAGCAGGGAAATTTGACACGTCAGAATAATAAACTTAACACCCAAACTAAGTTACCATGACAATGCCGGGAGTCCAAAGTCACACTCTGTAGCATCAATATTTAAAATTCCCTCCAGAATCCTCTTTAAAGATGCAATCAATGGCCTCTATTCATTAGCTATGTGTATGTCTTCTAGGTATGGCCTTTGTCATTAGGTAATAATTCTCCTCAGCACAGTCCCACATTACTCCAGCGCTCCACACTTTTTACAAATGCCTCGGGGCTATAAATACTAATGGAATCTCTTTGCTTAATTTGATTTTGCTGGTACACTTGCAGTTATGGCTGAACTTTCCCACGAGAGAGGCTGATTGAACACTTTCAAGTCCTTATGGAAGCGGGAAAACATTCCGAAGAGCTGGGGAGATCATTTCCATAATTACCCCGATTGGCAGCCATAATGACCTTCCGCGACAATAAAAAGATCTCTTGTTAATTCCATTTCGGGCGCTGACATTCAAGAGATTCCGATCTTACATGTTTGAGGGTTCACAAGATAACAAGTGTACGTTTTTTCTCGCCAGCCTAAAAGAGCAGTGCTATTCAGTCTTGCCTCCCCTCACTTGTCCACAGCAGAACAGTGTAAAAGGGGTCTGCTTGTGTCTGCACCCCCCATATGCCCCAAAGTTGGATAATTTATTGGCCGGTAAGAGCAGATTATAAAGACGGATCTTTAGGGCAATCAATTCTCATGTTGCGTTTTGAATGGTGGGATAAAATGAAGTGCAGAATAATTAAAAAGATCACAAGTCGCCCCTCGCATGTGATAATGCTCAGCTATAGAGAGACTGTTCCACTGGGCAGAGGTGTAACACAAAAAACTAACTGGGCTCTACATGGTCCAACTGTGCTTTATGTTCTGTTCATTAAAATGTTGACTATAGATTATTCTTTATGTTGGCAAGTTAGTCAGAAACAATAATTCTGTATCTATGGTTAAAAAATATCTTGTTTCTCAGCAATTTACTTCTAAATGTGTTGATGGAGCTCTAACACAATGATAATGAAAATATGTTTCACTTGCATGAAATGTGTGCTATAAAAATAGCCTAATTGGAAAACAAATTGAAGTAATTGTCAACATGCAAAGCAATATATAACAGAGATTACATTTGCAACAGATGCAATAGATCTAAAAAGAAAAATAGAATCGGTCTGTGAAAATTGTTTTACTAAAACAGCAACACATCTTATAAATGGATGCTTTTCCACTGACTTAGTTTGTTGGTTAACTCTCTTGCACTTTGAATTACATTTAAAAGGTGCTGTTTGACTCTTTCTGTGCACTTTTCCCCATGCCAAGAGTCACCAAATCCTCCATCTATGATGCTCTTGATCAAGCCAAGCTCAAGATCTAGAAGAGTCTCTGGGGATGCAGCTGAGGTGACATCAATGGCATTGAAGATCAAATGCGGGGAATATTTTAGTATAGGGACAATAAAGTGTATTCTGAATGTATATTTTAATATCCTCTCACTAAGATAAACAGTCTAATGTTTATTTGCTTTGAGATATAGGTTATAAAATTACAGAACAAGCTCATTTTCACTAAAAGACAAGTGACTTTTTTATTAAATATTCCAGTCTTTCTTAATATCCACTACACTAACAGAACAATAAATAAAAATACAAATCATTGTATTGTAATTACTCATATTATTTTATTGCTTAAGAAGTATGATTTTTACATTCTAAGATTACTTGGATAAAACTTGAACACACATTTTGTCTACTTTCGACATGCACCATGTTGCTCTGACTGAGCACTTGTCCTTTGAGCGCAAAGAAGTCAGTGTTTGGAGGAGGAAACGGGCCGGGGTCAGGAGGATGACTCAGAGTGGGCACAAAGAGTCTGACGGGGTGGATGTTTGCAATATGTTTCACAGTGACCCACAATGATCCAAGTGTTGGGCCATGTTAAATATAACCCTCCATTTACATGAGTTTGTATCAGCTGCCTTGTCCATGTCTCTGTTGTAAATTCACATGTGTCCTTTTTATACCTCAGAATTCATTACAGGCTAAATGTTAGACTGCATTGATTAAGTAACATAATGTGAAGCCACCCCACGCAAAACTGCTCCTATTATTTTGAGCATTGATATGCATTAGAAAGCTTAAAAACTGGCAAAAACAAGCTGTTTTTACCCCCGTGACATGAATAAAACATATATTGGGTACATGCATTTACATTATGAGCAGCAACAATCAGATAACTTGAATAATCAGCAAAAGTTTTAAAAGTGGGGACATTTCACCTCTGATCCAAGTTGCATCAGGTCATGCAAACATGAGATACGACTTTTAGTGCGTATATTATAAAATAAATTCACTAGTTAAAACACACAGTGAGTTGAGGTAATCAATAGAATCTAAGCCTGCAGAAATATTCAAAGGTTTGAATGATTTATGGTTTCAAATGATTATGGTTCATGTTTCTGATACTCAAAAAGAAAAGAATAGTACCTCACAGACAATATTCAGATAAGTTCAGATAAGACTCACCAACATAACGGCAGGGTGCGTGGCTCAGGCCTTTCTGTGTGAGTTTGCATGTCTGGGTGGGTTTCCTCCGCTTTCCCTCACCAACCAAAACATGAACCACAGGGAATATCCAGCTACAGTAGTTCTGACCAAGCCTGGCAAGAAGAACTGGAGATAGGTCCCTGAACTCTGCTCTTTAGCACTTACTGAGTAGATGAACCCAAGCTCTGAAAGATGCAAATGCAGATTTCATTAAGGGGACAAAGTGTATAAAGTCACTTTTGAATAATCATGTCTTTTTCTATTTCAGTCTGTTTTATTTTTGTTTCTAGTCATATTAAGCTTGGTTGATACTGTTTTACTTTATTAACCCAAATATCAGATTGATCAGATTTTTGGTGTTAACGCAGAATGACACTTTAAATGATGATGAAGGACAACGGATAAACACATCATCAGATAGCACCGGGCTTTAAAATATCACATAAATTGGTTACTTGTTGAACTCAGCTTCATCACCGCAGAGCAGACAAACAGAGACAGGGCCACAAACCTGAGTTAATTTACATTTCCTTTAAGACCAGTTAACTCGCTGTAACTGGTAACCTTGGATTGATTTCCACTGCAGTCCTGAGACAAAGCATGTTAATCTTACTGAATGTGGTTTTCCATTCCAAGACAATTTGGTTTAGATCCTTTATTCTAATACATTTTTTTCCCACAAAATACATAGTTTCATACCTAATCTTATGTGTGTTTTGATTATGCAATTTAATCCCAAAGTTACCATGGCAGCTAAGCATTTGGGGAAGAACATACACATTGTTGACTGACAGTAATCTAACCCCTAACTCAAATTATATTTCCTTCTTGTACATGTTTGCAGTTTCCAGTGTTGGGAAAAAGTAAAGATTGTTTAGTGCAAATCACAAAAAAATGAATGACTAATAATACAATAGTTACTTTATACTTCAGTTTGAAATGCGTTTTGCTAGTAATAATAAAACACTGGATTATGAAACACTTTTCAAGACACTTCACATTGAATTCTGATTCACACCACACTCGATAGGGTAATTTGCTATTGTAGCCACTGTTGCCCTGGGGCAGACTGACAGAAGTGAGGCTGCCATTTTTGCCACTTGGAAATACAGGTAAAGTGTCTAGAACACAGAGACAACTTCTCTAGTCGTCTCACTGTAACATCTGGGGTTCCAGCGGTCTCCCATCCAAGTACCGCCCAGGTCTAACCTGCTCAGCGTCTGAGTTATTGGGGTTGTACAATTTGCATTTGCAACATAAATTAGAAAATGCAATAGTGTCAACAGAAATTCATCCCTTTAAATGTAAAATTTTTACTGTCACACACAAATGTGAACTGTGGCAAGTTTTGTTTTGTTTTGTGAGAGGCAACAATGTTATGAATGATTTTAAACAACACTGCAATGTCATTAAATTTTATTAGATTTTCAAAATATAATTAAATTAGATTTGCCCTCAACCTATTTTGCACTTGAGCAAATGCTTGAACGGAGCCCCATGATGTTTAGTGAATGAAAAATAGTGAATGAAAAATATAAATACAGATATCATCATGTAAAACCAGTATCTATTAGGGACCCTTTGTGAAGTTTAGCACCCTAAATGTACTTTAGATCTACTAATGGACCAAGTAGTATTTTAATACACATTTTGAGACCAAATTATCACAAATTCCTTTTGATTTTACTGTTGCCTGAGAAAACACAACCACATTCAGAACTTGCTAACCACAGCAAAACAAATTGCTGACCATTAATAGCATCACATTACCAGCCAAGCAAACTTTTCTTTTTCAGAGTAAACAAAAACTTGAGTCAAACGTTCTCCAGGCAGCTGCATCTGAGGGAATTTGTGGCTAAGTCAAGCCAATTGTCCAACTTAACCTTGTTACCAAATCATCAAAGCACTTCAGTTAATAGTTATTTGGCCTGCTCTTTGTTGGCTGAACATGCTGCAACTCAAGAAATACCTTAAGTGACTAATAGGACCATGTGACGGACTTGAGAACCCAGAACAGCAAATTCAATTATCATGTTAGAATTCTGCATGAAAACAATCTACACTAGAAATTAGAGTTATTCCTGTCAGATGACTTGGGTTAGCAGGAGCGTAATGTCATTTGGGGCAGCTTTACGCCTTCTTTGAATGTTATCAAATGTTTACAAAAGGCTTTAATGTGCTAAAATGCAATCAGAGAATCTACTAGTTATTTGGTGTAGCTGTAGTATAGAGTCAGTCTTTTAATATTTGTAAAATTGTCAACAAAAGAAAGTTTTTATTACCAATTTTTAAACCCAAATTGTTGTGTGTTTTTTGTTAATTCTTTGGATTACTCGAAAGAAACATGTTTTGTTTTTGTTATTAAGACACTCTCTAATAAATAAGACCAACTAACAGAATGAAATGTTTGCTCATGATTCAAACTAATTATTACAGCTTCATTTAGATGTTTTTACGCGGTTCATTAGATTGCTAAAAGCGGTCTTGCATTTGTCTTTGCCAAATGTAAATCATTGTGAATTGTATATGATTTGTATTTTTCCAAGTTTGACATAATTACACAAATACTTTGCCTATATTATATATAAACTTCGCACAATAAATACTTTTGAATCTAGCAGTTTTTCAGACTGCTTTTCATCTTTATACTGGAATGCATTTGGTTTTTGTAGCTTGCTGTAAAAATACAATTAGTAAAATAAAATAAAAGTTGAACAAATGTATGATTCATTGTTGATAAGTTAAACTAACAAAGCTATCAATTGAATTGGTACAAGTAAAAAAAAATGCACTGAAATATCAAAAGAACAGAGGCTGAATGTAGCTAAATGAACTTGTGTTGAGAGCAAATTGAAGCTGGGACATTGGACGCCCCATTGACTGTGATTGCACAGTGACCTTTCCTGCACAAACTAGTCTCAGTAACCTCATTCCCTGTTTATCTCGTCGTATTATTGTTTTCGAAAGCCTCGGTTTTGCATAATTCACAACGCAGCATAGTTTAATGTGGTCAACCGGGCTGATTTGTGTTGAAAATTGCCTCTCCCACACAGATGTCTGATCCGTTTGCTAACTGTGGAACATTATGTATTTATATCATTACGCTGGTGGAGTCTTCATTCTGCTGCTACAGCATAAATGACAAATGACCTTCATTTCTCTAGTCGACCGAAAATTATAATATCACCAGCATGAAATAATAATGATGGTATCCATGTGCATACAGATGTAAAGTCTCACTCAATACTTTTTCCTTATGCAGCTTTATAGATGTAGCATAAAGGACAGTCACAGTGCACTGAAGCCAAAACCTGTAAAAGAGAAATAGAGTGCTTATATTAGATAAAAAATAAATATGAAAGAATTGAGATAAATCTGCCATACTAACCACATGTTGAGGCCTGATGACATGTCAGGCAATCAGTGAAAATAAACGAATATATCTTTTAGTAGTAAACATTTTCTCTTTCATTTTTGTTGTTGGCTTTTCATTGCTTAATTTTCCATTTACAACTGCAATCAGACACAAATATCCACTTACTCACAGACGTCTATAATTGTCTGACATGACAAGACAATTAGATAATAATCAGCTTTATAATGCATGTATACTGGTCATTTGTACTGTTGTTTATATGCTGCTGTGTAGCATAGTGGTATGAGCTTATGCAAGAAACTTACCCTCAATTTGGATTTGTGGTCAAGCTTCAGTGGAGGAAAAAATACATATTTTTTTCTTTGCTGCCCCACACTGTTATATCAGTAAACCAGATAACAACTTGCATATTGCTATTATCTAAGCAACAATGAAAAGGTCCAGTTCACTTTAAAGTCATTCAAACACAATCTTGACTCAAAGAAACTTAGATCAAATATACTCTTTCTTTGTTATCACTAATGCAAATCTAAAGATGCAGTTCAAAGCATTTTTCATTAATTAAAAAGGCTTGCACATTCTCTCAAAGACATTTAAGCTCAATGTGTCAAAACAATAACATGTTTCAATGATGTGCTAAGTGTAGAAATGCGTGGAATGATAATGATATAAAGATTGTCCATGAATACATAGCTTTATGTGCATATGCAAACCAACAGGAAAATGCTGTTTCTTTTCAGCTCATTTTTATCAATAGTTTTCTTGTGAGAGTAACACTTTTCCAAACTTTGACATTCGTCTAACATCTGAGTTTTTATGCGCTTATGTAATGATTACCCTTCCCATTTTCCCTGCAGCGTCTTGTCCTGTTGGGTCAGGTTTGGCTATATCCTTCCATAGGGGCCTCCAAACTTTTGGAAGCTCACAAAGGATCCCATTCTCTTGTCCATCACTCAGCCCTGGGGCACTGGCCATCCGCTCAAACCCCTGCATTGTCTCTGCAAAGCCACATATTAAATTTGCCCATTTCATTGAGCTACTGCAGGAATGCCTTTGCTGGGTCATTCATATGTGTACATGGTTTGGACACACATTCGAAACAAAGCGAACAGTCAAGGATAATATTGAGGAAGTTACATACATTTCAAGTTTTTCAGTATATGTCATATCTCTTTCATGCTCTGACAGTGACAGCAGACACAAAGGGACACACTGGCCGGTTGTGCATCCAGAGATCCAAAATATTTCCTTGCATATGTAATGTTTTGCACTTCATTAGGAATTCTGGATTTTCCCTGCCTGGAATGTCAAAACATGTACGCGACTAAGAGAGCTCTCTATTCAAGCCTACAATTAACAATGAATGAAAAAGAGCAAAAATCTGGTCCTGATTCATCTATTTGAGTTGGAATTGAATTGTTCAGTGTTCATGTCTTTGCTACAGATTTGTTAGGCTTCTGTGTCATAATGCAACAAGACATAGGCTAGATGCTATAGGGCCAGGCCATATACAGGGATGGGCAATTATTTAAATAAATAATTAATAAAATAAACACCCCTATAAAGATTAACACAAATACTCAAAAACGTGCAGGTGACCAGATTGAAACAGTTCAAGGACCGTATCTGACCCCTGGGCCGCAGTTTGCTCAGGTATGCCATATCATATAGGCTACTTTTTTTCCTTAATTTAATAATATTGGCTATTATGAGAATAAACCTTAGCTTGCATTTTAAAGCACATAAATTAAATATTAATAGGCCTATTAATAAAAAAATAAATAAAATAAATGATTGCGCTGTTTGACGTCATAAAAACAAAACAAAAAACAAAACAAAAAAACTATGATGAAGCCTGATAACCCTCAGTACACAGGTGTTTGAGGATGGGAACCATCGTTACTGTAGCTGGACGATCACGAGTTTGTTTAGCTGTTGTTTAGCTTAGCCACGTGTCTTTGAAGTAAACCATGAACACTTCTGGAAGAAAGCTCAATGAACGCCCGTTTTGTGACGGTGGGTGAGATGGACACACTCTTATGTTACTTTATTTACATGCTAATTTTTTTATTATGCAGAAAATGGTTAGCTGGCATCGTGGCCTTTAGCTTGACAAATTAAGCTAGCCGCAATCGTAGACTGTTTTTCAGACGACTATGCATGCATTTAGCGCATTTTGTTTAGTTAGGCAGGCAACAGTTTGGTGCCTAAAGAAAAAAAAAGTGCGCAAAGTTAGTGCCATTTGCAATTACAGTACATGCTAGTAATGTGTATGTAGGCTACTTCATAGAATTCGACCTGTAACGTGTAATGCTCCATATATTTTCAGGGGAGCTACTTGGAAAGTGGTGGAGATATTGCTTTATTTCTACATTTCATGTGAGTTATTATTCAGGTTGAGGGAAACCGGCAACTGTTAATAATATTGTACTTTGTATTGTAAAATATTAATTTTACAGTACAAAAGCTGCCCCTCATCTGATTGAAATAACATTGGCCTGCTGGATGTTGTGATGTCACCTGAAATCCAGGTTTTGATGGCTCACAAGCTACAGGTTGGAGATTTATTTCAGGGACAGTGCATAATAATCAACATTTACCTGTAAATATGCCATGACTTTT
This sequence comes from Mugilogobius chulae, assembly GCA_038363315.1. Taxonomy (NCBI): domain Eukaryota; kingdom Metazoa; phylum Chordata; class Actinopteri; order Gobiiformes; family Gobiidae; genus Mugilogobius; species Mugilogobius chulae. Next base: position 40,136,684 of record CM076412.1, on the reverse strand, counting down.
TTTTTTTTCATCTGTAGTCATTGTGGTTGTGTTGATCCCTCAGTTAGATAAGTCTATCTATTTGCGTATAGGCAGAATTTTCAGGACATTTCCAACATTCAGAACTAGAACTGGGCAATATTGACAAAAATTAATATCTTGATATTTTTTTGATGATTTTTTTTTTTTATTTGAAATGTATAGTTGAAGTTTAATGATCAGAAAAATCATGTTGTGGTTGATCACTAGAGACATTCTTGGTCGACTTATTATATACATGATGCGCAACCAATTGATTAGTCGACTAAAAGTAAAACTAGAAAAAGTCTCAATGTTCTGACCAAACATCTGACCTAAACTGCATTCACGGGTCCACATGCTAATTAATTACATGAGATTTTCATGCAAAAGTATTCAGAATAAGTTTGCAATGTGCTTTCTAACTAATCAAACCATTGGTCAACTAAGAGGCCAATGAGTGTTCAACAGGCTAAAATATCACTGTAACTTTATTTGAACATTTAAATTTAATTTTCTTAATTTGTTGTTTTTTACCAGCCTTTTTTGTTGTCTTTTTACTACAAACGATATACTCGATATTCCGTTTTTGCATATCTTCAAGACAGCAATCACAATATTATCTAAAATTGTATTGCACACCTTTATTCAGAACTATGCAGCGTATGATTTTTTTGTAGATTCAGTCCCTCCCTTTCATCTTTCTGAAACCCATGATTACCTGAATACACTGAGCAAAATCATTGCTCAGTTTTCCTCGTTGAAATATAGGCCTACGTTGTAGCATTTCTGTAAGATATTCTGATATAAGCTAGTATTTAACACACAGTGTAGTAACAGTTCATAATAACATTTCCCTTCCTCTCCTCAGCCTACACACATGGTGCCACAACTGTCCAGGACCAACTGACCTTTAAAGTTTTCTCCAGTCTGCTCCACTATGGATGTAAGGTACCAACCTAAATTATTTGCATTTAAATACTCACACATGAAACAAAAACTAGAATTAAGTTAAATTTTCAGGTTAAATAAAAGTGAAAGTATTTGGCCACAATGCATAAGCAATGTCATTCTAGTATTCTTCTTAAAAACTTAGCATTTTTTATTTTTGTAGCAATGTAAAAAATATAATAGTTCTTCTAAAAACATGCTTTCCTATATTGCAACTGAATACTTTGAGCACAACATAAATAGGTACTCTTTAGAACATTTATTCCTGACCTACATCAGGCAACGTTTCCCAGTCTAGGAATCTCATCATTGTCCCGAGATTCCTCTCAATTCAGCACATTAATCACTCTGTAAACATTCAATTTATTTCAAAGACGTTCCCAGTTACGTTAAATTGTATTTGTCTGAAACCACAGTCATCTGACAGGAATTCCTCTATATGCTGCTGCTGCTGCGTGGCTAATGCAATCTAATAATGTCTGGACTGGACATCACATCAGAGTGAGCACCTCTGGCTGACCAGCACATGGGGCAGCTGTTGTGTTATCTTTGGTGTTTTACAGTAATGCATTAAAGCTTCAACCCGACTTATTTATCACTGACTAAGTAGTAAAGTAAATGTCATTACTCCACCACGGCTAAACTTAGACCAATCAAATGAGAGCTGCTGAAGTCTGGAAGGACACTCTGTCAGGGTTATTTTAACTGACTCTCTTGTGTTTGCAATCATCCACAGTGGTCAATTTATACCTTATAAAATGGACGTTTTTTAACCATGTTCTAGCATTGCTTTTTTATCAAAAAACAGCTGACGTTTTGTCTCTGAGACCTCTAAGTCTCAGAAAACACAGTTTTGAATGTCCCTGCTCTGAAATGTCATAGGTGGATCTATGTTTTGCACGTTTTGAAGGCTGTACATTATCCAGACTAGTTTTGAGCATTTCTTCATCATGAGCATATCAGGCAAGATCAATTTAAATATTTCTTTCGTGTGTAATTTCTTTGCAGACAGTAGCTGGAGCTCTAACTCAATTCCTGCATGAATGCATGATATTTTTCTTTAGCATTTTAAGTTAAATCAAATACAACATTATAAAAGTACAATATTTTATAAAGTTACTTGTTTGTGTGCAGCGTTTAAAGCCAATGAAGATCAACAAGCAGCATGCAGGCTGGATAGGAGCGGCCCATGCCATGGCATTTGAAAAGGTAAATCACCACTGAAAGACAGAGGCTACACACTCAATAATTAAGCTCTGAAATTTACTGGCCTTATTCCTATCGGTGTCTGTATTCTAAAACTCAGAATGTTTCCAAATGTTGAAACATTATAAAAGGCTGATCTGTATTTTGGATGAATTTTGTTGTTCAATTTTTGGAATATGTTGCTGTTTCATTTCAGTCTCTATATTGGTGTCAATATGTAGTGGGTACTGACAGACTGATAAAATTCAAAGAAACCGATGTAAAGTACAAGTACCCACTGTGGTGTGTGCATGTGTGTGCTGCTATCTTGTCCCTGATGTATTCTAGGCTCTTCGTCAGCTCTCACATGAGGATGACACAAGGCGTCTGGTTTCACTATAAAATTAGTCTGACATTGATGGAGTCACAAATGTCTCTGTGTGGTCGGACCACACACTCCTCTCACTGTTACTGACCATCCTCTGTTCATTATGTTGGCGTTAGATCAGTTATGACACATGTAGGTTCTTTTTGGCAGCGTGAGAAAGTGACATAAACTGTCTTAAACAAGTCATGTAATTGTTTTCTCCAGTATTTTACAGATCAAATGTTGCATCTTTATTGTACAATTTCTTCACTGTAAGCTGCATATTTATCTATGCTAATATTCATCTATTATTATTGATAAGCATTGCAGTGCACAATATTAAACATAGAAATACACAATATTATTGGACCAAAGCAGAGCAATACAAGATTGCTGTAACAGTATTCAAGCATGCATGAATAACGACTCAAAAACTTTTTGCAGTAGTGGAATTGTCCAAGTTTTACTTACTCACCTTTTGCATTTTGAGCCTCTGAATGATTCACCGCAATGTGTTTTGAAGCTCTTTTTACAATTTTTAGAAGCCAGCGTGAGTTGAATTATGATGTTATTAATCATGATAGCATGCTCTTAAGACAATTTTACAATTTTAGGCAACATTTTCTGGCATTTTGTTGTTTGCATTTAGTCTACCAGTATTGTGATTAGCCATGTCTTGATAACATAATTGTGAAATGAACTAATGTCCAAATAAAGTGGAAGTAAACATTGGCCCGATGTAATTGTCAGCTGAAGTGTGCAGCAGAATGGAGCTGGTGTGGTGCTTGTGAGTTGTTGCTCTTCTGTGGCCACATCATTTGTTTCAAATGGCTGAAGGTCTCTGTTGGTCGGTCTGTAGCTGGACCAAATTAAGAGGTGCACTGAGGATGGATGAGAGCATGCCCAGTGAAAGATTGGCGGGCACGATGAGATTTTTCCTTCTATTCGTCCCTTTTCAGCGTGTTGTTCGCTGCCCTCTGTCAGATAGATTATGTGCAAGGGAAATATTATTTGTTCTCGTTTCACAGTTGATTCTGGCTTGTCTTTTTCACTGCTGCTCTCTCAATTTTGAAAATACAGAAACAAAGCACAGAGGAAAAGGCTTTATCACTTTAAGTTAATCATTTTTTTCTCTGCAGAAAGGAAAAAATAAATACAAAATAACACTATGAAAAGGTAGCTTTGTGTGCATTAATACTTGGTGAGATTGACTGACTTGAAGTGAACTCTGGATTAGTTATCTCAGTTCTTTTGAACAAGTGAATGTTAACAGCACTACTTACAATAATGTAACACCAGGGTTCACTTCTACTTTAATGCAGATTAAATTAAGCAGTCTCTGAAGTATAAAGACTGCATTTTTTTAATTAACAAAATTAGTTGGGAGTTATTTATTTAGGTGATAAATATTGTCATTTTTTAAACCCAAATGTTCCTGTGTGTAATTCAACCTACCCCATCTGTAAAGCATTTTGATTATTTCTGATGTGAAAAAGGCTATATAAGTAAAGACTAATTACTTACTGAAGACAAATATGATGCATCTACAACTTTTAGGGCGAGACCATAGCTGCACCTAAGGTCAAAGGTGAGACTGTGGCTTGAATATTTTTATTGCTGTTACATTTCCTGCTCTGACAGTGGTGGTGTGAGGCACCATATTTTTATTGATCCTGATTTTATTTGATTGATTTTTGGCTGTGACCTTTGTCAATTTGCAATCTGGTGTGAGAAATCTCGTATCATCTCTTTAAAAATAGTTCCTATTCACCTTACTTGGAAACTCACTTTCTGTTTAGCTCAGTTCAGGGAGATAGCTTGGTCGCTTGTCTTTCTTATGAGGCATCCTCAAACAGATTTAACAACAGCGAATGAATTCTACAGGCTTAATACAGCCAGGAAAAGTGGGTGGGGCAGAATAAGGTGAATAGTAGTTTCTCATAAGAGGAGCTTTGGTTGGGCTGCAACTAGTGCCAAAGGTGCAGGCTGAACCATAGCATCAGCCTTCATGTGCAAGACCTTGCCACTCTCTTTAATAGTTAGCAAAAAAATGAAATCATGAATGAATAACAAGATAGGGTTCAAAGTGCTTACAGTGTAAGGTAAGGTATATTTTATTGTCCTCGTAGGGAAATTTGTCCTCTGCATTTGACCCATCCTTCAATGCCTCTGGGGCATCTCCTCAGGAGCAGTGATCGCCGCAGTGCAGCGCTCGGGGACCCATCTCCAGATGTTCTTGCTAGGCTTGGTCAGGACTACCATAGCTGGAGGATATTACCCCAACGTGTACTTGTTTCACTTTTCTTTTTTGAAAGATGCTTTACAATTTGTGGACAAATGATGATACTGTAATATGAAAAGCTCTAATGATATATTGAACTAGCTTGTCATATTGATCTAGTTTATTTTCTTCTTTAGTTTGGAGTTATATAGACTACATACATAGACTCGGTCCTCCTGTGTGCAAATACAAAATACAGAAGTAGCACAGTACTCACAGATCACCTGTGTTAATTGTTCAGGGCATATATATCGTCAGCTGCTTTGTCCTATTCTTTCTTTTTCATCTCCATCTTTAATGTAACTGCAGTAATAAGTCATTATAACACATTCTAATTGTCAGTGAATTCACTGATTTCAGCCAAAGTGCCATTTATTCACCAGTGCTGGTGGGTTACTTACGGGTAAATCGTGCTTCTTTAGCATTTGGTGGCATTTGGGAAGTCTGGCTTTCAGGATAACTGCAGGTCATTTCTATGTTAATGACTCAATGCCATAGAGTACCTTAAGTGTGTAGCTTAATACTCAGTTGAAGTAATAACAGGGGTCAACAGCATACAACTTCTGGAAAAGGAACACACAATTCTACACATTATTTGGAAGTTGCAGCAGCTCAGCCAAAGCTTTTTTGTACTTTATACAAAAGAAGAGGTAGATGTGGATTCTGTGAGCCATTTAATGCTGTTTTAGTTAAAATTAAGTATTTTTTTTCCAATGCTGGAACTGACATATTGCCCAACTTTATACCTAGTTTGTTTACATGTGTTTCTTTACATTGACATGACATGAAGCTGATTCATTCAGTGTGTAGCCTGATGATATCAGCCTGAATGATCTTGCCTTAAGTCACTCACATAATATGCAGTGTTTCAGGTAATTTAATTAATTCTTTGATGCATTGTTAACATCATTATATTATTTTGTTTAGAAAAGATGAATATGACAATGAAGAGAAAACTATTCGTGTTCCTTTGTCAAAGTGCGTTTACACACATTTATTGCAATAATGTTCTTTTAAGAATGCAATTAGTAAAAAACTGTGTATTCAATCATAAACATTGTTTACTGTTATGATCTAGACAAAATAAACACTTAAGTCTTGGAGTACTATTGCACTATTGTTTTTCATTTTCATCTATTCCCAAGCGAAATTCAACAGTGCAAGCTCTTTCAATAAGATGATATTATTCTCCTTCTGCAGCACTCGTAAAAAGAAAGCACAAAGTTGTTGTGTGAATGTTCTATGCAAATGTTTAGTGTATTAGCATACACAGTTGTAATTAAAGCATAATTAGAGAGACAAATGGTGCTGTGAAGCTCTGTGCTTTGGCTCCCGAGTCTGTTTATCAGCAGCCCCTGTTTAGTCGGCTAAAACAGGTTTATATGAAACGAGTGCTGCCGACTGCTGCATTAATTGTTATCATTGCCTTGGAAAGCAAATAGGTGCCATAGCGCTACGGACTGTGAGAGAGAGAGAGCTGGAGTGGGACCGGTACAAATGAGTGTGGAAAATGAGAGTGTCGAAATTGGAGAGGGATTAGCACAGACGATAATGAAGCAATTAAAGAGTAAGCGCTCAGCACTCAGGTGCCTTTACTGAGCTGGTTCACTCCAGCTGCTTTCAGACGCTCCAATGCAAATATATCCCCAGTGGTGAGGAGAGGAAACACTGTGTCCTAATACATCACTGATACAAGCAACATGAGGAGCTAAAGCCTAATGCAACATGACAGAGAGTGTACAACACAATCTGACGGTACCACACACCCTCCCAAATACACACACACTCACACACCCAGAGACTGCACTTACCCAGCTTACAATGTCATCTAGAATAGGGATAAAGCTTTGCACGTATGTGCTGTGTAAATTGTGCGTCAAGGCCTTGACTATTTGCAAAATGTATCTCCACATTTCATGTTTGAACTGTCCTGTTTCATCCTTTCATACAAAACCAAAACCAGCTCACAGAGCAACCCAAACTGTATCTTGACTTCTTCTCACTCAAAAGACTAAAGGTTAAATGTACAGCGGTATCTTGTAGTGTTATCTGTCTGACTTCTGGGTGACCATCATTGACAAACAGAATTACTGCAGATTAGATGTTCAGACTATTATCTTGATTTAACCTAAACTCGCTGATTAACAGACGGTCAGCCCCGCATATTGTGAGATAAGATTTGTCCGTTTTTCGATGCTGTATATGTCCTCTCTATTATAACTTCAGAAGAAAGTTGAAGTTGCAGTGAAAACTGTCATTTAAAAGAAATCAGGATTTGTTTAAAAAGAGAAATTAAAATTATATATTAAAACTTTGAGATGGTGAAGCATACAAATGTGTTTTTGTTGGTGCCTAATAGGGTTTTCAAAAGTATCAGAAATCAGATACTAATCGATTCTTAAACTGGTATCGAAACTTACTTAAACAAGTACTTTAAGAATCATATAAAGAGGCGAAAGTTTTTTATTGTCTAATTAGTTTGAGAAGAATCTTAGTTAAAAAGTTAAAAAACAAATTGTTTAATTCTGTGTTAAAAATGTCTGTCTATAGTATGAAATTTCACTTTGAAAAGGATTTTAATTTATCCCCCTAGTATCGAAAGTGATGTTGACAATTCAATTTCTATTTCTTAGAACCAAAATTGAGTTTGAAAATGTTCTTTTGTGCCTAAAAATAGTTAATATAGAATGCTATTATTAACCATTAAGCTACAATTAATATTGTGTTTGGTTGAGAAGTGTCTAATGATGTGAAAAAGTCTAGTAGAGCCAACTGTACACCAGAGAGAAAAACGTAAGTGAAAAGACAGGAGGTCGGGACTGTCTGTAGCGTTGCCAGACATGGTTGGGGGTAATAAAGCCCCTCTCAAAGTCAACAGTTCAGAAAGTCCTTTGTCCTCCTAAAAGAGCTTTTAATTTTTAACACAAACTTTCACTTAGGTATGCATGAACTTTGGTAAAATCCTGAGACATGTGTATAAAAGGGTTTAATAGATGACGGTCATGTGCTCTGCTGCCGGGTAATGATGTCAGCCGCTCCATCTCTTCCCCTGCCTCTCCTTTTGGCCTCTTTGATCGAGGAGGGCCTAATGTAAATTTAATTTGGAGTGATGTATGGCAGCCATGGCTGACAGGTTCAGACTGGGGCTTTAGATTTTAGGCTGCAGAAAGGACTTTGGAGTAAAATTTGGCACATGAAGATGTTGACTAGAGGTGGGTGATATTTATGGAACTTATACCTTGTTGTTTTATAGTGCATCCGAGTAATGATAATCAAATGATGGTTTGGCAGTCCATTAGCAGTGTGGCTAAACATGTCCTAACCAACCGCAATTAAATTGGAATCAAACATCAAAGAATTTGCAAAAGAATATACAATTTTCCAAATACAGAAACACCATTTAATATCCTTGTTTCTTCACATCTTTTTTACACCCTTTTTGTTCCAATCGAGTTTTTGTTCATTATCAATGGAATCGCCAACTTTAAAACTTTCCTTGTACGAAAAACAACATTCTCTGCATCATTGTAACTTTAATAGAATGTTGTGTTTTTGTTTGTGCTTGTTTTCCCAAAATGTTGTTGGCCAACATTGCTTGAAATCACAGATGAGAACAGAAAGCTTTGTCTAAACCGTAATATTATTTATTTATAAAGCTCTTTTCATTGTTTTGGTAATTGTTTGCGTTGCTAATGCAATTCAAGTAGGATCAATAACATCTTCTCTGTTCCAGCCACAGTTTAGATTTCTGGACGGTCTTGACAAGGGAGCAGCTGGATTCTGGTGTGGTTGTGTCGACACTGTCATGTTTAAGTAGGATTAATGACATTGTAGGGCCCATAGTCATCCGGCAGCCCCGCACATGCACACACTCCCAGGCCTGATTTACACAGACATGTTCAGCCCGTGTCATGCCACAGTACCTCACAACAATGTGGAGGGGAGGGCCACGTTCACATCTGAATGGGAGGAGACTTGGTCCTGAAGCTGCCTCTCCCCAAACCCTCAGCCCTCCCTGCTCTTGTCTGGCTTTAAATGAAGTGGACAAATGCTAAATCAATGTTTTTAGTGTCCCTCATCAGCGTCTTTACCCCCTCTCATTGTCCGCTGGCAGATTGAAAAGCTATTGATGACCATGACTGTCGCAGGCGCAGCCCTCTTCATGCCTCTGTGTTTGTTCACATTCACTAAAGACACATCAGTGTTTAAATGAGAACTATCTGTAATAGGCTTGGCTATTAGTGAAATACCTCCATCTATTTATTTTCATGCAGGAGGATTGTTCCAAACAGTTTCTTCATGTGCAGCTATCATGGAGGCAAAAATAAAACAGGGACTTAATGAGTTTCTACAAATGCTTGCTTGTTAAATAGTTGTGGAGTTCTAAACAATACAAAATGGAAATTGACAGTATACCCGTAGAAAACAAGTCCTAGTCTGAGCAGCAAAATCTTCTAATTTACATTAAATACATTTTTTGTTGGTTAGATGTTTGGAGGCAGCGGTCCCAATATCTTGTTTATGCATATGTACTATCAGTAGTTCTCACAATTGCTGGTAATAACAGAATTTTCTAAGCACATGCATTTTAACTAAAAACTTTTTAGGTGAAGAGAGATTTTCTTAAACTGTACATTGACATTATTGTCCCCATCATCATGTGTAGCTCCACAGCTCTCATTATAGATGCAGAGCAGTTAGGGGATGAGCCGGGGCCAAATGAATAGTGAGTGGTATTCATCAGACCACAGGGAAGCGGCAGCCAAGATCCAATTATATATATTCATTAAGTGATAATGATATCATGGTCTTTTAACTGAGAAGAAAAGGCAGAGTAATTGAATAATAACAGTTGTACAATCCCAGAGGAGTGGACCCCCCTTAACAACATTGCCTGCACCATACAGGCTCTCGTCATGACACGGTGACCCCCCGAGGGGTGGGGAGCAGGGGGACGGGCCCTGAGAATGAGGAGCTAGGATTGATGGAATTCTATTACTCTCTGATAGATTTATTATGAAGGCCTGAGTGGACTCTCTGCACCACTTTGTCACTCACACTAATCAGCCCAAAGGAGGAGGGCACCACATGCCCCTCACCCCCTCCCCTTTCCCTTGCTGCCCATCACCAAAGACAAGGTTAGCTGCTGTCTGACAGGCAGACACGACGGGTGGCCATTTTGGATCCCTGTGTGCCGAGAGATCAGTGTGGCAAATGGGCCAGCTGAGCACCGCTGACCTCCAGGGTGAGCCCTTCATTTGTTTATTAATGGAGGAGCATGTGCAACAGCATAAGGCCGCAATGTCATGTGGAGACGTGGGGCTATTCTGAGTGAGTTCTTTCTCAGCCCACAAGTGAAGAACTAAACAATTTGTAAACACTTAGCATGGTGTTGAGATTCTGGCTTATGTCCACTTTCTATCTTCAATCCAATATGGCAGGTGGAGTTAGTTTGGTCACATTTCTTCTCTTTTTAGATAGTAACAGAAGAACTTCTTAAATAAGAAGCTAGATTAAATTATTCCGTGGAGATCCTGGGAGCAATCATGGAATTATTTTTACATAATTTCTTTGCATTCCACAATTTTCACTTATTGAGAAACTTGTGTTGTTGCTGGTTTAACCTGTGTAGAAGTATAAAGTTTCTAATCAATGACTCATATCAAGCTCTGTATTAATGTCCTTGTGTCTTGTTTCTGCGCAATGTAGACCATGTGCTTTTGTTTTCTGCAGTTTGGCTATTATGTACTGTGAGGTGAGCTAAATACGTATTTTGTAGCTTCATGGACATACTGTAGATCATTGATGTGACACAGCAAAGCACGGTATCCTTGCTTTACCCGAGCTTTGTTGCTATCTTTTGTATATCCTAGAAGACAATAATGTTTAGGCTGAGGGTACTGCAATTAACAGACAAAACCAGCTGCATACATACATCCATGTCTGCTTCCAATTAAAAAGCAATTGTGAACAAGTACAACACTGGCTGGTGTTTACTTGTGGTTGAGTGCGAGCAGTAAACATAGTGATGGAAGGGCTGAAGAGTAATTCAGATGACTATCTCACAGTGCATCTGCTTGTCTTTTATTGGCCATTTTAGAGTTGTCCACATGTGTTTTCCCTTTTTTCTACTTCCCTGCTCTCTGTCTCTGCCTTTACTTCTCTCTCACACTTCTGACAGAGTCTCATTAGCTCATTAGTAGAGGCAGCTCTCATTTAGCTGTTTAATGACGGCTGGAGATGAATGGGCCTGGTGCTGTGACTGGATTAGAGATCATGACTGATCTGTGGCAGTGTGACAGCCTCGTCTCACCTCTCCCCAGGTCCCTTTCTCTTGCCTCGGGTCGGTCCACAGGCCAGCTCACAGGACACTCTGCACACCTCACTTTTCTTATTAGCTTAACACAATTGTAACTCACATTGATACAGCTCTAAAATAATATCTGTGAGTTTTTGTGCTTTCCAGGGCTGCACAAAAATACAGTAACCATGATACATCATCACTGTAGGCTGGGTGCTCTGGGAAAAATATATATTCACAATTTTATCAAAAGATCTTTTTATTTTACCAAATAATTGACAAATCAACGTGACTGAATCTTGATCTCTTGACTTTTTGATTATTGCCCAGCACTGCATGACTGGCAAAAGTTACTGACGACATCCTTAAACTCTGTTGACCGTTTTGTTTGAATAAAACTATTTTATTGTTCGGAAAGAAACGGTATTACCAAGCAGCAAACTGTTCAAATCAAAATCAGTTTGTAGTGTGCAATTTATTGCAACAGAAAAATGTCACAATAAAATAATACAGTCCCTGCTCTGACACAATAAAGCTAAAACAGAGAAATCATGATAAACTTATAATAGCGAAAAAACACACACACAAAAAATACTTTAGTAATTATACAAAACAAGCTTACAAAAATACAACAAATACAAACACAGAACATTAATGCAACAAATAACATAGTGTCTGCTCATATACATTGATAATTAATTTAACTAGTAATCAAGGTAGTTATTATTTTTACAGATCGAAATGAGTGTTTGGTTGATCCATCAACACGGCACTTTCTGGACCCACAGAACCGAGATGTGCAGTTACAGACCACAACAGAGGAGCACTACTGTCCCAAAAACTCAGCAAGATTTGTGTCCCACTGAGGCCCAAGTAAGCTAGATTAGTTCAGCTCATCATGGTGTTTGAGTTGTGGCTTGCTGCTATGACTGGCAGCCTGGGTGTCATTTGTAAAGAACAATCAAGAAAACACTAGAGTTTACCTTGTTTATGTCAATATAAATTGAATATAAGACGAGCTGTAAAAGTCATTTGTACCTGTGAGTCTTTACTTTCACCTGCTTGCTCCAGGTGCTGACTACAGGTTTCTGATAAAAAGCTAAAGTCTGGAGGTATGTGCCCTCCTCCCCATCCTTACCCCATGGTGCATGTGCCCATAGGCAGTGGGCGCTTTGGCTCCTGTGACTAGTGGGTTTTCTCCCTTCAGCAGCACCACTCATCTCTCTCTTTAATGTCATTTAGCTGCAGGGTGGCCAGCGCCTTGCTCGCACATTAATCCCATTCCAAATGCCATAACATTTCCCAAAAAGCCCTTGCTTCTTAAAGCCGATAATTAGAATGTCTATTTAAAGTTCACCACTCTCCTTTGCCATTATCAATTAAAAGCCGTTTAAAAGAGAGCGCTAGCAATTGTCAACAAATTAAATCTCTTCCTTGCTCTTTGACGTTAAGCCTTGAATACATAATCAGGGACAGAAAGAGCTTTTGGAAAAGGGTAAAATTGTGAAAGAAGCGACATAGCTGTTATAGGCTACTGGTTATTGTTAATACAGAGATTGTGAGAAGAATGCATCATGTGATTAATTGGATGAAATGTTAAATTACTAAAAGGACAAGTGAAGCTCATTCTTTTTTATCAAATATTCCAGAGCTCATTTGAGTGCACAAACTAATAACTCCCTAAAACAAGACAACATAGGACATAATCTAATAAAAAGACAAATATTATTATAGTTATTACTTGCACATGTGCACAGAGTTTGCGTGTGCCTCATTTCCTCTCACCGCTTTACTATTTCATATTGTTGAAAGTCTGTGTTTGTGTTGTGTTTGAGATTTGGATTCAGGGGCGTCACCTCATTACTGTCTGACGATGACACATTAGGCCAGCACACAGGAAAAGGATCATTTTCCAATGGAAGCCTAAACCTTATTGTTGAGAATGAACCATCTGGACCTCAAGCAGCTCTGCTCCCACATCTATCTTCTCCAACACTGGAGTCAGCATGGGGAGACCGAGCTGACTGCTGATGAGTAATGTCTGCTTTCAGCACATTATTTTACAAAGCTCTGTTACTTTATCAACATTTTCACAATTTTCAAATTGAAAGTTTCAATTAGAGGGAGCAGGGATGTAGGCTACATATTTTATTACACTTATTTAAAGATGTACAAAGTAAGAAACCATCCCTGAAGGTCATAACAGCAATTGACCTTTTTCACCTTCAGACTATTCAATGTGTCTCATTTCTGTTTAAGGTTTAGACGATTATTTTAATCTTGCAGTAACATGTTTTGCTTATGGTTATCTAAACTACCTAGAAACCCGTGCTATGTAGTGGATTCCTTTACACTAGAAGCAGCATATTGCTATTACATAATTATTAATTTCTTTTTCATAGATTTAATTGGCCAGCCTCATGCTTTTGTATTTGATGTTGCACTTTGAGGTAACATAGGAAGACCTTGTTCTGCCTAACCTCTGACAGCCTTAGGGCAATCCTGAGGATGTGTGCCCTCTACTCAAACATTTATATCGATGCACAAAGCATGTCCAACCCCAGCCACAACACAGGCTTTGACACCAGGCCTCCTTTGAAGGAACCACAAAGATTTAGAAGCTTTTCTAAGGAGGACCATTGTCCAGTATCTCCCCCGTCCCCTCCTGCATTGAGATGCTGGGTGCTAAAGTCCCACAGTATTTTTCAGCCACTTCAAAAGATAGCCACATGAAAGAGCTTGGTGTGACCCCTGCCAGTAAGCGCTGGCTAAATTGGTAGATTTAAAAGTGGGGTAATTTGTATCAGTAAGTTACTATGCTGCAAACAGGAAGGTCGTGCCATTATGCCATGGCCTTAGCCCCAGCCTCATAGCAACAAGACATCAATGCAGCATTAGTTCCTCAAAACACAGCCAACACTCCATCAAATGATGCTTATAAACAAGGCCTGATTGTAGTGAGACAATCAGCTCCGATTATGTCCAACAAAGTGAGGTCAGGAAGTGATTGTGTTACTCTTCATACACTGGGTAGGACAAGAGCGCTGTGCAGTCTGGGAGATTATGTCTGATAATTCAGTCTAATGATGCTGGACCTGATTAAATTAAGGTCCTAGGTCTGTCGGGTCAGAGCCCTGGAGCCTATGTGACTCACTTCTGCCCTCGTAACTACACTCCCTCCTGGGAAAGGGTTGGATTGGTGGTTCCCCCTTAGTCTCAGTTTTTACAGCTCAACTAAAATTCTCATAGCACTAAAATCAATGTTGCTATTGTTGGGGCCAAACGCCACGTCTTGACCATAGCCAATCCAAAGAATTCTAAGTGGCAGGGCCTGTTAGCCTGTTGGGATCCACAGATTTGATTATGAGGAGAGCCATTGCTGTTTTTCAACCCTGGCCCATAAAGAGGGTCTTGTTCATGTTTGGGACAATAGGACCTCTTAAGTTCCATGTGAAACTGACCCAAGCATGTGCAATTCTTCAAGCCTTTGATTTGACAAATGTTTTGTGGCGTCCTTCACAGCTACACCTAGTTCTCTGTCAGAAATTCTTCTCTTCTCCTGCCAAATACCTCCTCTGCACTTTCAAGAACTTGTTCAAACTAGATTTACCTCAGTCAGAAAACAGAAGCAATAACACACGCCTAAAGATGTGAGAGAAAATCATCTTTGAGGGAAAATGTTTGGCACACACATAAGTTTGGCTGTTTGGCTTTTGTTGTTTGAATTAAAATAAAGGTTTCCTTCTCTGCTGTCACATTGTATTAGCGGCAGGTGCAAAAGCTGCTTTCAGCCCTGCTCCAGGCTGCGGCTCTGTGTGGAGCGAAGCTGACGGTGTGTGGAAACTAACACAGGCACTGTGCTGTGACCGCGTCACCTGCAATCAGGCCCCTCTGTCGGCCAGATTAATCATGACAGTAGGCAATATTTCCAACATTATTAGAAGAGAAACCTAATATTTTGGGACATCAGGGATCTCGGTGCTGGTGTCCATCAAAGTGAGAGCCTTCATTTAATGCTCCGTGGATGGGTAACCCTGGCACTTAACCCCTTTTAGATATTCAATCTCTCTCCTCTGCTCCGTGCCGCACACGTACACAGGCTCATCTTATGATGAGCCATCCGCCCCAAACAGAGCTGATGCATTTATTCCCAATACAATTTCTTTCTACCATTACAGCATGTTTTCGCAAAGCCAAACAACGGTATATTGTGAACGTAGTGCTGGAGCTGTACATTGGCTCTATTGGGATTGTTTGGTAGGTGTCAGGGGTTAGTGAAAACAAAATGAACCTGCCACACCTGTGTGATTGCATGTGCACAGTTATGTTTTGGCCACAGTCAATGTGACTTTGTGGGTGGATTTAAAAAGAAACTCTTAATGTTGCATTTGTGGTCTCGTGTGTGTGTTTCTGTTGTGTTTGATTTGATGTGATTGCAGGTGGCAGGCAGTGTGTGCAGGTGCTGTGAATCGTGTAGACTCTAATGGTGACTCACTGTGCTCCTCTGGGACATTTCACCCCTCACAAGACCTGTCGATGGGCCATGTGTTTGCATATGGATTACCACACACTGCATCTCAAGTATGTTTATGTGTACCCTGACAGTCTGTTCAACTTATAAAAGACTTAGAAGCCGTGTTGCTTTATATATTCAAATTTTCAAGCTCTGCTACATTTATTAATTAATTATTATTATATATTTTTTAATTCATACCTCCACACTTCTATAAAAATTATTGTTGACAAATATAGGTTTCTATCAACTTGTCACCACAACATACTGTATATATTATTTTAGCTAACTGGATGAACTAATTTCATCAACGCCCACAAATCAAATCCATCTTCTGTTTTTTTGTTTGTTTTTTTCATTTTCAACGTTTAGTTTCCTGTTGGAAAGCTCACTCAGAAATAAGTATTTAGATTATGAATAATGACATAGCATATTACACAACCAATGTGATATATGGTGAACAAATGTTATAAGAATTGTTGTTTTTGTGGAGCAAAAATTAAACTGTAGCTCAAAGCAGCCGAGACACGAGTATGTGCCGAAGAGTCCGCTCTGTGGTGTGGAATCCCTTTGCCCAGTGCAAATACTCTCCAACTCCAGTTTTTGTTTTAGATTCAAAAATAAAAATGTGTCAATACAAGTGACCGCCTGCTGTTTATTTGCCTGTCAATGGACTCAAGTGGCAATCAATGCATGGTTAGTTTCATTTCACCCATGAACACACTGTATTGGGTGAGTATGGATGTTTTTTTTCCCCAGTGTGTCTAAAGTAAAATATATGCCACAAAATAAGCAGTTCTTTTACCACTACAGAGTCTGAGTCATTGCCTTTTGTCAAAAACAGCAGTGCTTCTCCATGTTCTGTAACTAACACAAGTGTTTCCACACTTCACACACTGCCTTTGTGGCTGTGCCACCCTGGTCTTAGGCCCTTGTTTTGTTGAGTAGAGAGGGCTGACACAATGTTGTCCTGCTGGCGTGTGCCACGACTGTGTTCATCTGGGGGTTTGGGGTGCCTAATACACCATGGCGCTCCCCCATTTGTTTAATTTGTAAGGCTCTGACATCAATTGTTGAGCTTCATTTGGCCCGTCGAAACGTCACACATCAACTCTAATGGGGCAAGCTGTGTGTGTGCCAAACACAAAAGTGTGTGTGATTGTGTGCTCCATCTGAGAGCCAACCACTGCAGGTGTGTGAGGTCAGGGAAGGAGGGGCTTTTGGCAAAATACCAGTTTGATTTTTTTTTTTTTTTTTTAACAATAATGATATTACATGACATTCATTTACATGTATATATATATATATATTGTCATTTTATGATTATGAAATTGCTTGATTTGTTTTGTTTCAATATTATTTTGTAGTAAATTAGAATATTGACCAGAATATATAGTGCATAATATATATATATATATATATATATATATATATTATATATATATATATATATATATATATATATATATATATATATATATATATATATATATATATATATATATATATATATATATATATATATTGCGGTACAGTGTGTAATGTAATTTTTGCTTTAGCCTATATCGAAACATATTATTACAATTTCCTGGGGTAGAGTGAGGTGTTGAGCAGAGTGGAGCATCATTTGGCGCTGCTGGCTTCTTGGACTGGTTTAACTGTTTAGAAGTCAATGGCCCCGCGTGAGAACTTAGATTTGCACAGATGCTGCATGAGCCCATAATGACCAGTGCTGCCGCTGGAAACACTGACTTTAGCCGTGTTCTGTTGTGGTCGTCTAATATTCAAGACTGACAATACCTTTATTTAACAGGCGTGATGTCACTCACACAACAGTCTTTTTTTCTATGAATCACTGTCTTTTTGAAGTGTAACATTGATCAACAATCCAAATATCACAATAAAAATTAATACAACTTTTAAAGCAGGATAAGTTACCAGTAACATTTGTTCTACTACACTGTATTAAATAGGAAGAAAAATAGTTACAGACTAAAATTAAACAATTAGTAATAAACTATGACATGGAGATCAATAACTTTTCAATAACTTTTTAACAATAACATTTTATTCATTGTAAAATACAATATCTAAAACTGATTAGAATATAAAACTCCATTGACTTCTTGTTCAAAACGGATAAGCCACATTTCTTTAGTGTAGCAGGTTTTAAATATTTTTATTGTTAAAAAGTGTCTACGTGACAGTTTTAAAGCCTATGTTTTTTTTTTAAACTTTGAATCAGATTTATTTTTGAGTAAATGTAGGTGAAAAAAAATTGAGCCCTGAAATCAGCTGAAAGACAACACAAGATTACTCAAACATGCATGAATAAATCCAGATACAAGGACATACAGGACATTAGAGTGGTTAAAACTCACAATAGTCAGTTTTACAGAAAGTGCTCTGTAATGAATTATAAGACCCCACAAGTCTAAAGATGTGCATAGTAGATAAAATGATTAATCACAGAGGATATATTTTTACTTTCTAGTGTTTTTCTATGTGAAAATGCAGTGTCTATTAAAATTTGTGGACAAATATATCCAACTAGTTTAAAATTATAAAAATAGATTTTGAATTTTTAAAACCTGGTTAAAATAAAATAAAATAAAATCTGTCGCCCAGGTTTAAATTGATTTGTTTGGCTATGCAGTAATGCTGTAGCAACTTCTACTTGATATCCACAGCCAAGGAGGTTACACTCACAGATAACAACAAATTATTATTGAAAACGCAATGTTTAGGTTAAAAAACTCATTAAAAACAATGTATAGCTGTTTGCAGTTTTCATCTAGAGAACTCAAAGACACTGGTTTGAGCATAAACAGATCAAAATCAAAATATACAGAAGGAAAATATGGCCCATCGAGGCCCATGAAACAGCTTCACATCTAATTTGAGCTGTAATCTGAATTGGGCATTAAAGCCTGCTTTCGTTCCCAAAGCTCCATTAGTCAGACAAGGGCAAACTGAATAAATGAGGGCCCACGCATCACAGGGATAACCTCCACTCATGACTCATTTCAGAGAATATGGTCATCACATGAAAACACTGTCTGTGTCACTAAAGCCCAAAAACATGTTTGTCATGTTGCCCTCTGAACACTATCTGTTCCCCAGAACACAGATCCTGCTTAATTATTCTGCATCTCAATGCTCACTATTCTTCTTGTCCCATGGCAAGCCAGCTCCGGAAGTGATCTAAACATGACCGCAGGAACCTGTCACTGAATATTTGAAAGCCAAGCGGGGGCATCATTCTGTTGTTAGGGGCTAATACATTCACACCCACACAGATTACTCACCCCACAAAAGAAGCTGTGTTGTCTATTCTGGGCAGCTGGACAGGACGAAGAAACTTTGAATCCTTTGTAGGCCGGAAGAGAAGTCTGCCTTTGTTATGGCTTTATGGAGTATACTTTAGCATACGCCTTTGCACGACTGTGCTGGCTCTCACCACTGCAACAAGGCAGGGAAAGTTTGCATAGATTAGCAGTGTTATTGCAAATGTTGAGCCCACATGTGTTCATCATGTCTGTTTGAAAATGCAGGCCTTGTCTCAGTTAGGTACACAGTGAACCTTTCTGAATGTGTCTTCTGACACAGTTCATCTGATACTTGGACAAACTTTATTGATCACAACGACAAGTATTTGGACACAAATGACTAAAACAAAGAACGAAAGAAAAACATAATTGTGAGAACATTCAAAAATGATTAATTCAGCAGCACAATTATAATTAAAAATAAAATAAGATTAAATGGACAGTGAGGAAAATGCACATATTTCACCAAGCTTACCATACCTGTTTTCCATTTCTCTTTCTACTTCAATGTTAAGAAAATCGATAAATGTTATTTTTAGGATTTCATAGTGTATAATCATTTTATTGCATTTTTCATTGTGGAGCAGTCTCGCTAATACTAAACGTGTTTGTAGACTTGCACCTGAGCATCTTTTTGAATACATTATTATTATGAGCATGGGAAACGCTTGACCCCAGAAGAAGCCAAGGTCAATAGAGCCTGAAGTACAGAGCAGAGCTTCCTGTCGCGGTGTAACAGAGTGGCCTGTGTCTGCCTCGGCTTGTATCTTGAAGGTCAGAAACTTTGCTTTCCTGTGTCGTCTTGAATGCGCTAATAGACAGGGAGTATCCTCACTGCCAATCAAAATGAGCCTCTTGCCCTCGGCTGGGTGGAGATTGTCGCAGTGGCACTGAAGCATCCTGTTTAGTTATTCAATTACTATAAAGGCCTTCTACCTCCAAACACCTTTATTGAGTTATAAAGCATCTATTTTCCTGGAAGGAACTATGTTAATTTAGGACACTTTTTCTTCTTTCTTTACGAACTCTTTGGTTGATGTTCTTCCTCTACATAGCTCTAGTACCTGTCATATTAACAGCGGTCATCAAGGATGAAATGTTTGTGTACGGGCAAAGGCTGTTGGCACTGGGCCCATGATACAAGATAATATAAACTACAGCTTTTAAACACTAATATATAATAGTTTAAATTTTGCAATAAATTGCCAATGATTTGAAGCCAAGCTTAATATTAGCAAATACTTCTTTTTCACCATGCACCATGATAACTGTTTTGGTTTAGTAACCCGTATTAACTTCAAAGTGTCCCATTTTGGATTTATGCTTTCACTCTTATCAGAACTCAAACCTAAAGCATGTGATATTTATTGGCTGTCCTTAAATGCTGTTTCTGTCATTTCAGCTGACTTATGATTAAATTAAAGTAACGATTTACTGCTCGCCTGAATAATGTTTGGGTGCAAAAACAATGTGCTCTTGTGACTTTTTTATGGCATGTTGACAAAGTCAATTCTTTTCAGTGAAAAACATCTTTGTGGAATGTGGGTAATAATTTGATTACTGTGTTGTGTGAACAGTAAAATATGTTGGAATCATCATCAATATTTCCAGACAGTGGCTATGTTGAATTTTAGTCATGTCATTTATAAGTTGTAAAGCAACAATTTTATTAAATGTTTTTTTAAAAATACATAATAACACAGTTTATAAACTCACAGAAGATCTTTTGTTCTTTTCACCTCAAGCTGTGTCAAATTCAAATTTATCAACTTTCCTACTCTCTAAGTTTTGATAAACTGGAAATCTGCGTTAAACACCTGACAGCTGCCTGTGAAAAAGCTTGTGTGCCAGGAACTAAAGACTATTCTAATTCAGCAACAGCTTTCCTTTAAAACGTTTCTTTCTGGGATAATCAGTAAACATTCTGTTTCAGAGAACTGTCCTGCCTTTATTGCCCACAAGTTTCCTTTGATACTAATCTTTACTGATCATATTCTTTTCAAATAATATCTTTCTTCTAAAAGAAATGTTTTAATGAACATCAGCAAAAGTGTATTTTGAGCATTTTACAGGAGCAACAAGTAAGCATAGTAGTATAGTAATGTTTTTTCTTTAGTAAAGAAAAAACAGTGAGGGACCTGTAGATGGAGGTCATATGATAAGGTCGACCTCTCGCATGAGGTCTGCAGCTACACCCTTGTGAAGATTTTAGACATTTTCTTCCGTTAGTAAAAACAACAGATTTTTGGTTTTTTGATATTATCTGTATAGTGTGATCCAGTAAAACACATACATTCATTAAGAACACCACAAACTTCAAAAGAACATTGGTCTTGTTCAGTGAGTCGTCGTTCACTTTAAAGTCTAAATTCCTGACCCTCCGAGTGCAACCTTTTACACCCAACTGTGCATTCAAAGTGCAGAAAAAAGGCCCAAGGTGCATTTATTTGTGACTGATCATCTCCTGACAATAGTGGATGTGTTCTTTTCTGCACAGCTTCTGAGGGGCAGGTCAGAGAGCCGGGCAAACAGTTGACACGTGTTGATGAGTGATTGTCAATTCATGCCCCCCTCCAACACCCCAATAAAGTGGTGACATTTTCCTCATTCAGTGTAAAACAAGTCTCGGTTTAATCTCCAGCAGTCATTAGAAAATAATGGTAAAATTCAATATTTATAGTAGATGTTCTATTTGGATGTTTCCGAGCAGCAGATCACAAGCTGTGAGGACAAGTTCTGTGATGTCTGGCCCCACCATCACCAACACCGGGCCCCCGCAGTGTGTCCCCAGTCCCTTCCTCTGCACACTTTACACTGATGACTTTTACCAACAACATACTATAAATATTCAGATGACACTGCAATTTTGGCTCTCAACAGTCAGCAATCCATCACTGTTTTTCATAAATCAGTCATCCACTTCTCACAATGATTCGTAAACAACTATCTTCACATCAATACTGAGAAGGCAAAAGAAATGGTTTTCAGTGCATCCACAATCAATCTGAATCTTATTAACATTAATGACATAACACAATAGAACAGATACCTACTTACCTGCCTAGTACCTACCTGACATCTGACATTGTGACATTATGAAACCTAGCTTTATTGTGCACTGCAGCATTGCCTAATTGAAGGAGGTTTTAGTGCTGTCAGAGGATGGCAGGTTGGAATAATCACAGCTATTTGTTTACGCACCAGACGTCCCGATCGACTTTTAATAGGTGCAGTCTGTGTGGAGCTTCTCATGCAGCACCCAAGTGAATTTGGCTTTCATTACAGAGTGGAAAACATTTGCTTGTCTCTTTGGCTTTCCTTGTATTTGTTTACATGAAGAAGCTGGGTTCTGCATAATAGATGAAGCAGTGTTGTTTGCCGGCTTTGTTAGTTGTCTCCTATGATCCGTCACATCAGCCATATTAAGATTAATTCAGCATGCTTCAGTGCAAGAGATTTTGGATATTGTCTGAGAAACATATGGCAGTGTAACTAAAGTCTTCATAGTGACAGCTCTATGTTTGCTCAGCTTTGATTGTATATTGGGTTAGTTTTCAAAACTCATATTTGACACAGCGAAAGCACAAAAAAGTGTGTCAAAGTTTTGTAAAAAATTGTATTTAGTTTTTACCTTATACGCAATAGGCTGTCAAAAGTATCATAGGCCACATAGTAACATAAAGAAATAACTATATAGTCTTTTGTCTGTTTTCTACTAATAATTAGCTAGCCAAAATGTAGCTTGAAATTTGAATATTGTGACACTATTTTGTAAAAATGTAGTTGGCCAGAAGCAACCTGAGATGAAACAGCAGACTGTTTCTCCTTTGACCTCGTGTCAACTAATTTGTACTTTTAATTCATAAATTTACAGCACTAAACAAGTTTTACACTCTACTTACAAAATTTTACTGAAGTGTTCAGGCGCAGCAATTGATTAAAGCAAAAAGTACCCTCCTATCCTGAAGCAAGCCCTAATGGTGCGACATTTTCCATGAAGTGAAATGAAACTGACTGATGCATCAGGCTAACTGTTTTGAACAAAATATATTTTTATCTAAGTGGCCATCGTCTAACAAACTGCCTTTCATACTTTGCTATCACCGCATAGACAAGTCAGTTATTAACATGCTGACTTTGAAAAGGCACTAGTTTATTCATTGAGCAAAGTTTAGTCTGACCTTCTCTGAGGCAGGATCAAGGGTCACAGCTCTGAAGAAAACCTGAAGGTGGCTACTCTGTCGCTAGAGTCCATCTTCACTTAAGCCTCCAGGGAAGAAACTTCCTGTTAGTCAAATGAACAACAAAAGCCACCTTGTTATCATGCATTCATTTAATAAAACCAGCACATCTGAGGGAGCTGTGAAGGTTGGGCTGAACCAGCATGGGTCTGCTCCTGTAATCCACATATGCAGCAGGGGGCTTTTACCGGTGCAAAACCTCTTCCACTCAGGCTAATAGGATCTTTGTCTGTTTCTTGACTGAAACAGAGCGTCTAATGACCATGGGTAAGATGTAAAATACATCTTACATTTGTTGTCTTTGTTCTCCACATCTGCAGTCTGTATTCTTGAGCAGAAGATGGCTCTAACACACTGTACGGATGTTTAATTACATTAATATGCAGAATCAGTCGTTAGGGGCTCTTCAATTATAAATGAAGATGTAATGACACCACCATTAATATTTAATTAAAGGGCAATAAAGTGTTATTTGGCTGCATTACAAAACGAGACACTAATAAAGGAATTTCTTTAGCCTATAATTATTGACTACAGCGCCCATCTCCTTTTAAACATTTAGCATGTGGAAGGTAAATACAGAGGACGTGCAGAGGTCATATTTGTGTGTCCTCTCACTTCTCATTTGGCTGGGCTTTGGCTACTACAAAGAGTTCCTAATGCCAAAGTAAAACAAGCTCTTATCTGCTCAATGCAAAACACAATGTGACAGCAGCCTAACAGATACAAATAGGCCGGATGATCACAGAGAATGGGCTGCTGTACAGATGGTGAAATCCCCTTGGAATATTACTGGAAATATCCCTCCATGTGGTTGCCTCAAGACAGGTAAACAAGTCAGCTGAGTTCAGAACATTTAGTTGATTCCAACTTGCTAGATAATAATAGACTTGTGTCTGATATGGCATTTTTTTGATCCAACAGATAACCACAGTCTCTCAGAGCTGTTTACAGTATATATGTGTGAAGAATAACTCTCAATACTTGTGGCTGTCCAAAGTTTGCCTTGATGAGAACGTGAGATGCTGAAAGGATAATGTGTTGCTTTGCACCAAACACCCATACAGTGACATTGAGATGCAAAAGCCGTTGCTTGTTTACACAAGTTTCTCCTTTCAGAAGCATTTTGTCAGACAATGAGCACAATGTGACCCTCATCTGTGAGTGGGCCAGAGCCGCATGGCCGGGCCCTTTGGGTGGATGTTTACATCAGTAGGAAGGAGCATTGTTTTAACCTGCCAGCCTATTTGCACTCACAGTTTGAAGCTTTGTAAAGCTAAAGTTATTGTTGTATGACAATTCAAGGCAAATGGACCTGGATCTAACTTCATGTCGAAGGCTGAAAGAGTGTCAGCCTCAGAGCTAGTAGGGTGTATATTAAGTTCAGCTAATGAGCTGGTCAATGTGACGGGAAGCAGGCGTGATCGATGTCCTCGCTGAACTGATGTGATCTGCCAACGAAGGACACTAACCCACACAGAAATGTTGATGAAGTAGTCCACTTTCTTATAATCCTATATGCATACACTCAAATAACATCACTTCATGATGATATTTTCTTTGTTTTCCCATTGTTTTGTTGTCCTTGTCCTAAGTACATAAACGCATATTACAAACCACAGACAGTGAGCTGCCTGGGTTTAGATAAAAAAATTTAAAAATGTTTTCCCAAAAAGTTAATTCTTCACGTGACTCCTCCTCTGTCTTTCCCCTGCTCAGTATGCAGCAGAGGCAACAACTCAATTAAGCTGACGCCCCCAGTCATCTCACCAGCAGGCTGCCTCATAATATTTCCCATAATGTTTCATCCAATTTGGAGAGTTTGACGTTTAGCCCCTGCAGGACTACAGGACAAGACACTGACCGAAGTCGAAGGGGGTCAGGAGGGGAGCGGAAAGACAGTTAGCACTATTGCTCGCCTAGGCCAAAGACACATTAGTGTGTCACAACTGAGCACTATTGACAAGAATTTATTTTTCAACACGACTACCCTGATGTAAATAATTTTAAAAATGTATGGCAAGCCATCTCAATATAAAAAACCAACAACAACAAATAAATAAAATACAATAAACAATAAAAAGAGACTTATTGTATAACTTTTGGTTCCAAAAATAAACTTGATTAAAAACATGTTAGTCTGGTGTCTTTGTTGGAACGAAAGCACTGTAAGTTTCAAGTGATTTTTAACCTGTTCAACCTGCAAGTTATTTGCACCCCTATAACCTCTTGTAAAATGCTTGTGTTTTTCTTGATACATCTCCAAACTTTAATCACAACTGTAAAACATTCCCAACTTTACTTTACTTTCCAAGTGCTCATACATAAACTTAACAGTCTACAGAAAATGGAAAGAGTATACTATGTGGGAGAATGAGATTTAAATCTTATTGTCTGAAATATTACTTGCACTGTAAAGGTAATAGACATAGCTGAAAAGTCAGTGTTTATTGCACAGAACCAATAGAAAAAGATAATGTTGTACAAGTTTTCCAGAGTAGCAGCCGTTTGATTATTGGAGCAATATAAAGTCTGACTGTCTTGACCCTCTCCTCACCCCACTCAGCGATCTTTACTGTGAGAGGACTTCGCACATGTGGAGGTGGAGGAGTTACCCCTGTGGAACTGATGCCCCCGATCAGCGATGGGCTGGAAAAGCATAAAGACAGAGGAGCCAGGGGCGGCCATAGTGGTGATGATGGGGGCTTGATGGGCGGAGGCGGGGGTGAACAAAGAAATGCTGAGACGGCACTTTTACCTGCCTACAGAGAGAGAGAGAGGGCAGCGGGGTAGAGGGAGAGAGTGAGGAGGCAAATGGAGGATGGTGAGGAAGGAGGGGTCCCATTTATGATTAAAAGATAGCCCTGATAACCCTTGGAGCCCAGCGCATCAGTCTCTGCTTAAATGAGTTTCTAATAGCACCATGGGAGGGTTTGGTCACCATTAAACATCATCTTTGAATCTTTAAGGAAGGTAGCAAAGTTAACACCAGGAGAAAACAAGCCACATAAAACTATCTTCCACGTAGGCTTCTAAACATCCTATATTTTTTTCTATTATTATAATGCTAGAAAAAATAACAATAAAATTACTCTATTGAAACATCAGGAATGATAAGATTGAAGGTTACTATCAAGCTGAACTTGTAAGAATAGCTTCCATCTTTGGAGCTGTAGAGTGTAATGGAGAATTTAAATAGGCAACATATAATTTAGTAGTAGTTGCAGTAAAGTAATGTGTCCAAAAGCAAGGTCTCTCACTTGAACATGCTGTTTCTAATGAGCTACAGATTAGCGATAATGATCTCATTAGTTAAAACAGGGCTTGTAATGACTGACATCAGCCACCTCTTTATATCTTTGAGTAAAGGATTGTTGTAAGAGAATATTTGACAGATTATCCAAGTAAAGAAAAGTTGGTAATATGTATGTGCATTCAATCACATTTCGGTGATCTTAATTTGTTAATAATCAACCTTTCAATTGACTAGGCTGTTTAAAAGAATATATTTGATGAGGCTATTAAAGTGGAAGTTTTGCCAGCCCCTCCTGCATTATGTTACATTCTGTTTGAATGCAGAAGGGTCTGGGACCTGACGGTTAGCCAATAAAGTCGTCTCCCAAAGTTAAGATGATCCAATCAAGCACGGCGATTCTGACACGTGACTCTAAAAAGTCGGAAGTTGCTTGCAAGCCCCATTTCAAAACATTCAAGAAGGCGAACGTAGCTGATTCGGCTCGTGCTTCGGTTTTGAACAATGAATGTATCAATTCCTTAAAACCTGAGCAGCAAACTGTGTAGAGAGGCTTCATACTGAAAAAATCCTCGCGCTACATGTTTACAAAACATCGTGTCGCTGTTTTGGTGGAATTTCCGGGTTTTCTGTGATTGGTTGACTCAGCGCTCGGAAAGGCCGCCCACGAAATTGATCCTCGGCGCTCCGCTCCCAGACACTCACGGTTTGTAAAGTGTCTGTCAAAGCGTGTAGGGACTGGCAGGTCAGGCAAGTGGAAGTTCATAAGCTTTAGTTTTTGTTTTGTTTTGATAAAATATGTTAGAAATCCATTAGACATTAGATGAATTTAATATTCAAAGATGCATGCTTTGCCATGTAATTGATGCAATTGAAATGATGCTGTATGCCTAAATCCACTGAGCCCATGTCCACTTTGGGCAAAGGGTTGTGTGCATGACATGGTTTGCCAGTGAGCCGCGACTCAGAGGAATGCTAATAGTTTGCAACTTGAGCTAGTGTCTCTCCAGTGTTACCCAAACAGGACAGAGTAACCCTTCTGAAAACCACACCATGAATGTTCCATCACTCATATTGAGAGATCAGTATCTTTATAGTTAAAAATAATCAATATTTTACCAGACCTCTCTCAGCTGCGCCCATAACTCTTGTTTGCTGAGTCTTGGGCACAGTATCAGTCTTATTTTTGGGGCATGCTCTGTCTACAAAGAGTTTTATCCTGAAAGAAGATAGGCGGGTGACATCAAGCCACAGAAGAAGCCCTGCAGGAGCATCAATCACCACTTTCTCTAAGTGCAAATTTAGATGCGATAATACACACACTTACTTCTCATGTCTTTGCTCATTTCAAATACAGATTGCAATTTTTTTTACCTTCCTTAACCTTCTTTCCTCATTGTTTGTCTTGAACAATTTGGTTATAAATTGCCGTATTAACACTTTCCATGTTTTTTATTCTTTGTTATTTTACTGTTCAGTTCATATCAGAAATACCAACTGTGATGCATTTGAATCATTTGAAACGTTCAGTTTTACTATGTTAACAGTAAGTAAGAGGGCATATTGGGGGGTTTTACCAATTCTTGTTATTTGTATTATCCTTGAATCATGGCCAAATTTTCTGCAGACAACTTGAATTGTAGACACGCTGCAGCAAAAGACTGGGATAATTATTTATTTTTTACCGCTTAATCCCGTTAGGGGTCGCAGGTGACTGGAATTATCCCTGGGACTTTGGGCCTTAGGCAGGGAACACCCTAGACAGTGGCTAACTTGTCACAGATTTAGACAGACAACCATTCACTCTTTCAATGACTCACAGTGAAATTTACAATGATGCCCAATTAACCTAAACATGCAGGTGTCTGGAGGTGGGAGGAAACCGGAGTACCCGGAGAAAACCCACGGTGGCACGGAGAGAACATGCAAACTCCACCCAGAGAGATCATGATATGCTGATATGCTCCGACCCGGGCGTCGGACCCACGATCTCCTAATTGGGAAGCCAGAGCTCTAACCACTCTGCTACCGTGGGATAATCTCTGCATCAAAACATCAAAACAGAGTCGAAGATATTATACTGTACATCTTCCTTAGGTATTTTATTTGGACAACTAGACTATTATATATATTTTTAAGCAAATAATATTGCTTATAAACTGATCACTCTGAAATGTGATCATTGTGAAACATCACAATTGACTTCAGTGTGATTTCATTGCCTCTTAAAGGATCTTGTTTTGTGTAAGGATTTGTAACAATGTGAGTGTTGACAGAGGGGGGCCACTCTCTTTAGCACATTCATAACAGTGGCATTTAGCATTGTCACCACAGCTCTTAGGAAAACTATCCTCCATCAAACAAGGGCAGTGATGCACTTCAAAATCAAAGCCCCACCACACAACACCAACTCTGGCGTGCCCACAACACTACTGCATGTTGCATACAGTTTCAAGTACACCACTATATGACATAGTTTTTCTGAGTGATATCCACTGTGAAGTTATGGTGTTGATTAGCGTAGTGACAGGTGCCATGATTAAAATGGCCGATAGTAATAGTGCAGCATTCATGCATTGACAACTTTGCTCTGCATGGCTTTGTGAGTGGTGATGTATGACACCATTAGGGTAACCTCAGGGCCCTGGAGAACACTTATCTCCCTCGTCACGTCCTTCACACTTCCCATTCTCCCTCTAACAAAAGGACGCCTGCTCCCCAGCCTGCATGCATATCAAGTGCGTGTGTGCACTTTATGTCTGCCAATTCTGCTCTGAGCATCTGCTTTAGCGTGTAGCATACTTCATTATGTTCACTACAGACCTCAGCTGTATATTGTATTTTATTATGATAAAATGCTATCCTGTAACAGGGAATCATTTGCCTTAAGTAAAAACCTTTACCTAATCTATAAGCTCTGGCTGCATATCTGTAGTTACACACAGAAGGTTATTATACTTCTTATATCAGCAGTAGGATGTGAATAGGAATAGTTGTAATTCTCAGTGTGCATGGTTATGTGCACTGCATTGTCTTCAAGCAACAGTTTGGTGACCTGAGTTGAAAATGCTTAAACCTTTTTTTACATCATCATTACATGATGATATGGATTGCCCTCCTACGCAAAAAGGTCTCCAAAAACTGCTTACAGCTTAAATATAAAATTGTGAACATGCATATAATTAGCTCTTAGAGTAGGACTGAGTCACTTCTGAGTCTCTTATTTTGTTGACTTGAGATTTGTCAAAAAGGTCTGCAACAATTTTACTTGAAACCTATGATTTGATAGTGTTTCTCTGCCCACCCTTCCAACACTATCTATGATATTTTTTTCTCCTTTGTGAACTTAACATTCTAAATTTTACGAAAATATAATAAGCAATGTTTCATATTAGTTTAACTCCTTTATTATATAGATTTTTCCTCTAGAGCACATACAAGTCCCTCTTGCCCTGCGGTTCTAATATACATAGGGGAAACACAGTATTTAATAGATTTATATAAAGATTTAAAAGCACTTGAAATTTGAAGCTTAGGAATAAAGATTTGAGACCTACAAATGAACTGATTGTTCCCATCTCTGTTTAAAATACAACAACAGTGCGAGAAAATTGTATTTTTCCTTTAACAGATCAGAAGAGGAAAGATGCACAAAGCTGAACTATTGACGTGCCTCCAAATAAACCACAGAGGTATGTGGATTTTCATTAGATTTAGACATTTTATACAACACAACTTTAGAACGAGACTCAGTGCCTGTGCCATGGGGCTGTGAGTCGCACTGCCTGGGCAAATGTTTGTGAGAAGACCTCTGTAAACATGCAGGAGGGTGGAGGGCTGACACCTAACACAGCCCCTTCATCAGTGATACTGCAGTCATGTCAACGGAAGTGTAAACCAATACACAGTTTTCCTAACAAGTTGAACCAGGTCCAGGGCTCCTTGGCATCCCGAGACTCCAAACACATGTCCCCTCCTCGCTTCAAAAATATACACACCCTTATTTTTGGTGGCATGCAACCCCTTAATTATTTTAGTGTGCTGAATTTGAGACGATTAGGTTCTTAAGGCTTTGCTGAGGTATGGAGTCAAAATACTGACCAGCAGCAAGAAGTAGCTCCAAAGACTTGGGAAGATATTTAAGAGAGGGTCGAGGGTCAGCTTTTAGACTCACACATGCACAAACTGCTGTCCCTGTCTCTCTGCTCTCAGCACTGATGAGAGAAGCAGACACAAGTGCTAAGCTCTCCATTTCCCTCCACTGATAACATTTGTAATAGAGGCACTTACTATGGACTGCCAGCTTCATCAGGCTTGGCCGCTGGTTTCCAGATTGTGTCAGTGAAAAGAGACAGTCTGAATGTGCTAAGAGTCTGGTGTCCACACAGCCATTAACAAACATGCTGGAGCGATCGGCTTAAGAGTCCTTTTGTAAAGCTATATCTGTCAACAAACATTATCCTTAATTACATTTACAAAGACAAGAATACCAGATGTTTAATGCTTTCTATAAGATACAGTACTATGCTTTCAATCAGTAGTATCATTTTAAGTACAACTAATGAATGAATGTATATTAGTTGGTCCAATGAAAGTGACCTTCTTCTTAACTGTTTAAAAATGTTGTAACCATTTTTCACATATTAATTTTGTTTTTGTGGATTTAAAAAGTTAACTAATATTATACTCCTGGATTGAATCCAGACTGCTTCGCCAGTCTTTCAGCTATGTGAAGTATTGAAGTTCAAAAGTAAGTTGTACAAATGACCTACAGAGATGGCACTCCCAAATGGCAAGTCTAAAAGGAACAACTCCGATAAATCACAAGGAGAAACTTGAGGCTGGAGCAGTCGGAGATTTATCGGCAGCTGTATTTTTCTAGTGTCAACTGATGTTCCATAAGACTTAGCCAGCGTCTTACATTGCCTTTACTCGTGCTCATCCCTTTCTAACTCCTGGACACACACAATTATGCACTACGCACACAGGCGCCCCTCACTCTTCAAGTCCATCAACAGCTTTCGCCCATTTGAATTTGAGAGCTATTCCTGAGAGACTGTTCAACACGACACATTGAGATGAGTGGCAAACCTCTAGTGCTAGCATTAGCCCACTTATCTTATTAGTGGGGCAGCCTGCACACACTTGATACCCCGCGGCTGCTGCGGGCCTCAGGGAGCTCAGCGTGGCTTCAAAGAGCAGGGCTGGCGTCCCGGTGGCTCCTCATGCTCGGAGGCATACCTCTGCCATGTCGCGTTGAGTTTTCTCTTTGGCAGTTGCTGCACATCTTACCATCTTACTGTCATTCTATCGTTGTACATCTAGTCAATGTAAACTATTAAATAACAGGTTTTAAAATAGTTTATTACCAGACAGGACAGTTGAGTGCAAGACAGATTAGATTTACCCTCTGCCATTAAGTTTTGACTTAAAATATTTTAATAGGAGATCTTTTTTTTTCCCTCGATGTAGAGCATTGTTGAACTTTTGCTTAAATTATTGATATGCCTGGAAGTTTTATTTGACAACATATCAGGTGTAATAAATCTAACACAGATTCTCTAAAGATCTTCATATCAATACAGAAGTATAGCAACAATACATAATATTGTCATTTGCCAAAACGAGTGAAGCTCAAATGTGGTTAGTAGTTGTGCTGATGGTTTTTCCAGTTTTGCATCTAAGCTCTTGGTTTATATTTAAATGGACAAAAAACAAATGTAAAGTGTACCACTTCCTTTGCATTTATAAACTGGGATCTTGTTGGTCAGAAAAGGACAAAAGAAAACGGTTGTAAACAGTGTTGTGGAAAGGAAGCAGACAGCTATGAATACATGTAAAAAGAGTAATGAACAAATTAAAAAAAAAAAAAAAATCATTAATTTATTTTCTACTGCTTGTTCCCCTTAGTGACTGGCCTATTCCAGTGACTTTGGGCCTTAGGTTGGGGAACACCCTCGATAGTGGCTAACACGTTAGAGACAGACAACCGTTCACTCTCTTGCGCATTCACAGGGGAAATCTACAGAGATGGCCAAACTGGAGTACCCTGAAAAAAAAAAAAAAACACGATGACACGGGGAGAACATGCAAACTCCACACAAAGAGATCGTGAGATGTCGACTTGGATCGACCCAGGTGCACAAGGAAAAGAAAATGTTTTTCTAAATTTTGCTGGTATGACGTGATTTTGAAGTCATTTTATTTTTACTTTTACAGATGTATTATTGACCCACTTGCATAGCTGAAGATGGAGCACGTGATTGGCAGGTGAGTGGTGTAGTGGTAATGATCTGGTGTAAAGGACTCTTGAGTGTGTTACTGTAAGTAGCCACACATAAGTCTAACCTTTAGCTGCTGACTGAAAACTGAGCTGAAGAGAAGCACTTTGATGATTTGAGCCTCCATGCATCATGAGCACACACAAACACACAGCTGCAACATGCACACCACACACCAAGCAACGCAAATACTGAAAAGAACATGGCACCTACCTCAACGCTCACAGTCAAAATGTGTGATCTACGATGTGAAAGGTGTTCCAAAGTGCTCCAATGGTAACAGGGGGTCTCCAAAACGTTTGTAACTTCCTACTGATTGGCAAAAACACCACTATTCACCACCTCATCGAGGGCCACACAATTGACATGATACAAAACATTTCATATGAGATTAGGTCCCAGGTTAATTTGTAGACAATACGAGGCCTCAAGGTCTAAAAGTGTAAGAACAGCTAGTCTAGATTAGAGTCATTTAACCTTCTGACATACTGACGTAATCTTTTTGCTTTTTTCCGCATCATTTTTTTTTTTTATGACAAGCAAAAAAATACACAACATTACCCTGCAATTGAGAACTGAAACTTTCAATGTAATATTTAGCAGTGTTATAAATCAAGTCTCATGTTGTTTGACTTGGAAAACAGGTGATGGTGTTACTTTTCTTGAGTGTTCCCTGTCTCCCCCACAGTGTGTCAAACCTATTCTGGAGGAGAAAGTGCTTAGCAGACCAGAGCTATTCTTAAAGGAGGCCTGTGAACATGTTGGGTGGCAGTCACCTGCCCTCCTTTAGCACACTTTCTCTCTCACACTTTCTTTTTCTTGTGCCACCCTCCTGTTCAGCCGCACACACACATTCACTTGTCACCATAAAACAGGTTGTGTTGTCAAGTTGCCTGTCACCATGCTTGTTCGGCTGGGCCATATATGAGCCCTCAGCTGTTTCTCGCAGTTGAACCACAATTAACCTCAGACACATGCATACCAGCACACATACACTTCTGCACATAGTTTGCACTCTGCGACTCTCTCCTTCTCACAGTCACTGCCCTTTCACTATTAACCCACACTGTGCAACCCAATCCAGCAGCAGCAGTGTTGTGCACTCCATCAGCCAGGACGTGTCACTGCGTTTATGGCATTTCAGTGCTCTGTGTGAACACACACACTACTTTCCTCTTTCTTTAATTACATCTTTTCCATAACTGTAAATATCACATGGCTGTGTTTAAGGACAGTCTAAAACTTAGCTAAATCTTAATGCTCCACATCAGTCGGCACTGATCTCGTCATGTTTAGTCATACCACCATTTTTAGAAGGCATACAATTATATTCAGACAGTTTACAAAATATCTTTAGCCCCTGTAGAACTTTAGGAACAAGTTTTTTTTAGAATCAAATGAAACATTTTCCCCTTGTTGTGATGTGTAAAAGCAAATGCTCTTACCAGTGAAAACCATTTAACAGGCAGGATGAGGCAGCAGCAGGATGAGTGAATTTGTCAACATAGTGGTGTTTGGCTGCAAACAGCATCACTTCTGGGCACAGCCAGGGCTCCATCTACTGAAGCTCTATACAGTCATGAAATGTGTTGAAATGTCCCGACTCACTTCATCACCATTTCCAAAGTGATCTGATGGAGATATTACCTAAATGGCTGCCAAGCTGTGGGCTGCTGCTAACTAAATGCTAATGTGTGTCATAGACTGTCTGAGGATTTATGACGTTCCATCTGCTCTGCAGCATACAGTACAATGTTAGCTAACAATGTTAGCTTTGATCAAAGCCTCCCTCTTCATTCCTTCAAATCACTCATATGAGTGAGAATTAGCTATTTTTATTTCACTTCCTTTGCAGTGACTTTTTTCATTTCATTTACTTGACGTACTGAATATTAGATGTTGAAAACCTATTGTCACAATAAAAGTTATGGTAGGTCTAGGTTTCTATGAAAACAATAACAACAAAAACTAACTATATTAGAAGGTCCACTTTCAAATGTTATTGAAAGTGCCATTTAAAATAAGCATGTCTCGTTACTGCTCAAACACTGTGTGACATTTAATAGAAGCTCTATAATGAACCTCGTGATCTGTATGGATCTGAGAGGGAAAATAGTGAACTTTGTGAAGAATTCTATCCAATCCATCTGTCCAAACAAGTTTATTCTAGCATTTGTCTTCCCAGAGAAACCTTTGGGCTTGGAGCGTGCCTAATGCCATTTGATGAAACAGTAAAGATTCTCCATATCTTTTCCACAGTAAAAGGCTAATTGCTCTGCTGTAGTCAGATTTACGTCCTCCCCATTCTCTTTATGTAGCTGCCGTCTGTAAGCCCTCATGCTGCCAGTCTCAGAAGGGGTGTATGTTATGATCCTGTGTCAGCCAAATCAATCCTTATCAATTTTAAAGTTCAGATTTTTATTTCATGGCTTTCAAGGGAGCGTCTCTCAAGCGAAAATGACAATTCTTCAGCTCTTTTTCTGCCCCCTCCTTTATCCCATCTGTGTCCATATTGATTGTCTGTGTGTGCTGCTCCCCTGCGGTTTTTCACCCCTGAGCGGCCTCTGGACAGAGCCTAAAGACGAAGCTGAGTTAAATAATACTAACTAGAGCCAGTGATCTGTCTCAGTGCAGCCTCCTGATGCGTCTCCGGAAAGTCTGGGATGTGATCTTGTCTGGACAAATTGGGAATGTGAAAACTATTTTTGCCCAACATTAGTGCCGTCATTAAAGCTTGTGAATGTATGGTATGTGAGGTCATTAAGATATCCAATTAATGTTGAGAAGAAACACAATTTATTTTGTACACCAACTCTCAAAGAACTGCAGATCCTTGTGTCTTGGCAATTCTTTCCTTTTTTGCTGTGACCTACTCTCTCCTCTCCTGCCACAGCAAACACAGTAGTCCCTGATAGTGCCATGTCCAAGTATTTACTGGCAGCCAACAAAGTTTACCCCCTAGGTTGCTTTGACTTTTTTCTTTTACAACTTGTGTCAGGTAAACATTGAAGTGCTGGAGATTAAGCCGACGCGCTGTGTATTTGTGTGTGTGTGTACAGTTGAAGCGATGGCTGTGAGACCTCCAAACAGTAAACTAATGGTTCAGCGCTAACTGCCCACTAAGTGGGTGGGACAAGGATGGCCTGACCCTACTGGCCTTCCCACCAGTCCCCTCTAACAGCTTTGGCCTCGGGGTCAGCTCAATTTCCCCACTGCTGAGTGGTCATTACGGAGCACAGCTTTGATAAATGCTCATGGCTGCTGCTGCTCCTGCTGGCTTGGAGCTTCGCACATTTCCCAGGCGCAAAGATCTCCACTGGGCAGCCACACGAAGATGGTGGAAAAGAAATGGGCTGAAGAAAGAATGGTGCAAAGCAGTGAAAACTGTGATGAGAATAGAAAAACAAGAAAAGAGATGGACAAGCAGAGGACAACTAATCCCAAACAAGACATTGTGGGCCCAATGTTTCCTTCCTTGATCAATTTAGATACTGATAAGTTTGACCAGACCCTCTCTTCATAAGTTATTATAGTGTATGTTTGGATCCCAAGCAATTGTTGGCATTGGTTTGCTCATCACTGCTGTGCTTGTTTTTATGGGTCATAAATTAGCACTTTATCAAGAAAAAGTCCTATATTTTATAATTCTATGCAACTTCTTTACCCAACAGTGATATTATTGTCTATTCTCCAGACACAGGTAGAATATGCAAATGCCACAAAGGTAGATCTCAATGATGGGCTGCAAAATCCTTTTTGTGCAGATAAATTGTTTGTGGGTTCAAAAATATCAAATCTTAATTCCAGACAAATAAAATTTTTGTTTTTGAAAAATACAACACAATAAAAGCTTGCAATTAAGATATTTATTGATGACGCAATGAGTCTGTGAAATGGATGGCTGGATGGAGAGATTTAGGATGGTGAGAGTGTTTTTTTTTTTTTTTTGGCAAAGGTCACCATAAGAAGGGCTTCTGAGTACTTAGAGGTGTCGCTGAGGAGACAAACGAGATGTGGTTTGAGAAGTTGCAAAGTTAATGGTCAACCCCAATTTAAGTTATGTTGACTGATCATAATAGCTGAACCTGTCCTGACCAGTTCATAAACTAGTAAACTTGTGGCCTATTATGCAACCTTGTTTGCCTGAGTCCTATTGTTCAGACTGAAATAACCTAATCGCTGTGTAGTATTTACACAGCACTTAGGCTTAATGAGCATCTGTACTCTCTGTCCGAGCTACCTGGAACCTGCTCATTTACCTGGCTTAAGCATGTTCCATGTCCTTAAATTCTGCTTTCATTCTCTTTAGACCAGGGACTTAAAATGCTACTTTAATTTTCAGGTAAGTTGTAGTAAGTTACTGGCAACACTGTAACTTACTACTAACGTTTTTCCAGTCTGACATAGGCCGCTACATCCGGTGACGTGTTGCCATAGATAGAGTTGTTTACTCCAAAGGACATCAGACAAGTCCTCCTGAAGCAATCCTCTTAGAAAAAAGTTCTCTTTTGTCATCTGTTGTAGACGTAGTGACGGCTGTAACAGCAGTAAAAGTGCCGCTTCTGAACCAGGTTTTCATAATGAAAAGTTGTAAAAGTGAGCGAACTATGCGAGCTCCGTCCACATACGGAGATGACAAAAGAAAATGTTTTTTTGCTTCAGGACTCGTCTGATATTCATCGCCTTTGAAGTAAACAACTTTGTCACTATGGTAACCACGCCACCGGATAGCGGCCTGTGTCTATCTGAGACGGGAAGACGTGCATAACCCCTATTAACTTGTGCATGCACGTTTTTGGAGAAAATTGAGAGAACATTCAAACTTTACCGAGAGATGTTGGTTTTAGACCAAACCGGGATTCCAACCCACAATCTCCCTTTTAGGAAGTCAGATGTCTAACCACTCAACTACTGTTCATCTCCATGTTAGTAAATTATGAGAGAAAAAAGTTGTCTCTTTTTCTTTGGATTGGCTAATGCATCTGTTGCTCGGCATTTAAAGTTGAATTTGCATGTTTTATTGTGTAGTTTTGCCTGAGCACCAACAGGAATTCTTCTAGCTTTTCAATTTGCAATATCATCTCGTCTATGTTGTAGGTCCTAAAGTTGTCATTCATCAACTTACTCTTCTCCATTTCTACAAACAGATCTGCATACAAGGCCTGGACTTGCTCATTCTTTTTCCTCATGAGGTTAGCTAACATTTCTTGGTGCTTGATAAAATCATCCTTGGACTTCTTTTCTCTCAACAATCTCGCAGCATTTACTTTCAAGTGTCCGTTTCTCTTCATGAGTGACTTTTTTCTCATTTTCCAAGGCCTTCTTACGCAGTTTTAGCAAGCTCTCATCTTCAAATTTTCAGATTCATCTCTTGGACTTGACGTTGCAAGTTACAGTTCATCTCTCTCAATTCGTCCGTCTGGTTTGTTAAGACAAGAATTTCTTCCTCAGACTTTGCAAATTTTGATAACTTTTTCTCAAGGTCCCATTTCTGCTTTTGTAGTTTTTTGTTTAAGTCTTTGGATTCCTTTGTGTTTTTGCAAAGATAACTCTCCTTCATGGCTTTGCAGTTTGCCAGCTTTTGATGCATTTTGTTGATGTCTTGCCTCAATTTGTCATTCTCTGTCTTCAAATCTTCATGCTTCAAGACTTTTGCTTGTATCCAAACGACGTCAACAGTTCTTCATCATATTCTTTTGTTACGTAATTTGGAGAGATGCTTCTTTAACTCCTCATTTTCCTGTCTAGACAAGCTTTCCTCTAACTGGATTAGTTCGCATTTTTTTAACCAAGGCAACAGAGCCGCTTTTTTCAGGTTCAATTCAAAAATTTTGCTTTGTACGTATTTGCTGGTTTTCTTCAAAGATTTGATCTCGTTGAAGTTTTGCCTCCTCGTAGCTGTTCTGGAAATTGTTTTTATCAATTTCTGATTTTACACGTTGACAAACGTCTTTCAAACTAAGCTGTCTTTGTTTCAGTGTTGGTATTTCCTGTGCAAGAAGCTGGGTTTGCTCCATAATTTCTTCTTTTTGGGCATTTTTCTTTTCTAACTTTTTTTTCAAGTGCTTTGTTGTGTTCCATGTTGTTTCTCAAAGCAAATTTCAATGTTTTTTCTCTCACCCTCTCGTCTTTCCCTTTCAGATCAACCATTAGGTTTCTTTTAGCAAAAGCGCGTGCCATTTTTTCTGACATTTTTTAACTGAGTTTAAGTTCAATTATTAGAAAATTGCGTAAGGTTCTCTGCATCACAGTTAATGCAGTTTTGTGCACTTTTCCTACAAAAGTGTGAATGTGGACTGTGTCCTTACGATCTTGGCCTGTGTCTAAACAGAACTGAAGTGATGTTTCTGGTGATGTCACATAAAGTGGAGTCAGCCAATCAGAAGCAGAGAAAAAGGGTCCCTCTGACTTCTTCAGGGGGACCGAAAAGTTGTTTCAATAAAACACAGAGGAGTGAGACAGTGTGCGGGAGTTTTTGTTACGAATTCTTTACGAAGTGTTTTTTTCCTACGCACGGTGGTGTGCAGAGTTTGTGTCTAAAAACAATAAACTATATTAAAAAAACTATAGGTGAACACACAAAATGGCACCCTGATATCTAATTTAGCTATATATAACCATCAGCTCTTTACAAATCCAGGCGACAGTGCAGATATTTGATAAAAAAGATGCTTAGTTTTACATGTAAAACAGCCTGAACTGACTTGCATTCCCCTCCTTCTACGTCATCCACGCGACTCCAGGGGCGCCCTAGCAACGGATAAACGGCACAAGAAAGAGCAGGGTTTTATCAAGTTTTTTATAATTTTTGGCAACTTTTATGGAATAAAATGAATATTTATCATATCTACAAATATATTATAAGTGGATTATATTAAAAAAATAACATTTAAACAACCTGTCATATGCACTTTATTAAGTTATCATTGCTTGACAAAAGAATAATATAAACCTCATGAAAACTGCAAAACTGGATGAAAACTGTTTGTGTGATATGTTGTCAGTTATTACTATTGAATGTTCTTGTTTTAATTGACTAATGATTAATTTGTTCACTATCATCAGCCCTCAAGGTTTTACTGAGTTGAAATTGAATCATATTGGACCTAAGTCAGATTCTACTACTCAACTACTCAACGACTCAAAACTTCACTGTGTTGCTTACACTGAACATAACAGTGTAAATATTTTTTCTTCCATTCAGATACTTCTCCAGTCAGTCCATTCAAGTCTTCTGCTGACTGAATTGAAGACATGAGGTTGGGTGAGTGTTTACAGCTTTGGTTTATGCCTTACCACAGTGAGGTTGTGTTGATTATCTGGTCCTGTAAAAGACATGCAAGACTCCACTGATGGCTCCATGGCATGAAAGGTGGTTGGAAAATGATTGAACAGTAGATTTTCTTGTTATGTACCTTTACATCGGTTAAAATTCAAAGCATTCAGATCACAGAACATACATAATGTGTAGAAAGCTTTAGTATGAATGTTTATATTATAGACATGAACTAGTCCCAACATTCTTCCAGTCCCTGTTTAGTCAGAAGAACTATCCTGTCCCAGTGTTTGTGTTCACACAGCAAAGTTTTAGAAAGTGGGTTTAACTGGCTTTAACATTAGCAACTGTAAAGTCTGGAACATTTAAATAAGTCATTATTATGTGGTGTTATGAAAACAAAAGTTGCCATTTTCAATTCCACATAAAACTATGATTACAAAACCTAAAAACATCACTGAAATTAACAATTAAACAAAATAATTTACTGTAATTCCTAATAATAGTATTATAGGCTATTAAATAAAATACATTTTTCTTTAAATCATTTTTCTTGAGGATAAGGAAAGGTTATCTAAATGTGAGAACGTATAAAACATATTTCTAAACAAAGTTACAAAGTACCTGCCCCAGAGCAGGAGCTAAAAAAGTCCACAAAGTGTGGCCACAGTCCATAGTTCCTGCTCTGTGTGAACGCGCCTAAAATGGGGACGAGAACTAATTAAGCACTAGAACTGAAAAAAGTTCCTACAGTGGGATAAGGCCTATTCAGTCTCATAATTCTGTATCTAAAACTGCTCTAGGGGTCACCAAGCTGAGCAGTGCCCTTCTGTCAGCTGTCCACGGAGCGACATGAGCGCTGGCAAAAGCAAGCCGAAATGCAGTAATTGAGGCTTCTGTTTAGACCCAGCCCAAAATGACTAGAAACGCACATTCGCTTCTTGTCCCGTGAGCTGAACTCATGGGATAAAGTAAAGTCTCGTCTAGACGCATGTGCCTGATGATTCGCAAAATCAAAAACTCTGGAAACCATTTTGAAAACAGGAACGGGATGTTCTACAACTCATAAGCTCTTAGCCAATCTTTTTTCACGTCAATAGGACACATATTGGGCCAGTTTCAAGGAGAAACAGCAGATGAATTAAGATGTCCACATTTCTGTTTAGATGCTTTCAGAGGGAAACACAAACCATGAATCTACTCTATTTGGCCAGAGAAAAGTTACAGACTAGTATTTCAACAGGCAAATCCATCTATTATGAAAGAAAGAAAGAAAGAAAGAAAGAAAGAAAGAAAGAAAGAGGACTGCAAGGTTGTAGGAGAAATCTTGCATAGGGCAATACGGCCTTCTTATACCTATTATAATTTTGTTGTTGTATGATTTTGTACAGGGCTACCATCCTAACACCAAAAATAGACTTTTAAAGCAGCAGTTTACAAGACGCCTTGAGAAACTGTGCTTTGTTGACTTTATGGTGCAGATGATAACTGAGTGTTTCACACAAATCAGGATAATATTTTAAGAGTGAAATGAATGGAATTTCAGCAACACAAGTGATGGTCCTAAGAAGTAAAAGTAGGTGTGGTTTAATTTCAGCAAGTATGAGTATAGCCAAGTTGTTCTAAGGTTTTGTATTGAGTTTTGATGTGGCACTGTTGCTGCCATGGCTACTTGTTGACAAAAGTGGAGCTAAAATGAAAATAAC
The DNA here is from genome assembly GCA_038363315.1 of Mugilogobius chulae. Taxonomy (NCBI): domain Eukaryota; kingdom Metazoa; phylum Chordata; class Actinopteri; order Gobiiformes; family Gobiidae; genus Mugilogobius; species Mugilogobius chulae. The sequence goes on along the minus strand of CM076412.1, from coordinate 40,095,003 downwards.
GTTTAATCTAATTGCTTTACTGACTTTATTTACCTATGACTACACTGTAATTTGGTGACCTAGCAGTTACTCTTGTTGAAATTGTTATTAGCAAATGTGGAAAATGTGCAGCTACAATCAGTTTCTAAATAATTCACTAACAACTCAATCTGAACCAAATGTTGGACCTGTGCAGTAAACCTTTCTCTGTCGAGTTTGTGATTTTTCTGTAAATTTCAAACTCACTCAAATCAAATTTACCAAAGACTCCAAAAACAAATAAGGAGAGACAAACTAAACCCAAGCACTCGATCAGGAGCTTTGAAGTCTTCCAGTGAAATGGTTTAAAGCTTGGAGCTGGTATGTTTAGTACACATACAACATGTGTTTGTTTTGTCAGAAATGAGTGAGGGACCACAGAGCACGCAGGCTGTTATCCTCTCAATTTAGCACAAAAGACTCTCAAACAACTTATTATAATTAATGGAAATGAAAACTACATAACGCCAGCACTCCGATCAGTCGAGACGTTTGCTGAGAGATCCTATCCTTGGTTCTCTATTTGGAAATGGGAGAGATAGTTTTAAAAATTGAGAAGAAGCACTAGTAGACGAGCTGCGTATGTTTTAGTAGGCACCCAAAAATGTACACATCAATGTTGTGTTTTCGTTTTTGTCAGATAATTAAGATGAGGGCCCGACCTGTACAGATTGACATTACTTCGTTCATGGGCCAGTAGGTAAAACTGTTATAATCCTCTCACCACTCTCTGCACCTCTGACATTTCCTCATCTATTTGCTTGTTTTCACGTCATAGCAACAATATTTCTGTTGCCTTGTATAATTGCAGACAATATTAGATGGCGTAATTAAAATAATGGCACGTTACTCCTCAAGAATACATGATTATTATGCAATGAAATAACCATTGGTTGTTGGACACTTAACAATCGAGTTGTGTGGAGGGTGTGGCATAGCAAACTTGTGCAATAATTGGAGGTACATGTAGTTAAGAACATATTAATTACAACTTACCAGTCTACCCCTGGAAATATAAGGGTTCACCACAAATTGTTTGGGACTTAGGATAATCAATATTTTGGAACGTGGCAAATAGGTTTTTATTTAAAGAAAAGATAAAATATATAGAATATAGCGAACATCTTATTACTTATCAGCCTCACGCTTTCACTATTTCTTTTGTTGTGGTCTCACATTGGTTTATTGTTTGGGTGAGGAATGCCGTAATACTTTTCCAATAAAAATTCTTAAGCGTTATATACGATTTAATTACACATGCAGAACACATCATAGATAGAAACTTATATCACAACTCAGTTATTTAGAATAAATTGATTGTATGTGATTAGGGCTAAATAAATGTAAGACTGAATCCGTAAAAATGATAAAAATAAAAAAGAAAGAAGTTTAAAGACAATAGTAGTAGATCAAATAAAGTACCAGGGCAAAAATTACTGTTGGTAGTCCGGAATGATTTACACAGGTCCGTTAAAATAATCCTGGATCAATTTTCTGATTATGAATACGGAGCATTATTGGTGCTAATTCTGAGGCGATCCATGGCGATTAAATGTTCAGTACATGATTTTTGCTGGATCTAGGCGTATGGTCCGCAATCTGGACATTCTCTACTTTGAGGGAGTGTACGTTTCAGCCGTATGTGAGGCATCATGTAATTTAAGCTGATTTATTTGTTGGACATAATTGAGTACTATTTTATTATGCTTATTGGTGTTTGTGCAATCCAGCCAAATAAGGCTATCTCATATTTTATTCGAGAGGACCTGAATTTTTAATTTCATCAGACTTTGTCTGGTGCTTAGTTTGTGTCTGTTGCACTTAAACACACCCAGTTAACGTATTCCAGTCAATTACCTAGAATGGGCAAAAGATGGTGTATAATTGGTTCCTTGGTAGATTATAAAGACACAAGAAAAGCAATCCAAGGTTAGGTCTCTTGGACTATTATTATAAAACTAACTAACAAACGAGGTTAAAAGCGGGTGCAAAATAGAAGAACTGGATCCCTAACGTTTTGTAATCAACTAACACAAAAAAAAGAATTTATCACAGATAAAAAATTGGTTTATATAGGATAGAATTAATTCTAGTTAATACTCTACTAAAATGGGTGCAGCCATATCTAATTTGGACACCTAATTACCGATAGAATGTTCCGGGGAATACAATTCTTTGTTGCAGTAGTTGTCAGGACATTATCAGGTATGATTTATTTCAGCTTTTTGGTCTAAATCTATGCAATGTAGAAAAAAAAACAGGTCCAAATATAGGAAGATAGGGATAGAGATTAGCCTTACTCAACATGAAAAGTAACTACCCGGAGAATAGACGTGGAAGGGCGGGTGCCAGTAGGCGGAGGGAAGTAAAAGGTAACAGCATCCCTTAGCAGCTTGTTGAAATAAAAATTGTGCGTCTGCCAGTGAATGGCTTCTTCGACGAGGTCTTGACCTGTATGGGAATAAAATCTGGAGCGTGGAGGCTGCATCTAATTAACCTGGGACATTTAATTAAAGTAGAGTTGAGTGTGACAGTTTATGTAACTGTTTTTTCTGCTGCTCAGATGATGGGAAGATGAAAGGTTTACCCAGGAGAGAGAAAGGATATGACCAAGAATGAATGCTGATGGATAGACGTAATCGATGAACCTTGATAGTCTTCGAACTCTGTCATTCAATAAAATACAACCTCATTGCCTTTTTCTTTTTTCTCATCCATCTTAGCTCCAGAAATGTTTGCCTGCAAACTCGAACGGACCTGCGAGGGTTTTCAATTAATCTATTGTGTAAAGTAATATATGTACAAACGATTAAATAAGGCATATGTTTTTTGAAGATGGTAAGGCTGGCCGTTGCTCTTGGGGAGGTGGGCAGCCATCTTGGCCAATTTCTTTATAATATGTCTCGACTTGGGATATAAAACTATTTAAAATGGGAACAGTAAAGGTGGGGTACTTGACTCTATGTTTGTTTGTTGCAAAATAATAAACTCTCTACTCCGTTATCATGGACAATCTAAAACTAATGTAAATTTAATCGATATAAGCGGAGCAGATTTGTCGGATTATCAAAATCTGAAATGACGGTCTCGATTAAATTTAAGTCTTAAATCCAAATAATTAAAGGTATTTTTTACCTCTTTTCACTCTTTGGGTCTTTAAAGAAGCTAATAAGTGCGGCCTTAATAGCCGCCCCCGACGCTCTCGCCAAAAACATCATACCCTGGATAGCTTCCTTGTGATTATTGAGTATTGTTTCATCTTATAGATTCTATAATTTGATCTGTAGATAATAATATTATGGAGTTTTTATATTAAAGAGTTTTAACAGTTGTGCAGGGAGAGAGGAGCTTGCTCTCGAGGGTTGTGGTTGCTTGGCATAATCCAGCTACAGGGTAGGTAAAATTTACCAATCTTATAATATCTATGCCACTGGTTTCGAGCAAATTACAAGCCCTTGTTGCTATCATTTGGGATGTAGTTAATGACTTTTAAGAATAGGATGTGGTCTGACTATGTACAGCAGCTTAACGAGTATCATTTATGGTATATCACAATCCTTCAAATTTAGTTTCCCCTTACTTAGATGTCACAACTCTCAGTAAAGCTCTTTTCCATGCACAAGAGTATTTATGAGAATGGTAGAGGACGTCATATTATTAAGACATCAATTTAATTTTTATTCAATAACTTATTTTTTTATTCAGCTGCGGGCAATAATCCTAGGTAAATACAGCACGATTCTTATATCGCAAAAACAGTCATTTTTCACACCGAGATAATGGAGGTTGTGAAAGGACAGCACAGACAAAATCGTATTAGTATGTGACACACATGACCCAGCAGATACTAGTTTCAAAATATTCCTCAAGTCTTCATTTATCTATTAATTATGTAAGCGTTGCTTAAAACGGGTGCTCTTTGGTACTTTCCTTAACACCACAGCGGCAGAACCTGTGGCAACAGGAAAAGAAGAACGCCCAAAGGGTTTTTTGTCTTTATCACCGCAAGAACCAAGTTCTAGGGAACATTTTCTGGTTTGTAAGAAAATGGAGTCGAAGTCAAGGGAGGGAAAAACGCTGGTAGGAAGCGCTTAGCCTATATAGACATGCCATAGACACCAAAACACTAAACTGTTTAGCTATATCAATCTAAGTGGGTGTATTTGGTCTGGGCTAATCATGTCCTTTATACTGGGTATATAAAAGCTAAAATTTTGATACCATCTCACAACTAAGTTAATTATGGAGGGCAAAGAGTTTAAGGTAAGGGCAATTGCATAATGCATTGTCGTCCGGAAATCCGTCGTGGTCAAAACTTCCCGGAGGGACGCTAATGCATGGAAGAAGGTGAGAGGTACCGCCGCCCATTAAAAAATGAATGGAGCAATGTCGATGTTCCCCAGTTTGTGTGCACTAAGGCTGATAAGAGTTTATACTAATCTTATATTACCAAAATGCACACTTTAAAATAAACCCGTCATAGATAGTAATCTGGAAACAGTCTATAATTACTTCTTTGAGATATTATAAACAGGTGTGCTGAAACCTTAAGGTTAAGTATGAAGATAAGATTCATAGTTTTGGTAATAGGTTGGGTCCTGTTTCGGTTGAGATATCATTGCAGAATCAACCAGCGCACCATAAGAATCTTAACATGGATTCTAAGTACCTAATGTTTTACCTTAGAAATGTGTTAGGGGACTTTTAGTACTCGGGATTAGCCAGTTACAGATTTGATTCTTGATGGCAAGGCAACTCTGCACTCTGCGCGAACTACTTGATACGGGCTCTCTTCCTCCATCGCGCTGTTCCTGCACTGATCGTGGCGTAGAGGGGAAATACATTTATATATAGGAGACAGGCACGAATGTCTGTTCAGTCGTGGGGTGGCCCCATATGTTTCTGGGAATGTGTGTGGAAATAGAGTCCGACGGAAGAGAGAGCTGACCCACTCCATTCACTGCACCATTATAGTTTCCATGTCTCGTCATCCTGTCTTAACCATAAATTAGACAGAGCTCAGGGCCGGGCGAATTCCTGCTTGCCGGCCTGATTGAGAAGACGAGTTCTCACAGCCGAAAAAAATGTTTTCTGATAAATTCAATCACACTATCCCACAATCCTTTTGGGGCAGAGTGTTGCATCTGGCTGTGTGACGCATTACACCTTCACTTTTCCTGTCTTTCTCTCCTCCAGCTCTGCCCTCTGCTTTGCTTTGCTCCATCACTCCATCACTCCTCTAATGTGCCCTTTTCTTCTCAGTGTCTGTTCTTCTCTCTCTTTTTGGTATTCTGCTGCACTGGGCTCACACCCTGGAGAAGGGGCCAGCGCTCGGGCAAGCTGTTGCTGATAATGGCCATTAATAACATGTCATAACCTGCAGAGAGTGGAAGAGGGGCTGCTGTTTGTGCCCGAGGAAGTGGGTGTGCTACAGAGAAGCTACACTGGCCATATCCTTGTATAAGTTGAAGCTAATGCTATTTGTTCTGAGTAATAGCTGCATTTTACAACATGGTATTATCTTGAGCTTGCCAGAGGTTGCATTTGAGCACTGTATCAGACTTTTACTGTGAAAACAGAACTAGATCATTTTAAGTTCTTTACAGCAGTCCAACTTAATCCTGTCTTTTTCATTATGATCTTAGCAATTTAAGTATTCATGGCAACAAGTTTTATAAGCCAATTTGCCCAAGCTTTCTAATGCAGAGCCCAGGGTCCAGAGGCGAACCAACCACCCACTTAGATGAAGTAGCATGCATGAACTAAGTGTCTGTTAGGATTCTTTTTTAATTGATGTTGCAGTGGTGGGCCATTCCCCGGTGACTTAAGGGGAAATGGATTAAAGTGGCATATGAACCGGTTAGATTAACACAGTTCTCAAAGGAGATTTCATCCAGATAAATATTATGTAGGCATATTGTATAATCCAACCTCCTCTTTTTTTTACTTATTACCAGAAAAAAGTAGGTTGTACTGATTGGTTTGGATATTTTACTAATACCGGTCCAGCGGTCAAGTGTGAGATTACCATAAGTGTATGCAGAGATGACAAGATTATTTAACAAAGAAATATAGTAGATATCTTTTATTAATTTAATCTAGGCAAAAAGCCTAAATGACAAGTATCTTTTGTAAAACTGTTTCAGTAAAGACATGGTATATTCCTTGACAGGCATTTTTAAAAAACTTGGTATTTGCTGTCGTTAGTTGTAGACTGGTAATGGGTTCAAGACTCCACTTATCTTTATGTATATTTTGTTTTTTCACTAGCATTTACTATACACAAACTGTTGTCTAATTTCCCTTCATAATTTGAGTCAAAACTTGTCTTACTATGGAAGACTTGTTACCATGTATAAAGTAGTGTTGGAAAATGATAGAAATATTTACCACAAGGACCATTATTTATAAGGCAGCCAATCCCAATCAATACCCTGCCAAAACCTTACAATATTACAAAATCTAAAACATTTTGTAAGGGACAAAATGTTGAAATGTCTGTCAAATAATGGGGTGGCCTATTTAAGGAATTAATCTAGCATGCACGAAACACATATGCACTAAAGACAATGGGATGTGTCGGCAGAATTCATGAAAACCCTCAGTGGGCCGGTGAAGAGTCTCGCAAAGCTATTCAGTGGACTATAGGTGAGATCTCTCTATTTGTTTTGGCATAATATTAAATACTACTTATCCTATAAGAAGTGAATCTGTTTGGGAACTGGAACGCAAAGCTCTGCGCCATTCGTTCCTGGGCAGATTCTAAACTCCGCGAAGAACGTCACTAATATCACTACTACGTGTCCTGTCTTCATAAACTGGTCACCTCCGGTGTGAGTGCCAGATCCCCCTGTAGAGGGGAGCGACAAGAATATCTTGGACCGGTATAATAACACAACTGAAACGGTGTGTGAAGAACCAGTTGCTACATTTGTGGTAACGTGCTCTTCACACTTCCTGGGTCCTCTGAATAGGTTTTGTGCAACCTTTACGAAAATAGGATGAGCCTTGCAGCTGTACACCTCTACATAAAAGATAGCTTAAGGATTCTTCAGATGGTACACAGGGTGTTCTCTGCAGAGGTATAGTGTTCTTTACAGGGCTATTTCATGGGCAAGAAAGGACGCACGTATAGACACTCACCATAGGTTGATTTCTACACCAGTACCCAGACTAACTACAGCACAAGAGGTCCGTAGCGTGTGTAGAAATGCGAAGTGGCAACTGTCCCACTTACAACAAGTTGTGGGCGCCATAGAAAGCGCTCAAAATACATCCACTTAGATAAGGTGTACATTCCCTAAGATCAGATTCTCATAAATTGAGATTTACAGGATAGTCGAAAAGATAGAGCCCAGTAATCGCCATATATGTATATTGTGGAGCATTTGACATCACTGTTACCATACAAATCTATCAATTATCTGAATGCACTCATCTTACAGTAATAGTAAGCACTCAAAGTCATTTGTAATAGATTAATCTCAATATGCATCCTAAGTACCACATAGTGTCTACAGATTTTGGAACAAGTACCAAATCCGATATTCTGGCCAAAAATGTAATCGCTAGCCAAAGACTTACTCTAGTATAAAATGTATAATTTCCTTGTTCTAAAATCGGCAGGTTCTTAAAGATATAGGAAAACTACTGTGACCCTTTGACACCAGAGCTCGAACAACACACTTGCTCTGCAGGAACAAGTATCTCATTGGATGCTTCTGACCGGGTGGAAACCCACATAACCTCGTTCACACAAGGACTGTACCTCATTGTTAAGAAGTATTGTTTTCAAATATATATAAGGTTATTTTATGACCATTAATAACTAAACCTTAAAATAACTAAAAAATAATCTGTAGCAAATGAAAAGTAAAATAAAACTGGACAATACACTGTCATTCTAGTTTGACTTGTTTTTAACCTCTCGCGTGGTCACAGAAACGGCAACCAAATTATGGGATTCGAAGAGGACAAACCGCAGACAAAAGATAGTGTGCCAAAGAGGGGTTCCTGTCACTGTGGAGGAGAGTTGGGTTAAATGTCCGTTTCTAGATTTTGGATGGCAAGTCTGTCAGCAAGATAGCAAAGATTAATAGAGAGATAAAGCCTGACACACTTACTCCTGTCAACACGGTAAGATTTCATCTGTGTCCATGTGCTCATCTGTCCAACTGAGCAGACAGGTATGTTTGTATCCCACATATAAAACAAGTCATAGTAGTCGGTATATAATATTTTTAAATACTTGGCATTTGTGGAATCACGATTAAAACTGATCATGGGCAACTATTCTAGCTAATAGAAATCAGTTCTTTAAGTCCCGGTCTAACTAAGATTTACCAGGAGAGGGGCCCCACGCTGTAAGTCCTTTTTAAGTAGAAAGTTTAAACCATTGGGACGGACCTTTATTAAGAGTGGAGGAATCTTATACGAATAAGAACAGAATCCGAATAACATTGTTTATTAGACAAGGGAACGTTCCTAGATGTCTTTAAGATATAAAAATACTGTGTATGAGGTTTTATATAGAACAGGGAACATAAAAGCATCCTGTAATATGGATGGTTAGTTGAGGTTTTGGGACAATCTGGGATATCTGGGGAGGCTTAGGGAATTTTATATACTGGCTAACTTATATAGGCAATTGCCATGTTTTCCTATTCAATTTATTTGGTGTATCTTTCCTTGCATGACAAAGATGGTGTGAATCGGTTCATGTGTCACGTCAGGGAAAATCTGGAAGAAAGGTCTAAAGGTTAAAAGATTAGAGAGTCTTTCTCCAATTGTTGGAATGTACATGAGTCAAGAAATAAGGCACAAAACAAGGTATTAAGTCATGGTGACGTTGCTTATGAGCTATCAAGCTGATTGCCATATGTAGCACACGGTTCTCCAGTATAATCTTTTATGCCAATTGATGACAAGGCAAACTTGGTATCCAGAAAACCTATGGGAATGGGGAGAGAACATAAACAGAATTTAGTTCAGAACCCTTAGAGTGATTCTTCTTTCGAATCTCGATCCGAGACATGAAAGCCCTACTAAATAATTAAGTTAATTTAATTTTTTTTAATTTTGAATTGCCTCACATTAGAGGTGGCTAATCATAACTTATTTCTTTAAAGCAATGAAGATGTATAAGAATCAACCCTGTTTTAGGTTAATGTTTACAGGGAATTATCTATTCTGTGTGAAGAGTGATCAGGAACAGGGAACGAGGCCTCGGCATGTAAGAGTCAGTCAGTCAAAACATCAATAGGTAAAATTTTTAGGGAAGGAAGAGCTTTGTGAAGATTCTACTATCATTTGTGTACCACAGAATTAAGTATATATAAAAAGTTGTTATACATACTTAGTGCACTTTTATTCGACGCAACTTCCTTTAGGTCAGATGTAGTACACAGCCTGCGTTTGGGTATCATACTATGGTGCAATGGTGGTTAGGAGGCTTAAGTGTCATTAACAGTTTTAGATCTAATCACATTGGTTTCGTTATGAGACAACCTACCTATCATGCCTTTATCCTGGAGAAAGGGGTCTTAGTCTATCTTCTATTCCTGGGAGTATAAATTAATCGAACCATACTGGGGGTGGGCACACCGCTGGAGAGGGAAAAAAGTCCATCTAGCATCAATTAATGAAAATAAGGACAATAGTCATATGATAGTATTAAATTACGAAAAGTATCTCATGTCCGGATATATATTGTGGTAAGGCGGATTACATTCCACTACCATGGTATCATCTGTCATAACAGGAAAAAAACAATATTGGTCTATAGAAATTTTATAAGTTTAAATAATATGGAAGAAATTTTGGTCTCTCTGGGAAACCCAAAAGACAACATGGATTAAATCTTCTTCTCCTTAATTGTAGAACGGTAGGTCTGTTTCCAAATCTTGACTCTTCGACCTCCATGTCTGTGTGCACATTCCGAAATGGTTGTCCGTGTGGAGATCCTAGACAGCAACGGAACCCCCGCTGGCAGGGTCTGAGGGAAATGGATGCCACAAAAGAACTGTACTAGTGAGTCTTTGCATAAGGTTTTTTCTAATTCGGAGGGTAGGGAAAGCGTAATGCCAATAAGACGATTCTCTATTAATCCAGCAGTGTCTGGCACACAATCTGACCTATAAGCAGAAAGAAGGCACGACAGCTTTGTTCTAATGATATAATATTTACAGGGTTGTCCTACACAGGGGGAAAGAAGATTTATACGTGCCTTTGGAGATGAGTTCAAGTTGATGACGCGCCCAAGACTTGTTGTTGTAAAGCACTACTTGCAAACAAGCCTATTACTCTCCAAAGAGGACAAAAATACGAAGGATATAGTAATTTCTAAATCAGTCATAAACAAAAAACAAGTGATTATTATAACCAATATAGAAACAAATCTAACCTTAATAATTTTCTTATATGGTAACTATGCTATATGTACAAAATGATTGTCAGGGATGATCATTTTTTTAAGCTAAACTCCACCTACTATTTGAAGAATGGGGAGGATAAAGGAGAGGACATGCTCTAATGATTTACAGTATATAGGAAAACCCCTCAAAAAAAGAATACTTTAATGTCAAGCACTCATAACTACATCAAAACACAGTTATGACGCTTATTGATTAACTTCTCACAAACCTTTATAAAGTAACGTTCTCTCATTATCTCCACCACTAGATCAATGATTACCAAACAATTACATTATAATATTCTCACTAAACACTTTTAGCAAACGCTGACTCATAATTTTTAAGGGAGATTCTAAATTCAAACCGTTGTAATTACTAGGCCGGTAAAAAGAAAAAAGCAATTTCTTTCCACCCTTAGATGAATTTGTGGAGACAGTCCAGAACAGTTAAGCTTTTCTGTGCCTGATTTCATTTTTAGTTTGAAATGGCCTTTGGTGTACCTTGCAAAGACTTAATTAGTAACCATTTAAATACCCTATATATTTGAGAGAACCATAATGGCATAAATTCTGGAAATATCTTAATAGGCATACTTTTCATTAGTCTAATTTATACAAAAATGAAAGACTATAAGCATCAAACATACTCCTTGAACTTGCTATCTACAAGGAATGCAATATTAGTTATTAATTTTGGCCCTTGTGACTATTCTGTCACAAAGGCAGTTAAATAGGCTTTTTGGGATGTAGTTAATCCATGCATTCGATCGAATGGAAATTAATTAAATGTCATCTACATAAAAGAGCAATGATGGATACATTTTTTTATAACATTACAATAAATCTATACTTGGCATTTATATTCGCAGCATTCACACTTGTGCTCTTTGGAAAGTGTCCTTATGCAATGCGAAAAACACCACTTGTTTTTACTTCCATGTTCGATTCCCTCTCTCTCCCTCCATGCCAACATTAAACCAACAGTTCCACGCTTCCCAAAACAGGGACTATTTCTGTTCATGATGTTACTTGGAGCTGTTAAGTTGATTTTAATTTACCCTCCGTCAGTCTGGCAGTTCTCTAATAGGCTTTCTGGTGCCCTGGGTGGCGACCAAATAGCTGATAGCTGCTTCCTCTTCACTTCTTCTTTTTGGCTTGCGTTGGAATTTTAAGTGAACCTTGGTTGGAAAAACAGCCAAAGAGTTTTATTAAAAAACACCATTCTACGAGCAACAATTTTGGGTCCTGGGACAGGCAGATCATCGTATTTAACTAGTGGCCCACTGGGTGATGGTGGCATTGGACGTAGGGTTTAATCAATAAAAGCCCTCGTTCAATAAATGCGACCATTTTTCCTGGGGTCTTTTGGTCCATCAATCCGATGGCATACTGGCTCTCTATTTCTCTTGATCATCCAATCAAAACATATCATAAGGATTTCCTATGGTGTGTTTGTGTGTCTTCATCCAGTTGTGTAACCAAAGTGATCCCCATAGGTGGACTGGTCTTAAATGGACAAAAGTCCGCCCATGCATTGCTGATCTTTTGGACTTCCGCACGCATGTTTATGTGATGGTAATCACTCAGCGCATCTCACTAACTCCACAAGTTAATGGGTTTTACCACAATGGGCTTGAAAGAAATGGGCCATACCAGAATAAAGCGGGAAGCGCATGTTAGCTTACAGTCATTTGGAAGATGGTCTTAAGCGCCAACACAGACGAGTGACTCGAAGTTGTAATCGGATATAGATGCAAGTTTAAGGCCGAGGGGGAGTTCGGCTTTGGGTTTTGAAGGCCCGTGCAAGCGCCCTTAGTGCGGTCTTCGCTTTTAAAACTGCTACGGTGACTGTGGTAGTGGTGGAAATTGTGGGACTACAAACTGAATGTTTTACATTTCTTATGACCAGTCGAAAGCTGAAATATATGCTCAGTATTCAAAATGCCATTCTTAAGTGGTGCCACTCAGAATAATATATCAAAACAGGTATATCCTGTGACATCTTCACATAAGCGCTGAATAGGAAAAGATCTATGGAGGTTATTTCGGTATATATGAGTTTATTTGCTTGACTCCAGAGATTGAACATTAATAGATCTGGGGATACGAGTTCATATATGTACCGGGAAATTTTGATGTTGATTTAAGAATGTATTCTTGCTCAGGGGTTAAAGAAATACTTCAATCAACTTTGTAGAGGAATGTTGTGTCATATCATCCCAATTAAAACACATAAAGTTGCTTAGGAAGAATCTAATTATAAAAATTATAAGGTCTGGTTTAATATTTTGAGATCTGTATTCCATCCTAATTAAATAACTTCTAATTTATGCTAATGTAATCAACCTTATCTAAAATAGTAGGTACTGGAGAAAATTAATCAAAACACTCCAATAAGCTATATTTATGAGACTTTTCGGGTGTGTAGTTTTCTATACAAGTAAAATTGATTATAGTATTTTTATAAAATTAAACAAATTAAAGGTGCTATATTGGTTCATGGGCACTAGGCGGGCAAAAATGTTCTTTATGATTCCTAAGGACTATGTTAAGGGCACTTCAATAATTAACGAGCGTTAGCTGTGAACTTGGCACACTAGCTATGGACTTTGGGCACTTTATCTGCCTTTGTGCTATCTATGCTGGTGTTGATCAACGTAATCTCATAGAGGAATGTGAAGGCACCACAAATAACTTAAAAAAAAACTTAAATAGCTTTTGTTTGGAACATTACTGAAGATGGTTTCCCTGGCTACATTGCTCTTCTTTTTGAGGCATAAATTGTGCTACAATGCACACTATCGCTGTTTTAATCGGAGTAAATGACAAATGGTAATCTCCACAATTACATTGGATCCGGGTCATTCACGGTTTTGGACAGTTTTTTAAAACACTCTAGATATATTCCTGGTTCTGGTTCTATTCATGACGCCAACACAAATCAAACTTTTGTTCAACTTTATTCAGTCATTCATGAAAGTTACCCAGGGTACCCAAATAACTTCTCCCGTCTTGGCTACCTCTTATATGTTTGAGGCTCATCGTTACGATGTCTTACAAATCGTGATAAAAAATTTGCTGACCTTTTTGGGCTCCTCCTCGAGCATACGTTACCCATCAGGTCGCACTTGCGATCAAGTGTGCCCACAGTATAACTCCAATATCAAATCTGTGTATCTGAACTCAACACTCATTTATGTTCCAGGATTTGGGACAAAGACTCAACACTAATGTAAGCTAGACAACAATTTAGTAAGGTTTATAACTTAATGAGGGATTCAAAAAAATACGATTTTATTTCGGGATTACTGAGTGAAATAGTGGTTGTAAATCAAACAGATTCACTTATTCCCACTCTCTCTAATCTACACGATGGTATCTGTCTTTCGTTAATTCAAATCTGGAGTAAACCCGGCAATTGGAATCCGTCACGCCTATGTAAAAAATGGCACCTAATAAATGGCACGCCTATAAAATAGAGTTTGTAGTGTCTTTGAAAGGTGGACAGAATGTGTCATTAAATATACAACTTTAAAACTTGAGGATGAGGTATCACTTTACCCAAAGGCGTGGTATGGGCAATAAAGAGGGAAACACTGTTAAACTAATTCTGCTAGTCTCTATTGGCATACAATGGGATTGAATGGGACGAATTACTAGTCAAGATAAGGTAGAAATTAGCTATATTATATGAATTGTAGGATAGGAAATCATCCACCTGTTTGTTTGTTTGTTTGTTTGTTTGTTTGTTTGTTTGTTTGTTTGTTTTAACCAGACTTGACAATATTTAGACATTCTAGCCATGTCTTTAGATGTGTTTGTTGAGTATTGGATCATCAAGTATTGCACAAAATTTGAATTACAGTAACATTTAAAAATACAAGAACTTCATTTAGCTCTATTTGAAAGATTACATTGCAACCTTGTTCTAGTTTCCATTCTAACTTATTGTTGTAAGCTGTTTTTATTTAACATTTTTACCAACTACACTTATTCTAATATTGCAATACTTTGATTATTTTCACCTATTTTTTCCACTTCTACTGGTAAGTTTAGGTTACATTACAGCAGATGTAATGTCAGTGAAATACATGATTGAAAGATGATTTCATTTTGGTAACCCCGCGCTGGTCTCTCTGGATGGCTCTGGATGGGGCAGGTTTTCATTGCCTTGATGGGAATGAGATGGAAGAGGCTGTCTGGACCAAAGCTGTCCTGGTGATTGTGCCTGGCTACAATGACTCTTCACCATAGATGTGGGATTGCCGAGATAAATGTTCACCGCGCTGCATTGGCGACTGGCTCCTCATTGTTGTTGTGAAAGTACATTGTGTTGTCCCCTGGTGCCTGGGCTGGTTCTTTCATTCCTTTTGTAGCATGTTTGTTATTCTTATGGCATGCTGGACACCCGGTTTAAGAAATGCATGAGATTCATCCCAATGCCCTTCTGACCCCAATGCAAAACCACAACCTCCACCTCAGCGAGCGGTTTCATCCCAGACCTTTCATCTGGGCTGCCTCTCTATTGCTCTGCATAGCATCGCATAAATCAAACATGCAGCCCCAGAGTCAGACCCCTTCTTACCACGTTACATTGTATTCACAGATTTAGTGGCATTGTAAATAGATAAACACAAGCAACATCTATCAATGCAACAAGAAGAGAGGGTCTGTAATCAGAGAGCTGAGCCCGGGACGCTGAGGCTATCTCCATTTACCTTGGGATAAATCCATCGGTGTGACCACCAGTGCCGGGCGGAGGGTCTGACAAATCACCCCAGTCAGGCCACGGGGCTGTTGGGCCTTATTGGCCTGGCCCCTAAGTGGTCTTCCCCTTCAACGGAAAGGATGGGCCCTGTCAAGCACGGCCAGATTAAAAAGCATACACCAAAAGAAATGATTTGTTATTAGAGAATGCCCCATTGTGAATCTTTAGGAGGTAAACAAATATGTATGACAGGCATGGAGGGGGGCTGAGGTTATGTTTCGGGTGTGTGTCCACCTGCTAGCTTTATCAGTTTTCCATCTACACTTTACGATAAATGTGTTTATGTGCTGTGTCCGTCATCAGTGTCTAATCATTGAATCAGATCAACAGAAGTAGAGACATACTGTTGAAAATTAGATTTATCTTGGGTACAAGGAATACATTATTGCTGTCACTCAAAAACATCACTGTTATCTTTAGGGGGGCTGGATAGAAGTTAATTCATCATACTGTGAAACTTGTCTTACTTTTACATGTGGCTCATAAATAGACAAATCCTGCAATGTTGCATTTCTATTGCAAAAATGTATCAGGAGTTTGAGAACATCGGAGGTTGGGACAAGTTACAGTTTGCACATTAATAACAATTGTTGGTTTCATATTCTCACATATTTTTTTTTGTAACTTTTAATCTACAGTTTTTAAAGAAGTGTAACTCCCCAGTGCATTACAGTTTTTTCTCTCTCTGGATCTCTTTCCTCATGTGTGCCCAGTGTTGTGGCAAGATCTTGTCCTTTTCTTAGAGGACACAGAAGTATTAAATGCATTGGTGCTGTGTGTTGCGGTCACTGTTCAGAGGCCACTGGAAGCGTTCATGAGGGAGTTTGTGAGATATACGAGCTCATGGTGCACTGACAGCATGGTTAAGAACAGGGCCGGGGCTGTGCGAAAATAAACATTATTTCTCTATGGTTTACCTGACGTTTGACTTTGAGGGCTGAGATTTAGTGACACTTTTGTGCCAAAGAGTCTTTCGACATAAGGCAGTAAATAATGTGAAGGTTGTAGGTATTCACAATGCTGCTGACAGGAAATATCACATGCTTTTCTTTTCTTGTGTATGTGTGTGTTCTGTGGCAGAGCACGCTTTGAAGGAGAGACCATGTGGGTGTTATATTGCCTGTTGTAACCATTTCACACCTCGATGGTGCCCTATTGAAGCTGCTCCAGCGGACGGGACGCCTATTAAATACATTTCATTTGTGTTTGCATCGTTTCAGTGGGTTAATCCTAAATATTTATTAGAAATGAGCTGTAAAAATCTGTTCATTGGAAATGTACCATTGTTTGACATCAGGGATAGACTTGATGAAACTGCATGTTTTTTTGCTTACCGTAGCTGTTACCTTCACAATCAGAATTTCTCATACAGTGCTCTTTTATGTAATATAATTCTTGTGTCACTGTTTGTTGTGGATGTTTTAGTCTATCAAACAATATGCTATAAACACTTAAGGTGCTAATTTGATTCCCTAAGATTATATTTGTAATTTTTTTACACCAATAAACTTGTAATTTGTTATAATAATTCACTTATCATCGACGTTCTCATGACAAGTACCAGTATTCACATGCATCAGTTTAGGATTCTTTCTTGTCTGCACTAATAATACAAGTTAAAAACTTCTCCGATAGTTGGTTTACCTCTCCAAAGCTTTGCAAACATTTGAAGATCAAGATTGTTTGCACATGGCATTCACAGTCAGGGTTGAGTTCAGTGATGAGAGAACGAGAGAGATCAGAGGGAGAGAAACTGTTTGCAGAGGCTGGTTTTGTGTGAACGTCTTTACTGCTGCTTGAGAGCTACACATACCTGCCTCATAACTTTACAAGGCAGATCTCATTCCAAAACACAAACTAGATATTTGTTGTTTATTCTTGAAAGTGAATGTTTTTGTCTAAAACATGACATTATAGGGATGGCACATATTATAATCGCCGCATGACTCTCTTGCAAACAATTAAAAATCTGAGTTTGAAAAAGTGTTCAGTAGTATTTGAATGTCAATATTCAAATATGGACATTTGTAGGAGAGTGGTTCCCAAACTTTTCACATCAATCTTTGGCTCTCTAAATACTACCAAATCTAAACTATACTAGTATAGTGGTAGTAGTTTAGTTTAGTATACTATATCAGACCTAAATTAGAGCTCACAATGGTTTAAACTTAGACAAAAACAGGTAAGCGAGAATACTCTAAATCTAAGGTAATTCTAAGTAGAGCTGAGCAAAATATTGAATTTTAATATCGTGGATGTTTTTAAGATAACCAAAAATTGAGTATAGCGTACATTAAAAACGACAAAGAGCTATTTACAATTATAAAAATGTGATGCTGTATACTTTGGAATAGATGAGACCAGTTTATAGTTATATCAGATTTTGAACATTAAGTATTTCAAAAACCTTATCAAAACAGAAAATTGTGTATAATAGGAGATTGCTGCATTTTTGTTATTAATTTGACAAATATTTGTCTGATAATTGAACACAATGAGAACATTTAACATTTTGAATTTGATAACAAGGGAATATCTACCCGGAATAAATAGTTTTTATATGTTTTGAGTAGATTTTGATTGGTTTGAACTAAAGTTGACAATGGAACAAGCATAGCATATCTTGTTCACAAAAACAGAACAATCCACACTAATTTGAAACTATTGGAAAAGGTTTTGTTCTTAAAATAAAGACTAAAAGTACTTATTCTACTGAAAAATCTTTATTTAAAAAAACATTTTAAACTTTGTAAGGTTGTCTTTCCAATGTAGTAACAAGTTTGACACTGAATATAATTGGACTGGATATTGTCCAAATACTGTATTATGTCAAAAAGTTACTCAGATATTTATTTTTGTCAATATCGCCAAGCCCTAATTCATAGAGATGATTAAGCCAAAAGAGGACAAAACGATAATATATTTGTAACACAAGAGGAAGCCCGTGTGCCAGTATTGGTACATACCACAATTTGCAAAAAAAAAAAAAACTGATCTAGAAGCCACTTTATTGTAATCACAAAGGTTTTAATGTTGTGAATAGTGAAAACATACTGCGGATACTAAATAATAATATTTTTTCATAAACAAGTTTGTGTTTGAGTTTTGGACTAAATAAGGTTGTTTAAAATTACAGTAAAAGATTGGATCCAGTTTTTTGTAAAGATTCTTATCTGCGCTCAGGTAGACTTACAAAAGTGGGATTGTCCATACACATTCATACTTAGGCAAGGTGGATGAAGTGTCTTATCCAAGGACACAACTATTTTGAGGCAGAACCATCACACAGGCTTTGTAGGTTATTGATTATCCTTTAGCTTACAATTTTCAAATAACACACATGCATTTTGCGAGAACATAAATTAGCATATAAATATCTGAGCACTCCAAAACCTGGTAGTAAAATCTGTTTCTAGTTCAGGTTCACTTCCTCACTGTTTCAATAAGCTCCTGCTCTGTAAGTGTACATATCGTCCACTGGCCCATAAACTGTGATTGAAATTTGCTTTATTGCCGTATTACAATTCGATTCACATTTTGTGGTCAGTTCCGTTTATTTATGGAGGTACAATATGCTTACATCAGGAGTGCTGATACAGGCTGCAGGGAAAAGGGAGAGAGAAAACTTTTAAAGAGCTATAGTATGCATGCTATCAGTCTGTCTGTTTTGCTTATTTGTTCATTGTTTCATTTCAGACACATATAACTGAATAATTCTGAAACTTTTTGACTGGTAGTGTAAGAAGTTCAAATACTTTTCTTTCTACTGGAGATACTTTTTTTTTCTCACAAACTATATTGTTAATGTGTAATGCTGGAATCTATACAGCTTCTTAGCTCTACGAAGAAAGCCTTTCCAAGAATTTCCACTGTGTTCAAGCTTTTAATTCTTGCTTGCTCTTACTGTTAGTTGCACACCTCTTCAGAGATCTAGTAATGTGACCTTTTATAGCTTGCGCCTCTTTAAGATGGTTCATGGCACAAAAAAAACAATATGTGCTTTTGTTTTCATATCGGCTGTTGTTTTAAAGATGACATGATTGTCACACTGCAAACACTATTAAGGTTTTAAATATGACAACTTCCCTTCCTAAATCCTTCAACACATGGTTAATATCAACATATTCATTTTTGGTTGCATTTATGGCTTATAAACTTTTTACAAACAACAAAGTGAAACTAGAGAGGACCACCCAAGCACAGCCCATCAGGAAGCTGCATTCAGCTCCTGATTAGAACAAAATGTCTTTATTATTCTAGAAAGTACTCTGTGGTCTAATTTTTTCATAATGCACTGTATTTATCGTACACCTTTTAGTCAAAAACACAGAATTTACTCATTTGCAAAAAAAAAAAGTGAGTTAGTCCAACTTTATTGCTGCAATATTGGTCGATGTTTAGTTTTAGTTTATATCCCTTACATTTTTTTTTTAATTGATACATATGGCAACATGCAGACTTTTATTACAATGCCTTTTATTACATTCTTGTCTAGTGGCAAAAACATCAATAGCAACAAAAAATAGCACCATCTACATTGTTAATCAGTCTCTATGCATGTATTTGTCTTTTTCTTAATCTAGCAAGGTGGTAGTTTTGAACAACTCTTTTAACCTTATACAGCTGTGGATCTTAAGCTTTTAACCAAGTACCACTGAAGTACCCCTTTTGGGTGTGCGATTACTACCAAATCTAAACAGACTGCTACAGACTGAAATTAGAGCTCATAATTGTTTAAAACAAGATTACACTAGGTACTTCAATAAGAGATTCATCTAAAAGAGGACAAAACATGAACAGATTTGTCTCGACACAAAGTACTACCAGAGACAGATTGTGTACCACCAGTGGTACACATACCACAGTTTGAGAAACACTGGGTCACAACATTAGCAGAGAACATACACCCAGCCCACAGTGGTTAGTTCAAAGCGTTAGTAATGATCTTGAATAAGAGCAAATGTACTATTTAAGCAAAGTTACTCTACCGAGGCCTGCTGTCCATAGCTCTGTGACCTGTCCTCCAGTCTTGTCACACTTACCCGAAGCTTATTAGCCTATAAAACCATCACATTTGGGCCCTCTGTATTTGTTTGATTACATTTTCCTCCATGCCACTGAAAATATGTGAGATGTTATGTTACACCCTATTGATTACCGGTGTTAATTAAATTTTTAATTAAAGTTTTTTATGGTCTGTGTTTCACTTATCATAATAGTACCGAGAGGAGACGCCGGCTGTCATAAATCTCCTCTTTATTCACGGCGGCTGGCCATCAACAAATACAACTGTGTACATAAAATTTTACTAACATTGATTTTGAAAATATTAATATTACTTTAAACATTGGAGATGTATTATTCAATTTGGAACCGCAAAGCATAAAATCCCGGCGCTATAACTCAGTTAATGAACGGGAAAAGTCCATTACAGACCTATCAGTAGACGCATCATCTCATCCACATAAGCGGCCGTGATAGAAGCAGAATCATTTACTTTGAGCTGCGTTCAAGACTTCCTTTAATAACATTAGGCGACACAATGTGAAAGCAATATGAGCTCAGAGGAATGACTGTTTTCTCCGGTGTCTCACAATGCAGCACATTAAGAAAAAATAGCTTTCTTTTCCACATTCATCATTAAGCATGCCCCAGAGCTAATCTAAAACAGGGCTTTAAAACTCCTGTATTTTTGTACACTAATGGAGCTAATTCTGTCACTCTGTAATTGGTTGATATGATACATGAATACATTTATCACATCTAATTTGTTGGACAAACTGTTTCCCCAGATTTGGATGCACCCATGTTTCCTTGTTCTCTTTATCAGCTGTCACGAGACCAACACTAGAGATGCACAATATATTCCAAAATATACTATGCATCGCAATATTGATTAACTCAGTAATCGATATTGCAAGAAACTAATTATTGCATCAATGTTATGCTCTCCATCTGACCGAAATATATCTTGTGTGCCTCTCAGTTGAAAAACCTCTACATGATGGAATCCTTTGCTCAGCCCTATAGTACAACGGTGCATTACAGTATAAATACAAGAATACTCGAAGACAAAGATATATCTGTTTGTGGTTGTTGTATTATGAGGTTGAAGACATGTAGTATTGGGCTGGTATGTGCCCAGTTGTGTGATAATCGGAGGAATGCAGGTTTAACTGTCCATTGTGGAACGTGGAGTGGTAATGAGCAGAGAAAGGAGTAAGCTTCAGGCCTTAAAGCATTTATGACCACAGGGCTCTGCTTTATTCCTGTCCTTTTGAGCTGGGCCTCTCTGGACAGACACAGGAGTTTTTAAATACTTGTAACATCGTCAAGACACGTATTACCACTTGTTTTAAGGACTGCCTTCAGACACTTTAGCTGTAACAGTAAGTTTATTGACAGTGCAATGCATAATGTTAACTGAATAGATTTTTTTTATTCATATTCTGTGTGAACAAACAACAAGACAGTATTTTAGGAGTTCTTAATGTACTGTGTAAAAGCTGCCCATTAGAGAGTAGAATAATCGTTCATATAAAATGGATTTCCGTTTTTGTACTGAGATACATTAAAATATAGATTGAATCCCCTTAAGCCCATTACGTTTGAGAAAAAAAAATGGAAAAATAAAAATATGAATTGGATTTCATTCTTTTACTTTAATAATGCTTTTTACTGATAAGTATTTTATTTATGTAAAGTGCAAATTAGACGGGTGTGCATAGGCGTGACAAAGTGTTTTTTATTGAGTTGAAATACAGGAAATCTGTGTATTTTAGTACTGTATATTTAAGGGATTAGCGTGTTTTATTAAATTTTTCAAATCTTTTTCTGTTTTGACTTGTGCATTGCAACACTTAAAAATCAGTCATTCATTATTTGTTGTTTAATTATGACTGTCTATGCTATTTGCACATTTTGTTAATTCAAATTGTGATTATGGCTTGATTGCAATAAACTGTACGTTGCAGCCCTTGTTGGGAACATCTCTAACTGGACAGCTCCATGGGGGGATCAATGTCCCCCTGCTGTCCCCCTCCCACACAGGCTTGACTGATGTGTCCCTCCATTGTCTGCAGCCGGCTCATTGGGATCATTGAGTGGCGTGTTGTTTTAAGGGCTAAGCTCTAACCCAATGGCCTTATTGTGTGAGTCTTTGTGCCCTCGGCTGTTCGCAGCCCAGGGGCACTGCCACAGAAGATAGGCTCATTTAGAGGCTTTATGACTGGCTCTGTGGGACTGTGCGAGATGAACCGGGGGATCATTTGAGTTACTCAGTTACAGAGCATTTAAGGCAAATTCCTTTTCTACCATCCTAAATACTTTTACTTTTGCCTCTCTAAATAATAATTAGGTGCTATTAGGTGTATTTTGGTTGCATCTTTAAGAATTAACTCCCTAACTTAACTTTCTCCATCAAAAACTACACACACAAATACAATAACAAAACATGATTGAACAAATATTATTTTTAAAACTGTGGAACTGATTTTCAGATGACTAAAGGAGAAAGTATTTAATATTTTGGCACATTATTTTTCATGTGAATGATTTTTTTGGCACATTCACAGCTTGTTGAGCTTAATAGATGAAACACTTATAATTAGATTCAGCCAGGATGCACTGGTCACATTTTGTCACGTGACACTTATTTCACAAGATAACCCTTTCTTGAAAAACAAAATTGACTCAATAACAAGAGAATAATGGAATATTGGTAAAATAGCTTACTCACCAGCCCATAGTTGTTCCTCTATGTATAAATGCAAAGAACACCACTTACACATCTGCTTGGTATGGTCACAAACTGAAACTCTAAGAGGATTACATATCACATTAAATGGCATCTACCCCTGTTATGTGCAGACACAAATCATAAATTGGCCCATCCTCGCATACACATTGACGTGAACTGTGTCTGATCAGCAATTCCTCCAGAGGTGAGTATTGACAGCCTTTGTTATTCATAGCATATTCAAGCTATTATATTTTCTCCTCTGCTGCCATAATGTTGCCAGCGTTGCGGAACACATAGCTATCATTCGCTTGCTCTTTTTAAAAAACGTCTTGAGGCGTGACATTATTACCCATGAGCCATAAGGAGCGGCTTGTTCCTTTATGAGCTATTAAGGCACAAGCGGCCCAGTTTGGTGAATGACCAACAGCCCGGTTGTTCTTTTATGGCCGCCACACTCGCACTGAGCGCCAGGGTTCAAAAGGGCATGGCCCCTATGCCCTCACCACACGCAGAAACCACCTTTTTATACCTCCTTTAATCGAAACACCGTGTACTACATCACAGTTATGCTTTGGGCAAATTAAGGTCACTATATTGATTTCATATTTGTCATTATACGGCAGCCACTAGTATGCTCACAAATCGTCCCGTTTGCCCTGTCTCAAAGACATGTGTCCCCCATTTTGCCATATATCATCCTACATGGAGCCATATTTGTGCTGAAAATGCCCCATATCTTCTTTGTTTTTGTGTTTAGCCTTTATCCTTTGAGATGATGCTTTTCTGAAGGTTTGTCCTTCCCAGGAGTCACCCAACGCAGTAAAGAAATTCCTGTCTGACCAGTGTTTTAAACAGAGATTTGTTGTCAAAGGTCAACTGCCAACAGTCTATTGGTGGCTATTAACTGTGGTGGAACTTCTTTTTTATCCTTTAGACCAATTTGTGATTGGGACTCTGCTTGACCTTAGCACATAACTCATAAGCAATCTAAAAGGTCACGTCAGGCCACATGTTAGTATTTCACTTAAACATTGATTAAAGATTTTTTGAAAAGATGTGGAAAAAGACTTTATATTTGTGTGGTCCTCCCTCTCTGGGCTATTCGATATTTCCTGCAGGAATCAATAAGGAGGGACCTGAAGAAACTATTGCAGCTCTGTGTGTGAAGCGCTCACTCATTCATCCTCCGCCTCACTAATGCATCATGGGAGCTCACAGGAGCATACCAAAGTAGACAGTTTGCTGTAGTCACTCCTCACCTTTGTCTGCTTCTCTGTAACTGAAGATACTTAGAATCTGCTCCAGCTGAAATTTAATAGAATTTAATAACCAATGTCATCTTAATCATAATTTTGCCACATATTGCAAAACTTCACTCTCAAATTATTATGTTTTAGCTTAGTTTCAAATAGTATTTAATAAGTTGACAAAAAAAAAGGTAATTAGCCACTTTTCCACATAGAACAGTAAGCCTTTAATAAAAGTTAAGGTATTTTAATCCAGAATTGATCAAAAATAATGTTGTGTCATTGTTGAACGTGGGCATTTTTAGGGAGTTCTTTCACTAAGGAGATTAGTCATGTAACAACAGCAGTAAGAAAGCCCTAGATGACCCTGAGGATAAGAGAACAGAAGTGAGAGTGAACATTTAGTCTAGTGTGGCTTCAGAAGATGCCTCTACACTAAACATGAACAATCCACTCATGCTCTACAACAGGACATGCATCACAATAACTGCGGTGCTCTAAGCTACTGTGAAACACACCTTTTTCTGCATACATATTGCACATTGAACACATGCAAGTTCTCACATTCATCATGTTGCTCTGGCCCAGGTCCACGCCTGAGGCCTGATTGGTTGAGTAGACCCCGGTCCTCTCAGGGGTAATAGAGCAGTAGAGAGGGAGAGGCTAGTCTTTGCTTCTGTGTTCTAGTTGTGCTTGTGAAGGTGACAGTTAAAAACGGACGTCCACCGCATCATGGCCCAAGGAGGGAGGGGGAGGTACAGCACTATTTGTTAGCTTGTTGTTGATTAACTGTGATATGTACATAACTGTACGCACACTCAGGGGAGTAGACCCTATCAAATCGCCATTGACCTGACTGTAATGGGAAACAAATTTGTGACAATATTGCTGGTCATCCATCTTTATTTAGCTCTGGTAATGAGCAGTATGTGTATTAAGGCAGGGGCTGTTCTGCAGTTCGCCTGTGCTATGGTCACATACTTGCTGCAGATAGAAACTTAATAAACTTATTATTGAAACTAGTAGTTGTTTGTAAAAAAGACAAACTAAACGTGAAGTCAAAAAATGGGATGAATTGTATTTCTCAAATTGTCAGCCCTACCTCTGTGGAATAATATATGCAACGTTAGTGTGTAAGCCAAGGGCCTAATACGAAAAAAAAAAAATCAGGTTGGTTTAATAATTAATCAATTTTATTTTGTGCATTGCTTTTAAAAATGATGATACAATCAATTTGGAAAACAGTTTCTTACTCACCTTCAAGGGTTGAGACATGTTTACACAAGTGCTGGATATGACATCATAATCCAATCATAGTTCATATGTTTTGTTTTCTTTTCTACCTAATCACTTAGTTATATGTTTTGCATTGTGAAGAATATCTTTTCAATGATAAGTGTTTATGACTCCATAGACTGTAAATATACAGAGCACTTTACCACACGGCCCAGTGCTTTCTGAACAAGCGTCACTAAAGCAGCGTTCAGGAGGACATGTTCCTGTCAAAGATGCTCAACCATGCATTTCTGAGCCAGCTTCCCTGCATGAGTCCCCCTAAATGAGATGTCCGCGGGGATAATGGGACGGCCTGCTCGCCAACAGCTCTCTGCGTGGCTCTTTTCATGCCAATTAGACTCTGTGATATAGTCACAGCAGATGCACTGCCAGCTCAGGGAGATCCATCTGATCACCAGGCGGCCCGCTCACCATGAGACCGACTAGGAAGGAAACTCACACAATACGTAATTGTTTGCACTGGAGGTTGTCTGGAATGTACACGTTAACTTTTTAACTCTTACCTGAGGACATCATTAACACTGAAGGCATGTGAAGCCAGCAATAAAAGGTTATTTTTGTAGTCAAATGTAGTTGTTGTTTAATTTTAAATTGGTAGACTATCAAATTATTGCATTTTCAGCAAATAAGAGGCATCCAGGCAACTGGGAGGTCAAATATTTCCCAACCTAACATTACAAATTTCCATTTCAAAGCATTCCAAGGCTAAACAAAAGTAATGTTAAAAAATGTTTGACAAAATCTGTAACCAACATTAACAGGAAGTTAACCTCTCAGATTCACCTTTTTGTGATCATTTTCTGTCTTATGTGAAGTGGGAGTCCCTTGACCAGTTCCGAGTTCAAAAGAAGTATTTACCTGTTTGAGTGGCATCCCATTTTCCAGTTATTATTAATCCACCATCTATTCTATTTTGCTTGCTTTCCACAGGACTGACCTGTAACTTAGTCTGGTGTCATTATCAGCTTGTGTACAGACAAGCAATTGAGCACCTTCAAAGGTTTTACTACCAATGGTCAGCACACTATTTAGAGAATTTAGATGGAGAAAGCTGCTGATGTGTATATAATCATGTGCCTATTATTAAGGAGCATTATCAACATAATCTTGCTGTGTTTTGGTTCATTAATAAAAGCACTTATTTTCATCTTTTGTGAGCCGTTTTCTCTGGTTGCCATTCATCATTTTACAGGTTCACTGGTTCCATTGCCAAAATGTACAAAAGTATTGTGGATTCTTGTTTTTCTTGTTTTGCCCATGCTCTTTAGCTCACTCTACTGCCCCATGCCATGACCAGCCCTTTAGGTGTCACTGAGAACATTAACCTGCAGACAAATAGAAAATGGCCCCTAAAATGCCTAATGAAGCATGACAGGAACACAGAAGCTACCCTGCTGACACGCGGGGCCCCCAAAATTGGATTAGCGATTCACCATGTTGCTCCGTTATGTGGAGTCAAACGGCTAAACCCTGGTCCGTCCTGCTGGGAATGGGACCGAGGAGAACCCAATGTCGAAGGATGAGTTTCGACTGTGATAGCTGTCCCTAGGGCCCTAAGCACTGCGTCTGGAGGTCCCACTGTGAACCAAATGAGGAGAGGGTCCATCCACCTGAACTGGCCAGGAGAAGCCTAGGCGATGGGGGAGCCTCTCTCTCTCTTTCTACCCCCTCCTCCGCGACTTCCTGCACCGCAACATATATCTTACCACGAGACAAGAGCGCCAGTGCAAATCAAAGCCACTACCGATAAATTATGACTTTCCTTTTGCCTTTAGCTTCCCATTCTCATTGTCTCATTTTTCCCTCATGGAAATTTACTACATATTTTACTCAACTAATTGGCTTAAATCTTTAACTTTTTCTCTTTTGTGACTAATTCTCAGACTTAGAGATGTGATAGGGTTGATAGAAAGCGATGCAATATAATACATACATCTTTATTTTTGTTTTTTTTTTAGTTTACTGCCTTTTGTTGTTTCAGTGATGTTTTTATTTTGATCCGTCATGTGTCATAAAAAACGCAATTTCACGTTCTGTTATATTATTTTGAAATAGTCTGCTATTCAAACTATCTCTACTGATTTATACTATGACAAGAAAAGAATGACAAGTTTAGTTTAGTTATAATGGGTCATATTGAAGGTTTGCCTGTGTGCACAACATGATGGATGTAACATTTGTGAACGTGACATGCAATTTAGTTTTGCAAAATGCACGTAAAACATCTTCCACAAAACTGATATCCATAACTTCAAGTTTAGCATTTTAAAATCTCGGTTTGGACAAGAAACAAATGTCAGTTGTATCAGGTTTTTGCTCCTTTTTAGCGCTGTGAGTTTTTTTTATTGTATTGTCCTAAATGTAAAGGGACTATGAATGTAAATTAGCTATACGCAAACTTCGGCACATTTACACGTATTTTCTGTACTGATGTTCATTAATGTGCAATGTCCCTTTCAAATAAATATATACATTTTGCACATAAGTAAATGCTTGATAAATGAGCCCCCTCTGAACTCACTTCCACCTTTACTTGCACTTGCTTCTTAACCATTCAGTCCTTTGCTCCTCAACATGCAGTTTCCCATTGCAGTATAAACTTGGCTGTCAGGGGGGAAGTTGCGATGTGGCTAACTTGCCATTGTAACGGACAGCTTGACAAATGCAGAGAGGTGGTGGAGTGTCATGGTCCACATACTAGTGCTGCTCTTATCAGTTTGTGGGGAAAGCTAAAGGCAGAAGGCGATAGGGCCGCGGAGAAGAGGAGGAGTGTGGGAGGGGGGATAGTGGAGAGAGTGACTTTGAGCAGGATAATGAGCCTTTGAACGATGGCTGAAATGTTGCCGTCAACCTGCCCTTCTGCTGCTGGCTAATTAGGTAATCAGTAAAGGCCTAATTATGGGATCAAGGTGCAGGGAAACAATTAGCAGAAAGTATTGCCACATAAAACGGAAATTTACGTTCTGCCAAAGCATATTTAATTCTTCAAAATGTATGTGTGTTGGCCTTTTTAAATAACCACATTCTTTTGTCTGCTATCTGCCATTTGGAAAGGTTTACTTTCATGACCCAGATGGCATTTGTACGCTATTACAAAAACTGTATTGGTACTGGATGCAGAGATGGACAATATTTAGTTGTGTAATAAGGTTAGAATATAATTTTGCATTTGACAAATTAACACATTTCTGTTGGATTGATATAATATTTTCATCTGACAGCAATTATAATCATGCTCCAAAAAATATCAATATTAGTTTTGGTCAAAATTGTCAATCTCTCATCCTAGGAGCAAAAAAAGAAAAAAAAAATGTTTACATATTTTTTTATTTTTGTAATTACATGCATATAGTATTCATAATCATGAGTCAAATATGCAAATTAAATCAACACATGTGCATGGATAATCAGGAGTTATCTGTGCAAATAGATGTATTGTTAAGTAGCCTCATTGGTTTGCTAAGTGATTGTAATTAAACATTGTATCCGGGCCCCCCCTCCGACACAGTCAAGTGTGTGTGGGGCCAGCTTAAACTCTTACAGAGACAGAAGGCTGGGGAAGCAAATGTGAAAAAACGGATCAGTCACCGCGTTGAACAATGCACTGGCAGCCCATACAAACATAAAAGAAGAAGAAGAAAGAGAGAGTGCTACAGAGAAAATTGAGCTTAACAGCCTGATTCTTAACTATTATTTATCCATTATGGGGGGAATGGAGCTGGGGTGCTGTGCGGGAGAGGATTAGAGAAGATTTGTGGGCTTTACAAGGCCCTGTCCTCCCATCCGCATCGCTCCAGCTCCCAGGGGCTCCACAGCCAGCGCCGGCTCAGCTTGTCTGATCATTTATCCATAATTAGAAAATTAATATTTTAGATGGCGCTATGATGAACCCATTATGGTGATGGGCCCCGATATCAATTATAACTTCAATTTCAATTTCACTTACAGCCACGGCAGCAAAATGGCTCCGGGTGGCGGAGTGGAGTGATGGGCTCGGTGCCACGGAGCATGACGAATACAGATCACTGCACATTAGGATGAGCAATTATTTGAACATGTATAAAAACTATTTACAAGCAATGTAATTGACCGGGGTCAGGGGGAGATGCCGGAAAAATGGACAGGTTGACAAATTTTTGTACCTAGCTACAGAAAAAGTGGATTTATTAATTTTCTTGAGGGCTGTAATTGAATTTTTGAGAGGGGTTTCTTGTGACTCTCTTGTGGACCCAGGCTCATCTCCACTATAGCATTATAGTCCTATTGACAGAGTCTGCCTCCTCCATCAGCACAGCTCAACATACAGTATACATGAACAGGGTCCAACATGAGTCTCAAGCATCACAATCACATTTGACCCTGTATATATAAGCTGTTTGTTTTCAAATTGTCAAATTTAAGCATTAGCATTGACAGACAAACACATTTTAGTTCTTTGGTGAAATATTCTCCCCATTTGTAAAGTATTTAATATGTTTGCAGAGAAAACCACCAACAACTCACTGTTCACTGCCTGTATTTTTTTAATTTTACATTGAGGCAGTAAAACCCCATAGAAATGAACTAAAAAGAAATGAACATGCAGACAAGAAGTTAGCATTTTTAAAAATAAATAAGCCAACTTACTTCGGGCACAGAGCCAATTGCAACAAGCCAAATATAATGTTATACTATTAATATAATCTGACAAGAGTTTACAGTATTTAACATGGAAAGGTCTCATATTTTCCTTAATCACTCACTGTTTTAGCCCTGATTTAGTCTGAGCTTTTAACTTTTAAGAGACTTTGACTAATACATTAAAGCTCAGATATATTTTTTGTTTGTATGTTTTGTTTTACCTGAAATGATTGTGTCAAAAAAGTATCTTCAAATACAATGATTAGATGTGTAAGATTAAAAATGTGCAATTATGTGCAACCCTAGATCAGTCTATGAGTTTATAAGTACTTTTTTTATTTGAATGACAATTTTAAGTATTTTCTTCAAAGTTTGTTAGAGTGGCAAAAGACATTTAAATTAATCAAACAATTC
Organism: Mugilogobius chulae; assembly: GCA_038363315.1. NCBI lineage: Eukaryota > Metazoa > Chordata > Actinopteri > Gobiiformes > Gobiidae > Mugilogobius > Mugilogobius chulae. The sequence continues at coordinate 40,064,488 of CM076412.1, read as the reverse complement.
AAATTAGCAGTTAAAATACATGTGTGTTGTACTTACACATGTATTGCTGTGTTTACTCTTTAATTAGGAAAACCCATTGTCTCTCAAAATGAATGCGATACATCACAATATAACAATATCACAATTTTGCAACACATCCGCAACAAAACTTCCTCATCAAAGCACCGCCTTTACAAACTCAATACAAAACACACCCATTCCTTGTATTTTAATTTCAAGCTATGACATACTAGTATACACAAGCACTTTATGTTGTCACTGCATTTCATAATTTGTTTTTGTATGATTAATTGATTGCGTGACAGTAATTTCTTTTATTACGATTCTACAATTCTAGGCAAACGTATTATGCTTTTTCATTACTGTCATTTAATGCTTTTATTAAATAGAAGTGTGTGTTTCTTTCCCAGGCGCTGCTTCTTGTAATTTCAACTGAACAGTGCGATTCCAATCCATCATGGCGGCCTGAGCGGAGAGGGGATATTACCAGTGTCTCAGCGAAGCTCCTACAAGGTTAGACGAATCCCTGTAACAGCCCTAATCATACACACACTTCATCACTGGGGCTAAACCACTGCACCTTAATTATGTAGACATCACTCAGCATACAGCGCTGCACTGGGCTCGCACTGGTCGAGAAGCTCATTCATCAGCCCACTCACAAAACAAAGGTCAACCTGCTGGTCAGGATTTGGGCCAATTTGTTTGTGCTTTTAGAAGAGAGGACGAAAAGCTCCTGTCATGATACTGAAATTTTAATATTGACTTTGATAATCATAAAAACACTTGATGATCTCTGGTCAATCTCTATAAAAACTGGATTTTTTCAGACGATAACATAGAAATAGATAGAAGTTTCATTTTAGTAACCATAATGGATTTCCCTTAATAAATAATGTGTTATTTTAGCACAATTTAGGTTGAGAAAGTGGATTTTTGGGGATTATATGACAAAAAACATGCTTGATGTGTAGTACATTTAACTTACACAGCAAAAATACTTATATAAGTCAAAAATAGGAATGTGGGTTTACTGTTCAATTTTCTTTCTCTAGACCACTCATTTGAACAAATCCAATGATATACTGTGACAAAATGCAAACAGTTATTATAAATAATACTGTATGTTAATAGCTTAAATTCAAGAATAAAAATTCCACTTTCTCTAAAATATTTGTTCTTTTCACAAGTTTTGTATGAAATTATCCTCTATTATCTTGTAATATTGTACTAAAGTGTTCGTTGGATTCTTGTTAAACACGATTAACACCAGACTTATTTATCAACCAGTCACAGATGAATGCTCGCTGCTATCTGTGGCCCGTGTTTCCTTCAGGTGCCCTAAAGGCCTGGCCCATGTTCTCCTGCCCCAGCGCCTTGTTTTTCTCATGTCACTTTAATTGTTCACTGTCAGAGGCAGAGCAGCGGATAACAAGCTTAGCAAATGATGTCTGCTGTTGCTACACATTGATTAATATTTTACATGTTATTATCCTCTGTCCATTACCACAGCAAATTAAACTATAAATCACACCCTCTGCTGGTGTCACCCCATCATAAATTGTCTGTGGCTGAACTGCGTGCCGTGCCGCTCCACGCCGCGAAGGTCTCCTCTTTGGTGAGACAACAAAGTGTGGAAAGTGCCTGTGTTCTTTAGCCTGAGTTATGGACTAGTCACGGTCACCATATACATCAGAGGCGTGACGAACGAGGAGTTTGTTCTGCTATAAAGCATAAAGAAACGTGGGTCATCCTACTGGTAAAAGTTAGCTGCGTTAATAGCAGCGTTAAATTTGCTATCCAGTACTCAGATATATGGTACTGAGTGGGCAATGTGGCCACAAATTCATATCAGTGTTTCAATATTGAGAGTCAGTCTTATGTCAACCCAACACCAATATGCTTTAACATGTTTTTAGTTGAGGCTTAATTACCACACACATGCATAATATCTGTAAAATTAATCCTAAAATTGCAAAAAAAATCACCCTTAAATATCCTCATTGGATTGGATTCATCATTTTTGTAGCATTTTTACTACAAATGATACACTCAATTTGACATTAAGCATTCAAATGTTTATCTAAGCGTCCACATTGCTCTTGAAAACTAAATTATCCTTCTGGTTACAATTAGTTTTTTTTTAGTTAAATCAAACAACAACAAATAAACTACAGTTTTGGTGAAAATTCACATGTACTTTGACTTTACTTAATATATAACTTACCCATATTTTTGTATCAGTTATTAATACTCAGATCTATGTTCTTTGTATCGCTACATGTAAATCTTTCCGTTTTTGAAAGCACAAATACGTGGCTGTTTTTAAATGGAAATTCAAATGGAGCTGTAGATAAATATTTTTTCCCTGTCTGTTTGGACCCATTTTCCCTTGATATCATCCAAGACATCAAATGACCTTTCCCGCCTTGTCATTTTTTTCTCATTTTCCCCACTCGGGCTGGGGAAGGATGCAAAGGTGCCTTACCCGCGGCTGGAAATCAATTTATACAGTCCCGCGTTGCATGTAGGGAGAGATGGGACAGAGCTACCCTCATATAATGACACGGCCAATTGCATTGTGTTGGGTTGCAAGGGTCAAGTGGGGTCTGAGAGTGCCACAGATTCAGGCTTTGTTGGGGACGTGAGGCATTAGGCAGGAATTACAAAGCGGGGTCAAAGCAGCCACACCTGGGGAGGGAGACAGCACCTCTGGGCCCCGCAGCCCCCTCATCATCAGCCTGGGGAGATGAGCATGACACTGGGATGACATCCCGAGAGGAGGGGGGCACCGAAACACTCCCACTAAACACTTCACCTATACTGATGGGTGCCGTTGACCCTTCCCAAATCTCATCACTGTCGCCTGAACGCAGCAGGAGATAGCGTGGGATTTTCTCCTATATCCTCTTCGATACCTCTTTAGCCTGTGGCATCCGGACCCCAGGCTCCCTATACCTGTTTTTTACTGCTACACTCATTTGTATACAGACGCATACGCTGGGATTTATTTATCTATCTGTCTGGAGGATGTAGTGATGTTCCCTGCTGAAGATGGCAATACTCACACACTGATCCCCTTAAGCCTGCTTAGCATCTCCCTGCAGATACAGTCCCATAGCGTCTTTCAATGATTTATCAATTTACAATGTTTGCAAAGATAGCTTTGGCCTCATCTCAGAGGTCCTCCAGTGGAAGTATTACATGTTTTTTAAGAAGCCTGGATGGAAAATGGCATCTATTTCTATATGTGTGTGTGCCGTTCACGTGTGGCTCCAAAAGTAAACAGTATCAGGAATGTAAGTATTTATAAAGCTTTTAATTAATAATTGTTTTTATCATTGAGTGCTAGTGTGCGAATTGCCAGAAGGCTCTGACCTGGTGACAGTCCAGTGCAGTGCATAGATCTGGGGTTAAGTCATCTGACCTGGTTGGCTGGTCACTTGCCTTTTTTTCCCCCATAATTACTGCTTCATTAATACAACTTTTCCCTTCTCGAAAACAGTTGTCCTTCAATTACACACAACCATTTCTATCAGATAACGCCGTCACTCACTGATAGAGCAAAAAAAAAAAATCAACTTTTATAGTATGTCATAGAAAATATGCTCTTGCGTCACTGCTTGAATGTAACCATAACTAGTTACTTCAGTTGCTTTCTAATTAGTGTAGTTTAACTGTTTGTCGTTATTGTAACATTTAGACAAAGCCACACACTTTAACATTGGATATAAGTATACACAGCATAGCAAAAAGCAGGGTTAGCAATCAATATGTTGAACTTTTGCATTCAGAACAGAGGCATCCAAATGCAAACAGCTTGTTCTTCCTCAGTGGTTTATTCCACTATCACACATGCATATGTAACTAGTGCTGCTGGCACAATCTGAGCTGGATGCAAAACAGTCGAGAGAGGGAAACGTTTAGTGTAAAAGACAAAAGACCAGGAAAGAAAAAAGAAATAGAGATGAATACTGAGATGCAGCATTGCTGGGACAGAATGGCTGCTGTCAGTGAGGCTGGCTTTCTGAAACACTAACTATAGCGACAGGCTGATGAGTCAGTGTCTGTTTAAATGGCAGCTTGTCAGGCCTCTCGCTCGGAGGTGGGCTGCCGACCTGTCAGGGCCCCCGCCACATTAACCAGCTGACCCTATCATCCTTAACATTGCTCCACCGCCGCAGCGCCTGTCACTAACTCTGCCATTTGGCTTCACACACATCTGCCAGGGAGGGCAGGCACAGCCACCTCTTAGTGTTGTTTATTGATTTCTGACCCACCGCTTAATAGTTTTCCCAGTCCCCCTGAATGGCTTTTGTAAGCAATAGGGTTTGTACATCTCGCCGATCAATACCTTTTATATTTACAATAAAATTGAAACGGCTTCTTGGTGGGGCTCAGAGCACCTTGGCATTTGTCATCCTTCTGCAAGGGAAAACTATGTCATTATCTGAATTAAAACATTTATTTCTGATTAAGAGAGTGTCCTATCTCATTAATTTTCCCCTTTCCAATACAAGGGGAATGGAATCGTATTGATTTTTGCACTTTTTACACGTCTCCACTACTGGGAAGATAATTGAGAAGTTAGCCAGAATAAATGAAGTTTCTAGTCTTGCGGGGCAGCCAATACCTTGGAAATGTGGGGTGTTTTTGTGGGAGCAGGCCTTTAATTTTGTGCCGGCCAAGACAAGGGGACTGAACAAATTGGATTAAGCCTGGAGATGTGTGGCCCGGGGTTTGGGCTGGTGTGTGCGAGTGGAGGGCATCTGTGTGTGGCCTTATAGCAACAAAAGAACTGGATTTTTACCTGACAAAGATACTTCTGAAACCTGCAATTACTGCAGCTTAAGACAATCATGATAAGTTACCTCCCCCAGTTTATGGTAGAGCATCAGGTGAAAGGCACTAATCAATGTTTGAACTAGACCTTTTAACATGCCAAGCCTCATTGATTAAGCATTATCAAATTAATGAGATTGAATTAAGTTGTTGACTCTTTTTATTTGCCTTGCAAAAAGAATTTTAAGACTGACTGAAACTGTATTTTTTTGTCAGATAAAATTGCCCATGTAAATATGAATTCAAAATTTCAGCCTAATACGGTATATTTTAAATATAAACAAACAAAAAAAGGCAATTGCAGTAGTTCAATCATTGTTGATAACAATTCATAAAAAAAAGTCAACCCATGCCAAATGAACTTCAGTTTTTCTGATTTCAACACAAATACAGCTGTTTCAACTACTCCTTGTAAACCTTCACCTCTGCGTCCTTGCATCCACATTCGACCCTGTTTGTGATTTCATATTTCTATTTGGCTTGTGTGTGACAGAGAGAAGGAGCGAGGAGTCACAGAGTTAAACACTGTCCGTTCGTCGTGGTGCAGATTTGGAAAAGCGGGGGCTGTGTGGTCAGCTCTAGTTTGCACAAGCCCTGCGCGGCCGATATGAGGGTCGCGAGAGGGGTGAGTGAGCACAGGAATTGGACCTCACAAACACTGAAAGAAGCCAACGCCGGGCCACGTTTGATGCGGGCCGATCTCGCTTCGGGGACTGAGAGAAAATGTTGTCGGACTTGGAGAGGGCATCGTCCATCATGGCCCCGGCCCTCCTGTCAGAACTCTGATTGTGGAAGAAAAGAGTGAAAAGAGTGAGGAGAGTGCAACAAAGCCCGGAGTCCAGCACCAAGGCAATGGTAAGAGAAACTATAAGCAGACAGAGCTAAGAGTAGTGTAGGGAAAGAAAGCTCCAGGGCCACAAAATGTTACCACTGACAGGGACCATATGGGATGTTGTTGTATTCACATGAACTTGTGTTGTGTTTCGATGAGGAAAAATTATTTCTCTATTGATGTACTATGTAATTGTTCTAACTTAGTTTTTTGACTGCCACAAAAAACATTATCAAATATCATAAAACGCCAATGTGTATGCAATCTGCATGTTTCAGACTTTTTGAATAAATGTAAAAGGCACAGAGTGACAACTGAACTTGGGGTTTAACCTGAATATAGAAAACCACCATGAACTTATTTCCAGTTCTTGAATAACCTGCAAGTGTCTAGAAGAAACCCAGCCTGATAGGGAGTCAAACTCAACTCAGCCATAGGCATAATACAGCAACTAATGAGTTGGTTTGACATAGGTTAATTGTCAAAATGCACACAATCACATTAGCTGGCTTTGTACTGGCATCATATTGTCCCATAAAAAAAGGGGTCAAACAACGAATATTAAAACAATGTGTTAGTAGTTTTCAACATGTTCAAAAACAGTTTTGTCTTTTGTAGATTAACAGTAGTTTGGCAAAAGTCATTCAGAGTACTTCTACAGTAGACCTCTCTCTGTGTTATTGTCTGGCTCGAAGTTCTCTTCACTCCCGCTCTCATCAAAAACCCATCTCTGTGGTGTATCCATCAGGCCTTCATCCCTCCATCGTGCAGCCTGTGAAGCCTGATCTCTCTGGTGATGTCCCTGCCCTTCCATTCCCTCCATCCTCCTTCATGGACAGGTGAGTGTGAGGCTGATTGGCTGTGGAGTGAATGGGGCAGCTGCCAGCACCCTGCAGCACAACCATCTCTGACAGGCCACTAATTCAACCGACAGAACAAAAACCCCAACCAAACACTGGCATTAGAGGGCCGGAGGGGCCAAAGAAAGTTTGGAAAATTGGAAAATGGACTAAGAAGAGAGTGGGTAGGGTTTGTGAGGTGGAATATACTTCGGGTGAGAGAGAAAAGGCCCCAATATGAGGTTAGAAAGAAGCTAGTTCTTTCTTATAGTCTATGAATAAAAAAAAAATATATATAAAAAAACTAGTCAATACTTAAGAGTCATGCATTTATCAATACATATTAGATGAAAGCTACAATGTAACTTGCTTTTATCTGCAGGGATAATTTGGTTTGCTTGGATTGTTACAAAATATAGCAACAAACTTATTTTGTCTCAAGCACCAGGTTAAATTAAGTTGAACCAGTTAAGTTGTCGATCAAATCTGTGGAGAGGTGAGCCTGCACTCACAGTAAGAAAACACTATCTTCCATAGAGACTAGCAGCAGAAAGGAATAGTTATTTGTTTGCCCAAGCTGTGTGCTGTTTGCAACTAATATAAAGTATTTTCCATTAAACACAAAGTGCAACAATAAACAGGCTTTTGACGGTAAAACTCCACTCTGGAAAGTTGTGCAGTGTTTATAGAGTCATTGTGCTAACCCTAAGGGATGCTTAAAGTGAATCTAGTCAGACTATGTGTATGGTGTTTAAATAGTTCTATATTAAAAAAAAAAAAAAAAAAACATTTTAAATATTTGCCAGAAAGCCAATTTCACATCTTGAAGACCTACAATATTTTCAATTTTGCAAATTACAAATACTTTAAATTTGCATTTACAATAAACAAAATACTTTAGGGACTTCATTAAGAGATAATATAACATTGAAAACCTTCCATTGGTGCACCCACTGTAGGTAGAGGTGACTGTGTGGTGTCCTACAGGTGTACAGTCTTTGGTCAATCTGGTCTCTCTGTAAAAGGCTGTAACATCTGAAACGGTGCATTCCTCACCAGGAGAGAATATCCTACATACACATCAACAACACAATAAAGAATCAACTTAAAATTTGCCTAATTATGACTATAAGCATGCACGATGATCTATGCCATGTTTATTAAATACAAATACATTACAAGTAACATATGTATATCCAAAATCATGACTCAAGAGTAAAGTAAAGTTGTGCACAGCCTGTTCTCCCTTGTGTAACCTCGGGGACAGGCATTAAAAACAGTGCACCACCTCTTTCCATTTGTTTACCTGTATAAACGTACTCATGGCCAGCCAGCAGCAGTGTTCAATGAACAGCTTAATTTGCGGATGCATTTCTATGCCCAGAGTAATCTAAGGAGGGATGCAGAAAGGTTGGGTACATTCATCACAAACACAAGCTTAACATAAGTGAAAAATTACAGGATTCCCAATGACCTTCCAACCAATCAGACCTGGTAATTACACTCATTCATTACGAAGGAGAGGAGAGACGGAGGAATACAGAGATGACCCTTCAGGACAACAAAAATGTTTATAGATGGGAACAAAGAGGAAAATGCTAATGGCCTGGCTATCTGGCTGGGTGGCCCTGAGTTGATTCAGAATAATAATTTATCTTAGAGGTGGTATCCTTGTTTTATATGCACAACAATAACATATGAAATAAACCAAAATACTGTTTGTCTTGCATAACCCACACACAATCATTGAGACTACTGGAAAACTTGATTCAAGAACTGATGTTTATCACTCTTCTTTTATTCAACTGTGCCTTATAAACAGTAATGAAAAAAATGTAGCTACAGCAGCCCTTCCCAAACTTTCTGAGACGCGCCCCCCCATTGGTTTGAAGATAGCTCGAACATTATTTATTCAAAATATTGTAGATGCAAAAATAACAAAAAATGCCTGTGGCGTAGATTGGATTTAGAATCGAAATTTATCAAATTTAGGATATAAAGTTAATTTCAAAGTCAATTTTCTGTCATGCTTTTGTGTGGGCAACCTTATAGACCCCCAGCAGAGCCCTTACCCCCAATTTGGAAATCACTGAGCTCCAGCATACTGAATACATGCAATAGTGTTTGCTTTTTTGTAATAATGTAGATTTAAAATACTAGTATAGGAGAAATCATAAAATAAAAAATAAAAAAAAAAAATGACGTAAACTGAATGAAATAAATAGTTGTGCATTGTGAAATTTTCTAAAATTGATAACAAAAAACCTAGATAAATTTAAAAGCCTTTATTCCATCATGGCAAACACAATACAAATTTCGGCTTACACAGCCTTTATCAGGGCATACATTTATTTTTTGTACGTTTATTATTCTGATGAAGACTATGATGGCCAAAACTTGCTGCAAAATGTGGATGTGTTAGCCTTAGTTGGCTGTTAGCAAAAACAACAGCAAGCTGCACCTGGATCAAACAAAACAAAGATGGCAGCATGTACTTGTTTCTGCTGCTATTGACTCTGTTTAGCAGAAATACAAAGTATTTCTTTTTCGAAGCAAAAGTGACTTTTGTTCTATCCACATGCTCATTGGATTTACACCAATTCGTTGCTGTGATTGGTTAAGTACAAACTAGGGTAGATGCTAATTGAGTTTCCATTCAGCTCGAAATATTTCATTAAACGTCCCATCTTTTCCCAAACGCTTTCTGCGAGGGAGGTTCCAGATAGTTACTGTGGAGAACTCAAATCGGAGTTGAAGACATATTCATATTCGTCATGGCCTGACCTTTTGTGATCTCGCTTAATGAATTATAGTTATTGTACAAAATTAAACTAAACTTTTAAATCATATCTTTGGATACAGAGAGATACTTAAACTTAGACCCCATTATTATATATTTTTTTTTTTTTTTGACTACAAATATACCTTTAGCGGCCTCAATGTTGCTAGTTTTATTATGATTAAATATATGGTTCAACATTACTAATATTCCCTTGATGCAGTTGCAATTTAAAGTACATTAGATTCTACTTTGCAATAGTTTATTTCCTCTTATTTGCGCTGGCTAATAGCTCCAAAACACAACACAGCATGCATATTTCTCACGCGCTAACAACATGTAGATTCTTGGCTGACTCCAAATGGAATCTCCATTGTGCATAAACAGGTCGACGAGGTGGCACTGAACTTTCTGATTCATCCCATTTCCCCGACGATGATACCTAGATGCTTTTTTTCTCTGATTATGCAGATGGTATTACTTTTTTCTCATCGTCAATATGTGTTTAGGTGTCATTTGCGGTGGATGATGTTCTCATTGCTCAGTTTACCGCGCCCGTAATAAGATCACCTGTGGTATGAATACATTTTCCCTCTCCGCTCTTGTATTTGGATTGCAGGGTAAATGAGTTTCTCTGGGCCCGGAAGAGAGCGAGAGAGACAGCAGAGAAAAGAGAGGAGAGAGATAGCACATCAAGCGCCTTCTTAGATTCACTTTGGATCTTGACACCTCGTGCGCGGTCAGTAAATGGCTTTTCCACACGAAGAGGTGGGATGGGCTTTGGGTGTGTGCTTGCATCAACATCTACAGCTATCTGAAGTTTCTATGTGGGGCTCTTTAACTCTTTATGCCAATATATGTCTAGTTTTGTGGGGAAAATGTAAGATGCATGAACATTTTTCTAACTAAATTGAGTTTATTCTCTACTTTTCTAAGTAGGTTAATTGAGAACACCTTCTTCATAGAGTTGTTCTGAGATTGTCTGTCTGTACCCTGGAGATATTCAATTGCAGGTGCATTTAGGATCAATGCCATACTGTGGGACATTGCACTTTGAGGATCATTCTATGGACCTTTGACAATGTACTTTTAAACTTGTTCAACATTTTTGCGGGCTGTATGTATTTAGTCGCTAAGTTGGTTGATTTGTTTGTGGAGTTTTATTCGTTTACAATTTGTTTCAGCCAACTAATTCTTTTATTTAGATTCTAAGGGTTTATTTAGGGCAGTAGAAAAATTAAATGGGTTGGTTAATTTAGAAGCAAACTATTGGGTTATTGGCTTTGTACACATATATAGACAGTTTTTTGCATACTTCAGTGAATTTTAATCTTTTCAAGAATAGTTAGGGTCAGATAAATGACCAGATCAAAAAGACAATTTTTGGTTTGACATCTTTAGCCACGCCCCCTTTTAGTCGACTAGAAATTTTAACCAAGAATTTCTTTGGTTGACTCCATGGCTGCTGTTGTTATTCTGTGTCCATCCTCAAAGAAGTAATAGTTGTAAAAAACCCATCAAGATGAGCAGTACAACAGATAATTGAGGTGATGATCAGAGCTGTTCAAAGACAATTGATGGTGATAGAGCTGAGCGGGCCGACAAAGGTCTCCAGGGGCCTCAGACACACCAGACCAGAATGTGAACACGTATTACAGACTCTGGTGTCAATTACCTAGATTAAAAGATTTATATGGGACAACAACTGAAAAGAGAATGGAGTGGGATCGCCGAAGAACACGTGCTTATTTATTTATGTATTTATTTTTACAGTTGTATATACACATTGTTATTTTTGAGTGATTCCTGTTTGGTTGTTGTCTTGTGAGCGCAGTCTGGGTCAAATATAGTAAAGTTTAAAATAGTAACACTGCATTTTTTGTTAAATAATTAAAGCAAAACAATTATTATATAAGGTCAATACCATTCTCACAACTTTCTTCCAATTGTGAGAATCTAAATTCAAATGAATTTTCTTCCAAAAAACTAAGTACCATTCATATTGAAAGTTTGGCTGCTTGACAATTAGTGAATCAAATTATTCAGTTAAACTATGTATTTTTGCACAATTTTTCATTTTCTAGTGGGAAGCAAAAGTTCTTGGCAGCCAGACTAGTCAAATATATGAATGCCTTTGAGTAAAATTTGATTTGCTACTATATTGCAGGAAAAAAAAATATATATAGTTGGCGTTTTACTTCCCTGACAGTGGAGTACAATATGTGCTGGCTGAGAAATCACCAAGAGCTTTATTAATAGTCCAAATCCCCTCCGCCGGGCCTGCTTCAATCACACAGAAACATATTGAACTAGCAGAGAAAGCCATGACCCGGACATCATATTTTCACCAGCTCCAATCCCAGTGACAAGTTGCCAAACTTCAAAATCCCCCAGAAAACCCAGTTAAGGCAAAGCAAGTTGTAAAGGCGTTTTTCATAAGCCCACGGACAAGAGGGAACAAATGGAGGTTATTACTTTGCTCCATTCCAAATAGCCCCCACTGTCTGGCAGAAATAGGACTGGCAAAAAATGTCTTTACAGCTCACATCTGTACCTGACACCACACCTCTGAAGATGTCGGATTATTTTCTCTTTTTTTGTTTCAATTTACCCAGTCACAAATGACATACTGTACAGCCTTACGTTAAAGATAAATGAAAAAAGATTTATTACATTTTGGTTTTTAGCGATATAACAACCTCTACCTTAAGAACTACAAACATGTGCAAGTTTGATTAGTAATAATATTTAATTTCATTGACTATATGTCTAATTATTAATAGTGGGCTTATATACGGTATTTAAAAACAAAATATGTCTTATTTCTTTCCAAAAAACATCACAAAATAAATTAAGCCCAGTGGCTTTTGTGTTTATCAGCACAAAAGTGTATATATAGGATATATAAATTATTATAATGATAAGACAATCTAAAATAGATTATTTAGATTCGAAATAGCTTGTAATTCGCAGTTTGCAGACCATTCTTGAACTAAAGCCCCAAATACAAAGTGCTGCGTGTAGATTTGACTTTTAAAACCCTTGAGTCCTGTTCTGATTTCTGCTTAACCCTGAAGATCAACACTTTCTAGGCTTCTTCGTGTCCTTGAATGACTTTGGCTAAAACTTTCGGTTCTGCCAGCAAAACTGTCCATGTGGGCTGCAGACCTCTGTTGGTTTCCACCTGACTTGCATACAAACATCTTCTTTGAAAGAATCAATGACGGTTTGAGTCCAAGTGTGCATATTATCAATATTTCCATCACACATATAGTGACACTTTATGCACATAACTGCCCACTCTGGCCTCTTTGAATCTACAGATAACATCGATAACTTTCTCATTGGTGCGACGATGTGAGCCGTGTGTCACATAGGCTGTCACACAAAGACACTGTATCAATAACTCAATATGGGAGGTGTCAGTGGTGAGGTGTGCCATGCCCTCTCTGACAGTGGAGAGGAGCAGGTTGGCAGCAGAGGACAAAATGGGACACTCCCACACAGACCAGTCCCACTTCCAATAGCCAAGAGCACCTGTCATTAGATTTTGTGTGAACTCCAACCAGAGCAGACACCGTCAGCAACTATCACTCACTCTTTCTCATTTCCATCCCACACACACCTCGCCAGTGACCCGTCCTGACTCCCTCTTGTGTCGTCCTGAGCGCCTGATCCTCCCCTGGCTCCGGAGTATTGACCCAAGCTGTCACCCTGACCAGAACCCCTGACCCCCCTCGGCGGCCCAGGATCCATGGCAGGGCTGCGGGTTCAAATGATTTTCCTCCACCTCCTGTCTACCTGTTTTCCTAGTGAGCTGATTGCTAATGACAACATTAGAAAGGGCATAATGGAGATTCTACAAACAATTTGCCCCTTGGATTTGCAAACCAAAATATGTGCAAGCTTTCCAAAACCTGGTGGATAGTACTTTGCTTTGACAAAAGAACATGAAGTCTAGTTTTTCTCTTTGAAAAACTAACATTTGTGCTTTGTTCTAGGATTACAGATTACTGCTTTGTCTATGGATGTTTTCCCCCGAAAGGTTAGCATAATATAAAGATAATCAACATAAACTACAAACACATTCAGTTGTTATTAGAACATTGTCTTTTTTCAAAGACTTGCACTGACAATAAATCATTGCTTTTTACGTAACAAGTTTACCTCATGATGATTTAAATCCGTCAAATGACTACAAAAAAGTTTTTTCTCCATCCATTAGCCATACGCTGTTGTAATCTGTCTTTAAAGTTTTTGTGTCTGATCTTGACAGAGAAGGTCATACCACAAAACACCACAAATGCAAGGAAAAATCTGATTTATCAACACCTGTTTTCCATCAAAACAATCTTTCTGCCTTTCATTTTAAAATATAAACCAATCTAAGGTGAATGGATGCAAAAATGTAGCTCTTAGAAAGGACAATATATTTCAAGAACACAAATTTGTTTTGGAAGTTGCTGAAGAAACTGCACAAACTCCGAAGTGTCTGATGATAATAGAATACCCTTGGCATCCTTTCATCATACACCTGAAAGGATTAATGCTAATGTTACCTCTCTCTCTGCTCTACCAATAACAGCCTGCCAAATATCCAAAAAGGATCCCTGTCGCGTCGCTGATGCTCTTCCATTACGGGCCTTATAATACCTGCCTGAGATATATGTATTTATGTGGCAGGAAATAACATTAGAGTGAATTGCCATAACAACTTAATAAATCAGATCGGCACAGGGTTTGGCAGGTAGAGGAGAGCGAGGGAGAGAAAGTAGAGAGAGGCATTGCCAAGGTGGTAACGCTGAGGAGAGGCGGCCATGTTGGCATACATCACCTGTGGCGTGATGTGGTGACAAGAAAATGTGTTTGGCAAAAAGCACCATGTTTATTGCACTTTAAAGATACATATGCAAAATTGGGTTATTTATTAACGATTATGAATGAATGATTAATCGCAACAAATCAATTATTGAATTAATCTTCAACTAATTGAGTAATCGATTAATCATTAGCTGGTGTTTATAAGTTTCCAGACATACATGTACTGAAAAAAGGCATCTAAGCAGCAAAGATATAGAAAATGTATAAATTTACTGATTTTACTAGAAAAAACACAATCAAAATCAGTCAGTGTTACTGGTAAACACAAATTTAGTCTTGATTTGAATAAATGTGACTGAAGTCGAGTGATTCTGAAAATTTTACAAAAAAAATTGTCAATAGAACTGTAGACCTTCTTATCTGTTATTTTTTCTATTTTCAAAGAGAAAAGGCTTGTTCTTTTCTATTTTTTAGCAAGACAATACATATTGTTTAATTGGCTAATCCTTTTTTAAGGCAGTAAAAATCTTAGTTCAGTCAGTTACAAACTCATGGTCTAATTTAATTTTAGGCTATTTTTTTCCAGTTGAGAAAAGATGAAAAGCAATTTTGTCTGTAAATATAGGCCAGAAGTTACTCAAGTGACAACACATGCTTTATCTGGATCAAAATTTGTAAAAATCTTGTATTCATGTGACTTTTGTGTTCTGTAGCAACTAATCAATCAAAATAATCGTCCAAATAATCGATTGCCAAAATGATTGTTAGTTGCAGCCCTATGATTTTGTTGTTGTTGTTGTTGTTAATTTGTTTTAATAAGTGTCTAACATTTCTTGCACATCACAAACACAGCTGGAGTTCTATCCGTGAGATATTTTCCCTCTGAGCCTCAGAAAACACTCCTTAATTTCCTGTTTTTGCTGTTAACATGATCCTTGAGATATTCTACACTGTTTTTTCCATAGATCATCCAGACTAGTTTAAAATATTTTCAAGGCATTAGCATAACATGTACATGTTAGCTTGATTAGTAACTAAATGGCAACAGGATGGAGGAGGAGAGTTTTGGGTATTTTGGATAAAACTTTTCTTGGAAAAAAAAAAATCTTAACATTTCAATTCTATCAATTTTACTTTGAATGATTAGGTTTTAGCTACATTTTGAAATATTACAGTTTAAAGCTCATATGACTGATAATCAAATTTTTCTAATTTTGACTTAGTTTGGTGTTATGGTCCTTATATCTAACGAGTGCTTCTTTCATGTACCTCTGTTGTATTCTGATCTGATCTTTGAGAAAAAAAAATACCAACTTTGCCATTTTAAATGTATGCATAAGTGAACTCTGAATTAGTTCCCATAGAATTAAACAAAAATATTTATTTCTTCAACTAGACATCCTTATTAACGTTTGATAACTTATTACAATTTTCTTTCTTTTACAGTGCATCACAATGCCTCACGAAGATCAAATGCCACCACGTCACGTCAAGGAAAATAAGAAGGTTCAAAAAACAGGTACATTTCTCCGGTCTGCCCCCCAAAACCTGCGTAAATTTCCTCATTAATCAAAAGTTACCAACTGACTCGGCCATGTCATAACTCCTGTGATGGGCCTTTATGTTGATTGATTCCTGTACACACATACTGTTTGATTACCATAATGTGTTCTTGCGGCTCAAATCTGTCGGCGGGGGGTGGGGAATGTTGGTGAGGGGTACGGCAAAGGGGGTAGAAGAATGCAGGAAGTAAATAACAAATGGCTGGGACCCCACCTCATCTAGAGTGATTTCAATCCAATGTTCCATCATCGCTAGTGGAGAACGGCGAGTGTTTAGCGTTTAGGCTATCAATTACAGATATGTGTAGGCAGGCAGACACTATCATTTCCCTGATTGTCACCAGTCCACCGCAGTGACACCGGCAAGTGATTCATCAGTCTATTTCCCGTGACACGTTGAGAAAGATGACATGATGCGGCCCGTGGAATTATGGGGGATCTCTTTAACATGCTCGGGGGGTAAACACATTGTAATGCAGACATGTAACCGCGCTCTGCCAGCGATTGCTCTTGACTGGAGTCGGGACGCTCATTCATTTCAGCCACTGTCGGAGCTGTTGATGAAACTATCGGAGAAATTTGTTCACCACTGTGTCAGAAAATGTACAGCCCAGTGTTTTCATGGAGCCAGTGACAGTTTGGAAGTCACTTCGGACTCTGAAACTTGTAAGAAAGATGAAGAAACAATAAATATAGACAAGAGCTCGCAACATACAAACCACAAGATTGTGCACAAAAAATATCTTGTTAAAAAGCATTTGGCTTGGCAACAGTCAGGGCTAAGCGCTCATGACCTGAACATTTTGAGAGGTCAAAGTTCCAAAACTTTGTGCATTAAAATGTCAACTAAAACATTAAATATAAAATTAATTAAAAACGTTTAGGCCACGATGTGAACTTTATTGTCATTGCACAATTTGATGAAAATAACATATTTCAAAATCATCAAACTTATAAAACGGTTCTTGTGACTTTGAGTCATGCAAACCTGAAAGTAGTTCAAAGTATGTACAAAAATTTATACAATTTACAGTACATTTTTGTTAAGAATAATCCTTTCTGGTGGAGGGTTCAGCCAGTTGTTGGTCTCCATGGAGATGACATTAAATTGTTCTTTTGTATGTCCATGAATACAATCAGGCAACACTACCAGACCAGGCCACTGTACTCAGATACTGTACACTAACTCTGAAACTGAAACTAGGTAAATGAAAGATTATGCACTTTTTCACATATTTGTATTGTGAAGGCTTTAGTGTATTTTCCAGTGTTTCCCAATCAGACATTCTGGGCACTCTGGGGGTATGTAAAGATTTACTAGGGAGAACATGGAATTGTTTGAGATTTTAAAATAAGGAAAAATGGAATAGTATTTGAATAAAAAAAAAAAAGACAAGTTGTTTGGTGGTTTTGAGACAACTTGTTTATTCACGTGAAAATAAGACCGCAATATCAATCTAATAATGTCCGTTTGTCCACCCATCACTGCTAAGTTTGTCTGGATTAGAGGGATTTTTTGTTTATCAACACGGGCGATGCGCGCGCACCTTGCCTGTAGAAAGAGCCTCTGCACATAGACACAAACACTGGAAACAAGTCAAAAAAGCTCCGTTGTCAGCCAACGTCAAGAGTTTATCTTTTGCGAAAACAAAAGTTATGCTGCTAAGTTAACATTTATGGATGAAATTCGATCCTACGACCCTTAGAAGTTACTTTCAGGCAAGTGAGAAAAACGACGAGAAAAACGTTGTCTCAAGCTTCAGGGACAGACGTCTGTCAGACCGGTTCATACCTGATGAAAGCAGCTAGCTGTCGTCCCGTTTCGTTGTTTAATTGGAACAAGTTTCCCAATGTAAACAAATGGAGATGCGCGCTTTCTGCATGACGCAAGCGCAGTAGGGCGGAGAGTGACGTCGACCGAAAATCCCTCTATTGTTGTTAGTATTGTGGCTCACTGCTGTTAGCATACTGGCATGTCTCGCTCCTTGCAGCTGTGATAAAAGCTTAAAACTCATAATTGTGACCCAATTGGATGATCAGAATATATTAGGTAAGTGAACAGAACATGTAGACTGATGTAGGACGTTTAAAATGAATTATTTCTGTTAGTTTACATTTTTAATGAAGCAAAAATCAGGTACAGGACCTCTAAACAAGGCTTGGGTTGTACTATCCTTTTATTGGTATGTTCTTTTGTTTTTCTTCTTGCACTGTGTTGTGAAAAACAGATGGAAAGTATACTGCAGCAACTTCCCCTAGTATTCTAAATGGGAATGATTTGTGAGTATACTTGCAGTAATATATTAAGTCGTTGTAAAAATCGCACATGTCACTATTTCTAAACAGGTGTTATCCTTAAGACGCATCAAACCCGAGAACAAAACATAAAAATAAAGAATTATTATTTTCAGCTGTTATCTGTAGACACAACACATACCTAAGCCTATAGTGCCCCATTGTATAGTCACATACACACTGTAGAGCAGCAGCAGATGTCTCTTCATCAAGCCATCCTTCCTCTGAGATTCATACCAAGCTGGCGGTAAGCACAGATGATACCAGCAGGCCAAACTTTATTCCACCCCGTTGCAATTGCGCCTGTGAGCGGTGACTCTATCAATCTGATGCTGGTTGAGAAGATTGCCTAATCCCGTATCCTGGGGACTCTTCCCATCACTCCACCTCTTCATATATATGTGTATGTGTGGGTGTGTGTGTGAGAGACAGACCACCTCAGACCATAAATGCTCCTCTGCTTAACATCATCATGCTCATTTGTAAACAGAGTCATCTATCAATCCGACGCCCCCACCTAACCAAACAGATGAAGAAGGTGTGTATTGGGATAATTTGCTCTCATCTCCAGGACACAGAATAATAATAATAATCAAACGTACACTCGCCCCCTCCTCCTGCCTTTTGTCTGTTGTATTAATGAAGCAGCCTAGTTTGACACCATTGGATTAAAGTGCAGCATTGTAATAACTCTGCAAATAAACTGCAAAGTATAATATAATCAGGTGATCAATCGTGCTTATTGTATGATGATAATATGGACTTTTCCCTGATTTGGCGGAGATTGGTAGATTGATTGTGAATGCATACACAATTGTATTGAATGCTAACATGCTTATGGTGCTGTTTTTTTGTGGTTTTTGATTTGCAAAACTAATTTGTCACAACATCCTTTTGTTTTTTGACACCCAACAATATCAATAGCTTTCAGATTTCAATATTGCGTTCCAAATAGAAGTGGCAAACAGTCCAGGCTAAAGCAATTTAGCCGGGGCATAAAAACCATTGTTGGATTTAAGAAATAATATTCAAAAACAATTTTTAAGAGCTCACCATTATATTAGTTTTTTCTCTCTGTCTCTCCTTTACTCAGATTAATCTATGCACATTTATTATTCTTTTTAAATGCTGAACTCACTTGTTTTCAATTTTGTTTCTTGTTTTATCTTAATAAAATATAAATAAATAATATAGATGTAAATTAAGTTATAAAAACAGTATGGACTGTTACTATTTACTAGACAGAAGCAAAACGTTTTCTACATTAAACCTTCCTAGATGAATTGACTAATACAAGTATTACATGAATGTTAATGCTTACAAATTCAAACTTCCAAAGTTGTGCAAGCAGATTGTTTCGATTTTCTGCCTGAATGTATAATTAAATATAAATAAATGTCAATCTAGTCAATACAATTCCTTGGCTTGGCTATCCATTTACTGTACTTGTAGTTGTAAATACAAAATAAAAGTTAGATTTCCTGCTCAAGTCTCCAGTGATCTTGCCATATCAAGGTCCTTATAAATCCATTGACATATCATTTGACCCTCTTAAGCAGCAGGTGTCTTGACTTGAACAACTCCTGTGTATAATCCGCTCACTTTCTCAGCACTTTAGTCACGCTCTCACAAGAGGCTTTGCTCCTGGCGACTGATAAGAGCTGGCCTTTGTGCTGTGCTGCTCACAGAGATATCCATCAGTAACAAGTGTATGGACAGACAAGCAGCACGTGGCAGTCGCTGTGGGAATAGGCGGCTGCTCAGTTATGAGTAGATGTTTTATGGCCATCTGTTAAGGCTTCACAGATTAAGAGCCTCTCATGCTAATACAATTAATGTTTACAAATGATGATGAATGAGGAGTGTTGGTGTGGGACTGGCAGATTAGAACATGTCACATGCCCCGGTCAAAACAATAGACTGGATTATTAACATTTACTTCACTTCAGCAGAGAGAATGATACCAGTCAATTTAATTTTTAAAATCTAGATTAATTTGAACACTGTACAGCCTGCATTATACCTCTTTGCCCTGTCAGGTAGAATAGAAGTCATTGTAAATGTTGCTCTTGAAGCATATTTTCATCAATTTTATGGCTTTGGTACGCTATGCAGAAAATGTAGGCCATTTGTACCGGTTTGAAGCAATTACTGCTCAGTTGCAGTTCTCGTAGTGGAATTTGCTTGTTTTAAAATTTTGATTATATATTCAATATCTCATATTGCAGCTTCTCTCATCAGTAATTCAATTACTGGCCACCCCGATGCTGCTCGTATTAACCTTTGTGAGGATAATGAAGTCTTTCATTAAATGTATTGAATTGAAATTATTTTCTAATGTTATGCACTCTGGGCTCTGAATGGCCCTAAATGGCTGGACAGCATAATTGTGGAGCTGTATTCAGAAGTGGTGCTCTTGGGTGAGAGGCCCTCTCTCGACCTATGCTTTCTGAATAGCAAATGTTCAAGTGGCTCTATTTGCATTGTAGATGTGCGTGTGTGTTCCCGCTCACTATTGAATTGTTTTCTTAATCGTTTCCTTTGTGCCAAGAAGTAAAGAAAACAGATTGTGTGTGAAGAGCATTAGTAGTGCCAGTGACCTCAGCTGCAGAGGACTGCCAGAGCAGCAGATAGATGCAGAGGGGTCAAACGCAGCTCCAACTGTGAGTGCAGCCACCAACCTTTTCTTTACCTAGACAGATCTGCAATTCAGGACTCATGCATTTAAAACAAGCTAACTTTATTTTTTACTTTGGTATGCATAGATCTGACCTATAGAGACCACAGATCCAGCTTTGTTATTTCACTCATTGACACTCATTCACACCTTCTTAAATGTAAACAGGTATACTTTGTCTACATATCTATTATTTATTGACAGATCTTGATAACTTTTTTGAATGAATGTATAGCTTTATTCCAATAAAAGTTGTCATTGATGTGTGACAGAGACAGCTTTCTCAGCTTCTCCAATAGATAAACTTGCTAATCCTATGACAATGGGACTTGTAAAATCCACTTCCTTAATCCTCAGGAAACGTCTTCTCCTCATAAATGAACAATGGACTTGAACACAGTTCGACTAATCATGGGCCCAAATGCTGCTGATGAGATAGAAAGCTAATTGCCTTTGGAAGTCTTGTGTCACACTGTATTTATTAGTCTCCAAGTGGCTCCAAATCTTGCGGATAATGAAAATCTCTTTTATAAATATGTATGTAGTGAAGTCACAACATAATAGCTGCTGGTGAAAAACAGGAGGCTCAGAGGCAGCTGAAGAATGAGACCAGGGTCCCGCAAAAAAGAATGTTCCCCCAGCAGAAATTGGTTTAATTAATAGGACATTTTACATAATGATTACAGTGTAATTGCACCGACTAGCAGAGTGTCATTAGACATATCCTTGCTCCTTTACAACACCCTCCAGCTAAAAATAATGAGTTACATTGGAAATCACTATGCAACAGGTTCATAAATAACATTTAAGCCCATACAAGGCAAGTACTTATAAATAATAAATATTTGCTCTTTGTAATTGAAGAAAAAATGAGTGTCTCTTTTTTTCTACCAGAGCACTGCTTTGTCCTGTCGCAGCCACGGGAAGGAGAATTTCCCCATTTTTCCCCTTGTAAGTGCTGAATAATTTATTTGCCGGCTAATAGTCAACACTGTCAACACGCGGTGGTTAAAATATACCTGTGTCCGGATAAATGCCGCAGCAGGCTACAAAGTGATTATTCCCTGCTTCCAGATATTTTGTTGGATGCAGTCCCTGTATACACTGCACTAAATCACTGACTTCCAATTACCGTCTTCCATAAAACACCGCTCATATTCAAATCAGGCTGAGAACGAGAGACGGGACCAACCCCAGCCATGCCCGAGGCGACAGTGCATGCGTGAGGCTTTGTGTAATGCTTATCCCATTTTACTGCAAAGTGGCAAAGGCTCACTATCCCTGCAATAGCACCTTCATGCTGTCTGACTTTTTATTGGCTTCAAAAGTTGCTCATTATTTCTACTTTTTGAGGTAAAAGTTTCTCTTGACAAAACAAGACTCCTATTGAAATGGCCCAATTGAATGTGTTTCCACAGAATTATCACATATGTAGTAATTGTACTCAGGGGAGTGTTGTGCTGTAAGTGGATCTATCAATCACTTTTATGAATTAGATAATAACTGCAGCTTGGAGATCTGTCTTTTCATAATCTTCTTTACCTTAAAAATTACAGCATATACGTATATTAACAAATCCTAACATAAAAGTGCTATACCTGATTGTTGCTATCTTAAAGGTTCATCAAGATTCACCACATTGTTTTTTGAAGCTCTTGTCAGTAGGTATGGATTTTTTGAGCCAATACTGATATTTGTGATGATATTGTGATGCCGATATTACAATAGTTATTGATTAGGTTTTTATAGTGAAAAGACGACTGATGCTCTGAGAATGAACTGTGAAGGACACATGGAACTTAAGACAGTGCAGGGCCATATCGACAAAACAAAACTTAAAGTTGACATAATACATAGAGTTTAGCAAGTGCTAATTTTCAACTCCTGCTCCTGGTGGGGCTTTTCTACTTATTTCTCTATATTATCAAACTAGTTTCAAACACACATTTTTACCAATCCTCTGCCCATCACTTCTGAAGCTAGAGTGACCTGAGTCTTATCATTATGCTAACATATGTTAGAAAACATGAACACTTTGAATGGGTTGTAGCTAATGGGATCATTTACTTCTACAGTATTCTTCAGTATTTTGACAATTTTGCATTGATGCCTCCGTTATGTAGAACCCTGTGTCATTGGTGGTGTTTAATATACATAGTTGACCTAATGAATGTGCGTCCTGGGTCTGTACATGCAGAAAAGCCTTCAACACAATTCACTTTTGATCTGCTTCTTTGTGAAGCTGTGGTGAAAAACATTGAGGACGCTCTCAGCTTCAGTCTGAGAGAATTAAATCCTGCTGCTTTGCATTATGCTGCTTTTTCTCATACTGAAATGCCTGCCAGCCGAGCTATCAATGGATTACATTTATGCAGAATGCATCAATAACTGAGAAACTAAGAGGCCTTGTCAGGGACGAGGAGTTGTCACAGACGCAGGCAAACGATTCTCTGCGGTGCTCATCTGAGCTGCAATCAGCCCATAATCTGAGTATACATCAGGCCTGTGTGACATGGAAATTTCCTGCTCCTCCGCTCTCATTTTTACACGCAGTAATCACAGGGAGAGCTGCCCAAGCTCACAGATATGTATAAATAATTTTCATTCAAACATATTAACAGTCAAAATACCAGAATTCATCACGGCGGCGCTGGGAGCTTCTTAAGAAGTAATCAGGTCCACTGCATGTGTTCTTTGTCTTTGGCAGCTGAGAGACAAGGTGCAGATTACTTGTGCGAGTGCTGTTTTGCATAATGGCCTACCCCCTTGGTGCTTTTAAACTTTCCTGCCGATCCATTACGTTTACCAAGCCCAGCTCCTGCCTGTCTTTAATATCATGCTCCTTGGGAAGAAGATCTGGAGAGAGTTTAAAGAGCTTTTTATTAAGGCGGCCATACATGCCTCTATCCATCTTCTGTATGCAGCAGACACATTTATGTTCCATGGACGGGTTATGTACCGCCATCTTAAAGAGCAAAAACTTACCCTTTTTACCTTTTTGGTGAAAAAGACTTTGGTGCAAATGTAGCCATGAAAACACAAAGGAAAGAAAAATAACAAAAATAATCATAGCCATAATCCTAATTTCAAACTGGCAACCGTAGGACTGCTCTATTTTGCCTTTTTTGAGTAAAACCAGACATGTTTTACGCCAGCAGCTCTTTTGTGCTGTCAAAACCCATGTCATACGTCCAACACATTTATGTAAGATGTATAATGGTGTAATCTATGCATAACCCCATCTCATTAAGCACTTCCAAACCTGTGCAGAGGAGAGGGGGACACCGCACTGTTCAGGAGGTGAAATGAAGGCAGTTTGAGCAAGAAGCCAGTGAAGCCTGACGGGACATGGGCCGCAGTTTAATGTCATGTCGTTTGTCTGCACTTTATATTTTCTATGACCACATTGTCTCTTTCAAGAACTTTCGCTCACATTTTTGCATGAGGTTTGTCCTACAAAGCTTCTGTTTTTGTAAACACTTTCTGAATAAGACATTTGATTTGATCTGAGTCCAAGTGTTCTTTGGGCTCAATGTAGGTTCTGTGAAGATGAAAATTCATGAAACAGTGAAATCAAACATTGTGAAAATGGCATAAAGCTGATTGTGGATGATAAAGCTCAGTGAGGCAAGGCAAACTCGCATGGATCACAACTTCATTCATTACAGTAGAAACAGTACAAGCTTTCACCATTCACTTTCAAAAGGAAAGACCAAGCTGTCCATAAAATAAAGAATTATAATAATTTGTAATCAGCTATTCCACTGCGAATAAACTGTGAAAAGAGACATATACTTAGTCTGTGAAATGGTGTTAAAATACAGTGTGACATTTGGTCTATCCTCTATGCCCACTTTGTTTTTGCTATAAAATAATTAAGTGCTGGAAAGATTTGATCAGTAGTGTTTACTGTTGTGATTTAGTTCAAGAAACATATCCACTGACATTATCACTTATCATCTTTTTAGCACAAATTAAAAATATTTAATAGTACTTACAACAGTGATAGCTAGAACTTAATGCATGTTGGGAAATTCATTCTCTGCATTTGACCCATCCCTCGATGACTCTCTACGGTGATCGAGGACAATCTCAACACCATCTCCATAGTGTGGAGTTTGGTCAGGACATCACTGCATCATTGCAATCCAGGTCAGGTTCGGGTGGAGCAGCAATTGCACAAATTTAATTTAACACAAAGCAGGAAACAGAGGATTTTCGGTCGACGTCACTTTCCGCCCTACTGGTCAGGCGTTATACAGAAAGACCCGCTCTCCGTCTGTTTACATGGGGAAACTACTTTGAATAAAACCTCGAAACAGGACGAGAGCTAGCTGTTTTAATCAGGTATGAACCGGTCTGACAGACGTCTGTCTTCTGAAGCTCGACACAACTTGTTTCCACTGTTTGTGTCAATGTGCAGAGGCTCTTTCTACAGGCGGGGTGCGCGCGCAATGCCCGTGTTGATAAATACAAAATCCCACTATACTACAACTAAATGCACATTTTGATTGAAGAAATACAGGATAGGTTTCTCCAAATAAATAATAGTCATGGTGGCATAGTTTTGTGAATTAGGCATACACAACTACATTTGTATCAATGTATGATACATCTACCAAGAATAATAAATGCAAGACAATATTATATGCATTTTAACTGTTACGTTGCTCATCAGATCTGTTGTAGGTTCATCTTCTTTTCTTCCATCTTTGGCCTTTTGCACTCTTAAGGCCAACAAGGAATTATTGCTCAGTGAAGTGCAGTGGCAAACCTCTGGAGATTCATGGGCAGTCTCAAAGATAATATCTGGTGTGGGAGAATCGCTACCGGTGCAACAACAGCACGAAAGGGTCACAATAAAGTTTAGTTTGATGACAGGAACAAATAACTTTACCGTTTGGCTGCCTCGCTGAACCTCCTCTCTGCAGGCAACTGGCCGTGACTGTTGGGCGATTGTGCTGGAGAGTTTTCCACAAGTGATGCATGTTTGCTCCAGTGGCAGGTGTCCATTTTATAGAGTTATTCAGTTGGAAATGCTGGACTACGGTTTGGACAGTGCTGCACGTTATTGTGGCTGTGATCTCCCAGGTTTCTGTTGAAGTGTGGCTAACAGCTAAAGAGGTGTTAACACTGGCTGGAATCAGTCCTGGGATTGGGTACTTAGCTTCTATTGGTTGCGCAAATGACACAGTGCAATATCGGTATTATGTCTCACCAGCTGTTGGTTAGTTTATTCTGTTGTGCACACCAACAAAGTAATTTGCAAAAACATTTAAATGACTCACAATGCACAGTGTAAGCCACCAAGATAGCATGAACAGACCAACACCTGGTGTTTATTCTCGGGTCTTATTCAAAGTTAAAGCTCATATTACAACATTTATTCCATGACCCTGAAGGACAAAACACAAAAAAATAAAAAACATGCATATAATTTTGTGTGTGTGTTTAAAATTCTGTGCATGTTTTTGAACTTTGTGCTTGTTTGTGAATAGGTTCTGTTCATAAATAAATAAACCAAAAGTGTTAATTGAGAAATGTATTTTTTAGATATTTCATGGCAAAGTAAAAAAAAAAAAATGTAGGAAAAACTTGCTATTGCCCTCTTGTCTGACTTTGGGATATCATTGAATCATACAACATCAAACTAACTTGTTTGGGTTTGTGTTTTTGAATTTGGTTGCGTGTGTTTTGTTTTTTGTTTTTTTCTGTGCGTACTTTTTGTAACAGAAAATCAAAATAGCCAAGCTGGATAAAAAAGCAAGCTAAATGTTTGTAGAATCTTAAAGATAATCATGTTCACTATGTTTTACTGAAATTTTTTTTTCCCATCGCACAATGATATCAACAAGATTGTAATTTGTCTGGATTTATTTTGCTTTAACTTTTTTGTCCAGATACTTGCCCAACTCAAATACTTTCTACTCTGAGGGCTGCATGAGATCAAATTGCAATAGGAGTTTGTGCAATTGTGATACCTTTTTAAAGTCCATGTTATTCTTTATTCTATCAGTCCATTTTTTGTTTATATAGCATTAAGTGTACACTGTTTAAGGACATGGCATTCATGAGAAAGTTGAGATCTTCTGATAATAGACACTTAGCCGCAACAGCACAAAGTGACAGGGTACTTCTCTCCAATAACTGATGATTCCTTTGGGCCTGAGGTGGTGCTGAGGTCCGCTGGGCAGCTGCTGGTCTTTAGCTTGATCAAGGATTTCGGCTGGCAGCCATATTGTACAAAACAGCAGGAGACAGTGGCTAAAGAGGCATGATTAATGGATGATAGATACAAGCTGGTAGACAAAACTACATAGGTGATAGTACTTTTCTTTTGGAACTTCTCTTATCAATACATGCTAATTATTTATTCATCTGGACAGCCGTTCTGTTTGTTTGTTGTAACCACATTTGCAGTTTACACGACTTGAAAAGGCCTATTCACGGGCACCTTTGTTCCACACAGGCCTCAAATGCAGATCCACTTGAAGGGTCATTATCCAAAAAGAATGTGTTAGACAAAATGGAGACAGGCTAGTGACAAATGATCAACTCGATAATGGGCTGTAGGACACACTTACCATGCTAACAACATTGTGCGCAGAACGGACGCGCCCCCTGTAGAAAGCAAACAATGTGCTTACGATCTATCACCGCTGATCCGTGTCATCGTCACCGCTCCATGGCCGCGCGGACATCACCATGACAATGCAACACGCTGGGGCCACATTAGCGCCAAAGATTATCATCAGAGAAAATGTGCTGGGGATGGGTTTTATGATTCAACAAAGTCTTTTGAATTCTGATTTTGCTTCAAGGCCTAATGTTTTTGTTTAGATTGTCAAGTTTTGAGAGAAATATAGTTGTCTGACAGTTTGTTCTTTTACATTGGTTGTGGTTATATTTGCTAAAGTAATTTTCAAATCGTGAATATATTTGTAGATGTAGCTTTTCTGGTGGTTAGTCTGCTGCTTTTTCTGAAATGTCCTATGTTGCAAAAACCGTTATTTATATATTTCTTCCACATCCACAAGGCCAATACAGAACAATGCATT
Organism: Mugilogobius chulae; assembly: GCA_038363315.1. Classification (NCBI taxonomy): domain Eukaryota; kingdom Metazoa; phylum Chordata; class Actinopteri; order Gobiiformes; family Gobiidae; genus Mugilogobius; species Mugilogobius chulae. The sequence goes on along the minus strand of CM076412.1, from coordinate 40,036,783 downwards.
TACATAAAAATACATATATATTTTAGACATCTATATGTTAAACAACTGACAAATGTAATCACAATTAGTATTTTGCATCTTTACACTTAATTTAGCATTTTCTTAAAGGTGCACTGTGTAACATTCTGTAGGGGAAAAAATTAAAAGTTGAAGCCATACTGGTTAATAGTGATAATTGTGTGTTATGTCAGGCCCTGTAACAGGCCTTTTTTATGGTCATGCAAGCTAAAGAAAACATTTTTATTCATTTAATGCACCAAAAATAAAAATTTGTTTTTTACAAGTCTATTTTTGTTCAAAAGTTACACAGTGCACCTTTAAGTACGTAATGTGTAATATTAGACTGATAGACAGTGCTGCCAGTAAGATATATTAATCAACAATGAAAAACACATAAAGAAAGGCATATCCAAAAAGTAAATGTGCAAATTGGACAAAAGTAAATTATCTTTTTTTTTTTTTTTAACTCGCTCACTCTCTATCTCTCTCTGAAAAACTTCAAAGTGTGAATAAGAGTAATACATCGCATCACTGTACATCATCTTGAAATATCTCCAAGAATTACAACCTTAAAAAGAACACTGAGTAACAAACCATGCATATTACTTTGTAGAGGTCAACGGTCAGTGGTCCGAGTGAGACAAAATATTTTGTTCTCGCAGACAATATTACATTATCTAAATAGTATAATTTGTGATTTCTTAATTGCAGCCATTCAAATTTCAATTCTATTTATTTTTCAACACTCGACCTCTAAGGAGACATTTTGGCAAAAAGCTGTATGTGTAAGTGTGTGCATATTTTGTTGTTTACATGTGTTGTTTGCGGGTAAAATGTTGTGCCAATTCCATACAGGTTGTGGCTAATGTAGCGCCCTCGGGGTCCTGTTTAGTTGGCCCGGCCGACGGATGGGTGATTAGAGATATAATTAAGAGCAGCTTTGACACAGCCACTGTCCTCTACACCTCCTCCTCCTCTGCGCGCTCTTTTGTCAAGCCCAACGAGCCATCCTCCTCCTGCCATATCCCCCCGGGCCACTTCCCATCGCTGTTTATGGTGCTTCCTCCATTATCCAACAACAAAAGGGGTCCGCCGCGCACGAGAGGCCGGGCCAGCTGTGCTCACGCCATGCCCGGGAATACACAGCCCCTCTCCTGCGACGGCAAAGGGGAACTTGAGTTTAAACAAAAAAAGTTACACCATATTTGCTCAGACTAACTATGATGAAAGGCAATGAAGACAAGGGCTCCTCATGCAGGTATCAATATAAATATTACTGGAAGGTCAATTAATATGTAAATTAACTCCTCCATTTAATTAGCTATTTAACTATTTTCCAAGGCATGGACATATTAAATCATGCTTAAAGACCCCTCTAACTAGCCTCTTGACAATAGTGCCAGGGAGTCGTGGGCTCATAAACTACCGGCTTGACCTATAAAGAGCCCCGAGTCTGCTAATTCCATCTCAGCCTAATTTTATGACTTGCATAAAATAACCATAGTGCAGCTTTGTAGCTGTAAAGAGGATATGGGTAATAAAACGGAGCCGAGGAAAGCATCAGAAATCTCCTCTTCACTAGTGTCCTCATTTATTATTCTATTATTCTTTGCAGGGTAGCGGCTCATGTGAAAGACAAATGACCTTATTATATTAAATAATTTGTGAGGATATTAACCGTTAATCACACATAAACAGCATTTAAAAGGTATTGATTTCCCTACGCTCTCAACAGCTTGTTAAATTTACGTCCAATAACATGATAATAGATAATCAGGTGAATGGTAATCATGTACAGGGGACAAAGTAAAGTAATGGCCATCGGTGACCTCCACACCTCGCTCAGGTCTTCTCTTCATCTCTTAGACCTTAGACATGCATTTGACCTTGAACACTTCAGAACACAAAGACATATACATTATCCACAAGCTTTTTATACAACAATATGAAATCAAGTGTGTGTACCTAACATATACATACAAACTATTAATTGAAAGGAAAATACATTAAACTGTTTTGTGTGTGCTACAATAAAAAAATCTACTTTGTTTTGTAAATTGAAATCTTTCATGCGGCCCTTTTGAAAGTGTGTCTGTGTAAAACATTTGTTGTAAACCTGGATTATATTTTCTCTTCAAATGATGTTGCTTGTAATGACTACTTTTATGTAAACAAAAGTGCATAGTGTTGTTATACATTTAGAAAGCAAAAAAAAGCAATTTAATTTAATTTCCACAAATATGAATGAATCTTACATGTATAGTGCAGTCAGTAACAAACAAACATGAGTTACGTTTAAAGTACATGTATCTTTTTTTTTTTAATTATTTAAAAAGTCTAAAAGGCATTTGAGATTTTTGTATGTGACCCAAGAATTAAAGTTGGAGTAACTAACTTTTTTATAAGTTTTAAAATGGTAACCTTTGTGTTCCATTAAAATGTATAAATAAAGCACTTTGGAAAAATGAGAGTACAGTCTGAATTGAGTAATAAAGAGTTGTAGTTCTCATCAGGAAATGCTGCACTCTGATTGGCTGTGCTTGGGTGGTCCACTCCAGTTTCACTTTGCTGTTTGTAGGAAGTGGTTTTAAGCCATAATGCATAAAAAATGAATACAAGCTGATATTAACCGTGTGTCAAAGATTATGAAGAGAATTTAAAAGATTAAAATTTGTCTACAGTGTAAAAATCTGCTACCCCACCTTTAATTTTTTGAGTGAAACTTTCAGATTACTTGAGCCTAAAATATAGATTATTCACATCTGCAGTAAACCAAATAGTACAATTTTAGCAAGTTAACTATAAGATTCCTACTTGGTTTGAACTTTTGCTAAAAGCAGATTATTGGCTATTATGAACAAATATGTCACTGATTAAGTTGTGTTCATATAACAACTGAAGTTTCCACTTACAATGATCTTTTCTTGCTTTTTACTTGTTTGTTAGAAAGCACAAACTCTTGGTTGTGTATAGCTTTAGCCTCAGTTCAGGTAGATCCACAGCTCCACAAATGCTGCTTGCAACATGTCACAGCCACATCACTGACCATTCTGTGCAGCTCCATCCGAGGCAACAAACTTATGTAAAAAAAGTGCATAACCTTCCTCGCCTCTCAAACAGTCTTCATCACTTCTTACTCTGCGTCGGGTGACAGCTGTATTCTGATCTCCATGATTACTTTTTGATGCTGCTCTGCTCCTATTGTATACGTGTGTGTGCGAGAGACAAAAAAAAGTCGGTGTGTATGTGTGTGGGTGTCTCCTCCTGACCGCCTGCAGATACCATTTAGGTTTGAAAAGTCCCCCAAGTTGCTGTTGGGGAAGCTGACTTGCCACAATAATAAATTTGCAGCAGGTAGCGGGGAATAGCAAGTGGCATGCAAATCCGTCTTGGTGTCCCTCTGGGGGCCTGGAACGCGCGGTGAGAAAATGAAGCCATGCTGTTCCTAACTCTGCCTCTCCTTCTCTCCTGTGCAGGCCTAAAGTTAATTTCAGCCGAGGGAGTGGAATGGGGTGGAGCCGGTCTCTTTTGCATGCAGACTTCCACTAGTGGCCGATGTGGACGAGATGGATACATGAGAGCATAGACTCACACTACCTATAGCTGACACTGGCCCTCCTGATTCATTATGACAGGCCAATCTTTATTAGCCCTGGCTGCGTGTTCAAAGCCTATCATGAAAAAAAAGTGAAGACGCTGAATTTTCCCTGCATGAATACAGCAGATTTATTATACAGCACCGCTTTCGGCCCGGCGTGTGGTGGCAGGTCATTATTGGCCTTGTGCCGTTGACAGATCTGGTTAGCGAGCGCTTATTTGATATCCGTGTTAGCCACCTGGATTGACAGATATCAGGACTTGGAGCCGTAGAGCAAACGATTATTTTACTCATAAGAGATTTGCTTTTCAGGACAATCCTGTGTACGCTGTCCCTGCTGATGGAGAGCACATGAACCAAACATTTCATTTTACTATTACAAGCAGATTTCCCAACAGTAAATGAATACAAGGCTGGACGGCAGAGTAATTCAATTACAGTGTGGCAGTGTGAGCTTGATTTTATTGCCTGTTCTGTGGTCTGTGCGCACAGCCACGGCTAAATGAACATGACAGCCGATGGTCATCTAGTCCTGTTGTTACAAGATAGCTGTTAGGCTGCTTCACTTAGGCCCTGGCGCCCCGGACTATTTATGAACCATAAAACAATATTGTAATTTTGTCAGAGGAATTCATATTTTGAATAATATTTGAGCTGGGATTGTAGAAACTCAACTATTACCAAGCTTCTATTGAACGCCCTAATGCCTTTTATGTTTTGGAACTAAGGCTATGTTCAGGGCTCACATGTTTTATATATTATTTATGGCCAGGTCAGCACTGGGACATTAACCTACAAAATAAAACACATCGAAAGATATCCCAAAGGGGTGCAAGGCTGTGTCTCAAAAGAGTTGAACTGCTGTAAAGGCAATGGCTTTTGGTCACGTAACCTCTGCAAGCCATAAAGAGAAAACCGCAGAGCAATAATTTCATGATAAAGCATATATATTTTTATTCCATACATACATACATACTACTGCAGACTCTTTGGATGTATGTACTGTGTAGATTTTAAATGACAATTTACTTAACACACGGGTCCTAGATTTTTTTCTGTTTTTTTATTTTACCAGCTAAGACACTTTGTACTGGACTAATGTTATTTACAAATTCCCTCAAGATGTCCTACAAGGAATCTCAAGTTAGTTTTTGTGCCTGTAAATCCCAAATACACCAAAAATGTTGCATGTAGTGAGTAAATTTGTCATAAATTAAAACACAAACAACAACTGAACTTGCATGTTTTCCTAAAACTTAACTTTAAGCTAATTGTTGATAAGAAAAATGTCAGCAACAATTAACAATAATATCAAGACTACTTTATGCCATTGACACACTGACTCAAAAACAGGATAGTAACCCATTCTAAAAGACCAACATTGTTATAAACATGAACTTTAATGTATGACTTGTACAAAAACACACTTAAGTGGTTGGTTAGTATCACTAAATGATAATTATTCAATCCTGTACACCTCAAATGTTGATATAATACAAGATTTTCTGTCAGTGCAAAGAAGTATAACACTATTCATGAATAATTATCATTACATTTATATAAGAAATATTGTCACATATAGGCAGTATGCATTACATGTTTTACTGAATGTTGGAATATAATGCTAAAAATCAACATAGCCAATATATTTTGTGATAAGCTAAAGCTACATTTATAGCCAACACATTTACAACACCAATACATGTTTTGGACTTTACATCAAAACATATTCCTAACAAGTAGGAATGCATAAGTCAACCTTGCAGCCAAACTCACAGCCAATACGACCATCACCACTAACTCTGTCCTCAGTCTTTCAAAAGCAATGCCTGTGTAAAATAAGTCTGTCCCGGGTATGACAGCTCGCCCCTCCACCCCGAATGAAGTCGGTTTTGAGCCTTCTCTTGGTGGATGGATGTACCGCGGTGTTTGGTGTTAGGCTCGAGGGTGTAAACTGTATTGATCATGGTCTTGTCTCATTTTTGTAAGCAGCAGACGGCATTTCACAGCGTGTTTGGGTGGCTTTTGATGCCCCCTGTCAAGCCTGCGCTGAAGCCTGTCTGAGACTATTTGACTAGATTCTGCTGGAGGTGGGAGGAGGAGCAGGAGGGAGGGGAGAGTTGGCATTAGTGACAATCGCCTCAGCCTTGGAATCAATTCGCTCTTGTTTACAGACCATTTCACAGCCCTTTACCTGTAACATCACTTGTGTCAGTCCCATTAATACCAGTGGATATATAATGCTTGGATTAGCATAATGGCTAAAGCGGGGTCCCGGATGGTGAACACACAGCAAATGTCAACATGTTCGCTTAGCCGAGCCAATTAGGAGGCTATTAGCAGGTCCGCTCGGCTGCGAACATCATCAAGAGTTTAAGGCCATTCCAGGGAGCAGCTCACAGACACGTTTGTTCCTGTGTTGTAATAGGCGGGGCACAGGAACTGAAATGTTAGTAAACAAAAGGTTGGCTCACACTCCCTTCATGTATATGGTATTTCTATGCGTAAGAAAGTAATATAGCATAGGATTTTCCATTTATTTTTTCTCCTTTCTCCAAAAACCTAAGCAAAAATCCAAATTTCTTGAGTTACAAAAATGTGTAAAATAGTATATGAGGGTAAATGCCAGGGAAGCAAGTGCCAATGCGCTATAATAAGTGTTGGAGTTGTAATGTTTTGTTCTCATTCAATAACGCTCTCACCAGGGTTATGCTCACATTAGATTAGGTCTGTTTTTGCAGTTGTTTGCAGTGATTAATTGACACAACATTTAATATTTTCACATATTGTTTCACTGTCATTTCTTTTAAATTCTAAATACTTCAACATGTACGAGAAATGTACTTCTTGAACCTCAGGCTTTGAAAAGAGTTGCACCACATTGTTAGATTGCAAGGTTATTCTGTATTTACAGCTATGTATGCCCAAATTTGCTTGGATAGTTAGTGTGAAGGTTCGCCCTGACCTACTATTTTGGCGACACGCATCTTAACACCTCACCAGTTGTTCAGACCCACTGTGAGTGCTTGCAGTACAGTAACTTGCCTCACAAACAGCTTACCATTCAGTTTCAAAATAGTGTTTTTCCACTATCCACACACAGCCCTGGGCACTCTTTAGAAAACTCAAACACAGTCCTCGTGTTACGTAAAAACCTTGAGAGTATTGTCACAAAACTGCAGTGCCAAGCAAGGCCAAGACTCAAGTCTTGTACAGAGAGACCACATATCAACTCAGCGGCCTTCAAGGAGCTGAGGACAGGACACAGAGTCAACTCTGGATCCACAGCCTGTGCAAAGGTGTACAGCACTAATACTACAGCTTCCTCCAAATTTAAATGGCTTGAATTTAGTTAGAAATTAATCAATAAATGCAAAACAAGGAACACAACAACCTCATCCTCAGATTTTTCAATGTATTGTAATATATAAAAAATAGATGGAGTGCATCAGTGGTCCATACACGCACTAATAAAGACTTTACATTTTTGATAATCAGTTGCTTGGACATTTTCCAGTATTGTAATATATAGCCACATAAGTATATTTTGGCTAACATTAACATATACACCATAAGTAATTTTAACATGCAATTAGGTTGCATTACAAATCTGCTAAAATTAATGGACTGTAACTTGATCAGCAAATTGTATCACAATTTGAAATCAAACCTTGGAACTATTAGGGGACAAACCTGGTTTATTATATTTAGATATTTATATATTTTTTGACATTATGAACAATGTGCAGTCAGAATAAACTATGTAAGTGTGATGCAGCTCATTTAGTTTTAGAACAGCATCAATATATTATGTAAATATTTACCTATGCAGCCCATCTCTGACTCTACGTATATCACACCTCCACATCCTTCATTGTTTCCCAGACTGATAAAATTCAAGCGAGTGTTCTCCCACAGACATTTTGCCCCATCCTTCTCCTGTTTTGACTCGTAACAAATGTTCCCAGGCCCGGTGGTCAGAGCGGTCGTCACGTCTGCATCAGGATTCGGCCCTCGCTGTCCGCCGCGGCCACTCGCCATGATAAGTCGCCCCGCCAGCCCTCGTATCGATCGGAGCTCCTCCAGGCTTACACACAGCCGAGGAGGGAGGTGACTGATTGTGTTTTACAGAGAACATTATTACTCCACTCAACGCAGGAGGGCTCGCTTTAGAATCTCCGAGAAGCGGCGAGGAATGGAGACGACCACCCAGTCCCAGAGTATATGACTTGACTCACTGAAGCGCTAAGTCCAATTTGAAAGCCAAATTGTGAGGCTTAGAACAAAAGGCAGAAAAAGAGAGAAATGGTTACAGTTTGTCCGGTGATTTTTCTCCCTTTAGTTGACTAGTCCATATAATACTGTCCTCGCATCTGCAGTGCTTTCTGTAAATTCATAAAAAGCGCTGAAACGAATTGCTTCTCTGGTACGTGATCAGCATTCTCTCTGGTTTTTTTTTGCACTCTTCAAGAAAACGCTAGTGTAGGTGCACATAATATAGTGCATTTTCTTTTAAGTTTCATCTCCCTATTGTCTGGGGTCGCTATATTAAACTCTTTGTGTGGTTAGCTTGTTTTTGAAAACTTGGATGCCCTTCCTACCACAAGTCTTATTACAACAATATTTCTGGGGATATGCTCAGTGTAGAACCTAAGCTGCAACTGCACATCAAGACATATTTGAGACTTTGCTGCAATTAAAAAAACATTTATAGTTCACTAGAAGGGCAGTTAATTTTTGGATTAGTAGTCACTGATTTATAAATAAAGTAAATTTGTTATTTAAAAAAAATGCAATTATTGTTTCTTTTTTCGAGTAATATGCAATAATAATAAGGCCAACATTGCTTTTTTCTTTTGCATAGATTTTAGAGTCCAGATAATGAATACAATCTATAAAAACTTGATCAGTTAATATAATTAGAGTGTTCTAGTCATAATTAGTTGATTATTTGTAGCAGCTCTACTTTGCAGCACATATTTTCAAAGGTTGATTATGCATGTACCTTTTCTGTTGACGAGTTGAACACTTGTTTCCATTCAGATCTTGTTCCACAAAATCTCATAGATTACTGGTCAGATCTGTAGAATATGCTAACATAATCACATTATGGATGAATGTTTCAGGTATAGCTTATAATATACAGTATTCATTATACAAATAGATCGACTGAGAGCAAATTCTACATAGGGATTATCGGTCGACGTCACTTTTCGTAGATGTAATTTCATAAAGATGCTGTCTGTCTAATTCGCTGGGGAAACTTCTTTGATTAAAAAAACAAATCAGGGTGAGAGCTAGCTCTTTCAATCAGATATGAACTGGTATGACAATCATCTTTTCTAGGCTTTTTTTTCACTTATCTGAATGTAACGTGTATGAGTCATAAAGACATATTTCATTCACAAATATTGATTTAGCAGCATTACTTTTGTTGTCACAAGACGATGAACTTGTAGTTAGCTGATAACTGCGCTGGCTGGTGTTGCTGCTACAGCTTGTGTCAATCAGCTATCTTTCTGCTATCGGTTGCGCTCATCCCCGTGTTGATAAACAAATGATCCCTCTATAGTTTACAACTATAGAACCTTTAACAGTGATTTAAAATTGACAAAAAAATTTGCCCAAGTAGAATCTCTTGTAGGATTATTTTTTCTCTGTAAATGTTGCTGTTAAAAAAGGGAGGGAATTAAATATATTTATTCTTCTTCTCACTCCTATTGAGCATGTGAACATTGAATGAGATAATACTGAAATGTAACCTATTTATTGTCCATATATCCTGTGATATCATCCTCAATAAAGCAAACTAAAACGAAGTTTTCTAACTGATGTCATAATCCAAACAGAAGACTGTCTGTAAGGGTTTCTGTTAATAAAAGGCTTTCTTGACCATGTTGGCCCTGAATAAAGCTTACATTCTCTTCAGTAACTAGAACCTAATAGACTCACACAGCTCGCTTATCAGCCAGGTGCAGTCTGAGGCTGCTGCCACTTAACTAGGAATTAAACATTTTTCCATGCTGCTGCCAGCGATTTAATTGATTGATGCTAAAAGTTTGCAAAATAAAAGGCTGGTGCGTTGGGCGGTGTATGTTGTCCATTGGCCACATCAGGCAGACAGCAGGCCTGGATGAGAAGTGGCAGCTCACATTTCAGCCCCTGTCAGGCCAGTCAGTGCAGGCGTATGCTCCTTCACATGGAGAGCAGCGGCTGAAAGACACATGTACTCCAAATAAGGGAATCAATACAACACTTAATGAACAATTAGGAGAACAGCTGTAGGCCTGTCACACGCCCATCTGTACGCATGGGCAGAGAGAGAGCCATGGCTGCAGGATATGCTCGACCCGCTGAGCTCACAGCAACACCTCATCCTCTGCAGCCTCAGCTCCCATTAACACGAGAAGTGGCTAAAGATATGGAAATGGCACAGGACATCCTTCAGGCTTGTGTCAGGGGAGGGGAATCGATAAATTTGGCAATTCATGGCATTTAATTAAAATGGCTGCCGCAAGCTAGGCAGTTTGTTTTTCTGTGGGGGACACAGGCCGGCGTTTATTGCTCAAATGAATACATAAGCGTATTCATAAGCACTGCGTATATTAAATCCACCTCACTCTTTGAGACAGGGCCTTTCAACTTTGAACAGTGAGCGAACGCCCGGACAGATGAAATTAATATCTCTACCTCTCCCCCAGTGACTTTGAACGTATTCTTGATGCATAAAGAGATATCCTCCTCAAGCAGAGTGCTGACAAATGAACGTGGAGCGCAGTCAGCTCTCCTGATTTGCCTGTCTGTGACAGTGGCGACCTTATGTGCCAGTCAGCACGAAAAATAGTCAACAGTAAACGTACACTGACATGTGTTGGATAGATCGCTTCAGCCTTCATCCAGGCATCTGACGTTTTTACTTGTACACCAGCAGGCTTTGACAGACAGCCAATATGATCTTCAGTGCACAGGGATGTGGGACTGTACAGGAGATAATACTCATAATTAACCTTGTAAAGACTGTCCGTGGTTCTTTATTAACACTTCATTTAAAGAAGAACAACCCCGGGTGAGTTTTGCTCAGCTTCTGCTCTCTCAACAGCTCTAATGGATTACATAGGAATCCATTATGCATCCCACACCAGAACAAAGTAGGGCCTGAGACCTGCTAAAAATATATATTTTTAGTACTGAAAATTAATGTGTTCATGCAAGCCACTGAATCATTTTAAATGTTCTTTTTTACTATATTAGGTATATGTGTTGAAAAGACCTATATTTCAATGAGGCAGGGCCCGTGGTAAGAGAGTAATGGGCGTGCTAATTTATTCATGACTTTAGCTGTGTCCTTTTCTGTTTTCCTTTTGTTAGTAAGAATGTTTATCAAGCCTATGTTTTGTTTTCAAAGACATAGTTTTTTATGTTAGTCAAACATTTTAACACATTTGGATGAGATTGAGTCCTGCAGTTCGGTTGTTAAACTCTAGCATATGTGAATAACAATAAAGTTGTCAGTGTAAACAGTAAAAAACTGATCCTGGTTAAATCTCAAAACTGAGGTCAAATATGTTGTTGTAGCTTTCTGTACATCTTCTGTCTGTACATGTGAAGAATCAGCACTAAGCCTTATTGCAGAACTTTCTCCCCTCTCCTCCGACACTGACTCCATTGTGCCACTCAGCAGACTGCCGTTTTAATATTTGCCTTGGACAATGGACCACTCATTGTCCACTCAAGAGGTTCAAAATACAGAATGATTATCAGGTGTATAATTTTTTACCATTCTAATTTCTGGGGTATTAAAAGGTTAGATTGCACCATTAGGTTGACTGTGAGCACAGGTGCTGATTAAGTTGATTCACAGAGGCAATTACAGCCAGATCCCCTTTAATTACTGTGGGTTTTATTGCAACTGCATGGTAATGGTGCACAGGGCCTGCAGGAGTTTGGGATGAGGATGGGGTTACAGACTGGCTCAGATAGACACAGATCTATAAGAAGGAGGAGAGCTTCCATTCCACATGCAGAGCACAGACATGGCCTTTTATCTGTTTGGAGAATATCACGCAGGATCTAATTAAATTCTGGCGCTCTTACATTAATTATGATTTTCTATATGTAACCCCAACTGCAGCTACCATTAGCCAAGTTGTAATATTGTTTTATCTAACAGTGCAAGTCAAGTTATCCTCTTTTTATGTGTGATGAAATGTGTGTGAAATTTAAATTTAAAAGGTCATGTGGCTCACAAATACATCTAGCTCTTCTTACGTCTGTAAAACACACAAGTAATGACACAACTGGAAACATTACAATGCATTGCATGACCAAGTCAAGTGAACAGAAAAAAATATCTTTAAGAGTTTGTTAGTGTTTTATTAACTCAATGTCCTAATATTATTATAAATTAACATCTCCAAAACAAGATACAGTCCATTCTTTACATTCTTCAAATTATTTTAAAGAAATCTTTTATTTCCTTTTTGTTCTGTGCGTTTTTGTGTGAAAACATTTTTGGGATGCAAAATATTTTCCCTTGATTGCTTGCCTACAGGGTTGCCAAATTTTCAGAGAACAAGCGACAAGCCTTTGAAAAAAAAAACAAAAAACAAGCAACCTCAGCCCCTCAATAAAAAAAAAAATCTATTTATTTATAAAAAATAATCAATTTATTAAACAAAGCAGAAAGTTACTGATTTTCAATATTTTAAATAGTACTTGATCACTAGTAAAGACTTTAAAGAATGAAAATATGCTAAAAGTCCATATTTCTTTCATTTGTGAATATATTTCGTGAATCAGGCCTGGAAAATGGCAAGAAATCCCCTTGTTTTTGACGTCAAAGTGCCTCTCAGGAGCAAGCCCCAAAAAAGCGACTTCTCAACAAAAGAAGCCCAAAGTCGCTATAAAGAAGCAGACTTGGCAACTCTGCTTGCCTGGCCTCCATTCTAATCTTCTATATTACCAACACTTTCTTCCAGAATTGAAATGAATGTGGGAATGGCTGGCCAGGCTTCTTGGTTGCACTTTGAAAGTGACAAATGTAGGTTGTAGGTTTGGGCCCACTGTGAGAAGTTACTTGTTATTGAAACTCTTATACTTTTTTGAATATATGTAATTATTTGTATACCTCCCTTGTTCTTTTGTTGTATATTTCAATTTCAAGTGAAGCTCAAGGAAATAATTGAATAAAGTACAATTGTCATCAAAATACATCTACCAAAGCAGAAGCCAAAACAATCTTTATCACAAAAAATAAAAGAAGAGATAAAAAACAGACAATGTTCTTACATAGGCTTACATTAGTTTTGTTTATTTACTGAAAAGGTTTGATTTGGTAATGTTTTAGTAGGTGATGTGCCACAGTATATTTTCAACTGAAAAAGTATGCTTTGACAGGAAAGAAGTCAAAAACACTGTACTAGCCTGTACTCATACATTCATTCAACTCAACCCCGCATAGGCGCTTCAGAAACTGTGCAAAACTTACTATCTGGCATAGACAGATGTTAGTAGCGACTGTCCAAGGCGTAGCTGGGACTAGTGGTGTGTGTGAATGATCCCACCCTGAATTCATAGCATGTCCTGCCGCACACAGATACACTGGGAGACAGGCTGACACTCGGCTCGCCTCCGCCCGCAGAGGAGAGCCGACAGCTACAGCGCAGCCAATATCCCTTGCTTTCAGCCCGGCCGCCTGCTCCGGATGCATCTGGTTAGTAAAAGCTGACAGAGGGTTGGCCATGCCTCACAGGAGAGCAGAATGAGGAATTTCGGCGTTCCTCCACGTCACCCTTTGAGATGGTACACCCCCCTCCTCCTCACCCAAGGGCCCGCACACTAACACAAGCTGAGGTGTGCTGCTAAGATGGGCTGTCACCTCGAATGGAAATGGAAAGAGGCACCCACATCCGTTATCTAAATGTTAACTCCGATGCCCTTCTTGTTGTCACAGGCGGGCGAGGTTAGCCAACACCGGGCCAGGAGCTTTGCTTTGGGCCCCTGCCACTGTGCACTCCTGCAGGAGGGCAAACACAGACAGGAGCTGCAGAGGAGTGTGTGGGGTAGTAAGAGACACAAATACCTGGACCTGCTGCTGCTACCATAATACTAGTTCTACTAATATACAGTATTTGATTGTCTATATTGACCCTATTTTGTCCCGCCCACTTTTCTAGGATTTGCACTTCCTGTTTAGCTCTGTTACGGTAGTTTACATGTTTGTCTATCTGTCTTGTGGGGCAATTTCAAACATTTGTAATGACAGTTAAAATAAAACCATCATCTGAAGTCTACAGGCTAAATGCAGCTAAACAGGAAGTACAAATCCTAGAAAAGTGGGCGGGACAAAATAGGGTATGGTTTTTAGTATACTTTTGATTAAGTTATTCAGTGATGTAAGACAGAGAAGCGTTGCATCTCATATTAGTAATACTTAATCTCTTTTTAGAAGTTTTAGTACACTTTTGTTTAATTCAATCGATCTTTAGGAAAATGTTTTTTTGCCAGGACCTCTTGACTAAAGTTTGCTATGAAAAAAAACTGGACCTCGACACATATGGGTTATAACAAAAGGATAATTAAACAAATAAATAAAAAGCATTGAATGAATCACAAAAATGCAGTTACTTATAGGCTCATGGTTATAAGTGAATTTGTTTGTTGTCTTGTTTTACAAGATTAAAAGCAAGGCTTTTTCTTTTTTGTTTTAAGCTACACTGTAAACCTATAATTGTTCAAAATTACAGTGTGTCTTCAGGGGAATGAACACTTTAGAGGCTATGTTCTGTGTTGCACAACAAATGCCCAAAATAAACAATATTTACCTAATATTTAAATGTCTAATTTTAGGAAAGAGTGTGAATATTTAGATTTGGCTATAATAATTTTGTGACTGAATGTATATCTCTGTATGGTATTAATAACACTATCCATGTCACAAGGAAAGCAGTTTTGGTAGTTGTAAAAATATATTCTCTGGCTTGAATTTGCAGGGTGTGAAAGTTGGGGAACCTTTGACCCAGTCCAGTGCAGGTCACGTTCACGGGGAGGGCGCTGTCCCTCGTGGTGCAGATTAATCACAGCACCCCTGACGTGAGCCTGGCCGGGGCCCAGGGTGGCTGTGCCTGGCATGCGGCCCCTCCACACTCCTGCGGGACAGAAGAGCATGAGTCTGTGGGGGAGCGGCCCGCTGAGCAGACGACTGGAGACAAGTGGACAGTTGCGTGGACAGACTCGAGGCTGGGTCCTGTGGGTGCAGTATTTACGCTCTGACTGTGGGTGGAGGACCGGGATATATTTAGGTGCTCTGAGATATCACGCTGAGATGAGATTTCAAAGTGGAGTACCTGTTTGAAGATGCGTGGCATTCCAGAAGGGTGGGCAAGGGCTACGACGCATAAATCTGACAGACCTGCACCTGGTGTGAAGACAGGGAGGCACAGTGACGCCTGCCATTTAGGAAGACTTTCACTGTCCCTGCACATGTGGAAACTACACTGGATCATTTACACACTGATCAAATTATAAACTTTTATATAGGTCATATATTATTAGAACTGTTTACTTATTTATTTATACACACACAGGAGTACTAATATTAACAAAAAAATATTATACCCGAGCATCCTAACAATAGTCTGATATTCTGTAGTTCCAAGAAATATGCTAAAGCAGTTATATTTATTAGTTGAGGTGTAATAACAAGACAAATGCTAACTGTCTTTAAAGTTAACATAACTTACAGAAATTTCAGATATTTTTCTTCAGTCTGGTCTTTATGTAACTTTTAATTTTTTAACTTGGAAAAAAATCATATACAATATTATCTACCTTTCTTTATTTTGTAAAGGTTTCTTTATTCAGTGTTTTTTTTTTTTTTTTTTGCAAACAATGGAAAGGAGTACAGTTAATAATTATATATGAAAACAACATGACTGGAGTCTTAATGTAACAACTCTACAAAATTTTAACAACTTTAATGTAAAAAATAAAATGATATGAAATAAAATATGTTAATAATAACATACTTGTAGCATCAGTTCAAAACGTATCTGACCTTAATGAATTCAGCTTTATTCATTTATGTGGGACAGAAACTATTTTGTGGCATTTGCTCTTCCATGTTTCCAGCGCCTCTCACATCACTGCTGCTGATGCGTGGACATATTTGTTATGGGCTCATTTTGTAAACCCATTTCCCCAGAGTCTGACTCATTAATCAAATATTCATATGTCCTTTGTAAATACATGGAGAACACAGGCTTTCAGAAACGCATGCCCTCTAGCACAAATGTCCTTTCATGTTTCCCTCCAAAATCCCCAAATCTCTCTGTAAGCTTTTCTCTCATCTATGAAACTATTAATCCACTTCCTTCCCATCTTTTAAAACTCAAGAATGTCTTTGGCTTGTGCATAATTGATGTTCCCGCGCTGTCCACACCTCAAACAGCCCCTGATAAACATACACATGAGCTTGGGGGGTATAAACCATGTCTTTATGCGCACTGTGTTGTTGCATCTCCATGGTACAAGCAGAACAGATGTGGGATTCTTCTGCCCTTCTGTCCGGCCGTCTTCACCCTTGGCCCCGGCTTCCACAAAACAGACTCAGTTCCTCCGTTTGAAAAGAAGAATTTGTATTGTACATGAAAACAGTGGGACATAGCTGGAGCGAAGGGCCAACAGACATTATCCATGGTAACGGCAGCATCACACACAAGGATATTTTCTTTTCGTTCGCACAGGAATACAACTGCCGCCAGTGTCAGCAGGTCACACTATTTCCGTCCCTGGTTAATGGGCTGTAGAGATGGTTAGCACGTCCGATTAGTTTTAATCTGCTACATTTGACTGCGAGAGAAGAGATTGAATACATTTCAACACACCACTGAGGTTAGGAACCACAATTGGAAAAAGCCAAAACAAAAGAAGTGTTTGCAGCAAATCCATAATGTGAAATTGACTTTGAAATTGTTTAAAAACACGAGCAAAAGAAAAACTCGCTCACTTTATGACAGATAATTGTTTTATTAAATTATAAAAACATAATTGTACATATTAACGTTTAATTATCAAACGGATTTCTGAAATGATAGTGATCGACAAAAACTCTAACATTATCTTCATCATCAACTTGCAAATCAAGTGCTCAAGATTAATAAATAAAAAAAAAAGAATGATGTTTCTAAAAAGAAGAAACGCTGGTGGCTATATGTTCAATGGCAACATACAAAAATACACATTTACTTATACTATACTAGAATCTATACATGTTGTATATATAATTTTAGTCACTAACGTCTTATTATATTGCCATATATAACTGAACTATGTCTGTTCTTGTTAGTTATGACCAAACAACTTTGGACGTCAAATAAGAAATCACTGCAAATTGAACTAACACTTACGTGAGGAATGACATTACAAATCAGTGTTTCTCCTTGGTTTATTGGATAGGAGGACTGGTTCAGCCGCGTACAAGTTATATAGGAAAACTATAAGTCTATGTGTTATAGATTTATAATTATAGGCTATTTTAATGCTATTTAAAGCAGCTAAACTGTTATGGAACATTATATAATTATATTTAGGACAGTAAAACATGAAATTGTCAAACTGAATAAATTCTGTGATGAGGCAGAATGATGGGCTGTCTACCCTGATGTTAACAGAGTAGACGACCAATAGAATTATAGGAGAAACACTATTAATTGTAGCCAATGAAATATCTTTATCCAATATCATAGCACAAAAAAATAATAATGCAGTGTGGTGACTAAAATATATGGCAATAGTTTTAAATAAAGTCCAATGTGTCGAGCTGCGTGTATTCAGTTGTAGGAAGTTTCTCATCAGTAGTTTGAGTGTGTCAGAGCAGCACAAAGTCGCCTGTAGTTGTGACTGTCCGGCGGATGAAGGGCCACTCTCTTTTTTCGGGGGTCAGACTGCCCGATAGGTCGTAATCTCTGCTGTGACCTTGGATAATGGTGAATACTGGGTACTTCTCTTTGGCTGAAGGCTGCAGCAGCTGGGAAACAAGAGAATGACAGGACTTATATCAAATAACGCTTTTTGAAAATAACTTTGGGTAAAAAAAAAAAAAATGAAGACAAAATATTAGAAGAGAGAAGTAACAAGAACATAAAAGGCACAGATTATTCACTATCTATTAGTTTTTAATCCTGTTCTAACATGCTTCCTCATCCAAAAACAACTAAAGTTTCATCTATGAGATATTTTTTTTGTTCCTCTATGAGCCTCAAAAAAAACTCTGTCCTGAATGTTCCTGATCTGTGATGTTTTAGATCAATCTCTGAGCTATGCTGCACTGTTTTTAAGTCCATGAACCATCCACACTCTCTTGAGCATTTCTGCAGCATTCTGTTATGAGGCAAGATCAATTAGATTGCTTCACCTGTACATTTTCTTTGCAGCCAACAAATGGAGCGCTAACTAAATTTTTGATGTGGGAAACACGTGATTATCATATGTGCTTTACTACACTTTTTATTGGTTCTGGTGCCTGGGATTCCAAAGTGTGGGTGCATTGTTCCTCTTTGTAGGACAGGAACAATGCAAAAATCATGATATTTGCATTTCAAAATCTTAAAAAAGGCATCTGAATTGGAAAAAACATCAGATCCCGATTTATTTGATTTCTATTAAAGGTGGGGTCACTGAGTTTTGCTCTGCAAACACGATTCAGGTTTGAAATGTGACAGCTTTCATTCATAAATGTTTCGGCACATGGTCAATATCAATGTATTCATTTTAGTTGCAATTACGGCTTAAAAACTCCTTTTACAAACAACAAAGTGTAACTGGAGTGGACCACCCAAGCTCAGCCAATCAGAACGCTGCTTTTGACTCCAGATGGGAACTAAAATGTAATATTATTTAGTTTTGACTGTACTCAGTGGTCAAAATTTTTTACAAAGTGCTCCATCTATCTTATACATTTTAGTGAAAAGTACAAAGTTTACTTATTCCAACTAAAAAGTTAGCTACCCCAGCTTTTATAGTTGTTGTTTACTGGTTTAAATTCTACATTTGTTACTTTCTTTACAAAAAAAAAAAAAGTTGACAAAAGATTTTATGCTGCTCATATAAGTACATTATCCTTCTAAGTAAATAAAGAAAAATAAGGTAATAAAAAATAAAGTTAGTTCAGAGCACATTTAAATTGGGGAAATAACTACAATGCCTTTGCTAATGTTTGAACCTGACCTGGAGCTGAAAAATAGTTTTAGTTTATTTGATCCTGGCTTTTCATCCAAATTTAATTGAGGTTTTGTGTGCAAGTGTGAACAGACTTGGTAGTTTCCAGCCTGAGCAATGTCACGAAGAAAGGCCTATTCGTGGCTAAATGATGCCACCTACTGGTTACTCTTTAGATTACAGATTTAAATAAATACTAGACCACTTTCAGTCCTGAGTCACAAGATCTTTTTGGTTGATAACATACCACATCTCGTTTCAAATTCTGACCTTGCAAAAAGAAAAACGTGGTTTGTAAAAGGCGAATGATATCTAAAATTTCAATTATAGAAGATTCCATTTAATCCCTGTGTTGATTTGTAAACACATTTTTAAGGCACAAAATTTACAAATCAAGACAGTGTAATTTAATGTACCTTAGGCATGTACTGACATATTTCTCAACAAAAAAAACAAGTAAATGTCTATATATACCTTGGTCAGCTCTTGACTGATTCGCTCAAAGTCTTTGGCGCTTTTGGAGTAAAAGCCAACAGTGCAGCTTGGGTCCATTTTACTGAAAAGCATCTTCTTTGGCGATGGACAGTGAAAGGACTAAAAGAGACACAAGTGTAAAATTTAAGACGCAAAATAGTGAACAGCTATTAAAATTCAGTTTTGCAAAACAACAAAAACAACAGGGTCATTATTATATCAAAAAGAAAAAAAAAGAATGCATATTTTAAAGTTTTCTTCCATTTTTTCCCCACACTTTCGTTGTACTTTTTCTATACAGTATTTAGATGCCTTCAATCGCAATATACTAACTTTGATAAGTGGTTGTTGACCTTGGTAGCACTTCTATATAATAATGCTACATATAATAACTACGGAAGCTCAGTACTGTCAATCTCTACTTATTTTTTCCAGCTGTATCACGAAATTTCATGATAACCATCAGTAATAACGTGATACTATCAGGTAATAACGTGTTACTATCAGTAATAACTTGATATGAAAAAAAAAAAAAAATTATCACGTAAAAACGTGATAGTATCATGTGTGATACCAAAAAAATAAAATAAATAAAAAATAAACATTTTGGAGTATCTGTTATTACGTGATAGTAGTACGAAATTTATGATACCTGATAGTTATCATAAAATTTCGTGATACAGCTGGAAAAAAATAAAGTAGAGATTGGCAGTACTGAGCTTATGTAAATAACTACAAACAACTACAGAACATTTGTAAAGCATGAACAAATACTGAATTCATAATGAACAATTACTTACATTCCATATGACAGATTATCACATTTTCTAACTTTGTCTTAGTTTTGTGTCATTGCGGTAAATATTCATCATAGTTTTAGAGCAATTACACAAACTATGAAGAAACTGTAATTTGAGTCCGAGAAAAGTGGAGTTTAAACAATCATTTTGCAAAATTCTACAGAAATTATTTGTGAAGTCATAGCTGTCATTTATGTGGATTCCTATACTTACAATGTGGTTGCTAGGTAACAGTTGTGGAATTACCTCTACATAGGTCATATTTGCTGGACAAAAGACAATCATAAGCCTCATCAAAATAGCCTAATTGGGTGAAACAAGCAAAATGTTTAGTGACACCTTAATTATAATCATGTTTACTATGTTTTATCAAAAATGCAGCGTAAATTGTTAAGTCAGGATTAATGAATCAGAGTAACAACTTAATTATCCTAATTTTTGCAGTATTGAGTGCAGCAGAATATAAGATGCACCAAAAAAAAAAGAGTATGGAGTATGTAGGAAGCATTTGTATAATCTAGCCGCAGAGTTCAAAGATTGCGCAAAAAATTGTAGCTAATAGTCTGGAAGTTACAGTAATAATTTAAAATCTTTATTACGTAGTTACTTAGCCTGGTTGCCACGAATTAAGTGTTTGCTCATTTGCATGTCTTTGACTAATTAGGATGTATTATCAAAGTATTATTATAAAATATTCTATTATATTTTTTAGTTAGAACTGATCAAAAACCCTCAAAAGGGAACCAAGAAACAGGAAGTAAAAACCTACAACATCGTGGCAACATAGTCTCTTTTTTCATAATGACAGTATCCCTCTTATGTGTCAACTTTACATCAAATACATAAATCGACTCAAAGCAGCTCACATTGCCAAAGATTTGCACCTTAAGTGTTACAGAACTGATTGCATTCACATTAGGAGAGCGGCCCCAGTCAGCTCGTCTGTGTACGCCCGCATTACCTGCAGAGGGAAATCGCTGGTGCTGACATCCACAAAAGACTGACAGTAATGAGGATCCATGTAAATCAAGCTGTCGTCTGCAAGGACAAAACAAAAGACAAGTTATTCAAAAACATCCGATTATTACCAAAACGCGCTCGCTCCAATTTCTATGCAGAGTAGCTCAAAGTCACCTGCTCAGCTTAATGTTAGGCTTGTGTGCGTCAAATATGCCTCCCAGAAGGTTGTTGCTTTTTAATATCCAGCAGGGTGGATTAGAATCTGCATAATCGGACGCACACGCACACTTACAGTCAAAAGAAAAGAGGCTGTCGTTTAATTTTTGTGCTGGGGGAATTACTTTTACAAACACGCAATTACAATCCAGCATTTGCATATGATAAATGCCTTGCCGAGCGGCTCCTTGGCAGTGAGAATGTATTGCTTGTCATTTAGACATCATCCACCACTGTATTTCAAATTGGTAAAATGTAAATGCGTAAATATTGACTGCCAAGATGTACAACTGAAGGTTCCTGCTGGCTCCTGAAGGTGATGGAGAGTAGCTCACTTTGGGGACTGGATTAAATTTAATGCATGCTTCCTATGGAAATCAATTACACCTCACAACTTGGCGGTTTACTTGTGATGAATGGGCAATGCTTTGATGGGTCAGGAGGAATAAAGTAAGCCCTGCTTCACTTGCACCCGGCTCCACTCCTCTCGTTTTCCCACACACAAACAGGAATACATTAACTTACTTTGTCTTCTGGGATAAGAAGGGTATATTATGCAAAATCATCTGTTATTCATACCAGCTCTCTCTTTGTCTTTCTCGGTTTCCATTATAGCAGCTCTAACCTTGAAATCCGACGATGTAGCAGGCCTGTTTGGGCTTTCCACCAATGATGCCGAGGCAGTAATCCAGGCTTAGAAGGTTCTGAACAAAACACAAAAGACACATGCTTAAATGGACTTTTCTTTCTACAGGTAAATTAGAGATTTTATATAACGTAATTATATAACACAGAATGAATATTACATTAAAGTTTCATATAAGCACTTGTAATTCTGTTGTACATCAATTTACAGAATAAGTCTCATAATATTTTATTTGCAAATAGACATGTAATTTATGACTATTTAGAGGTCAACTAGATAAACTAGTTAAATATTTAATTGGTTAAAGACCACTACTCAAACTATTCTATATTGAGATTTAAAGCCCAGGTGACAGATTATAAATTTTTTCTTGTTTTGACTTAATTTGGTTTGATAGTCTTTGTGGTCAATATTTATTATTGTTTAACAGCAGTTAAGTTGTAATTTTTAAAGAAATTGACAAATATAGTTTGAAAATTATAGGAAGTAATCTGAGTTCTAAAACAGAATTCCTCTACATGTCATAAAAAAGCGCCAAAATGGAAAGACAATTTACACACAACTGACGCAGTTTCCAATCATTTAATACAATTGAAGTGTTACAAACTATTGTCATTTGTCAAATCATATAATCTGTGTCACTTGTGTGGTTTTAGCCAACATTTAGGATTAAAAATGTACTTCTTGTTCATAAATGATGACATCACGCTAGGAGCTGCCTAGCGACCATGAATTTACTTATGCATAAATATATACTAGAACGCACAAAGTTTTGTTTAATTTACATTTACAGGCTCATATAAGTTAGCTTCTTGTCTTCTCTCTGCTCTCTTTCCTGTTATTTTGAACATATTTTTAAACTTTTTTTCCCCCAAACTTGTCCTTAAGTCATGTAAAGACATAATTTATGTTTACAATTAGTATTCATTTACCAAATTAATTTAGAATTGGAAAATTTCAATAACTCGTCATATGCACTTAAAGGCTAGGTAAAGATTATCGGTAACGTTTCATAATAAGGGACATGAATTCATTGATTATCATCATGAGTTCATGAGGAATTAATGCATGAATTCATGAGGAATTCATGATGTATTCATGCATTAGTTCACCATGACTCATCATGAACTATCATGAATTCACCATGAATTAACATGAATTCCAGTGGTTTCATGAATGAATTCATTCATGAATTCCACCATGAATTCATCTAATGAACTAACATGGAAATCATGTTAGTTAACCATGACTTTTAAACCTACTATGAATACAAGGAATTCACATGAACAAGAGATATTTAAACCAAAAACATGAATTCATCATGACTTTTGAAAGTCATGCATGAACATCATGAGTCATCATGAGTTCATCATGAATTTCTTTCACACAAAAAAAAGGGAATCTAGCCTTATAGTAAAACTTAGTTGTCAAGAACTTTTTGTGAACTCATGATAAACTCATGATGAACTCATGATGAACTCATGATGAATTCACCATTATTTTGTACTTTGTGCTGCATTTGAGCTTGTTTTTGTGCTTTAAATACAAATTCAAGGCTTCCTTTATAGCACCATTAGTTAGGATTAGAAACAGCACAATTATAAGCCAATGGGTAGGTACAGCAATTCTGTGACATTAGCACTAAAAATGTTTTCAGTGACAGAACAAAGTAATTCAATAGTGGCACAATTTATGAGTCAAACTGTGGTTTATTGAAATGGTCTGCACCGTCTCATCTACAGCCTGTCCGTCCATGGGAGTGAATCTCTCCTTCACTGTGGTTCTCCTCGAGGTCTCTTCTTTTTTTTCCTTGCTGAGAAGGAGGGTCTAAGGACAGGGGATGCTCTGGGACAATTATCCATCTGCGTGTTTGCTGTTGGACATTCCACCTCTGTATTTCTAAATGACCATTTCTGATGTTCTAATGCATCTGTTGGTATTGACCAAACGTTTCTGACAGTTGTGTTTTCTAAAGCAACAATCATGTGAAGTCTTCTGAGATAACTGTTCTTGTGATTTTTGACCACAGGTGTCCATTATTACTACTATTACCCTTACCTATCAAGACTAAGGGAATAAGCTCAAATTTAATCGTTTACTTAGCCTCTCAAACTGCGTATACAGATTAAAAAAAAAATATATATTTTTTTTCTGTGTTGGCACAGGCCAAAAGAAGGCCAGTTTACAACCTAAATTTCCTGAGCTGAAAGGGGTCCCACCACACTGCTTGTCTTCATGAAGGTATTATCGCTTTTCCTGAATTTCTCAAAACTATTACAAATCTCTATGCTTCATGAAACAGAAATAATTTGATAAAGTGGACATTTAAACAGTAACACAACTCCACAGATCTGATTTCCAAGTAACTTTCCCTGTAACAGTCTGTTAGCAATAAAATTTTATTTTATAGCCAAAAATCACAACTATCTCAGAAGACTTCACATGACTGTTGCTTTAGAAAACACAATTGTCAGAAACATTTGGTCAATACCAGCAGATGCATTAGAACATCAGAAATGGTCTTTTAGAAATAGAGTTGGAATGTCCAACAACGAACACACAGATGGATAATTGTCCCAGAGCATCCCCTGTCCTTAGACCCTCCTTCTCGGCAAGGAAAAACTCAAAACCTGGTGGGAGAAGAAGAGACCTCGAGGAGAACCACAGTGAAGGAGAGATTCACTCCCATGGACGGACAGGCTGTAGATGAGACGGTGCAGACCATTTTAATAAACCACAGTTTGACTCATAAATTGTGCCACTGTTGAATTACTTTGTTGTGTCACTGAAAACATTTTTAGTGCTAATGTCACAGAATTGCTGTACCTACCCATTTGGGTTATAATTGTGCTGTTTCTAATCCTAACTAATGGTGCTATAAAGGAAGCCTTGAATTTGTATTTAAAAACACAAAAACAAGCACAAATGCAGCACAAAGTACTAAATAATGGTGAATTCATCATGAGTTCATCATGAGTTCATCATGAGTTTATCATGAGTTCACAAAAAGTTCTTGACAACTAAGTTTTACTATAAGGCTAGATTCCCTTTTTTTTGTGTGAAAGAAATTCATGATGAACTCATGATGACTCATGATGTTCATGCATGACTTTCAAAAGTCATGATGAATTCATGTTTTTGGTTTAAATATCTCTTGTTCATGTGAATTCCTTGTATTCATAGTAGGTTTAAAAGTCATGGTTAACTAACATGATTTCCATGTTAGTTCATTAGATGAATTCATGGTGGAATTCATGAATGAATTCATTCATGAAACCACTGGAATTCATGTTAATTCATGGTGAATTCATGATAGTTCATGATGAGTCATGGTGAACTAATGCATGAATACATCATGAATTCCTCATGAATTCATGCATTAATTCCTCATGAACTCATGATGATAATCAATGAATTCATGTCCCTTATTATGAAACGTTACCAGATTATCAATCAAAATGTATTATGAAAATGTTAAATGTTTAAAACTTATTAAGACTATTATTACATTCTTATTTAATTAAGCTGCTACACGGGCTAGAAAAAAAAGAAAAAATGTATGTGTTTTAAAGTTCGTTTATAATTATTCTGATTATCAAAATAGAATTATAGTAATAACAACTGTCAAAATACTCTAATGATGAAACGTTACAATTGTTTCATTACTGTTGAAATCTTAGTAGTACATGTGGAAATAGAATAAATCTTTTATTTATTGTCCTCATGGGGAAATTTGTCTTCACAACTGTAAATACACGAGGAATACCATGATTCCACGTGCACAGGAAAACTCTACATACGACATTTAATAGAACATAGAACAAAAAAATGCCATGAATCTTTTGTATTTACATTTACATGAATGTTTTAATTACCACAATCTATTCTCTACCTTGACAAAGTTGATGTAGTCAGGATTGGTCTTCTCTCCTCCGAGCCGCACAGGTATTAGGAGAATGACTGCGCGGCTGTCCGGTTGGTCAGTACAGGACGGTTCATCATGTGGTGGACGAGGGCCCTCAGATTTACCCTCAGAGTCTGGCCCTGCTCCTGATGCCCTGTGGCTGTCCATGACATCTGCAGTGTACACTGTGGACGATCAATAATAGCAGAGGTCAGACTGGGGCCATTTGTCTGTGCATATACTACCAGTCTAAAAATAGAACATGTAGCCTTCAGGCCATATTTGCTTTTTTCTTTATAGTCTGCAGTTATAGATTATTGCACCTTTATTTTGTATTTGTGCAGAGAAGTTGTGTAAACAGTTGTTGCTGGAATTATAATTTAGATAATTTAGTTATATTATTCATTTATTTTGCTGGATAATTTTAAACTTAGGCTTTTGATGTCAATTTTGTGGAAACCGTCTAACATCGCATCACTGGGGTTCGTTCACTTCAAAGGAGGCGGGGACGTATTAAATTTAACCAATCACTGCTTTTTGGTTGTTTTGTCGTCGACCAAAAAGCAAAATAGAGCATAAACGTTGCCAAAATAGCGCATAAACATGTACAATGTACAAAGGTACAATATAATTTTCTAAGTTAAAATTTGAAATAAAATCGAAAGAGGAGAACACATGCCATCTCAACTCGGGTTGGTTCTGACCAACACATTCACTCCTTCTCACTGATTCGGCGACCGTACTTCCTGCTTTTTGAGAACTGTCAGCAGTCCTGCCATACCTGACCTAGTAGCTGGAGTGAAATGAAAACGAGTGGGCACTAGGTGGCGCCAGCCTGACTAACCTTAAAGGGGCTGGTGGCAGACTTGATTAGAGTTACACAGTGAATCTTTGCCACACACATATTATGCACTCTTAGTACTCTTATTGTTCTTTAAGGAGGCTCTTGAGTACATTTGGCTTCATCCATCTAGTGACAAAGATAATTATAATGACAAACATGAAATTACTCTAATCAAAAAGTAACCAATTATGCATACAGGTCAGTATTAGAAGTGTGTCCAATATGCAGCTTTTTAAGCATCAACAGGCTCATATTTCATACCTGTGCAATCCTGGGACACATACGCTGATATTCCAGACAAGATTGGATCAACTGCTTCTTCAACAGCTTTCCTAGAACATAGATTTTGGAAATTTAAATTAGAAAAAAGTTCAAAAACTCATAATGTGTGCAACTCAAATAATTTACAGTATGCTACATATTTGGAAAACATAGCTCTAATTTACAGTCAAAACACTAAAATTTACAGCTATTTTGAAGTGTCGGAGATGTTGTATTGTGACTTACTTGAGGATGTGTGCCACCACTGCCGGGCCATACCAATCTCCAGCTTGTCTCCCCATCACCAAACCGAACTGGACAAGTCTGTGAATGCCCAGCTGAGAGGAAGAACAATCTCCAAACCAGGAAACCAAAATTCTGTGGTACATTTCTTTCATGTGAGCATCAGCCTCTTCAGCCGAGCCAAATGCCTGAGCTGGAAGACTTTCTGATGGTTTAAGCTGAGATGATCCAGGAGAGCTCTGCAGTGACGCCTCTAGTGAAGCTACGAGGCGTTTGGCTGCAGAGGCGGTCCATGTTTCTGTGTCTAATGGTTGGAGTGTGAGCGCCTCTGACCATGTCCAGTCTGTGGAGAGGTAGGATACATTAATGTTAGCTTAGTTTTGATTGGAATTTTAAAGCTGATTTTTTTTTTTTTTTGCAAGTCTCCCAGTAAGTCTCAAGTTGAAGTCTTTATATCAAATTACTGGATACATTTCTAAATTTTATTAATTTTATAAAATATCTCTTTCAAAACAAATTCCAAGTCACAATAAAGAAGAGAGGAGGGACATGTTGCTGTTTGTTAATGTAAAATAAACAATTTTTTGAAAAGCATCAAGTCGTCTCAAGTCACAAGACTTTTCAAGTCCAAGTTGAGTCCCAAGACTTAGTCCATTTGATCAAGTAAAATTCCAAGTCATCAAAACAGTGACTCAAGTTTGACTCAAGCCCAGGTCATTTGCAAGTCCACACCTCTGATAATAATACTAGTGCTGTCAAGCAATTAAAATATTGAAGAGATTAATTAATTATGATCTGAAATTAATTAATCCAATTAATTCAATTAATTCTAATACAACTAAAAATTTGCTGAGAAAACACTCAACTTAAGTGTTTTTGTTTTGTTTTTATCCAATTTAATTAATTATATTATTGTTGCTGATGGGAACTATTAATATATTGCAAAAAATTAAGACTTGAGGAAGTCTTTTGTTGCTAAGTTGTCAAGTTGAACAACCCTTATGTCCACTTTGTAACTCACTTATGGAAACAATGAAGTTAAAGATTTCAAAATAGATTAATGCGATTAAAAAAATAACTCGATTAATAAGTCTGTAATTAATTAATCTCAATTAATGCACTAATTTGACACCCCTAATTAATACATATGCACAATAAATGATCCTTGCCCTGTAATCTTGTTTTCTGACCTGGATGTCTTATAAGCTTCTTTATACAGTATATTTGAATATAGGTTTGGCAGAGATTGCCTTGTGACTGTGAGAGATGCTTTAACGGCTCTTCGGACAACTTGAGCCATTAAGAAGCTCTCTGTTTTAGCTTTCAGAGTTTAAGCAGTTTGGAGAGAAATACTGCAGAACCTTAACATGACTAAGCTACAAAACTAAAGCCAATATGTTACAATTTTGACTATGCAAACTGCCTTAAATAAACTATTCAAATGAGAAAGCCTGCAGGAAAACACTTTCTTCTTCTTTCTCAATTGTGATACTGATCTAGCGCACTCTGCGAAACTATATGTCTAGACTTGTTTAAATTAACTTGGAATCACATTTAACTGCTTATGTAGAATAGAATATTTCACAGGTTTCAAGACATTTTTAACTGTTTTTTATCTTAAATTTGGCTTAAAATAAGAATAAAAATTTGCCAATGGGGTAAGAACAAGTTTCTTAAATCCAATGACAAATAATTTGGCCTACAATAAGAAGCAATGTCTTGAAATCAGTTCGAAACACTTTGAAACAAGGAAAATAATCTATGTCTCTACAATAAATCAAGGTTAAATTAGTCAAAATGCTTGAAATTAGGTTTAAATCCTAGAATCAAGCAACTCTAACTAGTCTTAAAATTCCTTTTTGTCGTGCATAGAATTGTTGAAATGTATGTATTTTCATATTTGTCAATTTTTAATTTAACTTTTTTTATTTGATAAAAAGGAGAAAATGTATATGCTGGGTGAGTTTACCAAAATGACGCATTTCCCCAGGCTTGAGACAGAAAGAAGTAAAAAAGGCTTGCTGAGTCTTAATAACTTTTAAATGTAACATCCTAATAAGTTCATGACACCTTACTTGTATCTTGTCTTTAGAAAAAGAACTATGTACTGTATTCTTTAGTGAGCGGCTGGGTGTCATTCTGTTCTATTATAATTTTGGGTGACCCAGTATTTCACTTTAACAAACCCCGACAAACTGAGAGAAAGCTTATGACAGAGAAAAGGGGAGTGACTGTGACCATAAAACTGTCTGCAGTCAAGTCTTAAGCATTACCAAAGTGACCTTCAACGACCAAGTGCGAAATTGATCATTAAATGTGTTTAAGTGCTCATTAGGTGTTTTATAGAGAAATATTTAATCTGTGACATATTTTAAATGAGAGAAAATACATGTTTAAATATTGTTTTTAAATAGCTATAATAAAGGTATAGACTTGAGTCTTGACATTGTGCCGACCCATAATGTGAGAAAATGGTGTCTGGAGCCTTTTAGAGTCAAAGTGGGTGAATTTTAAAAGTGTGAAGTTGGTAAAATTAACATCAACATCCCAAGTGTCAATCTATTTGATAAAATGGCAGATATATATTAACAAGAACAAAACTATAAATAACAGCAGTGTTAAAAGAAACAGTCAATTAGTGATCTTAAAAAAAAAGTAAATCTAGTGGGCTTTATATTTTAACCTTAATGCAGTTATAATTGCACAAATAAAAAAACTCAGTTTAACCTCAAACAGTTTTTTTCACTAGCTTACTGCAAAAAAACAAACAAAACGTGTTAACTGCAAAAATAATTTGTTGCAGGCCTAATACCGCTGCCGTAGCAATAATAAACAAAAGCGGATGCCATGACTTGTGGCTGGAGAAGCAAATCATGGCACAGAAGAAAACATTATTTATTTATTTAACATTTAAGAGGAATAACCCCTTGAGATGAATCATCTCGTTTTCAAGAGGGTCCTCATAAATAATAATAATTTAAAAAAAAAGAGAAAATAGAAACTCAATACACTAAATAGTTACTAATTCTTTTGTGTTATTTTCGGTGTTATAATGTATGTGACTATTGTTGCCTTGACTTTGTTTAGGGATTATGAGAGGTGTTTTTTTTTTTTCAATATTAATCTTAGTATAAAGAGGGTGGGAGGTGATTCCACTCACCTCGACCGAGCAAGTGAAGAACGAGGGCCTGAGCCAGCATCATCTGCCCGGCTCGGAGCATGCAGCCCCAGCCACAGTCAGAGGTCAGAGAAGAGCCGGGCAGCGGTGGAAACTCCTCTCTGTACGTCAGCCACACTCGAGACGCAAAATCCTTCCGAAAAGCCTCAACGTTTCCCATGGCCAAGTCCTCGTCTGTGGCCTCACAACAGGCTTCTTCTGTAGGGCTGCTGTCATCATCTGTTTAAAAAAAAGATTATTCTATTATACTTAGCACTTGGGTTTGTCACTTTATGTCCTAAATCAATGTAGATTTAGTGGAGCAGTGGGTCCGCCAGTTTTAGTCAAATTTAGGGTTTTAGAGATTGATACGGGTTTTTCTTTGGCCGATGTCAATACCGATGTTTCAAAATTTTGTCAGCCGATGTTTAAATCAATAGACGATTTTCAAGGCCAATTTCTAAGGCAGATTTTCTTATTTTAGTTTTAAAAGCATAGCTGGGGTGAGAGAGAATAACCAAAAACCCTTCAATCTAAACTATTATTCACTGCAAACAAGTACTTATTTAAGCTTGTGTTACACCTAGAGTTATGGAACAAGAATAAAACTTAAAGACATGTTGATTGTAGAATCAAAACTGCAGACTTAGGAATGGAGAGAGATAAAACAAGTCTTATTGTTTCTCTCCAAACAAACTCAGAACTCAACTGATTACTGTGAGTGCGGGTTTACACAGGGGAAAAGCCCAAACAACTGCCTGATCAGATATCAGCCAAATTGAGGCCGATAGCCAATATGGCTGATACACAAAAAAACCCCTATACTGTATACCTGGCCAATATATCGGTCCGACTGATATATGGGTCTATCTCTAGGGGGTTGTGCAATTCCTCAGTGTTCAATTGATAGATTCAAGTTTAGTTGAGATTCATCTATATGCGTCAATAAACAGCTCGATGCTTTTTACTTGTTAGTAAAACGTGGACTAGAGCAAAGTTCAGAGATCGCAGAGAAATTCCTATTTCCAATTTAAAATCCTTCCTCACTCATGTTAAGAGTATTAAAATGCCATGTGACAAGCATAAAAAACAACACAGAATTGTGATTGTGTATTGAATTTGTATGTCATAATACGCCCGTGTAGTTTTAGGTTTAACAAAGTGCACACAATAAAACTAACCTTCAGCCTTGAAGTGGTAGCATTTACCCAATAGAAGTACTGGAGAGTTTCTGCTAAAAGAGGTCTTTGACTTGAGAGCCCAACCTAAGAAAGAGAATAACATGTCATGAAAACATTGCTTGTAATTATGCAACACAAACAAAGTTAGGAATGCTTGAGCTTCACACAAACAAGAGCTAAAGATAAAATGTAAAGTTAGGCTATTTAAAGGGCTGACTCACTGACATGTGATGCAGCCCTGTTTAGTGGTTGAAGGCTTAAAATATACGCTAGGAACTTCTTACTGATGTGCTAAAGTAGTTAAAATAGTGTGCAGCAGCCAGGTTATTAGAAATGGTTGTGTATGCATGACCAGCCTCGGGCAAAACACTTACTGTACTTCACATTGTGCCACACTGACAAGAACTTTGTCTTCAATTTTTCCACCTCGTCGCTCCCTTTATTCTCCATTTAAGCCAGCGAAGGATGAGACCCATTCCCACACACTCACAAAGTCTAGGCAAAAACACACATGCCAGCTGGATGCCACAGTCGCAGAAGTAAAAATAGCAACACAGACAGAAAATGCTGTTGTAAAATCTTACCTTATTTTGCTGTCATTGTTCTACTTCGTATCTATTTCACGTTGCTCTACCAAAGCTATCTTTTTGTGTGCCAAATTAACAGACCTCTGCTTTTCGCATGGTTTGCTGTTTAACTTCACAGTTCATTGCGATGGCCAATGTTTACACGGTTGGAGGAAGTAGAGACGATATTTTGGGTGTTCTCGCAAGATTTCCCTCTAGAACGAGAGTTGAGGTCAAGGTGTGTTTGATTCTATTAACGGAGCAGCGCGACCGGGCGGGAACGTGTACATGCTAAAATAAAACTAGAGAGATAATGGAGTCTATTGTCGAGGCTCTTGCAGTGGCCATGTTGTGACTGTTAAAGCAGCTAAAATGAAAGTGGTGCACTGTGTAACTTTTTAGGATCTCACCTCTCTGTCTCTATGGTGGCAATTTACTTTACCCAATATGTCAAAAAATGTAGCATTAAAATTTATTTGCAGTAGTCATTACATGTCTTTATGTTCTTTTCTTGTTAACAGCTTTTTTTTTTCTTCACAAATCTCATCTTTACTTGCCCCTTTCTCTTGCACCACTGGCTTGATCCATAAGCAGGGTGTCAACTCGGCCCAGGACCATCCCTCAAGGATATCATTGGCCTCTGAGCATGATTTCAGATTATTATTATAGTGCCTTATTTCTAATTGACTATTATATTAATATGACTGAATCAGAAAAGCATACAATTGTCCAACGTTTTCTTGCATGAATTATTGCAATTATTATCTAATATTTATATTATTATATTATATTTATTTGAATTTAACACAGAGGACCTTATGGACTCTGATGATTTTCCTACCACCATTTGAGTTTGACATCCATAGAGTATAACTAAATAGCTATAACAGTAACCCAATTTTGGTTTAAGTCAGACATCTTTCCCTCATAAATCTTCGACACATGGTTGATATCGACATGTATTTATTTGGTTGCAATTATGCTTATAAACTTTTTTTACATAACAAGGAACAGAGGACCACTTGAGCACAGCCAACCAGAGAGCAGCATTTGGCTCCTGATAAGAGGTAAAATTCATTTTAATTCAATTTAGACTGTACTCAGTGGTTTCATTTTTTCACAAAGTGCTGCATTTATCATACACCTTAAGTGGAAAACACAAAGTTTAATAATTTACGTAAAAAAAGTTAAGTTACCCCAAATTTAAAGTTATACCACGAAATATTGAATGTAAAGATTACATATCAAAGTGTCCTCTAGCACAGTGGTTCTCAACCTTTTTCAGTCGCGACTCGCGACCCCCAAAAAACAACCGTAGTCATTGCGACCCCCAAGCACAAAATGTAGGCGACCTGCAAAGTGGTAAAGTCTTATGTTTGTTTTTATTTTGAAGCCATAAGCCTGGGTACCTTCTTGTAGAACAAAAAAAAAAAGAATTTTTTGTCTATCACTGCATTCGAAGAGTGTCAAACCATGTTTAGGATGTCAATATTAAATTTCACATATCACTAGGGGACCCTCAGAAGTCCTTCCACGACCCCCATGGGGGTCCCGATCCCCAGGTTCGGGTACAGTGCTAATACTCTAGCATTATGCACTGTACACTTTCTATAAAAATTATATTTTCACTTCGAAAAACAGTTCATGCTTCATTCAATAAAACAAAAAATTGACTGTGTCAAAAAAAAAAAAAAAAAAAAAAAAAGTAATAAGTAATAAATAAATAATCCTTGAGGTGTTGCCATGGCGATTGTCCTTCTAGTGTTCTATTTATCCATCGCTTTATGGATGGATTTTTTTTTCTTCTTCGACGCTTTTTTTTCTCCTTTTCTTTTTTTACGCGCACATATTCAGTATGATTAAAACGAGACAAGCTATTGTTTTTGTCTGCTTTTGTGTTTACCGTAAATTACCGTAATGCACGTTGCGGTGGGTGTGTTCCTTTCATTCATAGTTGCGCATTTCTCGTGCGCAGTTTCTCGTGTTTACGGTACGCTGCTCATTCTTCTCCCGTTGATTTTCCCATTGCTTTTCCCTGTGGTAGTGAAGTGTGTGGAAAACCGAGCCTGTCTACTCCCTGCTCGGGAAATCTAAAGCACATCTGCGGCCGGTGCCATGGCTGAACGGCGCGCCTTCGCACAGAAAATCAGCAGGTAAACACGAGTATATTCAATACAAGAGCACAGAAGGCGCATGTTTGGCCTTGTCGTTTTATTTAGGGCGCTCGTAAATGGAGGAGGCCCCGAGCAGAAGAGGCTGTGCTAGTAGCGTTAGCTGCAAAGATGCTCAGACCCACCCAGACACACAGAGAGAGCTGCCACTGTTTACAAAGGCAACAAAGAGGCGACGTGTGATAATAACACTGTAACTAATCTGTTTGGCTGCGTGTCTGTGGCTCCAGCATCTCCCGCATCATGCACCTAAAATTTTATCTGAAACAATGATGAGCTGTGCAGGCGAGACAGAGGCTATATTTACACACATGAACAGCAACAATGCAGTCATCCGATTTATGGAGTTGTCATTGAAATATCACACAAATAGTCACAGCTTTATGTTTTCTTCTGGTTGTTCACATCGATGATAGTTTTGATGAGGGAAATATATTCTGTAAAGGGGAAACCAAATGTTTCCTCTTTACAGCAAAAAGAGAAACTGCTTGAAGGATTTAAAGTTGTTTTTAAATTTGTCATTTTATGTTTTCTAAATAGAACAATCTGACACGTGTCACTGGTGTTTATGTTTATGATTGTGCGTGTAAATACAAATTTGAGATCTATTTATAATGTTATATGAATATGTAATTTAGTTATCTGATTTTTTATTTACTGAATGCAATGTACAAGGTTATGTTTACAGTCAGACTGATTGTGTATGTTTAGGCATTTCACTAATGCCTGTCTGAGAAGATAACACTCCTCCCACTACAATTAAACAGCGACTATTTAATCTCCTCCTCTCAGACAGATCAAAGTAATGCCCTTAACAAAAGGCTTTGTGCTACCTGTCAAAGACTAACACCCACATGATGTCTCAATATAAACTCAGTCATCCTCCAGACAGTGTCTTTGTTTACTACACTGTTATACACGTCTATGAATATTTAATAGTATCTGATGTAGGGTTGTGCATTTAGTCAAATCAATAATCCTTTCACTTCATTACTTGCTTTAATCAATTACAAATATTTGTGGATCTGATGTAATTACAATAAATCAAATTCTGTTCATAAAAATAACAGTCTACACAGGCTTTTGAAGACAAAGTATTACTGTAGTAGGTTTACACTTTGTCTACAGATTAGTTTGATATTTTAGTTGATCGGGGCTGCTCTACAAAAAATGTTAAATAAAACAGTCTTTGAGTCCTAATTTGATGATACTGTTAAGCAATGAAAATAGCCTTTTTTCCTTTTACAAATTTGCACACATGATTTTAGTAGATTTTACAGTATTAGTCTCAAGCATTGATAATAGAGGGATTATTTGTTTTTTAACATGGGAAATGTGCACACACCTGGAATGCAGAAAGGCTGATTGACACAAGCTGTTGTCAGCTAACTGCAAGACTTTATCACTGCATGAAAATAAAGGTTATGCTGCAAATTCAACATTTGTGAATGTAATTCAGGTGAGTGAAAAAACATAGAAGAAAACACTGTCTCAAACTTTGAGAAAGACGTTTGTCATACTGGTTTAGACCTGATCCTCGTACCATTTTGTTGTTTCAATCAAAGTTTCCCCAGTCAAATAGACGGAAAGTGCATCTTTCTGCTGGCGACATGAGCAGTCGAGCAGAAAGTGACGTCGACCAATAATCCCTCTATATAAAAATGTTAAATTGTATATTACCACTCTTTACCATTGCAATAATCCAGCATGTTCCAGCACTCATACATTAAGTATGCAACAGATAAACTGTTGTTTCAAACTTTGTATTTGTATTTCAGGACCGTGGCAGCAGAGGTCAGGAAGCAGATCGCTGGACAGTATGGAAGTTCCCCACAGCTCTTCAAAAACCCCAATGCAGGAGCAGCTACAAGCAACACAGTGAGTTCATACCAAATACCACACTTGCATAAGACCTTGTCATAACATTACATCAGCAGTTCTCAAACTTTTCCAAGTATGACCACAAATAAATAGTATCTGGCTCTTTGCTTCATCAGATCTAAATTATAATCAAGTAACAATAGCAATAACAATAGTGTTAGTCTTATTAGATCTAAATTAAAAGACAAAATGTGACAAAAATACAAAATTGAGCAAAAACTACAGATGAGCCAAAAAAAAAGGCACTGTATTACAGAAACACTGCATTACATCACTTCTGCAGTATTTATGCTTAGACTGGGCGATGCTTGTTTGTTGAAGGGGTAGTGCCAGTTCATAGAGACTATTTAGCAAGAGGGATTACACTATTAACCCCACCATAGCTGAATGCATTGTACATGCTGTAATTAGTGTATTTTAATAATTCTCCTAAACCAAACTCAGGTGCCCCTCACGGAAGCGGTGGATCCAGTGGATTTTGAGGAGTACCTCATCACACATCCTCCTATCGTGGAGTCGGGACCACTCCGAGATCTGATCGAGTTTCCGCCTGATGACATTGAGGTGATCTACACACCCAGGGAGTGTCGCACCGTGGTACAGGCTGTCCCTGAAGAAGGGTAAGACTTTTAGTGAGAGCTGAGTAAGACATTATTGTAATACCCTGCCATTCAGAGATAAAACAAATGTGTAGCAATTGTTGTTTTGACCGTGTGTAAATTTAGAATATCAAACATATGGTCCATAATAATTACAATAAACAAAAAGATAAAAAGCTTGCAGTGTAATATTTAGTGATCATCTTTGTGACATTTTTGGGGTTGAGTTCTTTGCTCATTCAACATTTGTGCGATGTTTGAGTAAGAAAGGTACATGTACAGGCAAGTTTTTGCATATTTCTGTTGGATAATGGTCAGAAAATTGTCAGTGAAGTTTGAGAAATCTATTTTTGTCGGTATCACCCTCTCCTCTCCTGTCATGTCATGTTTATTGCAACGCTTTCAGTTTTAGTGCACCACTGGGAGTCAGTGAAGTGCATGATTAATATTTTACTGCATTGTTGTTCAGAATCATTGTAAGTGCTGTTATAATGTAATGTTGTCTCTCTAAAAATGGTTTTGTTTGCTTACAGAGACACCGATGCTCATGTCAGAGACTGTGTCCGATCATACACAGAAGACTGGGCGATTGTTAACAGAAAGTAAGTGATTTTGAAGTACCAGAACATGGTAAAATAAACTGTTGACAAATAATTGTTGTTTTAAATTTCTTTCTAGATATCACAAGCTTGGTACGGGTTTCAATCCTAATGCACTTGACAAGCAAAAGGAGCGTCAGAAAGGCCTCCCTAAGCAAATCTTTGAAGCAGATGAATTGCCAGAGACAAGCAGCTACCAAGATGATCAGGTGGGAATTTGTATTCTTCATTGGTTTCAAGTTACAATCCTGCTTTTCACAGGCTAATGATGTTACAACATAGATCTGCTTCCCGCTATTTTCCATGGAGATGTAACTACTTTGCCAGGAAACATACAATATGATATTAATTCTAAAATTTAATTATGGATATATCAAACGTTGTAGAAAAACAGGCATTCTCACTGAGCGCATAGTTTCATATAACTTGGCATGGCATCTACTTTTTAAAATTAACTTGTGTTTTGCTTCTGATAAGACAGGTATAATAAGCTATGAGCTCATAACTGACAGCTTTGTTAGCAGGACATCTACCTTTGTCAGAGATGACGTCTTCTTTTGACGTAAACACATACAATTTTTTTGTTTTAGTAAAGTTAGATTTAGAATGAAGTCACAAACAGAAATAATCAAATTAAACTTATGTAACTTTACCTTTTGAATGTTCCTCATCAAAGCACTACATTCAATAGGGAAAACTGTCTCTTGTCCCACCTAGGACTATGACATTATCACTGTACCTGAATACTATGTTAAAGATGAGACTAGGCAAATGTTAAATGCACTGTATTTATTTGCAATTCTCCATATTTGCTGGTTTGTCTTCAGGATGACTTGAAGCGGCGCTCCATGTCAATAGACGACACTCCCAGGGGAAGCTGGGCCTGCAGCATCTTTGACTTGAAGAACTCTCTTCCTGACCCCCTCCTCCCTCACCTTCTCGACCGCGCTCCCAACGAAGAAATCGACAGACACAATGAAGACCAGCGCAAAACCAGCCGCCATCGAGAACTGTTCGCTCTGCACCCTGCTCTGGATGAGGTAGAGTTCATTTGCTTATGAGAACAAACTTCTTCTGAGAATTTGCAACTCTAGAGAATAGAGTAATACAGCAAATATTCAGAAGTCCTATGGTTATTTGGACTACCCATCCATTCTTTTTCATCTGCTTTATCCAGAGTCAAGTCTCTTAACAGTGAGGCCCAGACTTCCCAGTCCACAAACACAACTTCCTCCACTTCTTTTTTGAACTATATTTATTTAGAGGTTTTTTTAATTTGATGTAAATTTTTCAGATTTTTATCTTAGATAGAAAAAGCTACAAGTAAAGAAACCCGCAGGAATTAATTTCTTCCAACAATACTGTTATTCAACTTCAAATTGTCCATCCATCCATTTTGTCTTCTTCATCCAGGATAATTATAAAACAGTTTAAGAAAAGTAAGATTTTTTTGTTTGTGTGTGTTTATTATGATTTTAATTATTTCCTTCTCAAAAGTATAGATACTTTACAGTAGATTCACAGTCATTACGACAGGATTGTAATTAGTTATTGGGAAAAAAATGTGAAAAAATAATTGGTTCTACTGGTTCTAACAACACTGAAAAGAAACATAATAAAAAGACCAAAGATAGCTTCTGTTTTTCATCAGGTTTACATTTTAGATTTAGAGACTAAAACGAGACCAAATGTCTTTGTACCTAAAAAATATGGCCACGTTGGTGTGCATATAAAAATAAGTTATTATGGACATGTCAATGTCATTAGCACTTTTATTTTTACATTGATTTAGAAAAAAAAACAACTTTTTTTTTCAGGCAAGTAGATTTGGGTGTCGAGCAAGTAAAATACTGTGGCCCTATATGTTAGTAAAAGCATAATCAACAACAATCAACATATCAAAACTTGTATATTTCTTCAGGAGGAGCCCATTGAGCGCCATTGTGTTCCAGAAGTACCTAAAGAGCACTTCGGACAGAGGCTACTTGTCAAGTGCTTGTCCTTGAAGTAAGTAGTGGACTGCCTTTTTCAGACGAAAGCCCCTTAGCTGTTTTATTTAACTGCTGCTTTCTGCTGACCCTTTGTTTTTCGTCTCCTGTTGAAGGTTTGAAATCGAAATTGAGCCTATATTTGCTAGTTTGGCCTTATACGATGTCAAGGAAAAGAAAAAGGTAAGCTGTTATGCTTTGCTCATTGCCTCCTCAGCTCAGGGCTGTTAGGTCACTTTTCTGAACCATTAAAACTGTTGGAAAGCCAAAGTCAAACTGTCATGAGGTAACCATAAAATTTTACACTTATGCTTTGAATCTTTAAAGGTACTATACCTCATTTTTGCTTTGTTAATAATTCAAATAAGCAGAAATAATACCTTTTAGTCTTCCTATATCAGTCAAAATAACTAACTTTAGATGCTACATATACTGCACACAGATGCTGTAACACTTGAGGGCAGTGTTCTTTATGAAAACATGTTGTATTTTCTGTGTTTATTTATGTTTGCAGATATCAGAGAACTTCTTCTTTGACTTAAACTCTGAGCAAACAAAAGCCATGTTGCGTCCCCACATTCAGACAGCAGCCATCTCGACACTGGCGCGATCCGCTGTATTTTCAATTACCTACCCGTCTCAAGATGTCTTTCTGGTCATCAAGGTAGAACTGTTTTTCAATATTAACACTTATTTGCTTCTAATTAACATTTTTAAAGTGATAAAAGCTGTAAATTCTTTTGAACAGCTGGAGAAAGTCTTACAACAAGGCGACATCGGAGAGTGCGCCGAACCTTACATGGTTTTTAAAGAGTCAGATGCTGCCAAGGTACACTACAGTACAAATAATAATACATGTGTTGTTTGCATTATTGAGTTAATACTGATATGTATTTGCAGAATAAAGAAAAATTGGAAAAGCTTCGAAGTCAGTCGGAGCAGTTCTGTCAGCGTTTGGGTCGCTATCGAATGCCTTTTGCTTGGACTGCAATCCACCTAATGAACATTGTAAACAGCGCTGGCAGCCTGGAGAGAGACACTGAGATGGAGATGAGTCTTTCAGGTGAGGAAATGCAGAGCTATTTTTGGACAGCTTGTGGCGAAGGTCTGATAGTCATGCATGAAACTCGTGGGTATGTCAGTGCATTGCCCCCTTAAAAGGCTTTATCTACAAACAACTTTACAACAACAAA
The DNA here is from genome assembly GCA_038363315.1 of Mugilogobius chulae. Taxonomy (NCBI): domain Eukaryota; kingdom Metazoa; phylum Chordata; class Actinopteri; order Gobiiformes; family Gobiidae; genus Mugilogobius; species Mugilogobius chulae. The sequence goes on along the minus strand of CM076412.1, from coordinate 39,996,286 downwards.
GAGTACAACATATTTAAACACCATATTGATCCTTTTGAGTTTGACCTTTTGTATACCTAAACTTTGACCTCTGTTGTGAAGTTAGGAAAAGGATTTGCGGACACGAGACTTCTCTTACAGCTCACATTGTTGTTGTTATGGCAAAAAATAAGCTTCCGAGAACTATTTAACAAGCTATTTTACAATGAATGTTGATAAATTATCTAAAAAAATTAGCAACATATTTAACAAGATATCATTTCCTGGATCAAAATAAAAGTTGTTGCTGTTTTTACAGAGAGAAAAGGCTCTTGGTCTGAACGAAGGAACTCGAGCATCATGGGAAGGCGTTCCTTGGAGCGGACCACAAGTGGAGATGAGGCCTGCAGCTTGACAGGATTTAGACCGGCCACACTCACCATCACCAACTTCTTCAAACAGGTATAATCATTTTATTAGGCATATATAGCAACATCATCTTGTATAAAGCTATATCAAGATAAAGAAGTCTTTAATTAGTTAACAGTGCGGAAATTCCTCTGTTGCAATGTTCCACTAGACCGCAAGAGAATAAAATAGCCATACTATGAAAATATAAACTTGGCACGTTACAATATATTATTCATTTAAAGAATATACTGTGCTATTTAACAAGAAGGTTAGGATATATTTTACTAGAGTTAGCTAGAAAAGCATAAAACACTGTCTAAGTAAAAATATTAGACTGCTAAACTATTATTTAAAGTAAAGTGTTCTGCTCGCCAGGGGATTTTATAGATGTAATCACATTTTGCAACAGTAATTTGTGACAACAGAAAGCATTGCATTTAAGACTTTGTTTCCCTGCAAATGTGTTTTAGGAAGGGGACAGACTTAGTGATGAGGATCTGTATAAGTTCCTTGCTGATATGAGGAGGCCGTCTTCAGTGCTGCGGAGACTCCGACCCATCACAGGTAAACTCTTGTTTCTGATTTATTTCATGTTGTTTTGAGCTTTCTATTTACCACCTTTCTTTAATCTTTACATCTCCCTTCAGCCCAGTTGAAGTTGGATATTTCTCCTGCTCCAGAGAACCCCCACTACTGCTTGACCCCTGACCTTTTGCAAGTCAAGCCATACCCCGACAGCAGGGTGCGGCCCACACGCGAAATCCTCGAGTTTCCTGCGAGAGATGTCTATGTGCCAAATACTACTTACAGGTACTGCAAACGCAAACTGAGTGTTGCTTTAGCTTGTTTACACTTGCACAATCGCCACAACAAAACCTAAAGGACGACTGTGAACCCATTTTTAAATAGTCTGTACATTTAATAACATTTTAGCTGTCTAATTACAATGATTTTTCCAATTTATTAAACTTTGATGACGTAAATAAAAGCATATGGTTGACCATTCTTTCCTAGAACAAGGCACCTAATTAATTTTTTAGAACATGTGAGCTGTCAGTAAAACAAATATAGAGTTATTCTGCCTGAGTAAGTAAGTAAGTAAGTAAGTAAGTAATCTTATTTGTATAGCGCATTTCACAGACACAGAGTCACAAAGCGCTTCACAGTGAGATGAACCCCTCCCTCCCCACTCAGTGACAGCTCACCTAACACCTGGCGCCTCAACCTCCGACTATCACCAATGTTCCTAACATGCATGTTATTGGTTGGTGGGAAACCGAGTGCCCAGAGGAAACCACCCAGACACAGGAGGAACATGCAAACTCCACACAGAATCGAACCCGCGACCTTCTTGCTTGAGGCCAAGCGCTATCCGCTCTGCCGCCTGCCTGAGGAAGCAAAAGAGCTGATTTGTTGCTCAATTTTTCTTATACTTTTATTAAAACAACAAAAATTTGATTAAAAAATTTTAAATGAATCAATGTGACAATAAATTGAAGTTCATTTTGGCCCAGTCCTACAAACAAGTGTAACTGGGCTAAATGCTTCTTTATTAGCCGAAGTACCTATAGACAACATAAGCATGATAACTGGTACATTATTTGAGCAGGCTGTTTTGAAATATCCTGCTGGACAAAGATGACCTAAATTCAAGGTTTTTAAAGGCACATCGTGTTATCTCAGAGTTTACCCTTTGATGACTCTGCAGTGTGTTAATGATCACCACATGTCTGTTGGTGCACTGGGAGAAAATTACATCTGACCTACTATTTTTGTCAAGGTCACTCCGAGGCATGCTTTCATTGCCAGACACCACTGCTGCTTCCACCAGCCCAATTTGTCTGCAAATAATCGGTACCTTTCAGAAGCAGATAAGAACTGATCAATAGATTGCAAAGACCTGCTGCAAGAGCAGGTTTCAAAATGTCATATAAATAAACTGTTTGAGTTGCAATATGTTGAAACTGCACCGAGCAACTTTTCCAGCGGATGCCATGTCTCCTTTGGGATGTAATTGTTTGCCTGGAATGTTCCCCAGTGTGGCATTAAACTCATCTATCCTCATAGACAAGTAGGTGATAAGTCAGTTTTGTTGGGAGAAAACTTCAATCATATTTTTTTAATCTTGTTTTTTTTTTTTTTTTTTCTTCTTTCAAACATGCTCCTAAGTACCCCTACTTTGCAATCTCACGCACCAGAACAATAAAAAGAGTCTAGTAAAGCAAACATGACAGTCATGTGTTCCCCACATCAGGAATTGAGTTAGAGCTCTATCTACTGGCTGAAAGGAAATTTCACAGGGTTAGCAATCAGATTGATCTTGCCTGATGTACTAGTGCTGCAGAAATGCTCAAAACAAGTCTGGATGATTTATGGACTTAAAAACAGTGTAAACGTCTCAGAGATCTAGCTATGACATCATCTGGGACATTCAGAATGGGGTTTTGAGGGGAACAAAGATAATTCACAAACCAAACTTCAGCTGCGTTTTTGATGAAAGCAATTTTAGAAAACTGCAAAAAAGTTGATTTTGAATAATATGTCCCCTTTATTTGTCCCTAATTTCAATGAGACATAATATCCATAAGTGGAAAAGCAGGCTACGTAGTGCACTTTAAGCTTTTTATGGACTTTATTAAAAGTGCTTACTTAAACAAATTTAGCATCTCCTAAGCACTGGACATATCATTTATTTTGAATTTGACATCATAAATACATCATGGTTTAGCCCCGGCTAATGTTTAGTGTTGCTATGAAACATTTACAGTACAGTTAATGAAGTAATACTAAAACAAAAGTCAATATGACTCAAAATACAATGCAATGGCAGTTTTCGAGTAATATAAGCAAATGTATATACTACTGTAAAAAAAAAAAGTTTAAATATACACAGTTAAACACAAGAGAACAGTCAGTGCGATGGTAAAGGTAGAATGTAGAAAACAGTGTTGCATATGGCAGATGAGATCAAATATGACCGCTTTCCCCTCAAGAGGAAAACAAAAACATTTCGCTAAAAACATTACAAAAGTAATACAGGATTAAGGCATTTATCATTATTAAAAGTTTAACCTTTTGCTTAATAGACTTTAGCTTTTGGAAACATGCAAATGGCATTTCATCAAGTCTATTAAATCCCTAGAAAAGCAAAGAAGCTCACAGATATAATCACGTTAGACTATTTTATACCTCATAAGCACTACACTCCAGTCAGCAGCTGTTTATGAGACAGGCTTTGCTGATATTCATTTTCTGAGTGCAGACATTGCGTAACTAGAACTTTACTGTTCCTGCTGGATTGATCCCAGTAGGTTATCGACCTGGGTGCCATGGTTACATCATTGCCTCAGTTCAGATTTTCATGGCACCTTTTGTTGGTCAGCACCACTAAGTTTGCTGATGAACTTTGACGTATCTAATGCTTTCCATAACTATAACTTTCAATAGGAGCTTTTTCTATAGAACTAGTTGTGCAGTGATGTTGGCTAGTGCGACGTTCTCAGAGGCTGCGTCACTACAGGCTGTCGGAAGCAGACGGAGCTGGCCGTACGCTAATCTTTGTTGTTTTTAGTGAAAGCGATGGGCCTGTGCTCGGCTTCCAATGAATGCCTTTCCTCCTCATAGACGTCCTTTTGCTCGCAGCCAGAGGTATCTTCCATTCAGGTTGTTTCTGCACAGGAATCAAACCACCATCCACCTATGGGCAAAGCGCATCAGTTAGTCATCATGTTGGAACAGTTCATTGTAGATAAATAACTGAGATACAATTGAGGAGTGTAAAAATCATCATTAGGTCAGAGAAAAGGTGTTGACTTTTTAGGTAAACCAGTATATTTGGCCGATATTTGCATGTTTAGCACATCTTTTCATTTGGGCTGACTGTCTCTTTGAAGGAAAGACCTTAATTTAAAGAATATTTTGTTCATAGTGTTAGTACTCTGCTCTTTAATAGTTTTGCATGACATGTGGAAATCTAAAAAAAAAAGCATAGCTACTAAAATAAAAATCTGTCTTATTCCTACTATACCTATTTTAGATGAAAAGTTTAAATTGTAAGTGAGTTTGTTGTGATCATATATTCATTTATAAATCATACATATTTTGTGAATACGATTAAATTCAACTCTACACCAGCCCCAGATAATCTGCAGGACTTATTTGCCATTGACTGCTCTTAATCCAAAACAATTGAATCCATCAGTCTGAAAAACATCCATACTTATCGAGCTAATGTTTTGGGTTTTTTTGCTTTTAAAATGTCCCTATGAGTGTTAAAGTCACCCAAGTTTGATTTACCGGTAGTTAGTTTGCTGCCATTTCACCCATCCCAGTTTGCAGTTACAATATTTTCATTTTCTTTACCTGTCGAATGCCGAGGACACTGTCTATGCTGGTCGGGGGCTGTGTCTTTAGTTGAGAATTGGACTCCGGTAACATTAGCCAAGGCATCCGCCAGGTCGCCAGAGGAATGGCTGAGATGAATGGTGTAGTGCATTGACGGTCCGTCCAATGAAAATCGAGACTCTGCCCAGTGTTTGCTATCCCTCCAGTCCTCCAGGTCAACACGAAGAATGTGAGCGCCTTGCTGAGAAATAGTGTAAAGCTTCTGCAGGCCCAACCAAAAGTCCCCTGCAAAACATACAAGACAGTTAAGGTCTAGTCTTAGTTATTGTTACTATTTCTACATCGTGTAACTTAAGAAATTTCAGCATACTTTCAACATTTCCGAATCCCTTTTCGTATTTCTCCCATGGCTGGTCAAAATCCACTGAACCGTCGACTCTCCGCTGAATGACAGTTGCTCCTCCATCTGTGCACGAGCAAAACATATTGAATTTTTGGCCCTAGCTTATCTTGAAGTCGTCTTTATCACAAAAAGTACATTAATATTGATTGCAGAACTTCTTCCTGTTACTATCAAATGAATAACCTCTTGTTTTTAGGAGCTTGGTTCACATCATTGCATCACTTGTGAAAAGCCACTCACCTGATGTCATTTCACAGTAAACGTTGAAAGGCTCAGAGTGGTTTGGTTTTATTACGTAGACTCCACTGTTGACCTCTCCTTTGTCATAAAGCTCACTGCAGTCTGTAGGAAGATCTACAGCAATAAAATGTACTCATTAATTAGGATCAAGTTGTCAAATGTTTTATAAATTAGCACATTTAATAGGAATGCATACCCAGTCGAGTTCACTGTGAGATATTCAAACATATCGGGAGATGAAGGGTCAGAATCCATCGACTTTTCCATTGTATCTTGGAAGTTGTCAGTGTTAAGCTGAAATATATAAATCAAGTTAACTATTGACAACAACGTATTACTATATTGAAATCAAGTTAGTCAAAAAAATCTACCTTTTCCTCCAAGTTTTTGATTTTAAGTTTTTGGTTGTCAAGCTGATCGTGTTGCTCCTTAACTGCATTTAGTAGATTTGTGATGGTTTTCTCTTGGGCTTCAATCACCTCCTGAAAACATAAAACTAATTTAATTGGCTTCAAGTTTCAGCTTTTCAATTTGCTGATGTGTGACATATTTTTTCAGCAATTTGCAAACAGAGAAACTGAAGGTTAACTAATTTTCTTTCAAAAACCTTACCTTGAGTGTGGATATTTCACTGATTTGCTCTGGAGGGACCATGCTCTCAGACAACCCCTTAAGTTTCTCCTCCAAACTGCCCACTTTACTCTGCAGCTGCGTCCGCTCTTGCAAGATGTTGTTGATCTTCGAGTTAATTTCCATCGACAAGTTCCGAATCTCCTCATTGTTGGCTTTCAGATAACTCGTAGTCCTTTTCAGTTCCTCCTCTTCCTCCTTGATCTCCGACGTCACCACTGAGAGCTGGTAAAACGAGCGATCGAAAATGTTTAGCTTTTGGAAGATGTCGTTGATCTGCGCTTTCGTCTTGTGCACAAACTCCCGGAGACTTTGTCCGAGCTGAAGCAAGCCGTTCGCAAGCAGCCGAACATCGTCCAACATGGCAAAACGCGACTTGGCCTCTGTGGGACTCGGAGGTGGAGGTGATGTGAGGGCCACGGAAGGCAAAGTTGGATTAGCTTCACTATCTTGAAAGTAGACCACAACCAAAGTAACCACAATCAGTAGAAGCAGCTTCATCATGCTTTTTTCTTGCACAACTTTGCCTTCTCGCTTTGCTGTGATGACAAAATTGTCTAAATGTGAGCGCAACAGCCTGCCTTGTGTTATATACTGCCCTCCCAATAGAAGCGGAGGGGGATTAGCTGATCATTAAACCCCACTGTGTTTTAGCTCTGAAGCCAGCCTCCTCCTGCTCCTGACTCCCTCCCTTTCCTCTCCTGAACAAACAAATCACAGTAGTGAGCAAATGACATATGTATCCCTCCTCCCCTCCACCCTGTCATCTATTTAACCCCAATCCCGTCTACCCCTCACACACCCCATGCTTCTCCATCTGTGGCAACGAGGCTTTAGGCTGATCAGCAAAAAGCCAACAATAGCCATCCCACTTTTTTGATTGATCAGACTCATAACCTGGAGGTCTGCGCACTTTACTGATTGATAAGGCAGCTTGTAATTAATGTTTCTAAGTTTGATTTAGCGTTGTGCTGATTCAGCCCAGTCGGGGGCGAGTTGAGGGAGGGAGGGGGCACTGTTGTCAATTGTGTCAGCACCAAAAACGATGCTTCAGAGTTTGGACAGTGTGTACTCATCATTTTGATTTCAGTGCTCCGTTGTGTCATATTTTAAAAAGTTTGTCATGCCTGGTGCAATATTTTTTGACGAGAGTTGACATGAAATGGGAAATGCGTGACTTTTTAAACAGCCTTTGTGAGAAGTTAAGCGTTACATTTGTGCAGAGTACAGTGGGTCAAGTGGCGAGTTGTTTCTCTTATCTATTATAATTTTCTCTAATATTGTTAATGTACAATTGTATGTAGGCAGTATGTACTGTTCGAACTTGAGCATGCTTGCTATTTTTAGGTTGACTTTGACCCTTTACATTTGGGAGCCAGGAAAACTATATCCATTTTATTTTTGTTTAAATCAAATGCTATAGCTCACGTCAACACCTCTAATGAGAACCAGTGAGTAGTTGTGGTTTTATGGGTGAGCTCTTCCTTTCCTGGCCGTGATTACGTGATTTTCTTTGTTATGACTAGAGAGGGAGTTGTGGTCTTATGAAATAAATGGCCACACACTGAGTGAACGTGGCAGGAATTTGCTTATTCTGCAAAATAAACTGGCTGTGATATGCAGTGTATGTTGAACTAGTGTGCAGGAGCTTCAGTTAAAAATTGTTGAGCCAAATACAACCACACTCTAGAGTTGTTTTTTAAGTTAAATGTGGATTACAATCATAAAATCAGGCTAAGCTTTTTTTAAAGACTTTAATTTGTCTTTCTTGTGAGTGTAGTTGTGTCATTGCTAGCCACTGTTACATAATACTTGCCTGTTTTGCTAGTGCATGCTCTATAGTGATTCTGAAAAACAATGTTAAGCCCTTTTCTAATTATACCTTTATAACATTTTATTTTTATTGTGGATTTCATCTACTCACAGTACAAGATAAAATGGTACAGTAAAAGCTGTTATTTTAGACATTCCCACGCTTCCTGTTCCTTGTGGTTCCAGCTGTGGGCTCTGTGGGACAGTCTCTTATTTACTTGTCCATGTCCCTGTGATTCTTCAGCTGTTTGTACATTTACTATTCATAGTGTTCTGCTGCACCCCACAATGCCCCTTGTGTAACAGCAACGTTAGCTCAATTATGATAAATGACTGTATGTACCTAGGGCTAGGTCTTTTAAAAGAATTAGTACAATAGTTTGAATGCATTTCTGTAAATCTGTAGTAACTGTAATACTCAAAATTTGGGTCAAACACTAAGATGGATAATAAGAGGCCCTGCATACCTCAAATGAGTGTGCCTCTATTATCTCACCAGCTGCTGAGATGACATAACAGCATGTATTGATTCTTCATTGATATTTCTGATAAGCTTAAGCTTATTAGACTCAACAGGCTGTTGTACCTTTGTGTTTTCCAGGAATCTGCTTTATGTCAACCCTCAAAGTCTTAACTTTGCTAACCGCCAAGGCTCTGCCCGCAACATCACTGTTAAAGTGCAATTCATGAATGGAGAGGACCCAAATAATGCCATGCCTGTAAGTGAATATTTAAACCTTTTATTTGAATTATTGTACTTTTCTAACTGTAATCCCACTTGATTTATTTAGGTCATATTTGGAAAGTCGAGTTGTGCAGATTTCTATAAAGAAGCCTATACCTCTGTCGTGTACCACAACAGGTAGGTCTTTACCTGTTCAGTACAGTGATACTTTTAAACTTACTACTATAAAATGTCAATATTCTCTTCTAGTGCATGCATTTCTTGTATTTGATCTTCTGTCCTTGCTACAACTTTCGTTAACCTATTGTGGCTGAAGGGTGTCAAATATTTTATCACCACTATAAATGTTTTACGATATACTGTGGTTTGTCATCTGTCACTTAGGGTCATTCTTTCAAGGCTAAAATTAATTAACCTGTGAATAATGTATCACTGAGAGAAGACATTGATTTGTCTTCTTTTCTACTTTACACCAGATTTGCATTCAGATTTAGATTTGCCTGTTGACATTAAAAGTTTAGTTTATTGTTCTCAGCAAGTTCCTGTAAATGCGAACCTATGGCTGACCTTCAAATTGAAAGTTTCTAAAATTGGACAGTGATCTTGTGGGTTTGATACTTCAAGTCTTCCAACTATGGATGTTTATGCTCTTGTGGGACATGAAGCTATGCAGTTTCCCCTAATGTTTAGGTTTAATAAATTCCAAGGTCAAGCCTTGCAGCCAAACAAATGCATAAAATATCTTTTAAAGCCATTAGCCTTAAGATGTTTCAATGATTTATTGTATGATTTTACATATACATATATTTGTATATCTTTTGCAGATCGCCTGACTTTTCAGATGAGGTCAAAATCAAGCTTCCTGCCTCTTTGTCCGACCACCACCACATTCTCTTCACGTTTTATCATGTCAGCTGCCAGCAGAAGCAAAACACACCATTAGAGACACCTGTGGGCTACACGGTAAGGCTTTAGTAAACAATAATAATACAAATGTAGTAACTGAAAAGTAATTGCATGTTTTTTCTTGCCTCTCCAGTGGATCCCAATGTTGCAGAATGGGCGTTTGCGGACAGGACACTTTTGTTTACCTGTGTCTTTAGAAAAACCTCCTCAGTCCTACTCTGTGCTCTCCCCAGATGTAAGCTTGCTGCTTAAATTGAATGTTAAAATTGTCATTTTTTGTGTTAAAAAAACCTTTTGTGTCCCAGGTTCCCCTTCCAGGAATGAAGTGGGTGGATAACCATCGAGGTGTATTTAATGTGGAAGTAACAGCTGTTTCCACCATTCACACACAGGTAAGTATTGTCAGAAGTATTTGAGAATCACCTCACAGTAAAAATAAGGACTGCAGGTTGGTGCTGGTTGGCGTTTGCCGTTGGTTTGTCTTTGTCGCTTTACGTGTAATGTTCTGCAGTAAAGTAATATACTGATACTAGGATCTGATTTGAAGTAGCACAGATTTATTGCAAAAGCAGTAAAATGATATCGCTGTGTTTTGTCTGCATCTGATTCTAGAGCATTCTATAGGCGTTTTCGCACATGAAAGTACCAAGAACTAGTCCTAACACTCCTCCAGTCCCTGTTTAGTCAGAGGAACTACCTGTTCCCATGTTTGTGTTCACCTAGCAACTGTTTCTTAAAGTGGGTCTAACTGCCTTAGCATAGCATCTGTAACGTCTGCAACATTTAAATTAAGTGGTGTTAGGAAAACAAAAGCTGTCTTTTTCGATTCCCCATAAAACTATAATCTACAAAACATCACTGTAATTCCCAATAGGATACTATTTACAAATTAAATACATATATTTTGGAACCAACTATTTTTAAATAATGTTTCTTAAGGATAAGGAAAGTTTATCTAATTGTGAGAATTGTTTCCAAACAAAGTAAGAACTTTAAATGTGCTTGTGTCACCAAAAAGTTTCTGGTGTGACTGAAAAGTACCTGTACCAGAGCTGGAGCTAAAAAAGTCCCTAAAGTGTGGCCCCAGTCCATAGTTCCTGCTCTGTAATACATCCAAAATGAGGACTCAAACTAAAAAAGTACCAGAAACTGAAAAATGTTCCTACAGTGGAAAAAGGCCTTATGCATGTTTAACTAACACATCACTGTGTTTACTAAAAAAAATATATATATAATATATTTCCACAGTTCATACTATCCTCATACAAGACAAAAAAGACAAGACAAAAAAAAATCATCAGAAATGCTAGGTAGTGTACCAAGTACTTTTTGTGGCTATTCTAATTAACAGCATACAAGCGTTTTCTAAAAAGTAACATTTTGGCCTTAACCTCTGTTCATACGTTGAGACCTTGGCAGTAATTTACTGAGTACGCTCCATCTCTGAGGTACTTGTGGCGGTGCACTTGACTGTGGTGCTTGAAACCTTTGTGTGTAATGCGTTCATAAATCACCGCACTTGGCTCGGCTTGTGTTATCTGGATTTTGCCGTGCTTCTGCAGACTGTAGATCTTTTGGTTTGTTGCCTCCACTTGGTGAGCAAACTTGCCGTTAAGAGTTATACCCAGATGCAGCCAAGGTTACTATTTTTCTTCTTTGCTGCGTGTCATAAAACTTTTTTTCTATCTCTGCTCTTCTGTTCTTCTTCTCTCATTTCTGTATTTTAGGATCAGTACCTGGACAAATTCTTTGCTTTGGTGCACGCCTTGGATGAGCACATGTTCCCAGTTCGGATTGGAGACATGCGCATCATGGAGAACAGTCTGGAAGCCGAACTCAAAACTAGCATCGCAGCCCTCAACTCTGCTCAGCTGGAGCCTGTAGTGCGATTCCTTCACCTGCTGCTCGATAAACTGGTCTTGCTTGTGGTGCGGCCACCGGTTATTGCTGGACAAATAGGTACATTAAACAAAAATAAGTCACAATGAATGAACACGTGCAAAATATAGTTTTTTGAATTGTTGGTCTCCTCAGTTGTATGCAGCATCGCTCACATTAATTTATAGCAGAACTAAGTAACATTTTTACCTTGTTAAATGTTTATGTAAGTTTTAGTGATGATGGTCCTATGTGTACTTTGGGTCCATTCAACTCTCGGTTGTTTCCACAGAAACTACACAGAAACTTTTGTCACTTTCCCAGATGTCACAGGTAGAGATTTCACAGATAGAGATCTCAAACGATATATTTTAAATCCAGACTCATTTAACTACAGGATTACATTAGTGTGTTGAGAGAAAGTTATTTTCATGTTTTTCCAATTTGTAATTCCCTGGGGAACCATTAAATTAAGTTCTAACTTAGTTTTGGATGTAGGAATGCTTTACAAATTTAGATTAATATGTGCTATCATTAAACTTACATACATTAGAAAGATTCCAGAGTAAAGGTGCTTGTGTCTGTTGAAGTAAAAGCTTAAAGACAGAAAATGCATACTTTGTGTTTTTTTATTTGAGCTACAATTGAGACTGGATATTGTCATGCTATTTTGTCTTTGTTTCTCCATAGTGAACCTGGGACAAGCGTCATTGAGGTCATGGCATCTTTAGTAAACCGGCTTCACAAATATCTGGACACCAGCCAAGACATGCATGGCCGGAACAGTCTGCTGTCCTCTTATATCCACTATGTCTTCCGTCTGCCCAGCACAGACCCCAACTCGCCCTCTCCTGGTATTCAGCGCAAACATAAAAAAGCATTACAATATCCCTATATTTTATTTTCATTGTTTATTTTCTTAAATTGTTTTGTGTGAACTCAGTCTAACCCTGAGCTTGGGAGTCTGTTTTAACATGCATGCCATAACTTTAACTTCATTTTCCCCCTTTATTTTGTTATTTGTTTTATGTTTTCCTCCTCCTACATTCTGCATATTTCCTTCTGCCTGCTCCACAGAGCCTGATTCATCTTCAGAAGGTACATTGTAAATGCTTAATGTTTCTATATCATTGGCTTATTAATTTGTTTTTTTTTGTTTGATGAAAAGAACTAGTCCTTTCTTTACTCTATAATTATATTGGAAGTAAACAAACAAAAGTATAGAGACGTATATAGCCAGGAACCACTTACTTATATAACAAATTCATGATTAAAATTGTTTCTAAACATATACTCTGATTAACTCTTAATTCTTTTACATATGTAAAAACAAATTTTCTCATTAAATCTTCTCTTCTCAGTTACAGCATGCTTTATTATCTGTTTTGTGTTTTTAGGCCCAGGTGGACTGGGAGGTTCTATGCATTATGCCACCATGGCTCGGTCTGCGGTGCGACCAGCCAGTCTCAACCTGAACCGCTCTCGTAGCCTTAGCAACAGTAACCCTGACATATCCGGCACACCCACCTCTCCCGACGACGAGGTCCGCTCCATCATCGGCAGCAAGGTAAGGCTTTCACTGCAGTTATTTCTACAGTTTTTACCTCTTATACATTTGGGTCACGTTCACTTTGCATGTGGTGCCAGTGAAGTATTTATCTCATCTCGCCTGGTCCAGCTGCCTTATTGATCAGTGATGTTTTTAGACAAACTTGCAAAGGTGAAAGTACTCTACTACATGCAATTTTTAACCTACATCATGACAGAGGGCTTGCATGTGCTCAGCGACCTTGAGATACTGTATATTTGATTAACATGTAAAGCCTATTGCTCATGTGTAAACAAAGGCCTGGACATCTTATCTCTTTAACCGCTGCAACAGCAGCCTGCCACACACTTAGAGTGTGGACAGCTACTAAAGGCGTGATTCACTGCAACCATGTTTACCACTGATGCTGTGTACAAGATACAGCACAGCTTTGTTTAATAGTCGTATATAAGTCACTTTGTCTTTTCAGACCCAACTGACATTGTTGATCCTTTTTGTTCTTTTATCATTTGGTGTGTGGATAATTTGTCATTTGCCTCTTTTTGTGTCTATTTACCCTTGTTGAATGCAGCCACTTGTTTGATGAATGTTCCCTTTGCTAATATTATTCCTTTCAATTTGATTCCTACATAAATATATTTTTTAACCTTACTTAACTTTAATGACTTTAATTTGAGATGAAATGACCTCTTTGGGGCTTGGTGTTTTCCAGCTGTTGTGACCTGTGACCTGTATAACCTGTAATTATTCCTTCCCTCCTCCTTCCCCCGTGCTGCTCGCTCATGCTCTTGTTTCCTGCCTGGCCTTGTGTCTCATGACCTGGCATCCCTAGGGTTTAGACCGCTCCAACTCGTGGGTACACTCCATGGGCTGTAACAGTGACCCCTGGGGATCCAGCCCTGGGTCAGCTCCAGAAACCATGCAGGTGGTTTTACCAATGCCCCCTCCTTCACTTAACTTAAGCAGACCTACTCACCATCATTATGCTCAAAGAATATTGCAAAACTTGGAAGTTTTAATTTCTAGTGCAAAAAAAAAACTGAAACAAAGTGAAATAGTTATCATTTCTATTGAATAATTTGATATTATAATGTCACTCCACACACACATCTTTAACCAGACTACAATTTAAAGTTGAATAATTTATTATTCAAGAAGAAGAAGAATTTGTTTACAGAAGACATTGAACCTTGCACTTGTTTTGTTTTATTTGGATAGGCCCAGTAATTACACAGATATTATTTATTACATCATTTGCCCCATACATTTATATGACTTGTTTTCTTGCTCAATTTTACACTATGGGTTCAGGAAAGTATCAAGTGAACGCTACACAGAGAATAAATTAAAGCATATTCTTCAATGCTCAGAGAAAACTTCAAGTTTTACAGTATTCTCTTGAACAGTACCAGTAGAGCCATTTTAGCACATAGCTTTCACAAGATCTAACATTATTTTTTTCCTCATATATTTTAGTTATGTTGCTTTATTACACAAGCTAAAACCACAAGACAATCTAATATGACTGTCATTGTGTTTTTAGTAAAGAAAAATTGGTGTTAGATCTTAACAAGTATTTCCTTTAGTATCTTCTGCTTTCCTTTCTTTTCTTTTAATTCTTGTGTATTTATTTATTTTGCTTTAACCCTTTCAGTTTCTTTAGTTAGCTATGCATGACCCAACACTAACCATAGCAATAGCATCTTGTATCACTGGTGCATGGTGTATCTGCTTATGTGTGGAAGTGTTCACCTGTTCCGTCCTGGTCAAACTCACCTTTTAGATATTTTTTGTTTTTTGTCCTTGTCATTTTGAGTTGCCCTTGTTTCTTTTACCGATTGTTTATTATGGTTTCTGAAATTCTCAAATTGTTTGAAAAGTACTATTTTGAACTATTTTAAACCAATTTATGTTATTAGTGTTCTATCGTCATTGGCTTTATCAAAAATGCAAATGCAAAGTACTGATTATTAAAAAAAATAATCTTACAATCTATATTTGTTAGATTTTAGCACATAATCATAGCATGTATTCTTTAAAGTATGTCTTAATTCAAATGTTTAGTGCATAGTTTTTACCATGACTTGACATGTACTTGTTTGTCTGTTGTGTTCCTGCCTCGTCTGTCTTCATGTGTGTAATTGTGTGTGAGAATGTCCACAGTGTGTAGTTTCCATAGTGTGACTGTGTCTGGGTGACTGTGGCAGACACATTTTCCCAAAAAGGAAAAAGGTGCGACTCCACGCTCCCGTTGCCCCTCCACTAACCTGTTGTCACGTTCATTCATCCCACCCATAGGCCATGGAGCGCTGTGGCAATCGCATGTCTTCGCACACTGAGAGTTCCAGTTTCTTGCAAAGTTTAACAGGACGATTGCCCACAAAAAAGGTAGAGCCTCTTGCACTGGGGGAGGAGACAAACCTGCCCAAGTCTTTTCTCCTCTTCTCTCTTTTGTCTTGTGTGCATTGGATTGATTGGTGTTGTGTTTGTGTTGAATGCTGAATGGTCCAATGATCTGCCTCTTAGAATTTCTCAAAGACTTGTCAATATGAATGTTTACTGGGGTCAGGCTAACACAAAGTCGACTGAACTGTTGTCCACTAAGTGTGAGAAGCTTGTGTTTATGGTGCATTTGTCTCTGTGCTGCCACTAATAAACATTTTATATGAATATTTGCATTAAGTGCTACTGGCTTAGGCACAGCTCAGCATTATGAATAAAATCTACCAAAGGAGCTCAACAGAGTGACTGCTCATGACTTGTGATATTATTGGTTCTAAAATGAATGAAAAGGTTTAATATTTTCTTTGGTAATCAGCTATCTAGTAGCTGAAACCCACAAGAGTGATTATTTTATTTAAAATCTGCCTCTCTGCTTCTTGGTAAAACATTGCACCAAATTTAGCTTACATTTATATTTTTTTAACTCTAAATGATTAACATTTTGAGAAGTCTATTGAAAAAAAGTATAAAATGTACTTCTGAAGATACAGTACAAGTGGACAAAACTGTTGAGCTCCATTGTACAATATTTAAACAATGTTGTACCTAATGTAAGAGTCTCATACATACAGTAGTTTACCTAAAAATACAAAAGATCATAACATCATATGATGAAACAAATATTGAATTCCAGCTTTTTGACTAACAATGATGATTTGCATGGCAGAATTTTGAGTGTGCCACATACTGTAACTAACGCTGGCTTCTTCATCAGCAATGCTTTTACCGTTTATAATGTTGATTTTCAGTGTTGTCGACCTGCACTGGGGATTGTTTTTCTTAGAATGTTGTTTGAAAAGTTAATCATAGTCTAAAGTTAAAACTATAGATAATGCTTAGAAGCTGCTAGTACCTGTTTGTACTTGTGACTCACTATAAATTACTAAGTTTTTCTCTTTACTGTAATGGATTATTTACATTTTAATATTAGATTTAGTTTGAATTAATTTTAGCCCTGTTTTATTTAGTTATAGTAGCATTATATTAACTGTTACTTCTTATATCTTTTGTGTGTTTTTGTTGTTGTTTTCTTTAGCTGTTTCATGAGGAGCTGGCACTGCAGTGGGTTGTGAGCAGTGGCAGTGTTCGTGAGGGCGCTCTTCAGCAAGCCTGGTTCTTCTTTGAATTAATGGTAGATCTCGTATTAAACACCTAAATTGTTCTTCTCTGTGTCTATGTGAGTAAATCTAAACTTGTGTGTCACAGGTGAAGAGCATTATCCACCATCTGTACTTCACGGAGCGTTTGGAGTCACCACGGAAACACCGCTTCCCTGAACGCTTCATGGACGACATCACAGCCCTGGTCAGCACCATCGCCGGGATATTGTATCTCGATTTCAGAAGGTATGGTTTACATGGACATAATTGTTACCTGGAGCAATCTGTCATGCAGGGTAACATGTTTCTCTTTTTCATGCTAAACCAGGACTTGGAGCTTGTGGAGAGACTGAACACCAGCCTGGCCTTCTTCCTGAATGATTTGCTCTCAGTGATGGACAGGGGATTTGTCTTCACTTTAATAAGGGCTTATTGGAAGCAGGTACACATTAAAAGAAGTTTCATTTTTAGCTAAAATAGCAATACATAAAAACAGAAAATGTGTTTTCTACTATTGTGGAGCCTATTTTTATACTATAAGCTAGGACTGGGCAATAATTTTTTCCTCATGGGCCATATTCAAACCCAAACAAGTGGTGGAGGGCCAGCTAGACTGCGGTCTTTGGTGTAAAAAAATTTTTGCAAGCACATATTTGTAAAACAAAGGCTAGAAGTAGCAAGCGTGCTCATAAACTCTACTGATTTCAGTGTGCGTCGCTTGTAGGTATAACTTGCATCAGTAACAAGGTTACCAAAAAGGAACCAGAAAAGTTGAGCAGGACCTAAATGGTCACCATATGCCTCCCTAGTACCTCTTTTTTTTATAGACCGTGTACTAGGGAGGGAAAAGGCCAGAAACTAAGATTACAGGAACAGCAAAAAGTTTTTACAGTGCGAGAAAAAAAAAAAAAACGTATTAAAGTTGGGTTAACTAACTTTTTTTTAAGTTGTAAATTACTAAACTGTGTTTTCTACTAAACAGTATATGAAAGATGCAGCATTTTCTGAAAAAAAAAAGACCCCTGAGAAATGTCTGAATTGAATAATAAAGATTTTTTTTTCTAATCAGGAGCCGAATGCAGCTCTCTGATTGGCTGTGCTTGAGTGGTTTCTCCAGTTTCACTTTTGTTTGTAAAAAGACATTTATTGACCATAATTGCAACTAAAATGAATATACAGTATGTTGCTAATAACTATCGAAGGATTTATGTCAGATTCAATACCTAAATTGTATATGCAGTGTGAAAACCAGCTACCCCACCTTTAATATATTAAAGTGGGGTAGCCAGGAAAAATATTTAGCTATGTTTTGTTTATCTTTGTTGGTCTAGTATGTCCTGTTTGTGGTTGTTTTTTTACACGGCCCTAGTAAACTATCTACATAAAACATTTGAGTAGACCTACTTTTTGTCATGTATTGTCTTTTTTTTGTAGGTGTCAACAAAGCTTTATAACCTTCAAAACCCCACACTGGAGTCTCTAAGACTTGATTTCCTGAGGATTGTGTGCAGTCATGAGCATTATGTCACACTTAATCTCCCGTGCAGCCTGCTCACCCCTCCAGCCTCCCCTTCACCCTCGGTGTCCTCAGCCACTTCACAGGTCAGAGTGCACTTTTGGTTTTCAACAAGTCATGAAGATGCTGACAAATATGTAAACGTAAATAGCTTTTTGTTCACAGAGCTCAGGTTTCTCCACTCATGTCCAAGACCAAAAAATTGCCAATATGTTTGAGCTGTCGGTCCCCTTCAGAGAGCAACACTTTTTGGCTGGGCTCGTCCTGTCTGAGTTGTCTGTAATTCTAGAGCCAGACAACGAAGTGTAAGTGGACTTTTCCCATTGACAGAAGCAGAAGCTATTTTTTTAAATCATTTTATCTAATTATGTTGTTTAAATCCTGTTTTTCCCAGAATGTTTGGCCTACATAAAAAGGTGGTGAATGTGGTTCATAACCTGCTCTCCAGCCATGACTCCGACCCTCGGTATGCAGACCTGGAAGTGAAAGCCAGAGTTGCCATGCTGTATCTGCCTCTGATTGGGATCGTCATGGAAGCACTCCCTCAGCTTCACGACTTCACCGGTACAATATACTGCTTAGCCTCACGCTAGAGAGCATGCATTTGCAAAATGTACATGTACGCACTGATGCCAACTTTACTTGAAATTTGGCATCATATGTAGAAATCTTGAGGTTTTAGGTTCATATTGTGTCGAATACAAGTGTGTGAATACATTACCATACCAACTAAAATATTATACATGCAATATATTAAAATATATAGCATTTTCAATACATAGACAATAGACATGCTAATTTAAGTGCTAATTTATAGCATGCAAATACCACTGTCAATATATTTAAAAGCCAGTAAATACAATTAATATTAAAGAAACAAATAAATTCAATGTTTGCGGTTGGAGGAAGTAAAGTTTTTTTTTCTTATTATAGGTACTTAGAAGAAAATATTAAGTTTACTGTAAAGACATGTCAGGGACTAACTGGTTCTGGGCTAACTGATATTCGCAGTGCAGTTGTTTTCAGTCCAAAAATAACATGCAAAATTTACATTTCGACAGAACGTTTTAGACTATTTCAAATAAATGTTGAAAAAATATAGATCTTGTGCTCATTACTTGCATTATTAACTGATGTCCTTTTTAGGAAGTGTTCATTAATTTTATTTTATTTTTTTAGAATCCATAAGGGGAAAACTAGTGCAAAAAATATTTTTTTGAGCCATCTGTGGTCAATGTTGAGCTCTGTACCTGTCAGTCCAATCACCCTGTTTTCATTTGCCTAGTTACCACCCCCTGTCCCTCCCTCTTTACCTTATCTTTAGTCCTCGAGGTATTGCTCACTTTAGGCAGCTATGTTTGAACTATGACGCTAGGTAGAGTTTATGTGTTTTCTCATACTTTAAAACTGAGTCATAGATTTTCAACATAATGACAAACAATAACACACTTGTAAGTCGGCCAAACTGCAGTCTCTCCACAACCTTCAATAGGGTCAAACCCAGTTCCAATAGGTTATCAGATGACCTGAAATACTAAAGACCTTGAAACCCAGTGTACCAGCTGATGTCTAACCAATTTCCAGTCATATTTAGTTTTCCAGCCCTTTAACCTTAAGCCCCACGAGACCTTTGTGCTTGAACGTAGCCTTTGTTATGTAATTATGTTTAATTTGTGGAAGTTCTTAAGATTTTATCAGTTATCTGCCATCCTGAATGGGAACAAGTGGGATGCAATGCAATTACTATAATCTATTTCTTTACAATAAGTTTTTGTTGACAATAATGCATCATCTGCCCTTTCCTGAAGTTTTTAAGAAAATCAGTTTTTAACAGTACTCCAGATCAGGCATGTCCCAACTAATGCAGCCCTTCAGACCAATTTTTGTTGGTCCTCTAACAACAAAGAATTGTACTGTATTTTGTACGTAGTTTTAAAAATGTGCCATTTTTTAAAGCCAAGCCTAGAAAGTCATTTAACTTGCGGCTCTTGCGTGATGAAAACATTTTTGGACATTCCTGCTCTAGATGTTCTTAAACATGCTTTCTTCCTTGTGCCTTCAGAGTCTCACAACCAGTGGGGGCGTCCGGGAGCTCCTCCAGGTGCAGTAGTGAGCAGCACTGGGGAGGAGGTGGAGGGCGAAGCTAACATAATTAGTCAAACAGTTGCCATGGCGATAGCTGGCACTTCTGCTGCAACACCAATGTCCCGACCGAGCAGCTTCTTGCTAAACTCCCAGGTGTGTTGATTTTTATCCAAGGTGTAAGCGAGACACTGGAGTTGAATATGAAAGTTTTGAGTGAAGTCATTAACCGATCACAGGATTTTTCTTTTGTAAGTTATAAAAACTGTTTCTTCCTCAGACTCCTCGTCAGCACGGCAGCTTTTCGGCCGAGTCCAGCCGCAGTCTCTTGATCTGTCTGCTGTGGGTGCTCAAAAACGCAGATGAACTGGTGTTACAGAAGTGGTTCACTGACCTCTCTGTGACGCAGCTCAACCGCCTCCTGGACCTACTTTACCTCTGTGTCTCCTGCTTTGAATACAAGGTAATATTATGGAACCACCTTAATTTAACAAGACCTGCACTGATTCTGCTTTTTCAGTTCTGATCTCGATGCTTCTGCTCTTATCCAACATTAAGTTACCTACTGAATCAATAATTGTCAGAAAAGTAATTTGAAGTGCAAGATATAGAAACTATTGAATGGCTGTTTCCAGGATAAATATATGCAGCTCTTAACCTCTTCAGTTGTCTAAATTACAAAATATCTAGATTTGTAAATTCATTTAATGTTAACACTGTATATTATAATTTCGAAAACATTTCTATTGTTGTTTTGCCGCTATTCTGCTGTTTGTTTCTGGTGCTTTCTTGCTGTGTTAAATGCTGGCTATAGAAACATTTGGTAATCAAATGTGATTGCCCTTTGTGCCTTGTCTGTGTTCACTTTATGCATACGTTTTTGCTGTTGTGCTTCTAACTTGCTTTGCTTGCTGAGTGCTGTGCTGCAAATAACTTCCTGGCTTGTTCTCTGTCCGCTCACTCTCACCCTCGGCTTCATGGATACAAGGCCCATGTTGTGTTCACAATGCAGGGGAAAAAGGCGTTTGAGCGAATGAACAGCCTGACGTTCAAGAAATCCAAAGACATGAAGGCCAAACTGGAGGAAGCCATTTTGGGAAGCATCGGGGCCAGGCAGGAGATGGTTCGCCGGAGTCGTGGTCAGCTAGGTGAGCTCTTACTTTTGTCTCATGTTGCTTAGTAGAGTTGTTGAAAAGTGTCAGTCAAATGTGTTTAACAAATACCGAAAGTAGTTGCTTAGAATACTAGTAAATAGTGATTTAAGTTCTTCACTATATTTGGCTTATTTAGGCGCAAGTCTACCTTTAGGACTGGGATTAGGGTGAAGATTTGTACAATACACAATAAGATTTTCTAGCATTAACTTTAAACAAGGGGATGAATATCTCGATGAGAGCACGGCACTTCTTTTAGCCGAATTAAAGCACTATCAATTTTGACAGTAATGTGAATGTTGTGTTTAAAAAGCTATAAAAAGAGCTGGCTACAAAAAAAATGTTATGTTAAGTTATGCTACATGTTTTGTTATGTTACATTTAAGAAGGGTGGTAGTATTTCTGGACATTTGTGACTAATTTTACATTTCACAATTCATTTCACAGTCTGATAAATAAACCTTAGTCAATGTTGGCTGACATGACTATAATTATCAGCATTTATTTTAAGAAATTGATTTGAAGCTTGTATTAACCAGTTGTCATCACCTTACTAGATAAATTAGTTTTGAACACAAAGAACACAAAAGAGATAAACGACACTCTCAGTTTCATACATAATGTGTACAGGATTTCTGCAAGGTTTTAAAATGTCTTAAAAAGTCTTAAACAAAGAAAGTTTTAATTCATGGCCTTAAAACGTCTTAAATTTACAGTTGTAGGTCTTAAAATGTTTGCAGCTTTATCTGCAATTGGTGTGTTTTTTCTACTGTTGTTTGTTTAATTAAATAAATTCAATATTCGATTGTTGTATACATTTTGTCAATTGATTATTTCATATTTGTAGCAAAATTATTCTTATGCTTCTTAGGAGGCAGCATTATGAAGGAATATAGGTCATGAGTTCAAATAGGTCTTAATTTGTTTGTTTTGTTGTCTTTAAAAAGGTCTTATAAGCTCTTAAATTTGACCTCTCGATTCTGTAGAAACCCTGATTATTCAATAAACAAGAGAGCAACACAGTCCATAGTATAAAGGCTTCACACATGATTATATCTAAAGTTAGATTAGAGAAATTTCAAACCCCAATTGAAATAAAGTTATAAAAAATATAATTTAATTGAAGAATGGGACCATTTGAGTTCAGTTGTTGAAGTGCATGTAACTGTTGCGACTGATGCTCTTGTGGGGTTGAGTTTGTCTAACCTACACAACATGGATGCTGCAATTCTGACAAAACCGGTCACGTTTCACTGTGTAAACACGTTTTTACTGCTGTTTCAAAGTCAATAACTATTTCTCCATGGTTTAGAGCGGAGTCCTTCTGGCAGTGCTTTTGGCAGTCAGGAAAACCTGCGCTGGAGAAAGGACATGACACACTGGAGGCAGAACAGTGAGAAGTTGGACAAGTATGTGCATGGTTGATTAAATGGTTGTATGTTGTTTTTCACTATAAAAGGGTGATTTTATGTAGAAGTACATCATAAACCTAAATATTTGTATTCCCTATCCTTGCATCGTATAAGTTTTCCCTCAAAGCACTTACCAACATTGAATCATTCCCCAGTTATTTTTATAAAAGAACAGTGAATGTTTTCATCCCTGTTCTTAACCTGATTCGATTGATCACTTTTTGTTAACTTTCATTTGTTGTTTTCTCATGTTGCTGTGTTTATGTAGGAGTCACAGATCAGTCAGGTATTGTATGGATATCTGCTGTGTGCTCAGTACATTTAAGGCAATGCTTTAGTTCCCCATTTATCATGTATTCACATGCATGGGTGCGATGTTTTAGTTTAAACAATATTTAGCAATAAAGTGGAAGATTTATTCTAGTTAGTGCAACTTTAATAACTATAATGTGATTTCTAAAGGAGGGTCAGTCACCAGCTTGTTTCTGTAGAAATTTTATTGCTTTGACTGAATAGTTCCTTGCTTGCAGTACCAATTTAAATGTTTCTGTAATTTAAAGCATGCAAGTAAAGTGGATAGATAGAAAGATAAATAGACACTCAGAAAGACAAATACTATGTAGGTGGTACTTGGCATGAAAACTTTAAATGCTGTAGAGCATTTTAGGCAATGCCATCTCGATGGTACTCAACAGTGACCGCTCACTCCTTGGTTCAGGAAGTACTGGATCCCATTATAATCATATATAATCCTCATTATAAATAGGGATTTTAAAAAAAAGTTAATCATAAAAGTTTGAAAACATTCTGAGCGTAAGGCCTACATTTTTTAAATCTATTTGTGCAGGTTTAAAAAATACAAGGTTACTAAGACATTTTACCAATATAGATGTGCTTTTTAGACTAAACTAAAAAACTTGATATGGATTTGAGTTAGCACATAGCTGGCTAGCCTGCAACATGCCTTTGACCAGACCTGCAAATTAGCTCTGAGCTATAGGGCCAATGAACATAGAATCTGTTTCAATGACAGCAATTTTTTAATGTTCTGTCCCTTCCAAATACAATTATAAAATATTATTTAAATGTTTCAATATCCTTATGGGAGTTTATAATGGCACATTGTACTTCCGGGACCTGGGCAATCATCCACTGGGCAATTTTATTTGTAGATTAAATTTTTTTAAGTGATTTAATGTGCTTTGCATAGAAGGAAATTATATATTACAATCACAAAACAAACTGATATAAGCTTAAATCAAAATTGTTGATGTAAGCCTATATCAGTTTGTTTTTTTTTTTAAGAGAAAGGTGCCAAATCAGTTAAACAGAACTGCTTTGTGTCCAGATTTTAACATTGTAAGGGCCAGTTTCAGTAACAGTATTCCAGGTTTGAGCTGCATAAAACAAAATGGTGACAAACCCTCCACCAGAAAAGTTAAATAGTGCACCAAAAGTTGGACACAAAAAAAACCAAAGCTATAGTGTATATATAGTAGGGCGCATAAAGACACAAAAATTATGATCTTGTGATAATGTACTATTTGGCCCATGCATGTGAATACCCTAACCTCCCATCAGCCCTGGTTTTGACCCTCCCATCTGACTCCGGTCCGAGTAACTGTGTTTGTTTCTGGTACAGTCTGTAGCTGTTGTTGCAGTGTCATGCTTTTAACCCATGTGCTTGTTTGGGGGCTGCAGTTTTTTATGTGTGTTCTCTTGACGGAACAAGCAAAACATTAGTGTATGAACTGTAGAAGACCAAAAATAGATACTGAAGTAGTACTAAAGCATACAGTATGTTTCACAAACTATTTTACTGGATAATTATTTTTTTGGTTTTGGTGTCAATATTGCTTTGCTATTTAGTGTAGTAATACATATATATTGCAATTATGGTTACAGGTCTAGAAGTGGAATTATATCTTATACATCATTTATTTGATATAGAGTTACGTTGACTGAATTTGAGAAGTGCTTAACTGGAATTGTGTTTCAGCATAGCATAACCAATTTTTAACATCTGGAACGTGAGTCATGTTTTGTTTTTAACTTTAGGACAAGAGCAGAGCTGGAACATGAAGCACTTATTGATGGAAACCTTGCAACAGAAGCCAATCTTATTATTTTGGACACATTGGAAATCATTGTACAGGTAGGAAAGAAAGTAAGACAAAGGAAAAATGGTAAAGATAATTCCTAACTTTTGTAATCTCTTTTTTCAGACTGTTTCAGTGACAGAATCCAAAGAGAGCATTCTGGGAGGAGTTTTGAAGGTGCTCCTGCACAGTATGGCCTGTAATCAGAGTGCCCTCTACCTGCAGCATTGCTTTGCTACACAACGGGCACTTGTCTCTAAGGTATGTCTCTTGATTTACAACAAAAAGTTTGCACTCACTCAAGATAATCAATGTCTGTAATCTTCTTGATTAAGGCGCACCAACCAGATTAAAAAAGTAAAAAAAATAAGTACATAAATACCTAATTTGTTTATAGGAAGTCAATGAGAATCTATAATTTAGCCACATTGTTTTATAAGGCATCTTTGTTTTCCTCGATGCAGTTATGCCACTACTCATTTAGCATACGGTACCTTTCCCAAATCCTTAAATTTAAATAAATTAACTTAATTTAAGCCTAACCCTAATCCTAACCCAAACCTTACCCAAATCCCTGAAGTAAATATTTTAAAATAAAAACTTTTGCTCGAATAGCCACCAATGCAAAGTGATGGTCTGTGGCATAACTGGGTTGGAGAAAATAATCAGGTGTTTTGGATAAAAAATTTGCTTCATAGATACAGTCGGCATATTTGGGTGAGTGGTCTGCTGAGGGGGAAAGTCGTGTGGGAAATACAGTGTTAAGGCATGGGAAGCTAACATGTTTTGTCTCTCGAATTAAGTGTATTTTTGCACAACTAATTCAAGTCTAGTCACAACCACGTTTAAATGAAGGTTGTTGATGTGGCGTTATGTCTTAAAAGTAAACAGAAAGTGAAAGAAAGATGGCAACACATGCAGATGGCTCTAGTTCACGTTAACATTTAGCTCGCAGCTACCGTTAGCATTGTTGGATATATTTAGAGAAGTTGGATCGTTGGATCACTTTATCATCTTTATGTTTTTGTATCTTTATTTGACACAATATATTTCCTGAAGTTTACATTTGCAGCTGTAATTGTTAAGCAGTGAGTGAAAAGACTGATTTACTCTCAATGTTAATTTTCCCCCACAGAGTTCTGTTTGTGGGTGTGGCCTCTGACGCCAACTTTATCTTTGCAAACAGGCTAAAAACAATCTAAAGCAAACAGACATAAGCTCTTGCATGGACCTAGAATACTCTTGAGATATCTGAGTTTGCTGAAGTACAGTTGACAAGAAAATATTTTAACAGACATTTTTACAATTATGATGAACAATTTGTACAGGACTAGAAACACTAACATACGTTACGTATACACTCACATATTACTACTGATTACAATTGCTCTGGTAAAAACTAATCTTGTTCCAACAGAGCTTAATGAATTGTTTTTCCAGTTTCCAGAGCTGCTGTTCGAGGAGGAGACAGAGCAGTGTGCAGACCTGTGTTTGCGGTTGCTGAGGAGCTGTAGCAGTAGCATCAGCACCATCCGATCTCATGCCAGCGCTTCTCTTTACCTCCTCATGCGGCAGAACTTTGAAATCGGAAATGTGAGGATTCAAATTCACTAAATACCTTATATTTAAACTGTTATTAGGCCCTCGTATTACAGTGATTTGTGTGTTGCAGAATTTTGCTCGAGTGAAAATGCAGGTGACGATGTCCCTCTCTTCACTGGTGGGAACATCGCAAAATTTCAATGAGGAGTTTTTACGACGCTCTCTAAAAACTATTCTCACGTATGCAGAGGAGGACCTAGAGCTGAGAGAAACCACATTCCAGATCAGGTACATGTCTTAAATTTATTGTCTCAAAACTATTACTCTGATACTAAAACTAGGTCATGATTTAATTAAGTTTAAACTTGACCTTTTCTCAGAGTATTAAAAAGTAAAAAAAAAAAAAATGATTTACTTGAACAAAACTCAATGATTTGCTATTAAGCCCATAGATCAAAAAATAAAAAAATTCAAATACTAAAATAAAATTGATTGGATTTAAAGTGCTCTTAAGTATCATTGTAAAAAAAAATGATTAAATTTGTGGACTAAAGGAAAAAAATTCTCATCTAACAGTGCACCTTAAATAAATTTTGTTTGTGGAAAAGGAAGCATATTTTTGTATCAAAATTGTTATTAGCTGTTTTATTAAGATTGAGATTGAGTTTGAAATTTTGTATTTTAACAACACTAATTCTGTGTCCTGGTATTTGTTGTCGTCTTCCAGGTTCAGGACCTTGTTTTTAATTTGCACATGATCCTCTCAGACACAGTCAAAATGAAAGAGCATCAGGAAGACCCAGAGATGCTAATTGATCTGATGTACAGGTAAAGGCAGACAGCATACACCTTATCAGTATAAATGCAAAAAAATATATATATTTGTAAATTATCTACATTTAAGTGTTGATTTTTTGGATTGGTGTGACCTGTAATTATTGCTCTCCAGAATTGCTAAAGGATACCAAACATCTCCAGACCTGCGGCTCACATGGCTTCAAAACATGGCCGGAAAACATTCAGAAAGAAACAACCATGCAGAGGCTGCCCAGTGTTTGGTTCACAGCGCGGCCCTGGTGGCTGAATACCTCAGCATGTTGGAGGACCGTAAATATCTGCCTGTGGGCTGTGTCACTTTTCAAGTAAGCCACACTCCACAGTTAGTTATCATTGAGAACATAAAATTCAGAAAATAGTTTTTTCACTAAAGAGTTAGAAATACTTAAACATCTTTGTGCCTCAGAACATTTCTTCAAATGTGCTGGAGGAGTCTGCAGTCTCTGACGATGTGGTGTCTCCAGATGAAGAGGGCATTTGTTCAGGGAAATACTTCACAGAGATAGGTTTAGTCGGACTCCTAGAGCAAGCTGCCGCCTCTTTCTCTATGGTAACAAGCCTTAATGTTACTCCTCAAATTTCATGGATCAAATTGAAATTAGCTTTGCTTTTTATTCTAGGCGGGCATGTACGAAGCAGTAAATGAAGTTTATAAGGTACTCATCCCAATCCATGAAGCAAATCGAGATGCAAAGAAGCTAGCCACTATTCATGGTAAACTACAAGAAGCCTTTGGGAAAATTGTTCATCAGGTAAAGACGTGCTGATGTGCTATGGTCACTTTGATGAAAATACATTGCTTTCTAGCTATACACACACATAAATGAGACATGTAAATATTACAAAGATAACCTCAGCAAAGGGTCTATCTAATCCAAATACGTTTAACCTGAATATAGCTTTGAATGACAAAGCTTGGTGTTTTCAGTTGTATAATTTGAGTATGATTTATATGTTTTACCCTGGATTATTGTACACCTGGCATGCTTTATGTACAGTTACGTTGTAAAGTATGAAGCAAGGAAAGCATGATATTTGGAATCAGACTTTAGCTCCAGTGGCCAGCTGTGTGATAAATGACTGGTGTGTAGTTAGAGTTGGGCAGAGTTACAGCTGTCTGATGCAGAAGAACCAATGCTGAAGCCACATCATTAGTGATGGTACTTCCAGCGGCTTTACTGGGGCTGGTTCCTCTGATGTAACACCAGCTGTGGTACATGTGGGTGTGTGTGTTGTGTTCACATGTCCTGTACTTTCTTTGTCACACAGAGTACTGGCTGGGAGGTAGGTGGCTAACTGGTTTCTGCTTTGCCCTGCTTATTTCGTTTTTTGTTTTTGTATTTGATTTTCTCATCTCATTTGCTAGCTTTGGACGTTCTTTTGCTCTGTTTGCTTTGTTACACACACAAAATCCATTAACATCTGCAGACATGTGCACTGTCTGCCCCCTGCTGGGGACACTTTCCCTCTGTCTCCCTCCCTCTGGCTGTGTGGAGGAGATGTAACTCGATGTAACTACAGTGTTGGCAGGCTGTGCATGGCAGCCTCAGTGTGTAACACAAATGACCAAATGTCAGTGAATGCATCACCTGCACATCCCTCGTCTCCTCTGTCCACTGTGTGTCAGTCCAGCTCTCATCGACTGTGTCTCATCTCAAAGCCAGGGCTCGATTTCAGTTATTTTACTCAGAGAACAAGACTTTGCTCTGGTGCAGCGCCAACTCTGATCACACATTCATTCAGGGTTTTATTATTATGGTCATGGTCAAGTTTGCAGAATTATATTTACATATTTTTGTTCCACTGGTTTAACTCTTTATAGTTTTTCAGTAAATCGATCCCTGATTTTTTAATGGTATTAACAGTTATTCAATTTTATTGCATGCATTGTGAAACACAGTTTATTTCTTAACTGCACTGTGGGTGCATGGTGTGTTAAAGGGGCTCATCTTATTTCTTCTCTTTGCATGCTCTTGGTTCAGTTTGGTTTTGTAAACGGTGAAGGGTTTATGTTTTTGTTGTCAGTATCATTTATTGTTTTTTTCTTTTACAATTATTCTTTGGTGGCGCCAAATCCTGATTAAATTTGTTCTGTTTTCTCCTTTTGATTACCCTGGTTGCTGATCCTTCCTTCCCACTTTACTTAATTGTGTCTTTGGTAAGTTTTGAGGGCCTTAAAACCATCTAATATTATTTCCAAATGATCTTAAGACTTGAACTCATTTTTAAGGTTACAGTCTAATGCACTTTCTGTCCTAATCAAATCAATTTGGATTTTAAATAGTTTGTCCAAAGTTTTGTTTCTTTTATTTTGATTTTAAATTTTATTTTTTTTATCAAATAGTTTGAGCCGTCTGACTGCTATTAATGTTAGTTGTTAGCTCACTCTGGTATTTGTGTACACTGGCAATATCAGTTTAAAATCATTTTAAATATGTGATGATATGGGTTGCTGGTCTTGGAATTAATGTAAAACATCATAATGTACACTGACATGACTTTTTGCAGCTGAACAAAAGTACTTTTTGAATCAGTGGTGAAATTATAATGCTCTGTGTACTAATATTTTGGCCCTTCTTTCAGGACGGAAAGCGGATGTTTGGTACTTATTTCCGAGTTGGATTTTACGGCTCCAAATTTGGTGACTTAGACGAGCAGGAGTTCGTGTACAAAGAGCCAGCCATCACAAGCTGGCAGAAATCTCACACAGGCTCGAGGTAAACAACGAAGAGCATTTAAACCATGGTAAAACTACATATTTTACTATGAATAATAAACACAATGTGGTGTTTTTTAGGGTTTCTATGGGGAGAGATTTGGAGAAGAGCAGGTAGAAGTCATAAAAGACTCCAACCCAGTGGACAAGTGTAAACTGGACCCAAATAAGGTTTGTATTAGAGAAAAAAGCACAACTATGTATGGTATTTGACTTAAGAAACATGTCTGTAAAGAATAAATTATATTTGTAATTGTTGATAGGACATGCTGATTCCCAAAACACATGATTTGTTTTATTTCGTTGTTTCTTTGAGGATGATTCAAGATAATTGTTGAAAACCTGTTTTTATAGCAGCGTTTTGACTGATTTATTTATTGGCTGCTTTACTAAAGTATTATTGGACGAAGTAGAAATCCAAATGAGTAGTCCAGGAAATTACCCAAGTAAAATTATTTGAGAAAACTTAATTAAGAGTATCTGTAATGCCCAACTGTCTGAACCATAATTTGAAGGACAAAACTTACAAATAAATAAAGAGTGCACAGAACTAACAGAATAACAGAAAGATGTTTTGTCTATCTCTAGGCCTTCATCCAGATCACGTATGTGGAGCCATACTTTGACACGTATGAAATGAAGGACCGCATCACGTACTTCGACAAAAACTACAACCTGCGGCGATTTGTGTACTGCACTCCTTTTACTCTGGACGGTCGAGCTCATGGAGACCTGCATGAACAGTATAAACGCAAGACCATCCTCACCACGTCTCATGCTTTCCCCTACATCAAGACACGCATCAACATCATCCACAAAGAGGAGGTGAGATAACAGAAGTCTCTACTGAGAAATAGAAATAGTCCTGTAAAATTCAATCATTTTAGTCCAAATTCAGTCATTTATTACAATTATCTGTAAAAGCGTCTGGAGCTAAGTTCAGAGTTTAGTGGAAGACATTTCATATTTTTGTCTGAGAAATGGCAAAAATTAAAAGTTTGTCTTGTTATGATTTACGAGATTGATGTTGCAAGATTATTATTTAAAGGAAGACATAATGTGTGAACAATCCATATCAAACAAAAGTTAATTGTTTCCCTGCCATGTTGTTTTGTCATACGAAAGTGTACTGTATGTTTGTGTAAACCTTTCCTTATCTAGACATATGCTACAGGTTTCAAATGTTAGTATTTCATTGTTTTTTGGACATGCACAGTCAAAAAAAGTTGACCGTCTACGTACTGGGTCCCCAGAGTAGAATCTAGATTATAGAAAACATGTCTGCACAGCAGTATTTAAGAGCTCCCAGTCAGTTATATTTCACATGTAACTTTTCAAGACCTTTCTTCTGGAAAAAACAAACAAAAAAAGATAAAAAGTTAAATACATTACAACTGCTTTAAAAACCTATCTGTGCATTCCCTTTGTGTTGCAGATAATCTCCACTCCCATTGAAGTGGCCATTGAGGACATGCAGAAGAAAACTCAGGAGCTGGCCTTTGCCACTCACCAGGATCCTGCCGACGCCAAGATGCTCCAGATGGTCCTGCAAGGATCAGTGGGCACAACTGTCAACCAGGTACTGATACTAGTATACCACATCAAACTACATCTAACTGATACAAGAAGACTTAAACTAATCAGAGTTTTAGGGAATGAGTTCCAGAGGTGGCGCATCTTATGGCCTAAAGTCACTTTTACTGACAACAATATTGACTTTGGAGTTAAATAATGGCCTTTTGTTGAGATGGTTTCAGATAATATGCTAAGTTCTCAGTTTTAAACTAGATTTGTCTTTTATTAGGGTCCTTTGGAGGTAGCTCAAGTTTTCCTGTCGGAAATCCCAAGTGACCCAAAACTGTACAGACACCATAACAAGCTAAGGCTCTGCTTCAAAGACTTTACAAAAAGGTACGTGGACAATTTCACTGCAAAACTGAAAAAACTGATGTACCACTTGTGAACTACAATGTTTTGTAAATGCAAAGGTGTGAAGATGCTCTGAGGAAGAATAAGAGTCTGATCGGGCCGGACCAGAAAGAGTATCAGAGAGAGCTGAGAGAAACTACCACCGACTGAAGGAGGCGCTGCAGCCACTTATCAACAGGAAAATCCCACAGCTTTATAAACCTGTCCTGCAGGTCAACGCACACAGGTGAGACGCACTCACTCACCATGTCACTTCACTTTATCGATTTTATAAAATTATCTGTTATTAAAGTCGTCATTAGGCTCGACTCAGCAGCTATACTGCTGCATTGGACAGAAAAACATTCACATTAAGAGCAAACAATCACAGACTCAACACTACAGTCAGTGATTACAAGTGAAGCCTTCACTGTACAAATAATGGATATTTACTGTTGTTACAGTGACACACATTCAGATCATGTATCTTTATTTGATTTAAGTTGTAAATGCTTTTATTTTACTTTTGTAATGGTCTAGCAGCAAACGGACAGCTTGATCAGGTATTTTGATATTGTCATGTTTTGTCGCTGTATTGGTCAATGCTTTTCCCATTGATATGAAGTCCTGGCTTCAAAAGTCTGTTCAGCTGAAGTTTATGAGGCCACAGACACAAAAAGTTGCATGTTTAACATGGAACAGTCATTATCTCATCCAAAACTGCATGTGCACCAAAGTGTACCAAACAGGGTCTGAGCCTCACTGTGTCTCAACATAAACCCTGCTCCTCATTTTTCCCAGTACTCAAGGTAAAAATGAAACTGTCAAGAAATGACTAAACAGTTTGTCTGTGTTTGGTTCAAAGTGTTGAAGTCATGCGCTTGTCACAACTTTCATGCATCTGCAGGCTGCATGGGAAATTGCTTCTGACAGACATAAAATATAAGTACCTTCCCACCCCCAAGTTTGGGGAGAGAATAAATAGTGCACGCAATTGCAAAGTAGCTAAGCGTCTGGAAAAACACTCAAGTAGACCACTGCATTGTGATTAGAATTCTATATTATTAAGTAAATAACTTATGGTATGGTAAAAGTTACTGGAATATTTCCTCTTGTTAGATGACCTCACTTATGTTAAATATATTGCATAAATAACATGCAAAGAGGATAGACAGCATGGGTTTCAGAAATTAGGTAGTTTAAAACAAAATATATCTTTTGAATAGACATGAAACCATAACATGTTGCAAATGACTGAAATCTGAAACTGCTTGAGGACAACAGAGTGAAGAAACAATCATCTTTTCTCGTTCTAATTATCGTCTGTTTGTTTTTTTGCAGAGATTCCTTCAGCAGACTGAGTCTTCGCAAACTCGACATCTGAGAAGGAAGAGCGCGTACATGAGAAACTTTGCAATATTAATTTATTTGAGTGTAAATATGTCTTTACGTTGGTCAGTGTTCTGAGAGAAAGTCTATAGTGTTTGAGCTCGGTACGTCATTCCAGTGTCTTGATTTATTTACAGACTGTTACACAATCAGAAGCTTGAACTAATGGGTCACACAGTTAAAAAGTTACCTTAGCATTTCATTTAAAGGTGTATCATGTAACTTTTCTGGTAGAGATGTGATCGCTTTACCTCTACTGTTTCTACTTCAGTGAAATCTGTAATAATTTTAACAGCTTAGATTTGTTACACGCATTTTTTTCATAGATAAAAGTTACGTAATACATCTTTAAACCAGTGTGTATTTTCTCTGATTGTTGCAAAAAGACATTCATTTTCCTTCAACAACTGCTGCCTTGAAGAGCACCTGAATGCATCACAAGAATGCTCGAATATTGCTTTATCGGTTCATAAAAGTGCCAAAACTTCTTCTCGCCAAATGATTCAAGGTGTCTTTTAAGTTACCAATATATGATGTGTCAAACGGTCTACTTTATTTCATGTGTGCACTTTTTACAGTGTAGCAATGCATTTTACGACTTGAAAGATTATGTAAAGAAACAAGGTGAAGAAAAAAACATGCAAAAAATGTATTCTATTATTTATCATGATGCATCAGTGTTTTGTTGGTACTTTGCAACCCCTGTATAATTTTTAGTTTTGTTTTATTTAACATATTTTACTAAATAAATATTTTAATGTTGGAAAAAAAGTTGTTCCCGTTATTGGCCATTTTGAGACTTTAAGTAGCACAAACGATACATGTTTTACTGATATTACAGTTTATACAGTTTTGTGCTGAGCAAAGCTATGGAAAGTATGAATATATCAGTACTGGCGGAAGCATTGAAATGTTTCAATGTATGGATTTTTTTTTTTTTTTATATAAGTTTCAGGTAATTTCAGATTGAGGTAGATTTAACACAATACAAGGTAAAATGTTTCATATTGAATCACTAATTCGTGTCATACATCGCATCAACTGAGCAAAAGGCACTAATTTACAAATTAAAAATATATTTTTCTTCTATTTGTTTTTAAAGAATATTGCATGCATGCAGTCGAGTGAAATTTTTAGTAAACTTACGTATCCACACACACCTCCTCCAGCTCTTCCGGGAGAATCCCAAGGTGTTCCAGCCCAGTCTGGAGATGAAGTCCCCCAATGTGTCCTGGGTTTTACTCGAGGCATGCTCCCAGTGGGACATGCCTGGAACACCTCACCAGGGAGGTGTTCAGGAGGCATCTGAAACAGATGCCTGTCAGTTCAACTGACTCCCCTTGAGGTGGAGGAGCAGTGGCTCTACTCGAGTTCCGTGTGACTGAGCTCCTCACTGTTTATCTAGGGGAGCACCCATCTACCCTGTGAAGGACTCTTTTCGGCTGCTTTATCAACATTCTTGTTCTTTCGGTCATTACCCAAATCTCACAACCATAGATTAGAATGTAGATTGACGTTCCAATCTATGGTATGGAGTCAAAAGGCAAATCGAGAGTTTAGCCATTCAACTCAGCTCCTTCTTCACAACTGTTGACGCTGCACCGATCCACCTGTCAATCACGCCATTCTTCCCTCAGACCTGGTCTCTCCAAGACCTGGAGATACTTGAACTCCTCCACTTAGGGCAAAGACTCTCCTCCACCTGGAGGGACAAGCCACTTTTTTTTTTTTTTTTTTTCTCTTTAATAATTTAACCCTTTTTCTCTAGGATCTGGAACCATTATCCTTAAGGAAGATCTTGATCATATAATTATTAATAAAATGCATTAAGTCAGAATGAGACTTTTTCTGATATCAAAATGAAAGCCAGCTGTACTAAAAGTTTTTATGTATGTATATTATCCAAGTAATATCCACAATAATTATACATAAAAAAAAGCTTTCATCGGGTGTCCTATTTTATTTAACAGTGTAACATAAAATTCAAACCGGAACATAAAACTAGAGGTAAATATCTTTATTGCTTCTACAAGAGTGACATCAGGTGTGGATACAGTCAACATTACACTCAGCTGGTTTGTACAAGATACTTAAGCTTACTGAACAGAAGATTTAAATATGAATAAAATAATCACCACAACTGAAACATTACTGATCCTGAGAGATGAGAAAATGCAAGAGGTAATTTTACAGACTAGTACACTTTTGAAATGACTAGCGCGACAATACATGACAATACTATTGATTAAATCAATATGAATGGACAGAATGAGGATAAAATATTCAGGTTTCAGAAGTACAAGATGTACAGTAGTTTTCTAAAGAATTTAAGCATAGAGCATCTTTAAGGCACCTTTATATTTACATTTGTTAGTGTGCACTAAATGTTTGATAAGGTAATAAAATATAAACACGTTAAAATGAGCTTTTATCAAGTTTAGAAAAATATCAGATACATTTAAGTGTGACCCAACTGTACAACTATAAAACATGAATGTTGTGGGCAGCCTGTTACCTCCACGTGTTTCAGCTTTTTAATCGGGTAACATTTAAACACATTTCAGATCAAGTACCACCTAATGATGGTATTTGCCTTTCAGAGTACCACCAGAAGTATAAAAACCTCTCATGCTCATAAATGAGACTTAACCAAGTCTGAAATGAAACTCATTTGTTGGTAAGTTAGTTTTATCTAAAATTACAATAACATTTAAAGATTTGCCTCCAAAGAATAGTTAACCTGCAAAGAGTTCATGGGTTCTGCGACATAATATGGTGACGAAACAAAGCCACTATGAAACAACTTGAAAAAAGGAATGTTTAGACAACAGTATTTAAAAAATATATTTTAAATGACTGAAGTTATTTTTGGTTTGTTTAGCATTAGAAATGTAAAATGGAGGTCCTCATATCACTGCTTTTTCAATCACCGGATTTACTCAAATGTAGTATAAAAGTAGATTACTTTTATTCTCTGTACCACAAGAGAAGAAACAATTGCTCAATGAAGGAAAAAATAATGAAAAAAAAACTGCCCATGACTGATGTTTTCTGGTCTACAACAAAACTACATGAAAAAGAAACAAAACCAAACATTTAAAAATTTTACTAAATGGAATGAACGGTCAAAAGTGCTTTTCAAATATGAAAAAAAAGATGATAAACATACAAAAAATACGCTGACAGTGAAAACATCGACAGTGAAGTTATAATACAGCAAATGACAAATGAAAAAGCTCTTGTTTACAGACTAGACTTTCTCTCTAATATACAACTTTAACAGCTTAGACAAGTCCCTGGATGCAAGACGATACATTTCAAAAGGAGATCTGCGATGACAGTTTATGGCTTCCACTGTAATGTCGACAACATTGGCACAACTGTTACTTAAAAATGATTGAGTCGATTCTAACGTTCGCTTCACTGTTTGTTTGTCCTTCTGTAGAAAGAAGGTAGGGCGTAGAAGAGGACGCAGTTTCGGGGGAGCAGGCTCTCAAAAAGTCCTCCTCGTCAAACATTCTCACTTCAGAGTCGTCGAATAACATCCATTTACCGTCGTACTCCAGAAGTTTGCTCAGGGCTTTGCTTTCCGAAGCTTTTTCACTGGTTGTTTCTTTCGCCTCTGAAAGGTCCTGTGAATCCTGCTGTTTTTTGAGTTCTGTGTCCGCGCTCTGCCCTGTCGCACTGCCTAAAGTCTTCCGCCTCTTGTTTCCCTCCGATGTGGTTTTGTCTTGTTTAAGTTCACACGCAGACAAACTCCTCTGACCGCCCAAAAGCCCCACTCCTCCTTCTGAGACCTTCTTACCCCCGTTTTGGCTAAAGCGCTTCCTCTCTGGGGTCTGGAAATCGACACCTCTCCGTCATCGTAGTCCAGAGCTTCATCCTTTACCTACAAGTGGAGAATATATTAGTTTATATAGATATGCAATCCAAAATTTGAATTTAGAATACCGATATGTATATAGAAAGAAAAAAAAAATGGCAAAACAACGTTAAAAATAATAATAATAAAAAAAACATCTACTTCTTGGAAACTTTTTAAAACATCTGACATCTTTTTTCTGTTCTTTTTGTGATTCATTTTAATGACGTGATGTTTTCCTCGACTAAAACGTAGAAACGTTTTAACAGAGTTGTAACAATTAGGTTACAAAAAAATGATATTTAAACTTAATGTATGAACAATACAGACTTTAAAACAGATGCAAAAAGACTGTTCATACAAATAACAGTCAGTGACATTATAAAACCAAAATTGTAAAAATTACCTCAATTGGATATAATAAACTTAATTTTGGAATATTCTTGAAGCTAAAAAAACAATAGGCTTCAATTCAAGACCACTTGTTAGTTCCCTTTTTAGTTCAGTGCTCAAATAACGAGTTGACAAGTTTGGAAAACAGCAGACAGGCAGAAAATGTTTTGATTAATCTTTTGTTAATGTAAATATACATATATGTGAATTTTAACTGTATATAGCCTATGTATTTTTATGTTTGAACCTGGAGAGCTGCCTCTAGGCCAGGTCACTCTAGCAAAAGATAGTTAAATGAATAGTTCTCAATGAGTTTCAACCTGGTTACAAAAAGGTCAAATGAAATACAGCCCTAGAAGTTCTATTTAAAGATGCACTGTGTAACTTTCAGGAGGTGAAAAGTCAACTACACAATTCACAGTCAAAACCATACTTGGGATATTCTGATTAGATCTAAATAGTTTTAATACCGTAATGAGAAAAAAACACCTACAGTAACTACTTTTCTATAAAAATAAACATGAGGGTCCTCCTCCAGGCCTAAAACGAGCCATATTGTGGTCATGCAAGTCTGTTCAAAGTAAAGACCCAGATTTTTATTATTTACTAAAGCAACAAAGACATTTAATCCACTGTATTTTTGGTCAAAAAGTTGCACATTGCACCTTGAACACGGTTGACATAATTTTGTCTAAATATTATTATCGAGATATTACATAAAAAGAATTTAATCTTCAATTTTGTCAGTATCTCCTGTCTTCACCTTTTTCTCAGCTTTCGGCTCATCTGCCCCTGCTCCTTTCGTCTGTTCTGAATCCTTGTCTTGTGGTGTCCAGAGCTTAACGTCTCGGAGGTCGGACATGCGGACGAAGGCGGTGTAGTGACCGCTGCTGATGGTGACCCCACTGTGCATGACCACAGCAAACAGCTCATAGTTCTGTCCTTTAGCCGAGCGTTTGGTGCACCATTCGTCCAGACACAGGGTTAACGGGGTCTGCAGGGGCGTGTTGACTTTGGACAGGCCGGCGTACAAGTCCAGACTGAAAAAGTACAATTGTGTAGTCAATAAGTTACCACAAAAACTCTGTACAATTAGACTTTGCAAAATTGGATAGAGGACACTTGGAGAAAAAGTAGTGAGACAAAAAAATCTAAAAACAAACACATTTCTCTGTGTTTTAGTAGCATTTTCGTACTTTATTTTACATACTAAGGAAACAAGATCATCTTAAGGCTGTTATAGGGAAGCTAATCTCCCTCACCCCTCCCACAAACACGTCAAACTAAAATTTCTGCTGAAAAAGCTGAAGCTGAGAGTGGAGAGCAGCAGTGTGATTGGTTTGACAGCAGGTGTTTGGGATCAGCACACAGTTTTGATTGGACATTGAGTCTAGAAAGATAAACAGATGCAAACTTACTCTAAAGCGTTGGCAGAGAAGCGCTTCAGGTGAATGGTGATGACCTCTGGAGTTTTGTCAAACAACAGGCTGCGCTCGGCCTCAGTGTAGTGATGACACGTCTCACAGAAGTACTTATCCTCCCCAAAGATGTGCTCCACTGATGCAAACTGACCGATGGCCCAGTTCAGGGTCTTCAGCTCTGGTTTAGGGTCTGGAGAGACTACAAACAACAAGACCCAATCAGAGAATGACTCTAGCAAATAGTTAGGGTTGTCAAAAAATAAATAAATACAATAAACTAAAATAATTTAATAACTTAACTAAAAATAGTAACAAAATAGTAAATTACATTAGAATAGGCTTCTCATAAGAAAGTTATGAGTTGATTTTATTCTATTCTTATGCTTGGCAAAACGAACCAAACCTATGTTGTAAACTTTCAATCAGGGTGAAAGGTGATCTTGAGAGAAGTTTTACATTACACATTTGTCTGATAATTAAATTCAAATGTTAGACATACCACCCTATGTCAAATTTCAATTTCATTATTATGAATGCAATAAAATACAAATATCTTCGTTAATATGACCAACCCTTATTGCAACTATCAATAGCACACATTCACTAAACAAATAAATATGTGAATAACAATAAAAAGTCAAAATTTTAGGGGTCATATTAACCTTTTAGGCACTGGAGTTTTTCAATTGAAATACATTTCAGGAAATATAAAGTCTTAAAACTTTAACCCGGAGAATCAAAACTAATAATTATCTGTATTAGTTTAGTGCATTTGCTTTTTTCAAGCTTCTGAAACTTATCAAGAACAGAGAATCTGAAGTCTGAAGACCGAGTGGCTGAAACAGCTTGGTGCAGAATTGCTACTTTGATGCTTAAAGGGTTAATTGTTTAGCACAGCAAAGTTTTTTTTAAACAAACATTTAGAGCAGCAGTGTGTAGACTTACTTTCAGACAAGTCCTCGGGGCTGGTGGGCTGCTCGTCCAGCACCGGCACACTTATGTCCTGAAAGTCTTCTCTCCTCTCAGTGAAGCTCTCACACTCCAGACAGCGTGTCCTCAGAACCAGCTGACCCTGGAACAGGTGCTCCATCAGGTCCAACACAGCTGAACACAAGAAAACAAAAATATTATTACAGGTACTCAAAAACATAAAACAATGTTAGCAGCAAGACTTTATAAAGTTTTAGGGCTGGGTGACTAATTTTCCAAGTCATCACAGTCAGAGATAACTAAAGTACTGAAGTTCAATACTCAAGTACTGTTACTTGTGTAAACAAAATAACTCTGGTAAAACTCAAAGTCCTGCTGAAACACCTTTACTTAATAAAAGTAGAAGTGTGTAAATTTACTTCAGTTAAAAAAGTAAAAAGTACAATCACACTGCCAAAAGTAATTATAAAGTCTTGGTTAAAACTACTAATACTAGAAATTTGGCAGCTAATTTCACTTGTTTCAAGACATTTCTGACTGTTTTCAAGATATTTGAGCTTGACTGATGAATACAAATATATTTAGTTATGAGCAAATAACATGGTTTGAATGAAGAACAAATTCATTGAAACAAGTGAGAAATACCTTAAAACAAGTCATTTAATCAAGGTACAGAGTTAGGGTTTGGAACATCAAGTTAAAATATCTTTGCCAGAAAAAAACACCAAAAATAAAGATTAAAATCCAGGTTTTAAGACATTTAACTAAGGTAGAAACACATTTTAGTTAAAGTCAGTCAAAGAGTAACTGGATTATTGTATTCCCACACAACACTAAAAAGAAGCAATACAACAGGCTCAATTACCAGTAATTTAATTTGTTAAGGAAGTATATTTCCACAACATCCTGTATTAGTTTCCTTCATATAAACTCGATATGACAGAGTACTTAGAGCATATTCTGCGTGACTTATAACTTCGGAGATCAATTTACTATGGCTTGTTTAGTAAATTAATTTAATACAATAAATACAGGGGAATTCCTAGCTTTTAACACGGGAAAGAAAGTCAGAGCTTTCTATGTATGTAATTTACCTCGGGATAAAATAATCTATCTATCTATCTATCACATTTGAATCCTACGTTTGTGTTTAAATTACCAGGGAAAGTACTCATGTCAGAAGAAGCCAGACAGAGTTGCAACCATGAACAAGCTCACATCCAGGTGAAACAGGTGCTGGTAATCACCGCATCAACACTTCCACCACGGCATGTTTGAAACTCAGTACATGCAGTACAGGGCACTACATAATCATTTAAGTTCCCCAAAATCAAACCGTTGATGTACAATGAAACACAAAAGCAGCAACAACACTAAACAAGATTTTTTTGGCAGATACAAGAGTGTAAAAACTATGTGAGGGGATAAGCTGTTTCTTGTTGGCAAACCACAGACAAATAAAGTATTTGAGGCATTTATGTGATTGTATTGCTTAAAAGTGTATTCTATGGTAAATACAGAAGAATACGCATACTGATCTGATCTTTTTGGTCTGTTGTTCAAATGTGATACTTTTTAATGCATTGCAAGGCCTTATTTATGAGAAAATCAAATCACTTTTAATGCCCCACAGAAACTCTGCCAATTGTAGACCCCAGCTGAGCATTAAGGATGGAGAATTCAACTTGATTACTTGCCCAGCCCTATTAAATTCAATTAACTTAAGTGTTCCATACCGTGAGTTTTTGTAGACTCATCTTCACACTTATTTTCCAGCGTAGTCTCTTTGCTCTTCTCATCCACACTCTCCTCCGCCTTGTCCTCTGTCTCTGCTTTATCCTGGTTCTTTGCTGTGGTTGAACTGATCCGTCCCACACTGCGAAACTTGGAGAAGATGCTGGGTTGTTTCTTGGAGGGTCTTAGCCAGCCCAGCCTGGCTCTCTTTTTCCGTTTTACATCAGTCTCTTTTGCTGGTTTGTCGCCCTCATTTTCACCATCTGGACTCCTCTCTGTGTTTATGGTCTCCTGCTCCTCGGTCTTGCACTGCACAGACTCTATCGGAGCATCACTAGAAGACTTTCTCTTAGACCGAGTTTGTATGCTGCTTCCACTTGGCTCTTCCTCGCCGTCCGACCCTTTGGACTTGACAGACTTTGGTTTCTTCTTGGCATTTCCAGCTTCTGTGTCACTTTTTCGTTTGCCATTGATTTGACCGTCCTCTTCTGTGGAAGCTTTGGGCTTCTCCTGTTTTATCTCAAGCTTAGCTTTTGTCTCCGTTTCCAATTCCTGCTGCTTCTTTAAGGCATCACAGGCCTCGTGCAGATATCCCAGAATGCACTGCATAACCTCCTGGGCATCATGCTGGAGGTACCCTTCGTACATGGGATTGAGCTGCCTGTAGTAATAAAAAAAATAAATATATATAAATTTAAATTAAACTTGATGACATTTTGGATCTTGGTTTGGGAGAATTCAAAAGGTTGGAAAGGTCTACAAATTAAATTTCTCTAACTAGTATAAAAAGTATGGTAATGACTGACTTTGAAGGAAATTATAGATTTTACTGAATTTAGTGTTAAATGTGGACATTTTTCAAAAGTCTATTGTAAGTCCTATTGTAGACCTGATATTTAAGAACCACTGGTCCACTGTATTTAAACATTACATCACTGACCTGAGGGTGGTAAGTATTTTCCGAGGAGGCGTGGCCAAGTCTGCTTCAGTGAAGCCATCTGGGTTCAGTAGAAAACCAGACTGAAGTTCCTCCACTGAAGTGATGAGGCTGTTAAAGCTGCAAAGGAGATCTATGTGGGGTGGAACTGTCTCCTCTTCAGTCTTATAAAAAAAGCACAAAGGTGTATATATAAGCATTAAAGGCTAAATATAATAACCAAGTGTCTACGTTACAACTGCGA
This sequence comes from Mugilogobius chulae, assembly GCA_038363315.1. Taxonomy (NCBI): domain Eukaryota; kingdom Metazoa; phylum Chordata; class Actinopteri; order Gobiiformes; family Gobiidae; genus Mugilogobius; species Mugilogobius chulae. Next base: position 39,953,692 of record CM076412.1, on the reverse strand, counting down.
AACACTAACCTCTTCAGCTTTCTCGCTTTCATCTTTTGGTTTTTCTTTCTTAGTGAGACTGTAGAGTTTCTTTATACCTTCTCTAAGCCCAGGACAGTGGTACAGCACCTGACAAACAATATTGTTTTAGAATGAAAATGGGCAGTTGCTCACATACTTGATGAACAGATGTAAAAATACCATTTGATAAAAAAAATATATATCATTCAATTTTAGTCTAAATATAGTCTCAATTTAAACAGGTATAGTGCAAACAAACAAAACTAAAGTAATGAAAACAAACAAAACTTTACAAGCAAAGTACCAAATATAATTCAACAACAGTAAATAAGAAAAAGACAATTTAACCAGGTGCACATGTGTTTAGAATAAGCATTACTGTCTGCCAGCACAATAAACCACAGAGGCAATTTGATAACATCTGAGAAAATATGACAACACACACCAAACATGCCAAAGCCTAGCAGCTACATTCTTTAACCAGGACAGTGCAAAAGTGTGCAAACCACAAACTGTCAGTGTTACCTGTAGCACACTGTTCAAATAACAGGTGTTTCCTAAATTGTTCAACCCAATGAATGGCACCAGGCTTTCCTTCTTCTCCTGAGACAAGAGGAAACTGGGAGACGGTGGACAGGGCGACGGGCCGGGGACTTCCTGGTCACAGCTGCTGAAAACACAAATACATTTAGGAACTACAATTAATACCATTTCAATTGAGATGACAAAACAGTGATTAATAATGCTGATGAATTACTCGGCCTTAACGTAAATATGAATATAAAGTTAGCCGATAAGAAATGCTTTTAGGGTGTCAAAAGCTGTCCACATCAAATACTAATCAATAACAAAACTAGCAAGGTTGGACAAGTTTGGAGCATTTTGTATTGAGCAAATCCTTAAGTGTTAAAATGGAAAGTAGAAATTTAGCATAGTAAACCATCTTAAACTCCTTGTCCTTTTTAAAAATAAAATATTATCATAATAGTTCACTGTAATTACATGAAGTGTTTATTGTCATTTCCCTAACACACCCTGGCTTGGCTCACCTTGTCTCCTGCTCCACTGGTTCTGCTGTTTTTGGTTCATCGGGCTGAGGTTCAGAAAAGTCCAAAGCTCGCTTGGTTTCTTTCTTGTGGAAAAACTTCAGAGACAGCTTATTCTTCTTAATGGGGCTTCCCAGGGTCCCAACAACTGTGTCACCCTGAAGGACTGGCATCTTTCTGAACTTTCTGGAGCTATGGTCTGTGTTTACATCGAAGCAACAGCGCCCCTCACTGACAAAAAAAGAAATATAATATTAATACAGTAGCCGCCATCAAGAGTTTGGAAATAATACAGAAAGCATGTAAAGTAAGAACCAAGCAAACGCAAATCGTTTTTCATTAATTCACAAAAAATATTTGGCACTTTTTTTTTTTTTTTTGCCAGCTTTGCTCCCTCAAAATATGGCTTTCACGTGGTAACAACAACTTTGCCCAATCTGCATTATTCTATAATTTTATAATAACTTAAATGGGTTGAAGGTTGTTCTCTCAAGATACCATTTATTTTCTCTCACACAAGATCAGTGCTAGTGGCACAAACTTTTCATTAAAAAACGAAATACTATAATTTCCGCTGTGATTTTTATACATATTTACTATATCAAAATTAAAATTAAAAATAGACAAGAAATTTAAACTTGGCTTAACCATTTCACAGATTCACAGGATCTAATGCCGCGTTCATGTGGTCCTCGGGAAAATTTTGTTCCAAGTTGAAAAATGCACATGAACGCTCAAACATCTCGGTACAACTGCTCGGTAACTCGGGACACACGGAGCTGCCCGAGCTCTGCACCTGACGTCACTGACACATGGAGACTGATGAAAATCAGTTAGAAAATAAATACTAACAACCTTAAACGTTAGTTTTTGGACAGGCTAGCATCAGATCTCACTGTTATTTCTATTAACCTCTGTTAAAAGTGCTGTCATTTAATAATTTATTATGCTTAACAACATCCCAATTTTCCGAAGTAAAAAGCACATGAATGCAAACTAGTTAGGAACCCTTATCTCTCATCTCGGAAACAAGAGCACCCAAGGACCACATGAACGCAGCATAAATAACTTGCATTGTTGACATGTGATCGTACGACCGACGGATTCTTTAAAGAAAACATTACACGATTAAAAAAGTCTAATTAATTTTTTTCTCTTTGCATTAATTCAAGTAAAGTTCAAAATAGTTGCACGTTTGTACTGCTAAATTGAAAATGTTTGCCCGTTCACCTGCTGCGAAACAGCGAGACTTCTATTATATAACAGGTTAGCACTAGCACGCTAACTTTCTGTTTTCATTGTCCGCTCAACGATCCGCACAAACTGCTCCAAATTGGCAAGTACCAACAAAAATAACTTAAAGATTACATCTCTGGTCACTAAAATAATACCCACAAACCACGTCTTATTCAGAAATCTTGCACATTTCTCAAAACTAAAGTGGGTCAAAGCAGAGAAGTGGGAGGAACACGCTGCTCCAACAGAGAAGAACATCTAGAAACCTCTACGCTTATATACGTAAAGAAAACATGGTTAAGCTGTTAAATACTTACCAAAGTTATCCATATCCACCTGCAACCGTAGATCTTACACATAATCCCACAATGTTGCCAAGACAAGTGTATTTTTGATTCAATTCAATGCCGCCGCAGAAGTTGGCGCTTTTTCCTTCCGCAAGACCCAATGGCCACAACATCGCGGAGAATGAGGCGCCGGGCACGTACGCAAATCAATCGACAAAAATGCGTTGATAATTGACATTGTGTAGATAGACGTGTTTTAATTAGTCGCAAAATGTATGGAGTGTAAATACATAGCATAAAAGTAAAACAATGAATGAACATACCGCGAAATGTTTCAGGCATAGCAAGAGGCACCTATTAGGGTCCTTAGTGAAAGCCATTTCTGTAGTTTTTTTTTTTTTCAAAAACGGTAGGCACATGGATTTTTTTAACGATATTTTTAACGCTAATTTGATTATCTCCTTTTTATGTTTTAGACCAGATTAATTGATTTGATTTGTCATATTTTAATACAGTTAGTTTTTGCATTTTTATTATTTATTACATGTATTGCTAGCTAAATGCCCATGATTGTTATTGACTTTATTACTCTCGCTCTCACTATATTGAAATATTCCCTAAAACTTAAATGCAAAGAATCATTATTATAACTTCTTTCATATAGGCTGCTGCTGCTATCTGCGTGTTTTGTCCAGAAGGGGGAAACATTGTCCATAAAATGGAGGACGAAAGTGTTGAGCATCCTTCCCTCCTTCTCTACAGCATCTTCCATCTGACAGTGCACACTACCCCGCCACGGTTTCACGGTAAGATACTATTTATCTTTTCTCCCTGCGAACGCATTTGCATGTGCCAGGGACTTGTGCTTGCTTTAGCATCAGTGCTAATTGTACTGTTCACGAAACTGAAGTGCTACGACTGGCGTGTATTTTAAGCAGAGGGGAGGATCGCAGTTGCTGGATGGATGCAGCGTAAAAACACGAAATGACAGGTGTGTCGTCTCTCCTCTTTGCACATATCCTAAATGAGCCTCTGTCAAAGGATGCCAGGTTGTGTTTGCAGGCTGAAACTGCTCCGCATGCCGCTGCAGAGCTTGGGTGCTTGCTTGGTCAGCAGGGAAAGATGCATCGTTGAGAATACAGGGAGCTTACACCATCTACTCTCATGTACTCTGGCTTTCTGTCAAGGCGTAGCAGTAATGAGTCTGATGGGATATACTGCGTGTTTGAGTACAGAGACATGTTTTTTCTTGCATATCTTACTATTATGTGCACAATCTCTGTATCTGTGGTCTCTTTAGGATGTTTTTAGGTCACTGAATACTATAGCAGCACACCACTGCTCCAGTGGGCTTAGAGAGCATATTAAAATAGTTTTCACTCTTTATGTTGCCCCAGCAGCTGATTCATTCAGGTTTAGACATAGACAAACTTTATTGACCCAAAAGCTGAAATGCTTGAACACAGCATGGATGACACATTACAATATTTTTATCAGGACATCCCTCCCCTTCTCCATATAGCGATACATTGTGTAGTAGGTTAAATATATACAGTATGTAGAGTAGATTCTAGTGCTCAAGTGAAATGGTGGATCTTACAAGGTATTAACTTTATTTACAGATACTTTTTAAACTGTCCTTTTCCTCAGATTGCTTTCCTAATTATGTCAACATCAGATAGAATTGAAAGGTGCAGAGTTTATCTTTTTTAGTGCTTGCCTTGCGTTACCTTTTTTGCTCCACCGTGTAATCATGTTTATCTTGCACTTATTTTTATCACAGCTGGAAACTAAAAAGATAGCTTGATAAACATGCGTAATTATATGAGCTGGATGGTTTCTGCGCAGATCAGACCTATATCTTAGCCCGATGATGTCATGTGCTTGTTTTGTCCAAGATATTTTTAATTCCAAAGTGTGTAACATTCCAGGCAATGCCAAGAACCAAGAAAACCAAGAAAACCAAGAAAGGTACTTGTGGCACATGTATTTTCTTTTTGGCTAAAGTTTAAATTGAGCAACAACACATGTATACAGGATCAAAATCACACGGTATGCTGGATATTGGCGTTAAAACTCAGTATAAAATGTGTCACTTATTGCTGTTTGGGTCAGTTCTTCAGCAGATCTGAGGACCAACAGAAATTGCTCTTCAGAGATCTCCCACTTGCCACCTACAAGCAGGTCCCACAAGAATTTAACCCTTAACCTGTGATAGTAATGAGCACAACTCTCTATGCACTGAGCAGAGGAATTATTGGCCCTTATCAAGGCGGGCTTTGTCCCCAGAGACTCTGCGGTCTCAGGGCTGAGCTGAAGGAGGTGGGTGGTGTGTGGCAGCTGAAAGCCTTGGCCCATGAGCGAGAGCACCCCCCTTTAGCTTGCTCCACTGTCTCCCCGAAAAGAGGGACACTGCTGGGAGAAAATGAGGGAATGTTGAGCGACAGGCAATGGTGCACTTCAAGAATGAGAAGTATGTCCTGAAGTCTACTACAGTTTACCGCTCAACAACAAGCTCCTTTATACCACAGTCATGCAATACTTTTAATTAAAGTCACCCGAGATTATGATTATACTTTATTCATGGTGATGTTATGGCAGTATTAAGCAGTTGACTTGACAAGATGAAAACTCATGAGTAATTAGTTAGTTTTTTTCTTCAATGGATAGATTTTGGGGTGTAGAGTGTGGAAGTTGCGATCAGGAGGACTGATAAGAGTTCTGAGTGCACTTTTTAGCATGTCCAGAAGTGCTAAGCTAATATAAGAATGACATTCATTTCTGAGCCATTAAAGTTTTGTTAGGAGAGCTTTTGTTTCTGGTGCTGTAGTGAAGAGATGGACTGTAGAGAGTGAGGTATGTTGCCGCTTGACTGAGAGAGCGAAAGTTAAGTAATAGTATTGATCCAAGGTTTCATTGGTTTTCAGCAAATGAGAATATTTGATGCTGATTACTATTCTTGTTGACATTATTTTTTGTTGAATTAACTACTGATTTTTACCCTGCGCTAGGAGATTCTAAAATTCTTTGGGAGTTACACAAATTATGAGTTAACTGTAATTTATGTGTATAAGAAATTACCTCAAAAAGAGGGAGAAGCATCTAAACATGATCTTTTGTCCTTAAGTTTACGGTTCATTCTTTTTGTATAATACTTGAACTTTCAACCCAAACAAATTCTTGTGGAAAATATTGTTTGCAGTACTGAGATACTCCTGTAGATATTACTTTTTTCCATGTTGTCCCAATTTTTAAGGCCTATTTTTTCACTTGTATTGCGTGTTTTATTCCCCTGAATTCAGTAGGACTAGTAGCTATAATAATTTAACTATATCACAGATTAGAGGTTAATTCAGGACCATATTACCTTTCTTTTTTTCACAAATCTGAATTGATCCACAGTTCATGGCAGATTATGAACAACTTAGTTTGAGCTCTAAAATCACACTAACACAGCTGCTAGTGAGACCGGATTATGCCTTGATACCTTTTTCATTTTTTTAAACCTTGGCTGCAGACTTCTCACAATTTTTTAACTCGCCTGCATACCTGCAGTATTTTGAGTCACAAACGTAAGTCATAACAACTCTCTGATTGATACTAATCAAAAGGGATTTGATACCCAGTCGATTTTGATAATGAAACATGCTAGCACTTGCTGGTTGTTAACATGATATCTTTTTCCTTTTTTTAAAATGCTTGATGAAAGATTGGTCTGTTTTTTGACATACTGTATCTACGAGTACTCACAGTGCTGTTGGTCAATACTTAAATGATGTACAGTAGGCCTGTCTAGTTTTGATACTATGAGTATCTGATTTTCAGTTAATAGTCTTGAAACTTCAAAAGTTATACCAACTTGAATGACTGTTCTATTTTGTATTATTTTGATGTATTAATTTGATGATACTCAAACTCTGTTAGGAACATTTACTCCTATAGTATTAGCATCTAACCTTGCATGCCCCCCACTCCTCTCTCTCCGACTCTTTACATACTTGAAAAGCATGTAAGTGATTCCTATTCGACGTACGCTCCAGAGGTGGGTGTATCCAGGCGGCTGCTGTGATGTGAGGGAGTCATCCTACTCAGTCTGCTCCGTGCTGCTCTGCTTTCTGTTTCAACCACGGGACGTCTGCCCTGTAGCATACTCCAACTTTCACTCACCACGTCGTCTCATCTGCCGCCGGCATATATTTACACAGCCCACGCAGGTAGACACAAGGCTCTGCTAGCTGACTCAAACTAGCACTTTTTTAACCTGGGAAAAGTTTGAATGCATGGAATTGTTTATATACTATTAGAAAGGATAATCTTTCATCTTGACATCGACAGAGGTAAGACATTTTTAAAAATGCATTCGCTTTTCTGGCTGATTTGCTTAGTGGTGAATTGCTATAGTAGACCATTTAAGTACAAATGTTACCTAGAGGTTCTTCGGTTGGCATTAAAAATTGATTTGAAGAGGAGTGGTTTTTAGTCTAATTTGAGTCTCGGAAGATTCTTAGGGGGTCACCAGAGGTCTAAACTAGATTGTGTGAACATTAGTGAAGAAATTGCATATAAATTGCAGTTCATGACATCGTTATTACCAGAAAATAGCTATATATTCTTTTATATGAGTAAATTCTCAGACAGGGAAAGGATGTTTTGGTTGCCTGTCACCACAGCTAAAACGAAAAAATTATAGTTGGGTCTTGATTCAGCACTGTTGTAGATCCGCAATGGTGTAGTCCTTATTTTACATCCTTCTTCACTTTTGAGAAAATTGCATTATGTTGTAACACTGCATTATCAAAAGATTCTTAATTGTAGAGTAGATAGTCAAGTTATAGTTTATTGCATGCTACTGGGAATAATTTAAATCAAGAAACGCATGTAAAAAAGTATTGTTTTATAGCAGCTGCACAGTAAATAAGCAGAATGTACCAAAATGCTCAATTCCAGTGTAGCTGACATGTTAAAATTCCTGTTGTCAAACACTTTTAAAATATCAATTTATTGACAGTGAGGATGCGGCTAACATTTGATTGTCATTTACATAAAAAATTCACATTTAAACAACACTTTGCTTCAATTATTTGATTATTTACATATTACATAACTGATTTTATTCCAATTTCAAAAGGCACTTATTTTCTTAGTTGTGAAAAGTCTGGGAAACGGTATTTTTTTGTGTTTTTAGGTTAATTCCGGCTAAATCATCATATTTGCCAACCCACATGCTGCCGTCTCAACACATTCCAGACACACAGGGATGCATCTTACTTTTATCATTTCTCCTGTGCTTGTTTTCCTACGAGCTTTGGGATTTCTTTAGCATCTGTTTGATAATCTGAGGTTAGAGCCAGGCATTCATACTAACTACACGAGCACATACATGTATACATAACATAGGAAGGAAGTTGTGTTGTTGTTTCCCATAATCCTGTCTCTGTCTGTGTGGTTGTTGGGTCTCTATAGGCCAGTCCTGGCTTGATCTGTCCCTCTGAAGCGTTTCGTTAGCCGGAGCAGATTTCACTAGATTTCCCTGCTGGCCTGACTAATGTTTTTCAGCTGGAGCCTGATGGGAGCACATGTGTATGCTGTTATTGTACACACCGACTGTTACAAGTACACAGAGGACAAGGCTAAATGAGACTAAGGAATGGTTGTTGGCTGATGGTTTTGTCAGTATTATAGATTTCAGACTTTGACAGTATGCACTTGGGCTGAAGAAAATGTGAAATAATTCAACTGTGATTTTGTTGTTGACAGTTTAGACTAATTGGATTTTAACCCTAAACATTCACAAAGTTAACCTTCTAAATGTATCTTCCCCGCTCTGTGAAGCACTGATTGAAAAGTAGTTACGGGGAGGAGAGAAGCAGGTATGTGAGCGGATGGTAAGGAGATTACCGAGGTACGCCAAAATCCCCAGCATTGCTTTCTCTTCAATTACAGTTTTTTTTTTAAGTTTTATTTCTTGAAAAACACGTTGAAAAACATGTAACTGTTCCTATGATGGTAGCTATGTTTTATGTAGAGCAGTAGAGTGATGTTTTGTTTATCAACACAGGCAATGCACACGCACCCGACAGAAAGAGCTGCCGTCATTGACTAAGCTGGAGAAACAACTCCAGCTAAGGCTGTTGTCAGCAAACTACAAGAGTTTATCACTGTGCGAAAACGAAAGTTATGCTGCTAAATCAACATATGTGAATACATTTTGACCCTACGCTACAACCCTTAAAAGTAACATTTAGGTCTCAAGCTTCAGGAGACCAGTTCATTTCTGATCGAAACAGCTAGCTAGATGGCTAGCTAGCTAGCTCTTTCTGCATGAAGCATGCGCAGTAGGGCGGAAAGTAATGTCGACCGAAAATACCAATTAATGCTGTCTTTGCAGGGCTAAAATGTGACCTAATCATATAGGACAACTGTATCCTGTGGTATTAGTGTAATAATATCTGATGGAAATAATTATTTCACATCTTCAAAATCACTACCTGTAAAATAGGTGGTGAAAGTTTAACATTTTTAGTGGTCATATCTCTTTATGGTTTGTCTTTTCTTGATCTGAAAAAGTCCTGTTGTGCACTTTGTAATGACTCCGATTTTGCTTAGTGTGGTCCTATTGACTCCAGCACCATCACTAGTCCCATTTCTCTGTCTCTCCCTTCAGCAAACTCCCTTGTTTCTTAGCATCTCTGCTCCTTTGCAGCCTGAACACATTTGCTCTGAGTCTTGGTCACCGCTCGGCTTGGCTGCCACACAGCATTGGCCATGGTTGGATGGCTAACCACGGCTACACAGCATTAAAAAGCCCATGTTTTTCCTTTTGCGTGAGCCATGTTTACATGGTACCACAGTGAAAAGGTTACATGTACGGACAATAAGAACGCTCCATGCTAGCAGATGTTAAAGGGTAGATTACAGTTGACACTTGCGCACAACATGCTCCCAGACACACATGACCCACATTATAACCAGTGTCCTCCTCTCACTCCTAAGTGTGGATGTGATATGAGTGGGTAGTTATTTCTTTGTGGGGACTGAAAACCTGTAAAGGAGGCTAGCAAAGAAGAGACTTTTTGCCCATGATGTACTCAAGTACAAGTTATTTTTTGCTATTATTTTTTATTCTATCATGTACAGTATAGTTAAATATGTAAAAACAAATGACATTTAAATATTCAACAACTGCACCGTTCAGAATAAAAGCAATTAAAGTAAACGATGATCTAGTGTTCTGTCTTAACATCCTAAACTTGATTTTACTGAGGAAAGGATCAATACTTGAGAGCCATTTTAACATAATCACAATTTTGGTTAATATCATCATACTATGGTCCGATTTCGTCCAGTGAATGTTATATTTCATTGCTGCATTGATAACTAAATTGAATGTATTTCAATAGTACCTTACTGTGGTATCTGGATATCACTTTTTTGAAAACCTAATGGAAACCTTTTGCTAATTTGTGCGAAGACTAAAACCATTTTTTCCAGACTATTTCATTCATCAAATGGTTCAAGGTATGATATTGGTTCATTAAGCAAAATCAAACGTTTGAGTAAGCGTGCAGGTATAACTGATTGAAGTTTGGATCTGCCTGTAGAAAATTAACCATGTCCCCTCAAATCATGGGAAGCTAACGTGTGTGTGTCTGTGGGTGTGTTTGGCTGAGTGTCAGTGCGGGTTACTCCGAGGTGCAGAGAGGTGAGTCACTGGCGTACACATGCTGGTGGCTATAAGGCACATTCACTGTAATGATGCCATCCATGATGTGTGATCTGCAAATCAACAACGACTCGTGAAATGTCAGATTTTCAGGAAGGAAAAACAACAGCTTTTCTAGAATGAGATTTGTGTTTTGGATATTTTTGATTAGTGTAATAATGTTGTTGTAATTATGGGTATGTTCACGCTATTAGCACACCTGATTATAAATCATACTAGCTAGATAAAATAAGCCTGCACGTGTTTATTGTAAGTCTATGAGAATTTACAGTTTATGCATTGATGGAACTGTAACTAAGGATAATTAGTTAGCAAGCTAAAAAAGTTAGTAGCATATCTTTATAAGTTATTCTTTGTGCCGTCTCTGAAATATGACTGATCCTGGACATTATACAAATACGTACTGGATATTTTTTTGAAAATGCAAACTTAATTCTTTTTTAACTGATTGGATAGAGACAGAACATTTATAAACCATTCATATCTGTGGTAGGCTGAGGAAAGATTAGCTTTAGCCTGATTGAACTCTATGTGGTCATATGAGGAAAAACCCATTAGAGCGAAGGCTGTAGGTTTTTAAACCTATGGGGAGTGCTTCACAGTTTAATCTAATGGAAAGTGTATTGAAGCACATCAACACTGCACTTGGTGAACATCTATGGAAGGCTGTTCTTACTCTTGTTGAATAACCTGACATGCTTTCCTGCACTTGACCACACACCACACACACACTCATCTGCTGGCCACACTGCTCTTGTCATGAGTTGGGTCACAAGGATAATTACCCAAGTTTATGTTTTAAAAGATAGCTATCTGCATGAGGAGAGACACCAGGCAAAACCATATGGTGCAGCAGATGACAGTAGCCTGCCTGGTTCAAATGGGGTTGAGGTTTTTCTCTGCCTTTTAAGTGTAATCTAAGGAGCTTGTGCCAATACATGCCAGAGTGGGCAAACTGTCTTGGAGCCCATTGATCTATGTGCTTCATATTTCTGTTCTCAGACTTATTGTCCTCGTAGGGTCGCACTCAGCCTTAAATCATCTTTTAATACCTATGTTTAGATGTCATCTATATCTTTGTGGGCTAAATATATGACTAAAAAGATGAGCTAGCTTTGTGTTGCTTCACCATTATCAGAAATAGAATCTCTACTCATGCTTGGATATTGATGAAAGTAATTACTCAATTTTGTACCCACTTTGTGTCCTTGTGTTTTGCTCCAGAACTAAAATATTTTAATAGCAGCTTTTAGGGCTGGGAATAATTAGAAAGTTCCATTTGCATTAGGTGAGGAAGTATGCTTGGACCTGTGCAAACAGTTTCAGATGATCTTGTTTTGTTTCTCAGTTTTAGAATTGTAAAAATCATGTACTGAGCATTAGCTGAAATGCATCTATAAACATCTTACAATGCATCACATTTTTGACCTGGACAGCTGTAATTCCTTTCACACATTTAACATTATGACAACTATTAATTATGGATCTGACCCTTTTGCCTATTCTACCTTCTATTGCTGTTTCGATATTTGCTTTTTTATGAAGGGATTAAGTGTAGTTCCTTTATGAAACAACCATCACAGCTAGAAGGCTTTTGCTGTCGGGGGATGAGGGACTCCCTAAACCGCGTGAGCCAAAAAGCCCTCACACAGATCTATGAGAGGCAGCAGTCGTCTATACACACACACGAAGCCGACTGCCCTGGGATAGCACTACTAATCTCCTCTGTTGTTGACACACTGCGCCTCAGCTGGGCCAAGCTTTCACATCTCACTCTCTCCATGTTCCTTGTTGGTATCTATCAAAGTGGGAGTGGTAGTCCTCACTATCGGAGCCGGCAGAAGGACAGGTTCCCACTGGCTGTGAGCGAGACGACTCCAGGCACCTGAAGCACATCTGCTCAGGGACATGTGGCTTCACTTTGTCATTTCCAAGGTGTGTGTGTGTGTGTAAACTTATGTGTATTATTGTTGAAAGTATACAGCACTTGGTTAGGGCTTGGTAATACATCAAGTGTGAGAAATTCAGTTTCTTTATTTGTCAATGATCAACTTGGGTTTTTAAATATGTAATTATGAGCAACAAATTTGGTTACGTTCGATGCTAAATGTCAGTTATTACCCTACCCTAATTTTAAGTGTAATTACAACAAGATTGTGCTCACATGACATTCGACTTGAACATATACAAAAGAAAAGGCTAGGTTAAGGTTTATTAGGACACCGTACAATTACATTAAGCACTATGGCAGAGATGCTTGTACCAGATTATAGCTTTTATAGCTATTTTGCATCTTTTGTCTTGGGAGAGAGGAGAGGGGAAGCGCTACTCAACATGTTTTTAGTGGTACGGGAAACCAGAGGACCTGGAGGAAATTTACACAGACATGGGGAGAACTAGTGCTGTAGTCCTCTAGTCAATAGGTCGATACATTCTTACTCTACCAACATTTTTATTAAGGTAAGGTAAGGTATACTTTATTGTCCCCGTAGGGAAATTTGTCCTCTGCATTTGACCCATCCCTCAATGCCTCTGGGGCATCTCCTCAGGAGCAGTGATCGCCGCAGTGCAGCGCTCGGGGACCCATCTCCAGATATTAGTCGACTAATTCCTTTAATTAGACAGTACGGATTTCCACTGAAAAACATGATCATTTCAAATTACATAACAAGTAACTATGTGCCTGAAATAAACAGGATTTAACACATTTTGAGTAGATTTTGACTGGTTTATAATAAGACTGTCAATGGAACAAGCATAAAATTTTGCGTTTTACTTAAAATATAAAAAATACACTTTATTCTTACCTGAAATCAGCAAAAATGCTTCGGCAGAGATTTAAGAACTACATTTTTGTTTGGCAAATTCTCATAAAAGATCAAATGATTACAATGTTCTCATTTCTCAGATACTAATTCAACCCCCTTTTTACTTTTTCATCATTACAAGTTTGTGATCAATTTTGGGATCAAATCATTCAGTTTAAGCTGAATTTCTTTATGTGAATTCGGTCATGTTCATTTTCTGTATAAATTGTTGTTGTTTTGGATGAGCTTCAGTTGTCTTTTTGGCCACACCCCCTTTTAGTCGATAAAAAGGTCGATGGGACAGGATTTAGTCCACCAAGAATTTTTTGGTCAACTAAACATGCAAACTCCACATAGACCGGCCCAGGGAGTCAAACCTAGGATTTTCTTACTAGAGCACAGTTTTAGGGAAATTTCAAAAAAAACAGTGCTAATGGCAGACTTGTGGATAGCAATGGATTATGTCAAAATCTTGTTTTGTCTCAATTCCTTGGACTCAGTCTTGAATCTTGTCATGTTTTAGAAAATGTGTTTCTCTGTCTCTCCCCTAGCAGCTATGCATACTTGACTAAATTATGAAAATATAGTGCATGAATAATTATAAATCACAAAATGTACTGGCTGCATCTGGTGTTTCGCCCAATTTTTTCCATTTGGCTGAAAATTGAAGCAAAGCAAAGCACCCAAGTTTGTGTTCCTTCCTTTTAGCTTGTTTCTTCCTGGTTTTGTTTTGAATGCCTCAACAAAAGCCTTTCTGCCATTCATCTCATTTTAAAGCACTAATTGTTGTCTTGAACTGGTAATGTGATAATTTACTGCTTGCTAGAGGAAGTCTGAAAATAAACAAGTGGAAATAATGTACATTGGGCTCATTTTAACAAGTCTGAGAAGTAACATAATAAAGCATATAATAAACAGAAGTCCCACTGCTCAGAGGACTTTAATGAAACTGTGATTCATTGCTTTAACTTTATTACTCTCTAGTCTCCCAAAACCAGTCCTGGACACATGGGAAAGCAGTGCATCCAACCAAATACCTGCTTTTGGAGTTTTTTGGGTTTGAGTGTTTATTCCGTTTGTTGGAACTTGTTGAGGCATGTTGTGATAGTGTCTCGATTCACTGCTTTTTGAACTGGTTTGGCTTGATATCTTTAGTTTACGGTGCTCTCTGTAAACAGAAAGTTTTCTCGTGCTGTGAAACAAGTGAAAAATTGTCTATTCTAAACATTCAATCAGGGTAGAAAATGTGATATTTTCATGAAGTTTCTTTTTTTCCCTTAACATTTGTACATTTACTCATTGGTGTCTTAAATTTGTATTAAGATTCTAAACACATTGCAATGTCAGACTATTTTTTTTTATTTTTCATATGGATATTTTGTTTGCCTGCATTTTTGTTTGTGAATAGTTACTTGCTAAAAACCTCTAGCTTGAGGTCTTGTGAGTGCAGTTTGGATCATTCAGACAATTGCTGATTCTAAAAATGATTTGTTGGACATATCTTAAGATGATTGAAGAATGCCTTTAGTCGACTTCAGCCTACTTAACTGATCATTAACCTTCAACTTTTTTGTTTAAAGACTTGTTTACGATAAACATTTTCTTGTTGGACTGACATAATATCTGAATATTGTAATCTAAATATGCAAAAAAAATTATCAAGATATCCATTTTTGTCTATATAGCCCAGCCTTAGCTTAGCTTTTCTCTTTCATTGTATTTCTTTGCCTGGATCTTAAAAATTGGCATAAAACATCTTTTAAGTAGTACATTAATTTGTCTAAGTTATGATTGACTCACATATAAACAGTTAAAGCTGCACTGTGTAACTTTCTGACTAAAAATAACCGTAAATAAAAGCATGTAAAAAAGCAAGTTTCTATATTGACGGAATTGTGTAGTTGACTTTACACCTCCAGAAAGTTACACAGTGCATTTTTGTCATTTTGAAACAGTAGTAAAAAACAAAGAGAATCTGTTGTGTCTGCAGTCACTGTTAGACTCATTTTGGACAGAAGCCAGCTGGTATTGAAGTCTTTGCCAAGGTAGGCAGATTTGTGTCTTGGCCATAAAAGCACATTAAGGATTTGAAGGAATGTGGGCTGGCTCAGCTCTTCAGACAGTGGAGTCCTGGTACCTACAGCAGTCTCATTTGGACAATTAGATTAGCTTTGTTAATGCATAAAGGGAATATTTTAAATCTTCAGAAGTGAACTCAACTCTCTTTTTTTTTTTTTTGTCACAAGTGGATGGTTGACTTCACAAAAGCACAAATGCATTCGGAAAGAGGAGAGCCAACTGTTGAATCTTTTATGAGGTGATTTCGATTTGCCACCCAAAGATGGCCAGTCGACACAGGTCAGACTTATTGATGAATAATAAGTGTTTTCTCTCACAACCAATACTGATATAAAAGAGGAAATACACGATACAAATACTAAAATGTAGAATAATGACTAATCCAGGTCCTACATTATTCATTTTGCATTTCACAGCTTCCTTCAAAGTCCCAGAAGAGTCAACAGTTTTATTGTGGGAGTAAAAAAGTATTAATGATTGTAATGTTTTTACAATTTAACAGAATTGGCTGCTCTTGGGCAAGGTAAGGCAAGCTTATTTGGAGAGCACAAAGTAGCTGAAAGTACTTTACAGACCAAAAAAACTATGCAGTCAAATCACAAATAAATAAAATCAATAAATTGTTTCTATATTGCAGTAACTATGTTGTTGTTAGAAATGCTAAGACATAATTTTGCATGTTTTGTATACAAGTTTCTAAGACAGACAAAAGGTCAACCTCTCAATGAACTTTTGCAGTGTTGGATTCAGACGCATGCTTCGGTTTTGTTCCATGTGGGAGTGAGAGTATGTGAGTTTAGCACTGAGGTGGGCTGTGGTTCACTAAAGAGGGAGTATGGAAATTGCTAAAACAATGCTAAGTTTTGTTTTGTTCTTTGTCCACTGCTCTGATGCTGCCAGCTCAGTGTTGTAGTCATGCCTTTGTGTGAAAGTTGAAGAATCTGACAGAATGGGTCTGTGACGTGAGAGATGACGATGTGGCTAAAAACAGAGCCATCATTCAAAGGGCAACATTTTCAGGTGAAGCTAACGGCTGAGTCCCACTTAGCATCTAAAAAGAAAGCCACAAACGTGGTTCAGAAGAACAATAGAGGTCCATCCTTACATTGTCCTGCTGTGGTGTTGGCCTAGCATCGCTCCTTAAAGGGTTCCTGGCATTGACAGGCAGGAAAAAACACAGTCTTGTCGTGAGGGAAGAGAGTGCTGCAGGGAACATGGGATTTCCTTAATGGAACCTTGCGCTACGCTGTGATTGGTTGGCGTCTGGAGGCAGGAACTTCCTGTCAAAGTGGTATTGGAAGTGACCACTCCTTGTTAGGTAATGTTAGGTTTGATGCAAAAAGAAACAAAGTTTCAACCTCATAGATTAGAAATCTCTACAAAGATACTTTTTCAAAGACCCATTAAAGAAGTTGTATGCTTCTGGAGCATAATCTCAGAAACTGCTTCATGTCAATCAGTGTCACATTTTGTGGTTTTGTAATTGAAGTTTTTGTGTATACTTTCCTAAAGAATCTAACTAGCTACATCTGGATTTTAACCACCAAGTACATGACAGATAAAAACATATTTTCCCTTCCTTTATTGTAGTTTGGGCTCAAGCAACGTGTTCATATTACATTCATCTAGATTACAACTGGCATTGCTGAGTGCTCCCCACTGCGGCTGCCGACAGCACAGATAACTGTCAGAGAATGTGCCTAAACCACAGCTAAGAGAGAACTGTGCCACTGAGGCTGCTGTTATGTTGTAGTGGGTATTTCTGAGGACTTGTGCCCTATATATTGTATGAAGAATAACTAATATTTTGTTTAGTACCTGCAAAGCTAATTGCATGTTATCATCTCATTACATTCATTCATAGCATGTCATGCCTGCTGATTGACATTCTTGACAAAGTGGTGCTTCATCTTTATTGACAAAGCAATACCGTGCTCCACAAGTGTAATATTTCACTTAGGGCTGTGTAATTATTTAGATTTTAATAAATATTTTGTCGTTTTTAATCATCAGTAATCAGCATAGCTCTCTGTAATTATAAGGCCTCAACAAATCCTCTGAAAATGAAAGATAGTACAATGTTCTGTTGTATGAATTTGGCTTTGTTAATATTAAAATTACACCAGTTAAATGCTAGTCATGGTTATTTTGTTAACATTTAATGCCATATTTATTTGTTTTGTATGAACAATTGCTACTGATGCTGCATCCTGCTGTTGTGTCCTTGGGCATTTCCCCAGTCTTGCCTCCAGGGACCACCTGAATTGGAAAATGAATGTATGTGACATGTTTGCCATACTATTCATTTATTGTGATTTGACCATGTAATGCTTTGCAAAGTGCTTTTATTTATCTAATGTTCTAGAGAATCAAATGTGATGACTTTAGATTTACCGCTGGCTCTGTGTGAGTGCGACTGAGGTGCAGACGTAGCATCTTGATTACAGTTGTCTGAGCGGTTCCAAACATTGCTGTAGTATGAGCAATTTCTTGGTCCTGCCACGTCGGCCATTACTGGTGCTTTATACGTCGTAATAAGTCAACTTCCTTCAGTGTTGAAAAGACGGGGATTCAGCACACACATACACTAGTGCTGGATGGGCAAATCGTGGTGTGTGCACTGTGACAGCAGTGTCCTGGCTGTTGTTTATGACCACTGCGTGTGGGTCTGTATTTATGACGGGGCTAAGGGAATAAATTCAATCCTGAAGTCGTCTTATTGGAGATTGGATAAGAGCTGTGTCTTTATTTGTTACTCCAATCGCATTTCAAACAATGTCAAGGCAGGGCGGTGCAAATAATCAGAATTTAGATTTCAATTATTGTTATAATTCAGAACCATTCTGTAAGATTTACTCACCTTCTTTATTTTATCCTTTTATTCTCATTATTAAGATGCACCCCGTGACCCCGCCTTCTCAATCGCAGAATTTTGGTTACTTTGACATGGCCAAGATGTCTTTTCATCCTACAACAATTCATTAGTCATCACAAAAATTCTACAGTTTATTTAATGCAATTTTTTAAAATGCCCATAGTTGCTCTAATAAATG
Source organism: Mugilogobius chulae (assembly GCA_038363315.1). NCBI lineage: Eukaryota > Metazoa > Chordata > Actinopteri > Gobiiformes > Gobiidae > Mugilogobius > Mugilogobius chulae. The sequence continues at coordinate 39,935,461 of CM076412.1, read as the reverse complement.
TACATATGCTGGTGGACATTATACATTCCGTCTCAGACCAGTGCTGCAGTGTTGACTTTGAGTTATTGCTTTTTAAGTGATATTATTAACTTGTTGGTTGTTTTGCAATTTTCCACCGTTATGACTTCTCGCCACATCGAGTGCTTGCAAGGTGTGACTGCTGATTTCGTTGTCAATCCTTTTTCTCCGGACTCTGGCGTCAACACACGTTTTTCTCAATCTGACATCTCATTTCTCTAATAAAACTTTAATGACTCCCATCTGCGAGCCAAAGAGAAGCCTATTTTACAGCTTCCTCTGCGTTTTCTCCTCGTTCCTCACACCAACATCACAATGATCAGCGTAGTTGTAGCTGTTGTTAGAATAGGTTCCCTGGGGTTAGAGGCACGCTTTGGAAGTAATGCCAGAAAAGATGGAGGGCGGCGCAGGCACAACAAAAATAACCTGAGAAGAACTTGGAAAGAGTGCAGACCTCCACTAAGACATCACTCCTCACTTACCAATGCTAGAGTTCAGTTTATTGATTTTATTAATCCACTAGGGTTTAATTTGGTAATCTATTTTTTTTGTTTTATGAAATTTGAGCTATACTGCAAAAATTAAAGGTAAAAATTTAAAGTTTATCTTGGTTTGAGAAAATAGTCTGTCGTCGACCAAAGAAATTCTTGGTCGAGTAAAAACATGTCCCATTGACCGATTAATCGACTAAAATGGTGGCGTCTCCAATGTTTTTAATCTTAGCATTTTCAGTCTTTTTGAACACAATGCAGAAGTTGCATTGTGATATATAATTGCTGAGTTCAAGCAGAATCAACAAATTGTTCAGAAAATGAAGCAAAAACACTTTATTATATAGAAAACAGCAGATTTAGACCAGTGATTTGGTTCCACATCTTCAGCTAATTCCATTCTTTTGTTTTTGTTGCTGTTCTATATAAATTCTTACTATTTGATTTGGGCAATTTTGACTAATAAACATTAATATCTGTATTCTGATAGCAATATTTAGATGATATATCAACACTAATTTCAAGTCTGTACTTGAAATTATCACTAATGTGACCAGTTTCACGTTTAAAAATTTTTTGTACCTTTTTGTATAAGTAGTAGACTAATGTACATTTTGGTCGACTTAGACTACATCAACCGATTAACCGACTCAAGGTCTACTGGCTAGAAAATATGCTTGTCAAGAAAAATCATCTGCCAATAGATGAAGATATTCTTTTTTGATTCAAGTGAAAAAAAAATTTATTTTCTTACTTCAAGTTACCATGCTTTTTTTTTTTTTTTTGTCATTAATAAGAAATTGCTGCATATGTCTTGTCAGTTTTAGGTAATTACATTTGTATTCTCAAACACCTGTGTTTCTTGAAAGAGTTTCTAAATTAGTTGGCGATTATTGGAATAATTGGTTACTTGCTGCAATCCTAAAATGCACTACAGCTGATAGAAGATAGAAGATGTGAAGATTGCAATCCGAACTTGGTTATAACTTCAATAGCCAATGCAAGTATGTACAATTTGTATAAAAGCCAAGCTCTCTTAGTTATTGCCACTGCTCTGTGGTAAAACATATATACCTGGTTTTAATGCAGAGCAAGTCTATTATACTTGGACCATGTATGATTGAGCTGCAAACATTATATTCACATAGCACGAGCAGATCATGGAGGAGCATAAGAAAGAGTGCTTTAATGGCTTGGATGTGCAGAGAGAGAGAGAGAGAGAGTGTGATGGGACCACACTTCCGGAGCGTTTGGCCCCACAAAGCTGCTGTGTGACTGAGCTTTAATGAGCGCTAAAACCAGTCTGCTGCTCCACCTGTGTCTGAGCGTAGCCGCTTCCTCCCGAGTGCTGCTGCTGCTATAACATTCATTTTCACACCAGAAGTTTTAGCCACTGCCTTGCCCTATGCAGAGGGCTCTCATGTAACTCATCAGTGCTGTACCACTTAAGCACACATACGAGAGAGATTTGTTCAACAGAATAGAACACAGCTTAGTATTAGCTGATATAATATAGCAACAAAAACTACTCATATACAGCATGGTGAACGTTTTGAGATGCATGGAGAGAGAAACAATAACTGCAAGTGACAGGCAAAGAACTAGGGCTGGGTAATATATCATATATCCTATAGCATATATCATAAAAAGTTGAATTTGTGAAATTGTGATACTTCCCAGTGTTACCAGATTTTGAGATTAATAAGCGACAAACCATTTTATCATAATAAAGACTTAAAACACATTTTGTTCTTCATATTTCAGTCATTAGAGGGGATATTTTCATGGAACAAACTTGAAAAAACGCTAAATTTCACAACCCTTGACTGTCAAAATATATAAGGGCCTTTCCAAAAGAAGTCTAAAGTTCCTATAAAGTACTATTCGCACAGCATAATATTTACCTGTAAACTTTAACATGACCTCTGAGTTTTTTACAGGCATTCGCAGGACATATTCAATGTCTGTCATTTCTTGTTTTTACAGACTTTCCGGAAACGGCGACAGATGATTTATGGCAACAACTATTTACTTCATTCATGAAATAAGCGTTTCTTGTGTTTTTGGATTGTTTTAATGTGAATCAGCGAAACTTACCTGAGCTGCGGCAGCAAATGTGGCTCCTCGTCACGTTGTTGAGTCGTCGTTCAAAATCACATCCACAACATCAGATTGCTTACGAAAACAACCGAAGACTCTCTCTTTTAATCCATTTACGCTGATAAAATCCAAACATACAAACTTTGCGGCGTTCTGTCCACTGTTCTGTTCAAACTTTTCCCCAAACATCCATCTTCTCGACCTTCCTTGCTACGTCAATGAGGTTGTTGTACTTGCGGTTCACGGACTTTCTATAGTTTGATTAATCTTTAGCTTTTAAACGTAGAAAAAACGACAATTTCATTTGAAAATGATCCGTAAAGAATAGTAATAATAATTTTGTTCAAATTTGAAGGTAAAATAAGCCGCAGAGACATTATTAATTTGTTGATAAACGGTTCACGGATTGAAAACACAGACAAACGCATTCGCACGGTTTTAGAATTACATGAGGCGTCTGAGTTTGGTGAATACAGGAGGTAAAATTCGGGGGAAACTTTACAGACTTTACATGAGGTCCATGGGTAAATATAAGGCCGTGCGAATAGTACTCAGATTGCAGACTTGGCAGTTTTCATCTGATCTCTTTAAAACCTTGAACAAAAGTAATCTATGCCCAGACAGTGGAGGCTCTGCAGAGGCTAAAACATAATGAATGAAAGAAGTAAAAACATGTTGTTTTAGGGGAACTTACACTGTGACTAAAATAGCCTGAAACGGATTATAATAATGATAAAACGCTATGTAGCTATATCGTCAACTGTATCGTTACCGCAAACGTTCTCTTTCATACTGTGATAAACAATTTAGGCCATATTGCCCTGCCCTACAAAGAACTTTACATTGCTTTCATTCATTCCACACCTATTTTATTCTAGGCAGGCAATGAGGCTCTTGAAGTGTCGGTGACAGTTTGCACTACAGTCGCCTGTCTCGATGTTGCTTAGCTCCGCCAGTTGACTGCAACTATCACAAAGTATAGAGATTTGAAATATTATAACAATATTATGTTGTGATATTGTGAACTGTTTTGGAATAGAACTTGAGGGAAGCCCTTTTTGGAGCAAAAAAGACAGAAAGGTGTTCAGTTACCTGTGTGAAAATGATTAATCAGAACATTTACAAAGACTTGCTCTCATACTCAGCGGCATACAGCCGAGCTCAGCTAAACACGACTCCAGAGTTGGCAGGTGGAGCGTACACAGCTGGCAGGCACAGAGGAACACAGCTTCACTTCACAGAATACTAAATATTAGGAAATGAGGATGCCTGTCTATAGCTATATTCAATGCTTCCTTTTAATGAAGACAGCTGACTACTGTGTGGCATCCAGAGCAGCACAAGTGGAGGAGGAGGCAGAGGGAGGTGCAGGTGTCAGTGAGACACAATCAGACGAGATTGCGGCACTTGAACGGCACACCCTCCATGAATGACTCCAATCAGCCCATCTGATCATCACAGAGCACTCTTCTGCATGTCACTCACAGCCTGTTTAAGAAGCCAGAGCCGCAAACAGAATTCAAATAAACATCTAAGCAATCGTATCAGAGCTCACAGATAAATGCACAAATGGATTTTTGGTTTTGTTTTTTGGAGTCAGACTTCTCATTTCTGAAAGCTGCGGCCATCTCAAGCCTAAACTCAAACCAGTTTTTGCAGAAGATTGTGTGATGATCAATGTTTGTTTCTGAGATGATGAAAGTATTTTGTAGGGCTGCAATAACTGTTTGACTAATTGTAGTAGCTAGTAGGGATGGGATGATTCGATTTTGCAGCCATATTTACAATTTTGTTGATTAGGTTTGATTTTGTTAGTTAATCTTTATTAACTTTTTATTATCTTACAACACACAAAACATAATAAATTCCATTTAAAACAAAACCACTGTTGTTAGTGCTCAGAACTTGTATTTTTACGAACATTTGAACAGTCAGCAGTCATATTTAGTGCCCATTTTTGGAGATCCACCCATCACTTGTTAACGCAATGTATAATGCACACTCATCAGGTCTGGCACAAGTTCACGCTTTGTTTCTTCATACATCATGACTATTATTGAGTATATTTGCATTACGCAACGTAGAGTGCGTGTAAGTCAGTGGCTGCATGAGCAAACTGATCGAGTCTGGCCTTTTGATTCAATCGCTGCATACTTTGATTTTCAAAAATTTCAAACCATTTCTCATCTCCAGTTAGTCTATTATATATTTAAAAACATAATAATAATATTTTGATCTTCTTAGTTTTATATAATCATGCAAACTCTAATATAGCAAACCCTTGGCTTTGTGCAGTCAAAATATCAAATAAAAAAAAAATTTTATAGTATACTTTATTTGCAAATACTTTGAGTTCTTTGTTGTTATATTTCAACATCTTTGTGTCAATACAAAAGTCTCACAATGAAATAACTATAATTATTTCACTCATCCACAATCTCTGACTAGTTGACCAAAATAATTGTTTCCATGCCTGTGTTTTGCGTCTTCCTTGTCTGTCTGCTGAGTGTTACAGACACATTGGCATTGATATAAAGTCTTGCGTTTTTGCGACATAGCGGTTTTCCAGACAACTACAAAGTGATTGCTTTTACATTTTGCTAATCATCTGTGTACGTAAAGTGAACAAACATGGATGAAAAGATGCAGTGTGGAAAAACAAAGTGGGTAATAAGAAGTAAATTGATAGTTTGAATTGTTGGATATGCTTTATAAAGATAAAAAGAACATGGAGAATTGGCCAAGTTTAAGGCTGTGTGTCCAGTTGTTGTTTGTTTTGTTTCCCCAAATTACAAAATAATCTGAAACACATAAAATTCTATACAATTGTCTCGTCTATTCTAAATAATGAATGTGCCTACATATTTACAGTGTCCGTGCTTTGGCTACCAGCCTCTCTCATCTCTCATTCCCTCTGTGTCAGAACTTGCTGACACTGAGCCATTATCTCCCCATTCCTCCCCAGTAACTAAAATCTACAGATCTCTCTCCTGCATGTCCGCCAATCAGATTACAGACAGCCCCCGATTTCCAGTCCCTTTCATCTGCACCGCGAGAGAGCATTTTGCAAGACAGATATCATCCTGGCGTGTGTTTACCCTCAGAAGAATGAGACTTAATGGGAGAAGATGAAAAAGATACTCAGGAATGATTTTTCTCCTGGTCAAAGATGGAGTAGGAGTTGAAGAAGGGGAGATGACAGATAAAGACTAGACTAAAGTTTGGGCCTATACATTTTGAAATGCTGATAACCAATTAACTGTCTGTTATGGTTTATAGCTACAACTAAAGATAACTGATATGAATTGGGTAAACAATCAGTTATTATAATTATCATAGCTAAAAAGATGCTACATTATAACATTTAGAACATCATAGTTGTTTTGGGGCAATTACAGATCTTTCTTGGAAATAAACATTTTCTTTTATCACAGATTTTGTAGTCTATGTATTTCAGTTATAACAATTTCTCAATTGCTATATTAGATCACTTCTGAGCCTCTAAATTGTTCACCACAATGTGTTTTAATTAACTTTTTTCCAGTTGTTAGGAGCAAGGGGTATTGGTATTCTAGCGACAGTTAGCCACAATGCTTACAACAATAACAGAAGAATGTATGGATTGTAGTGAACAAATGATACATTATTAAACACAGACTGCCTAATATTCAACTGAAATGATACTTTAACTAAAGATATCTGTGTTGGGAAAACAATTTTTTTTTTATTGTAAAAAAAAATCGAGTATAGTGCCTTTTAAGTTACCTTACTGTGAGGTCAACCCTGGAAATATGTCCACTTTCAAACAGAATACTTTAATACATTGAAATAGGCTATGGATAAATGCACAAAGCAGAAACATAACATGAAAAACAGTTGAAGACAAGCAAAACCCATCCCACTGTTTGGCTACACCTTTCCTCTTAAGTCGTAGAGGCAGGTACACGTGTCAGCAGAGCAGCCTGTGTTTCTCTGTGTTATCTGTGTCTGCCGGAGCCACTGTCTCCAAATCAGATATTTCTATCAGCACCGCTTCCTGAAACAGCTTTTTTTTTTCTGGGATCTAGCAAATCAGATCAGGAATAGGAAGGGAAGCTGACAAAGAGAGGAAGATGGGTCTGTTTCTTTGATATATGTGCCAGCCCAAAACAGACGCTTGGGCAAATGTAAGGCTTTCTGTTAATTAAAGGAGACACATGCTACATTTTCCTTTTTGAAAAATGTACTGTATTATAATTTTCCATCATACTCAAGAACTGAACACATAATTTTATTCTATTTACAGATGTGATACTTCTCCAAGGACAAAAACAAAGACTACCAGGCACTACTACTTCACTAGGGATTCACTGGCATTCTTTTTCCGTTCTAGTATCTTTTGGATACTTTGGCCGATACTCAATTTCAGCCGATACATGGTGTATGGACTGAAATATCTTTTTCTTACTAAAACAAGGTACATTCATGAGCTTAAATGTACCTTGATAAGGATGCAACAATATGAATGATATTGTGATTTTGCGATACCAAATTTGTCCCAATATATCGTCATGATCACTTGACAATGCTTTATTAAACGAACAAAGTCTCAAGACCTTAAAGCTGATATGAAGGAAGAGTAATTTAGTCTGAAGCCCTGAAGTTGCACCAAGAAAAGAAATCACTGAATTATGAAAAATGCATATGTTTGTAATATATCTTTGTAATATTGTGAGTTCATGATAAATACCGTATCGTGAGCTTCATACTGAAAAAATACTGTATTGTGTGATTTGCATATTGTTACATCCTTATACCTTGCATTTGATGTCCTGGATGTGATTGGCGACAGAACATTATATTAATCTATACTTTAATATAAAACTCTGCTCTAATTGCCTCACAGTAATTACTAAGCTGACTTTCAATAACAGTATAAGTACATTTCTCATTTTCTTACCACTTGTCCACAATGAGTGGAGAAAAGGCTTTCCTGTTTAAATGAGGCTGCGTGGTCATCTGTCAGAGTGAATTACTTTAACCATCAGTGGTAATGAATGCTTCAGACTGGTGCAGAGCGCGGCAGGCTCTCTGACAACCACACTTTGATTCTGCATGAGGCGGCGTTCTGCTGTTTAGACTATCACAGGATGAATAACATGGAGCCGACTAATCAGCAAATAAATAGATGCCAATCATAGGCTCCGTGTTGTGTATGAACGCAGCCCGAGGCACGTGTATATGAAAATAAGACAAGTACATATGAAAATTTAATCAGAATTGTGGAATGGAGTATCATGTGTCTTTATTATTAATGTTTGCACACCCATAGTTTCCCTAAGGCTTGTTGGACTCTAAAGCATGTGTTTAGTCGAGTCTTAATAACTTCATAAATCCATTTATTCAAAAATACTGCTCGTCTCTAGATCTAGTGGATTAAATCATGTATTACTTTTGATATGTTTGAATAAATAATAGATTTTCTAAAATAGATAAAATAATTGCATTTGTGATTTGATTTTTGATTCATATTTTAAAAACAAGATTCTGAGTTTACATTTTTAACATGCTGCTGTCAAAAATGGGACAAAACACAAACAAAGGCTATGTTCACACTGCAGGATCAGATTTTCAATTCCGATTTTTTCAATAATTATGATTTTCTCCTTGTGGTCGTTGACATTCTCGTTACACAAAACATGCAACTCCAGCTTGTCTCTGGTGTGAACGAGATGCAGCCTGTGATGCAAAAGTGACAGTAAAGAGAACCACCTCACACGCACAGAGTGTATTTACACAGCCAAGACACGTTTGTGTCTATTTCAGGCTGTTTTGTGCAAAAACAGGGCCAAAAGGACCAAATCCATCACTGAAAAGTTGTGTTAACAAGCTAGCGCACATTACCATGTTCTGTTTCCTGTTCAGAATAAAGTCAGTCATTTGAAAAGCCCAAAGAGTTGAAAACATTGAGAACACTTGTATATGGATATACAGTACGTCCAAACTGTTATTATCATGTGTAAGTTATAGCACAGTGTTGTATTTAAATGCTTTTAAAGCAGAAAGTTGGCGACACTAACAGGAAGCCCAGTGACGTTATAAGAACTTGAGGGTTTTTTCGCACTTTATGTCAATGATTTGTGAAGAATAGATAAAAACACCTGGATCACAGCTCTACAGTTTACTTTACAGAGGTGAGTGATTCTCCAACGTGTTTGATCTGATGCACTGCTGCAGTACTTATGAGAATCGTGGTTACTAAACAGGCTGTGTATGAATTAGATGTGTACCTGTTGCATGTTCCTCACTTATGTTCTTGGTGCTTTTTTCTGTTCTAGATAATTTGTTTGTTGTAGTATCCGTTCTTCTGATATGTTCAAATCCGTATCAGTATTAGTTGTAGTAATGATTGGATTGAAAACCCAGAAAAAGTAATAATATAACAACATTAGTCAGATATCCCAGAAATCTGTTTTCAAAATGGATGTCTGCTGTTGGACATCCTGGTTCTTCTGAATGCCCAATATAAACAACTGTACATCATGTTGTCAACACAGTGGGAAATGTCAGTGTGCACGGCCCACCAGGTTTGTGTGTTTTGAGTATTCTTGCTTGGGGGGGCATTATTTCCACATTGTTTGTCAAAAATAAGTTGTCTGTTTCTGCCTGCTAGCTTCTGGCTACATCCCAGTTGGCATTTCAGATCATATAATGCAAGTGCAGCAGTTTTATTTGTGGGCAGAATGCTATGAAAAAAGAGCTCCTTACAACAGTATTAAACATCAAAGACTTGTCAACATTGTCATCTCTCTTGTCTTTGTTTGTAGATTTTTGCACATTTTGGCAGTTTACCTCTCTTGTTGTTTATTAGCAAATCACAGGAGTTGCTGAGTTATTGGTTACAATCAATGGGGTGCTGACAGCTAGCTAAAAACAACAAATATCAACTGTTCAATTTGTGGCCAGCCCCAGAACTGTTTAAGTTTTTGGCGGCACAGTGGCTCACAGCAAGAAAGCCGCGGAGTCAACTTCTGTGCAACCTGGTCAGAGTTGGTTAAGTTTTTCTCCCGTGTCTGGGTGGGTTTCCTCTGGGCACTGCACTTTCTTCCATCAACCAAAACATTCACCATAGTGAATATTCTCCAGCTACAGTAGTCCTGACCAAGCTTGGCAGGAAGATCTGGTGATGAGTCCTCAAGTGCTGCCTGCAAATATATCTTACCTTAAAGTACATTACCTTTTTTTGCATGATTAGAGTTCTAAAAAAAACTTACTTCTTGCAGTTGTAGCATAACTTCTAATACAACTATACATTTTCAGTAATTTTCTTTGCTGTGTGGCCAGTCATTGTGCCTCGTCCTTAAGCAGCTTTTCTGATGACATCAACAAACCAATAGTGACCTACTGATTCTTTGTTTATGTGTGTCATGATGCCACGACCACGCATTGTCTGTAGCTGACTAAGCCGCTCAAATCTCCCTGTGCGACACAGCGATTTGGAAACAGCCCAGAGTTCCAGTTTTGTCCATTTCAGTTGGGGCCATCTCCTCTGCCAACTGTGTTTTTTGCATACTGAAAGGAAATAGCCAGCCCGACTAACAATCCCAATTTGTCACTGCACATTTACAGCAGATGGACAATGTTTACCATGTCAGTACTTTGCTTTTATTTGAGGATTTACACACACGTCTTGAGCCGGGACACCTGCTGGGTGATACGGTTTTCTAGACAAACGGACATCTGGATGTTTGGTATTATGTTTTTTTTTAATCTTTGAATGTCTGAACTTTGATACCATTTGTGCACATAAATACATGCATGCACAAATCGATGCATGCATGGAGAAACATCTTCCCGGAACCAGTTATTTTTGTCTTGAGTGGTTATGAGATATGTGCTGTCTTGTGTTGTTTATAGCGTGTGCTTCCACTCTTGTTTGACCTATCAATTCATTCAGGACTGCTGAATGATGCAAGATAAGGAAAAATGCAAGACTTAAATTTCATCATGTTTTCAAAATCTGAATTTGAATGGAATGGTTTCTCATCTTAACTGTATAAAAATGCTGGTGCATAATCGAATTACTGATAACATTTCTGTTTCATTATTGGTGAATTCGTTCAGCTATCTTTTTCTAAGCCAGGAATATTTCTACTACTTTTAAGTAGGGTTGGCAAAAAAAATAAATAAAAAATCCACAGCCAAACAAAATATGTATTGTATTTGAGCTGATACTGATACGGAAAATGATCATAGGACATAGCTGACGTGGACCGTAAACATTTTGAATGGTCTTGCTCCTCATCAGAACACTTTTCAGTGAATATCAAATCAGAAGTAACACTTTACCAAGTGTAAGATGCATTGGTTGTTCTCTTTTCTCTCTAGTTGTCTCATTATTATTGTTCAGTTTGATTCATAATTACTCTATCACACAGGTGTATTCACATTTAGATGTCTCCTGTGTAAAATTGTGATAAATTTAGCAGTCTGAACTTGAAGTGCATGCATATTGATAAACTTTGAAAATTGGATGAACATTATCTCCACTCTTCCATCTAAGTCTGGTAAATATTGTCAGAGTGTGTGCGTCATGAAGCCTCTTAATATTCCACAAACAGAGGAAGATTCTCACATCTTGTCTCTAGTGGATTAATATTTGGAGAAAAAGCCAAGAGGGTAAACTGTGAAAGAATTTTTGACAATTTTCCACATGCATTTTTAATCAAAACAGCCCAGAGCTTAAAGCAATGTTTTGTAACTTATGAGATGAGATTAATCTGTAGATTACCACATTTACCCAGATCAAATCATGTTTTGTAAAAAAAAAAAAAAAAATCATAATGATGCAGTGTTTTGCAATATCACATCATGTAGGCTTTAAGGTTCCCCATGTAAAACAAATACTGGTTGGTGTTCTGCCAAATGCTCTGTTTCAGTGTAGTATTAAACTGATCTTAAATTCATTCTTTCAAACTATTTTTTATTAGCCTTATTAGATGAAATCCACAGGTTGATGAGCTGTATATGATATATTGTTATTATTGCCGAAACATACATTGAAAAACCTTATACTCTTCTTACTCTGAGCAGAGTCGCCTCGTTGCACCATTTTATGTCTGCTGATTTTCTAGGTAAAGCAATAACATTGCCATAGAGACAAAAAAGCACCAAATCTTCAAATTACACACTTAATTGCTTATAATGACTTTTACCTGGGTTATTAAACCAAAAAAGGTGTTCTGCTATATTCTGCCTTGCTGAAAAATTTATTCTTATCCTCGCCATGTAGCTGACATTAAAATCTATTGTGACAATTAATTTGCCCGCTCAGTGGGGTAATCCCCTTTTGCAGCATCTTTAAATTGAATGAAGTGTTGTTGAATTGGTCGCGCCTCTGCTGACTCCGGAAGGGCCCACATCTCCTGCCTGCCGTGGCCTGCTCGACTCCTGACACCCAGCCTTTGTGTGGTGTTTAACATGGTGCTGAATAGGAGCGTGGATAAGCTGACAGGCAGAAAGAGCCTCCTTTGATGGGATTAGCACAGTAGCAGACAGGGACTAGTGCTTTAGATTGATTAAAGTGTAATCCTGGAGGATAATCATGCCTCCCGATGTGGCATGTGTGGTCAGCGGCTCTCAGCCCACAAACATCTGGAGGGCCATTAACACCTGCGTCCTAGATCTACTTCTTTCGATGGCTCCTGTCCACCTGATGATGTGCTGCTCTCTGTGCTGTCTAGGGAAAGGTGAGGAGAGTTTGAGAGGAGGTAGAAAACGAACACTGGAGCGGCGGAGTCATCTGACAATCATATGACATGTATTCAAGAGATTTAGCACTTCGGCAAGAGCTTATGTTTTCATCTACTGGAAAATTGGTTTTCTTCATTTCACCTTTATGGTTTCAGGATAACCTAAGAAAGGATTTATTTAGTCCCAAAGAAAAAATCTGTCATTGGTAAAACACATCATGAGAAAAGCTTTTTTGCTATACTTTTAGATTGAACTCAAACTAATTTCAAGGGAACTTACTCCTTTGCAATTGACTCATCCTTCATTTCCATTAAGGTAACCTAAAGCCGAGAACAATGCCTTGGGATCCCTCTTGAACCAAGATCTTTCTGCCTGACTGGATTTGTAGAGCTTTTTCCAAGGCAGAGAAATGTTGTGTTGCTTGTGTTTTGAGGCAATGGCTTAATCAGGACTAAACACTAAACAGTTTGGCAGGAAAAACCCATTCTCCCACATGATCGAGAGAGGTTTTTATAAACTCTATATTTAAAGTTGTTTATCATTTTTACTGCATAACACTTTGAGGTCGTTTACAGGCTATTCTATTTTTAAATAAAGGCTCTCTTTCATTTACTTATCTCAAGAATTGTCGTCTGCCAAAACAATATTGTTCACCTTTTGATGCTGAATTAAGATAAAAAAGGTTCTTGCCTTGCGTTGAACCACTTCATCAAACCACAATTGTAAGCAGTCCTAAAAGCTCAGGTAACAGAAAAAACACAAATGGAGAGATGATTTGTAAAAGGTTAGAAAAAAACGCACATTGTCACATAAATATATGTTCCCAAGATAATTATGTAAGCAAACTATGGCATAATTCATTGTGTCAGAAATAGCTGCCCTTTAGGTCAGAGTTGACCCATTGCAGGCCATGTGCTGTCCATTAATGTGGTAATAGATGAAGTAAGAGAATGAATGGCCAGTTTCCATTGCCTTATTCCCATGTGTATGATTCATGGGAACATTTTGGAGCATGGGGGACAGTGACAGTGTGAGACTGTGGTCCAGGAGGGAACTGTCACCAAACTGAACGCTCCATTATTGAGATGGGAAAGAAAATCTGCTGAGCCTATGGGAACCTGCACACCGCCTTATTTACTTGGGCTTTATACAAGCAGCCAGTAGGGAGAAGTGCAGTAATGCATTCGCCATGATTCGAGTGAGAAAGGTGATTCTGGCGGCTATTGTGCCATTTATTTTCACTATCTGGACGGCTTATCTGTCATTCATGGAGCGCTGCATAAGGAAATAATAGCTGTGAGGAGACAGGGGCAGAAGGAGAAATAGGCAGTGTTTGATGAGATAAGCATTATGACTCATAGATGCTGTAATATTTCAGCTGTGCAATGCAAACACAAAGAAACAAAGCATTCATTAGTTTACGATGAATGGAAATGATGCTAAAACTCTTCACACCAAGTGGCAGCACAGAAAACAAACAAACACTAAAAGCCATTTAAAAAGTCTCAACTTTAAACAAATCCAGTTAATGGAAAAGACATCTATCAATTAGAGGTCGGCAATATATCGAATTTTACATAACATCGTGATTGTTGTTTTAAAGATATCCAAAAACTGAATATCGAATATTTTGTTAATGTTTGTTCCTGTGATTAGGCTGCATGTTGAATGATTCTACAGGTCAAGATGAAATCTCACAATATTTTTGAGTTTACAAGAACCTGACTCAAAGTACCACCATTCAAAGTGAGTCAGTAATTTATAAATATTACTTGCAGTGCATTTTAAAGAGTTTGGATGGATTGAATAGTTGCAGTAGACCAATTTATTCCACCTCAAAGTACTTTATACTAGTTTTACTGTCGGTCGCTACAGTCCAGCTTCTCGTCACTAAGCTGTCAATGTCTTTTTTTCTGATGCAATGCCCTTACCACCAGAGTTCATAGTAGCCAGCTTTCAGCCATCTGCTCTCTTAGCGTCCTGACACGAGGCTAAACGCTGCAGAGCACTTTCATCGAAGACGTAGATTAAACATTTTGACTTTGCTTTTTATTGCATCACTCACCCTGTGACAGCAAGTGACAAAAAATACTAGTAACAGATGGATCAAGGGCAGGATGGTGGATCTGAAGGGCGGGTTTAATGGGCCTATAATCAGTCATAAAACCACAATTAAGAGACTGATGATTGCCAAAAAATATAGACTGCCTTTATTGTCCAAAGCATATATACAGTACATAGAGAGAGCGTGGCACCAAAGTGTTACCCAGTGCGGCTGTTTTTGCAAGCCAGATGCTGTGGATGTTAGTATTATTAGTATGATTGCAGACCATATGGACAGAATCGCCTCACCAACAGCCGTTAAGTCACTGGATTTGAGCTGTTTCCCTCACTACATGTGGCAGCTGTGAGGGCATACCTAACTCCTGGCTGTATAGACACATGGGAAAACATCGTGGCTAACATCCAGCAACCTCAAGTCCATTCATGCAGAAGAACTGTCAGACATAGTGACACTCAGTGAAGTTAAAAAACGACATTCACCAATCAGAGTATATGTACTATTATATACTAAGAGACTGTTGTCATTTTACATTTTGCATTTTATCTAAAACAACTGAGTCATAAAATGAAAGTTCACTGACATATTGTCCAAGCAAATGTTTACTGAGGGTGTTTATTTAGGAAAACGTTTACTGAACAAGAAGATTTAGAAGCTTAAAGATACTAGCTGATATTTATACACAGCAAACAGGCTTTAGGTTGTAAATCTGCCAACAAATCCTTCAACACATGGTTAATATCGACATGAATTCATTTTGGTTATGGCGTATAAACTTCTTATACAAACAGTAAAGTGAAACTGGAAAGGACCACACAAGCACAGCCAATCAGAGAGCTGTATGAGCGTCCTGATGAGAACTAAAATTTAATTGAGACAGTTTTCCACAAAGTTCTGCCTTTATCATAATTTTTCATATACATTTTTTACAAGTGGAAAAGTTAGGTACTCCAACTTTAATTAGCTTTGTTTGTTGTACTTTTTTGACTGCTTTTTGCGTGATCTTTCATACAGCTTGAGCTTTTTGTTAGTGCCGTTTGGGTCTGATATATGGTCACATTAAAAAAATGTGTATGTATTATTTTTACAAGCTTTTGTCATGCCCTATTTTAGTTAACTAATCAGTCACCAGTGCTTGTTTTTAGACAACCAAAAAAGTGTTTGGTCAAGTAAAATCCTATGTTTTTATATAGCACAAGGCTGTGGGTTGAGAAAAATATCTCAAGCTTCATATATTTAAACAACACATGACTGCACAGACAAGGCAAAAGGAACAATATAAAATACTGTTACAAGCTCAGAAAAGCAATCAATTGTAATGTGTCTCCTTTTCAAAATAACATTTCTGAAAGTTAAGTAAAATGGCGCCAACAAAAAATGTTTGTTGTCACCACCAAATTCCAATTTGAAAATGCAGTTTTACTTACTGCAGTAAGGGAATGTACTGGTGAATTTTAATATTTGAAGTTGCACACTGTAATTAAGAGTTCTAAGTGTTTGGTTTAGCTGTGAATATTATTACTCAAAAGTTACCAGTAATCTTTGTGGAGCCCAAACTATCAAACACATTTTAATACATCTGGCTTGTGCTTGTGTGCTTATTTTTTCACAATGTTGTCTCCAGCCATCCCATTTATTAACTGTAAAACAGGATTGTAAAATAAAAAGCAGTTTAGAGCAAATGGCATTGGCAAGAAACTCGGCAGAACAGATAAATCACTACACTTTTTTTGAACTTACTATGAAACAAACATGTCTAAAAATAGATGCAGATGGACTAGGGGTGCAAGGAAATCCCTTTGAGGCAGCCAGCTCCCGCAGTGCATTGCAAGGACTGCTTCCTGTCTGCAGATAGATCCTCTTGCATGTATCGTATCATCGTGACCTTGTGCAAATCCTTGAGACAAACAGGACAACATTCGCCAAGAAATCTCTGCCACTGTGGTTTAGACTCTGAGAATGAAGTGCTGGCATTGTCCAAGGCCGGCTCATATATAGAATCTGTGGTGTTTTTCTGTTGGGTGGGCTGGGCGTTTCGGAGGGAAAAAAAAAACAGTTTTCGTAATGACTTCTCATGTTGGGCAGTGTTATTCTGAGAGAGTGGATTTAGTCTATTAAAACTAAGTAAGATGTAATTGTTGTTTAAGAAAATGAAGCTGAATTGTGATGAAATCCATTTTGTAATCTCGATCTTACAAAATCCTTCAGGCCCCAAAATTTTCATTTTTTGCTGTGGGATTTGGGAGTTGCTTACATGGTTTTTTTTTTTTGGAGGTTCCCTTTCTGAATAGTTAGGGAACCCCTGCATGAATCCAGCCTATTTTAAAGGCTTTAAGAATCTGCTGATACCCGATATCAACCAATACCGGTGTTGACTGGGGTTAGTTTTTTTTTTTTTTTTGCCTCAGAACACACTTAACTTCAAAAATGGATATAATTGTTATGTAGAGTAACTGTAATATATTGTGCAATAACAGTAACAACTGAACTTTATGTAAATACAATTTGAAGCTGCATGAGTGGTTCTACCCTATTCTAAGATACAAAATCAGTCAAGCCAAAGCGGAATTGGAATGGACTTTTTTCTTTATATCTAATATATGTTTTGTCCAAATGAAGATCTAGTTTGATCCTTCAGTTAATGCCTGGTCTACTACTCCAGAATCAGCTAGTTTATTCCCAGTTTTGATGTTTCTTTTCAGGGTGGTGAAGTTTTGATTCCACTTATTGATTACAATCAACGTATTTTGAAAAAAAAATGTAATATAACATGCTAAATAACTCTGCAAATGTCTTATTTATAAACAATTGTCAACTCTGAGCGGAATGCTTTGGCCTTTTAAGCTATGATTTATCTCTTTTATCTTCTAATCCTTTTACACTTCAAACCACACCTTGAAATTCCAGCCGAAATCTTAAATATTACTGTTATTTTGACTACCCCAGAGCAAAAGCCGCTCTTATCACGGAGCTTATGCCTGACTGAGTGTGTGCTGTGAGCCAGAACAGAGGGTAGCCTAAACACGGCCAGCGCTTCCTCACAGACTGTCCCGCTTCATCCCTGTTTCGGTGCCTTCTGCTCTGCCTGTCCACACACTGCTTGTCCTTGGTGCTCCCACAGCTAATTAAAAGAGTAAAAACATGCACTTTTTCAGAGTTAAAAAGCTGCTTAGCTGTTACTGGGTTGCGCTGAATTCTGTAAACAGTAGATATGGCATTATTCTACTGTTAATTTGCATTGTGTTTCATTTGTAAACACCTGAAAGCAAAGTGCACTGTCAGCTGTTTGGCGTGGCGTCAGCGTCTGGTCCAGTTGTATTTTAATGAGCTTTCCCCAGGCTTGACTAGTATATCATTTTGAGGTTTATGGTTAGTGTCCTTGGATGACTCCAGCTTGTTCCATATCCTTTTGTTGGTGCATAGTCACTAGCTATATGTGGATAAGCTGGAGGCAAAAGTTGTTTTTATAGATACAACATGCTTTCTCCAACAAATCAAAGTTAAGGGAAATCCCAGCTGCTTCCTACAAATCATAGTTTTGTTCTAATAAAACTTTGTACCTCAAACTTTGTAGCTTTTCTGTATAATTTCATAGATTGTGATTTAAAGCCATCAAAATCAACTAAACCATGTCAAAAAGTGTTCTCTATGTGGCGAGAACTCAATTGAAACTGATATTTCTAATCTTAGACCGACTACCCTGACTAAATAACAAATGATCTTCTTGTCTCTGGAGTTTATATTGATTTTCCTAGAATAACATGTTTTTTGCAAAGTTAAAACTAATAAATGGGTAGGAACTTGAACTCCCAAATTTGAGATCAAGAGCATCTTCTTTTTAACAAAACACCTTCAGCTAGCCCTTGTTCTTGCAACCAAATTCTCTCCATAAATTACTGTCTGGTCATATCTAGAACCTTTTAGTTTGGGTTCTTGTTTTAAAATAAAACAAATACACAATGGGAAAAAGCAGCATGCATTTATGTAAATCATGTTTATATTTTGAAGTTGTACTGTATGACATGCAACTTGAATTAAATGCGACTCTGTGACCTATAAACATGAACAAAAATGATGCATAAACAAATGCAGTCTAGCCACACAGTTCCCTGCTTCTCTTACAAAAACACTCCTTTGCTGTTTACTAAATATCATAGTTTAGACTACATTATTCCATTCACAGATGTCTTAGCGTTATCCGTTCCCTCCTTTGCTCCGCTCCGGTTCCTCCCACGATGCCTGAGTCTTTGAACTGGTGACATGGCGATGACAGTTTTAGTTACAAACCCAAGTCTGTCAATAAGCCAGCCTTTAAGCATGCTTCAAAGAGGTTTCCCTTCATGTTCGCAGCGCTGTGTTGTAAAGAATACCTCCAGGGAGCTGCGTAACATATGAAGGTGATTCCACTCATCCCAGAACGTTTTGAAAAAGTCACTACACTTGCATTGTGTTTTCTTTTCCCAAATAGTTCTTCTCTATTGGTTTCTTTTATAATTAAAAACACCAAGAACACCAGAAATTCACAGTATAGACTCTTTTCACGCTGCGGCTAGGCTAGTTGCAGTCTGAAAACACCTGCAAATAGTCCTTTCTTGTCTTGTTCATTCCCTGTAGCGAATTAGCTGAAATGCCCTAAAATAATAAAATATTTAATTGACACAAAGCGAACACAAGTTACAATCAGATAATCATTTTCTGTACGTTAACACCTTCACATGCAATTTAAATACATCACCAGAGAAAACTCATGTGTTTATAAAATATGTTTGTGTCTCATCACTTTGAGACACAAACACATTTTAAGTTAATGTTTGATATATATTTTTAACTCTTTCACTGCTATCCCTTGCTTTGCCAGGCCTTTTTGATCATTTTAAACAATATTAGTTCCCCAAAAAACTTTGCGCAACTGGAATCATGACATGTTGTACATCACAAGAGACCTACAGGTGTCTACTTTCATTTTAAAAAAGAATTGTTATTCTACATTAATTCGTTCCCATTTTATAGACATTTGAAATTCCTTGTTTTCATTAGATTTCAACGGTTTACAGCAAACTTACTTTTCATGTCAGTGTTGTTTTTTCTGTTCTACATTTAGGTGAAAAAATATGAGCAACTACAATAAAATAATGTTTTTAGTTTACTGACCAGAAGGTAGTTTAATCTATTTTCCGATGCAGATTACACAGGTTTAGCCTCTTTTATGGTGCATAAATAATATTTAACCCCCCATACATAAAGAAATACAATTAGTTTTATTTATTCTTCTGACCACTTTTGGCTTGCTCTTAGGATAGAATGTTTCATTTTTGTCTTTCTTTTGTCTGAGGCTGTTCTCCAGCATTGTGCTTTTCTGCATTTTAAAGATTAAATATCTGCTCTAAACTTACTCAACAATGTTTTTAGTCCAAGATGTTTTGTCTGTAATCCGCTTGAAAAGAAAGTCGGCCTCCAGAATCAGCTGATCACGTCAAAAGAGCTATGCTGCCCGAATGACAACAATGAGCACATGCATTCCCTGGTCATGACCTCCTTTGAGTCATAATGATCACCCACTTCTGCCATCTGCTGGTAAATCTGTGGAACTGCACCATGTATTTGACAGCAGGAAAAGTCAGTACTTGCATCTTTCTGAACTCACTGCCAGGGATTATATAGTTGATTTGTTCTGCTTTGTGATTTTTAAATATTGATTGATTTTAGCACATATTGGCAAAGTCTATAAGGAATGCTGCAGGTAGGCAAACCTGAACTAGCCTCACCGTGGCGTGAAAAGGGCCCATAGCAATGTTTTCAGTCACAGTTATGTTGCCTTTTAGACCCGCAGCAGCAGCAGCAGCAGCAGCGGCAAGCCTAAATATCCCCATCTCATCTCACCAGAGAGCTGTTCTGACTATTTCCAGAAGCTAGTAATTTGGTGAGCCTTGGAAGTACAACAATGCATAAGAAGGAGCCCTTTTGACAGTTTGTTCTTTTTTTTGGAAAGACTGTTTTGGGTGTCTGTGCTCTCAAGATGGGAACAAAAAGTATGATGTTTTGTGTGTGAGATGTGTTGAAATTGTAGGCTTTCTGCGCTATTTGTGAGTCACTATTATATCAGCATGTTTCCTTTTCTCATGACAAAGAATGAAGTGTTGTGATGTTTTGTACACCAGTTATTTCACTCTCAAACACAGTCTTTCAAGTGCTCTGTTAGGCATGGGCAATAAATAAAATTATGGATAATACTGTCAATGTTAACCCTATAATGCCATTCGTATCATATTTGCTACACACATTTCTGAAACCTCTATTTCATCAACATGATCTATACTTGCCTCAAAAACCTGTTGTATCTAATCTGACACATGTATTCTGCCCCCTGGTGAACTATCATGCCACTACAGGCAGCTCAAGTTTTGTTTTGGTAATTACCAAAATGGCTGCTCCCAGTAAATGATCCACTTGCTTTTTTCAGGAAAATCTTTTCAAATTTTTGAGAAGTTACGGTGAGAATAACATCAAAATTCTATATCATTTTTTAAAATAAGTAATTTCTTCACCGTATGAAAGCATATTTACTAAGTAACTCATTTGTTATATTACATTAAAATTGTGTTAAAATGTCTGTATCAAATTTGATACTCCAGGTATAATATGTTATTTTTTCCAAATTGTCATTTCCCATTTTCGTGATTTATTCTACATAATCCTTACTAAAATATAAACACACACTATTTTAATGACTTAATTAATCAAATTAATCACTGAAATGCCATCTTAAATACATTTTTGAGTATATCTGCAATAACACTTCTTCTGAAATATTAGTTTCTGTGCTATTTTGACCTATATGTTTAGTTTAGAACCTGTGGGGAAAGTAAAACGCTGAGACCGCAAATCCAAAACTCATAATGGTTGCCAGGCCAGCCATTGTTGAAAGTTACAACAAGTTTATAGTAAGTAAGTAAGTAATCTTATTTGTATAGCGCCACAAATTGAAATAATAATGCCCTAAAAGTGTTATGTGAAAAGAAAAATAGGAAAAACTTCAATATATATTCTATATGTTCAAAATGTTATGACAAAACTCATTTTTTCTTGCCTAAAATTAACATTGCTGTGACCAAAAAGTTGCCAAAAACGCCCGCTGTATCAAATGTATACAAAAAATATCTCAAAAACAACATGATATAGCAAAAAAATTTTTGTGGATTTTGTTTTAAGAGTTAATAAACATCTCAGCTCCAAAAAATCAGAATTTTCTGACTGTTTTTTAATGGGTCAGTCTTACAGGTTAAGGATATTCAAAAATGTAAATGTAAAATGTAATGTATATCATTTAGGTTGTGTTTATGACACATCACAACATTCTCTATGATCTTTTAGATTTCATGACGAAGTACAATGTTTTTTTAGAAAAAGATGTTTTATGTCCATCATCGTCTTCGTCTTCTTCTTCTTCTTTCTTTCTTTCTTTCTTTCTTTCTTTCTTTCTTTCTTTCTTTCTTTCTTTCTTTCTTTCTTACTTTCTTTCTTTCTTTCTTTTTTCTTCTTCTTCTTCTTTGATGTTTTATGTCCACAATCTGGATAGATTCTTCTTCTTCGTCGTCTTCTTCTTCTTCTTATCCCTTCTTTCTTCTTCTTCTTCTCCTTCTCCTTCTTTCTTTCTTCTTCTTTCTTTCATCTTTCTTTCTTCTTCCTCCTTTTTCTTCTTTCTTTTTTCTTCTTCTTTCTCCTTCTTTCTTCTTCTTCATCTCTTCTTGAAAATCTTGATTTTTCGATTGAGTACCCTGCTATATTTATTTAAATATTTACTGTAGTATTAGCTTGTGATTACATTGAGCCCAGACTATGTTCTATCTATCTATTACTGTTTAGTTGAACTGTGCTCTTCTGGTCTAAATCTAATTCATTTATTCAGTCTGTGAGCCCTTGTTATGAATATCACCAAATACGTTTCTCCAAATTTAAAACAATAACTACTGTAGCTTTAATCAATAATGGAAGAATTGAACCAGCAGCTTAAAAGACACATTGTATATCAGTTTGAATACGTTGAGGTTAGCAGGGCAGATACAAATAGATTTCTAGGATTGTGACACTTTAGCCTGTTGGTGCTATTCCTGTCAGCCGTGTGTGCGGATGCAGGTGCACAGTTGACATGCTCCTGGGTGTTGATACATTCTGACACCTCCATAATGAGACACAGCGGGCTTTTCTACTTCTCCCATCCAATTTCATATTAGTCTCTAAGGCCACGCGGCACACATGAAATCAATTTACCAGTTTCCATTTAAATTATTGCTTCGGTCGAGCGGACAACCCATCCAGTCCCATCAAAACGCAATTCTGAACATAGGAATTTTACAATAAATACCTGTTCCTTCGTTTGACCTCACTACTCTTAACTGTGGTATAAGCTAAAGGAATTATATTATTTAATAAGACTTCCACTTAACCTTGCTTATTGCTCAACTATCAGGTTTAATAACTTGGTTTAGTCTCGTATTCTTCATATTAATACATTCTAAAGTCTAAAAGTGTACCAACTACCAAGTCTAATTTTCTGCTCTACTTTTTTAATAACAGCTGCTGGGAGGAGTGGATTGTCAATTAATTCTACAACATCTGCCACCGGCGTCTGAGAAACAGTGTTGTGTTTTTATTCTTAAACGGTGTTAAAAGTTAAAAAGAAGTCAGAGTTGGTCGAGGGCTGCATTGTTATATTATAAAGTCTAACATAACATATAATATATAATTATAATATATGTCTGCTAGTGATGGTAGATGATAACTCAAGGTGTGTATCACACTTTTCCCTCACTGTGCCGACACTAGATCACTCTGTGTTGTTTGTGATGGCCCCAGGTGGTTTAAAAAATGTAGCCTATTGCAAAAGAAACATCGTACGTCTACATTGTAATGAGTTTACACAAGTGCAAGGTATTTTTTTCACATGAACAATTAAGTGTGTGTTCAAAAATCTATAATATGCAATAATGTCAAATTACAGTTAATATTGCTGTTCTTAGCAATATTCACTCTTAATATTTTTTCATGCTTTTCTTTTTGCTTGTAGCAGATGAGCTAGAGAACGTTTTACGCATTGCGCTAGGGTTGTCAAAAAAAAACGATTCCCCGATATTAATCGATACTAAAACCGATATCGATACTTGTTTGACCAAGTATCGATATTTTAAGCCCCGCCCCTTCCCCTCTCGTACGCTAAGCCCCGCCCCTTCTTCTCTCATTGGAGATGGAAATGATGAAACGAAAGAGCCTAATACTACATGAACAGCAAATGTGTCTGATCATAGAACAAAGCCCAGTCCTAATGTAAAATTCATAAATCAAGTTAATAATAAACAAATAAAACATTAAAATACTATTGTTTTAATAATATAAAAAAGAAAAACATAAATAAAAAAATAATTAAAAATAAAAATTCTATCATAAGAAAAGAAACATTTTAAGTTGGCACCGTGGTATCGAAATCATATCGAGTATCGAGTTTTTTTCCAAGTATCGAATCGAGTTTGAAATTTTAGTATCGTGACAACACTACATTGTGCTTGAAACATTTGCATTGATCCCCCATGTGGATTTAAAAAATGCAAATAAAGTGGGTAACTAGGGTCAGACTGTCTTCTCCAGGAACATTTTGGACAAATTAATATAATTAGCTGTATTCCAGAACAACACTAAAAACGATACGCTAAAAACATATTTAGTAAAAAAAATAAATAAATAAACACTAACACTTCACTTATGTCTATAAATTTAATATTCATAAAATAATTTCTGGTTGACACATTATCAGATTACAATAATTTATTTTGTAATATTATAGATTTTCCCAAAAATTCACCCATCCCTACAACTATGTACTCCTGACTAACTACTTTGAGAAGAACTAGAAGAAAAAGATTCCTATTACATTAGTGGTTGTTTCTTTTATGTTGAGTATTTAGTATTCCAGTGTAAAAATCCGAATCAGTATTATCAAGAACTAATACTTTGCATGGTGCATGAAATCCAATTAAAAAGTGTAAACAACGATTGCATCTGTCTTGCATGTACCCTAACCCTGCTAGTGTCTCCGAATCCTTTCAGTCCCCAGCTTCCACCACTCATTTAACTAATGCTTATCACGCTTCATAAAGCCCTGATGAAGATCTGATAACGCAACAGCACAGAGCGTTCTTGCAGCACGATGGCTACATACGGCAGCTCAGGGAAAAGTCATGTGACAGCAGCAGTGGATAATTAAGCAAGGTTCCTATCATCGGGGGAAATGATGTCCATCCTGTGTCCTTCCCGAATGTGCATTTTGAGTGAAAGTGACCTTGGCAACCCCTTTACTTTACGTTTTCTTATATCTGCATGAATGAAAGAGGACAGAATTGAGGAAGGATCTGGTATCTCGCTAAGCTCAGGGAATAGTCTTCTTCCTTCTCTCTGTGGTTATCTGTGAGTCGTCTTTGGTTTACAGCGAAGAAAGCCTGTCCTTGGACTTAAGCTGAAGTCTTTGTCTCAGTTATTGTTCGGTCATAATGTACGCAGGGATCATGGATTGATTTTATTGGATTAGTAGCAGGTCAAACTGACCTCTGTAAAATGACACTGGTCAAAGGTGGAATGTGGCATTGACTGAATAACTACATCTGCCCAACATAAACTCGTGGTATGTCGTCTTAATATATGCCTCGTTTTTATTAGTTATTGATTAGGAATTGATTGTGAGTTGATCATTAAAGCATGGTCCTGGGTCAAAAAAGTGTTTACACATAAACTTTGCATTTTATTGTTAAGACATGATTAAATAGCTTGACATTGCTATAAGCATAATATCATAAGCCATGTATTTTGCATGTTTTGAAGCGATGTTGTGTGTGTATCTATGAAGCTGAGCCATTTCATTGCCTTCACTAGTTTTGATATTGGGTGTCGGTAGATACAAGTCAGTGTAATCCCTCATTTGCTCAGGAGTCATTCATAGTATAGAAAGGCTTCAGAGTTGTCATCTGGACAGCGTATTTGAAGATCAAGACGTGTTGAGTTTCGCCCCAGGGCTCAGCTCAGTTTAGTATAACTATAGCCGGTCTCAGGTCACTTCCATCAGATTGAAAATTACTTTCAAAACGTCTTGATCTTCAAATTTGCTGTCCAGATACAACTTTGAAACTTTTCTCCTAGTATGTCGAAAGATACCTAATGCCAAAGTAGAGAGGTGCAATATCAAATTTTAGATAATATTGCATGTTGTTTTAGATATGCAAAAAATATCAAAAATCGTTTTAAGTAAAAAGTAAAAATCAAGAAATACATTATAAATATTTAAATAAGTTAAGTTAAAGTTCGACCGGTGATGTTTTAGTCAGTGATCACTCATTGGTTATTAAGTTAATCAAAACTTGTATTAGTTAGAAAGCTCATTGCAATCCTATTCTGAATTTTTACATTAAATACTTTTTGTTTTTAGTTTGGGTCAGATAATTGATCAGATCATTGGAGCACTTGCTACTAGTTTTACTTACTATTTTGTTGTTCATTAAGCTTCATCATACATTTAAAGACATACCTGATGCTTGACTTGAAATAAAATAATCTGAACATCGTGATTGAGGTATGTCAATTGTCAAAACATAATAGATATATTCATTTTTGCCAATATCGCCCAGCCCTAAAGTATTCAAATCAGAATTGAACAAGTTGGATCAATGAATCCCTTTTTTTTTCTTTTCTCAATATTCCAAACTTCTTAATAACTCTCACTGTTACTTACAATTTGATATTTTGCCCATCCCACCAAGACACTGTCGGACGAAACTACAACTGTAAATTAGAAGCCCATAATAACCATCCTCTCTTATACTGGATTATAAAAGTATTTAATCAAATTCCATTCACCGCACACTGCTGGTTTGACTGCACATCACTTTTCCTCTGTATCGTGCCCTATCTCTGCGCCCTTGCCCACTTTACGTTGACCTCGACTTTGCTAAACGTTCTCAGGCTCCTTGTGTCAGGATGAAAAACTGATCGATTCTCTTTTCTTTACAGAGCTGTGTCCACAAGATAAATTGGTCTGAAGCTAAGCTGGTCCGAACACAATTATACCAGAGCTCTCAGTGGTAAACCAGCGCCGCATATTTGGACTTGTGTGTGCCTTTGTACTCTGATGAACCAGAAAAAGCCGCCCAATAATTACAAGATTAGGTGAGTACATTTACAGATTTTTTTTCTCTCACTGTGCGAGCTGGAAAGCGGACTTCTTCTTGCATGCTGGGGAGTGAATTATAAGGACAAAAGACCGGACGTGGAGATGTGATAAGAATAAAAAATGTGCGAGGAGAGCAGCAGGAGGCACAGAAGGAGGCAGTGGAGATAATTTGGTTGTGGCTGAGAATCTTGGAGGACAGACAAAGGGAACATTGGGTCATGAGACTGCATGTTAGTTATACCATTTTCTTTCCCCAGATTGTTAACACTCCTACACAACTATGCTATGCTTGTGTTGTTATGTCTGCATAGAAACTTTATCTTAACGAGATGAGTTCTTACAGTTTACACAATGGCATTATCAAGTTGTGTTGCCATTATAGACCGAATAGTATTTTTGAAGTGGGTATTTCTTAATAGCCTAGTTGAAAATGACAGACAGCCCATTCATCTGATTCTTAGCTATTTCTGGACTTTGATCTACTTATCAAAGTGTTTTGTTAACTTTGAGCTACAAAAACTTTGGTGCTGTCTTTGTAGTTTTTTATCAGTTTTTAAATTTAGAAAAAGGAGCTATCACTGATTTTGTCATCTTAATGTTGTTTACTTCAGTCACTTCACGTTTGCAAACTTACCTCATGCATTCTAAGCCTTCGAATTACTGTGTTTTGAAGCACTTTTCAGCACTTTTTGAAGTTCTTTCGTTTTGATAAGCTAGCAGCATGTAGCCAAATGCTAGCAACATAAACAAATGCATTATCTGAATTTAACAAACTATATAAAATAGGCCCTTTTTTAATGAAAACTGGGATAAAAAAACAAACAAACAAACATAATTTTCACCTAATTCAACCTGGATTCCCACAAAACAATTTGTGAAACTTGTCGTACAAACTCCCCTAACACAGCAAATTTTCACCTGAATATATCTGTTCGGGAGAAAAGTGATTTCAAGTTAAATGAAGTGTATTTTGATTGACTGGACAAAAGTAAAAATGGAGGCTTCTATACAATTAGATGTGAGCAATATATCAAATTTTAGATAATATTGTGATTTTTTTTTTTTTTTTTAAGATATCCAAAAATGTTCAGTTATCAGTAAATTGTCAGTTATCCACACATTTGGCCTTCATTGACCAAACTTTGTAGTAGTCAGACTTTTATACACGACATTCTTGCTTCTAGCTGCATTTTTTCTTTACAAATATTTATGTAAAATAAAAAGCCTGTGAGTGCAGTTTGGGTCAGTCATTGAAACATACATCTTAAGTGGATTACAGCCTTATTAGTTTGATCATTACACTTCAAATAGGAGCCCGATCTCACAAGAAAGCGTACTTTACCACGACATTACGCAACATGTAAATTACGTATGATTAGCCCGAGTCACAGCTGTTTTGTTAATTATAGTACGCGTCACAGTCCCCATTCATTTCAATTGTGGTTGTTAAGGCGTGTTTATTTATGATATTAATGAAATCTAATTCTAATCTTACAGCCCCGCCCACTAATCTGAAGAAACGTCCATGTGCTGCACAACTCGTTTTTTTTAACCTGTGATTGTTCATTTTTACGCTTTTTCATTTGTAATGCACGGGTAACATAATAATATAATGCTCAATAGCCTAGGATGTGTTGTCAATATAAACATTTATTTCCTGTTGGTCTGACAAATTATCGTCAGAATATTGTAATTTAGAAAAATCAATATAGCCCTAGATGACAATAACAAAATGTGTTTTACAATTGTCAATTTATAATGATAATGATTTACGAGTTTTACAATAGTAAGCTTTTATTTTAGTCACTATTATTGTAATTTTTTTGTTGGAGCTCTGGAATAAAGCATAACATAGCCGAACATAGTTTGAATAAAAATTGTGATCAATTCCTTTCTTTCTTCTGTGCATCGTTTTCCCATGTGGCTTCTATATCTTCTGGCAAAATCTGAGATGTCTATGTCTATGTTCCTTTCTCATACTTGCAACAAAGGGCCAGTTTCACAAGACAGATCGCAGAGAGAGATTCAGAACTGTAAGGAAGGCATGACATTTGTTCCACGAGCAAAGAATCTATGCAGCAACTATGTATTATAAATTACTGTACATCTAAATTATTCCTGTGCACATATTCTCATGTCTTGTTAAATACAAATTTTATTTTGTATCATTGCTACAGGCAGAGCAATGCTTAAACTTCAACAACACAATATTGACTTTATTGGGCTAATTATAGGCCCATTTTATAAAGAAGTTATGGTAATGCTTCAGTCATTACCTTGTCTATTCACACTTTATATTAAACTCATAAAAGAAATCCAGCTGCGATGTAGTCGTCTCTTGAACATTCAAACCTTTCTGTTTTATGATTCTACAGTATCTTCAGGCTACAAGTGCTTTATAGTGAAACAACCTCGTGTGCCACATTCAAGTGTGCCTCAGACTGTGCACTTTACTCAACTCATTCAGCACAAGTATTTTTAGCTCCACTTTCAATATGAGTCCCATTCATGTTTGCTTCTTTTATTTTTGGCAATTAGTTCACCAGCTCAGCACCTGCGCCTGTGAGAGCGACCCACTTTGGGCCCGTGGCGGTGCACAGGTGCTCTCGTTCATTCTGCTTGATTTAACCGGCTCCTTTTGCTAAAGCCACGCACACTTTATTTTCCAGCCATTAATTTCACTCAAGAGCGAATTAAGATGCACTTCAATTTGATAAACCTCAGCACCTCTGCCTACCTGTGCCTGTCTGTACAGTATATGGAGATGGTAATGCTTTAGGAATGGGACGATTATCAAAAAATACAATAGTTCTAGATCAGGGGTGCCCAAACTTTTTTCCTTGGTGGGCCTGAAATGCGCTAAGTTGTTTTTCAGCGGGCCAAGATGTATTAGGTTAAAGCTTGCCGAGGGTCAAGCATTTTGCATTTAAAAAGTTAATTTGAGAAGGAATAAAGATTGAGTTTCTTTTATTAACTCTTGGAGATTACACTTGATTTAGTGTAATTTGACCTTTTTTTCACTACACAATTTAATTAAACAGATTGTTCTAACAAACCTGAGCAACTTTGGTACGCCAAATTGGACGGGCCGAGTTTGGACCCCAGGCTCCACGTTGGGCATCATGGTGCTGATGTTGAGTTGGTTCCGCTTGGTCTTTTGTGCGCTACGTTTTTCTGTTTTTTTTCTTTTGCTGTGGTTAGGAAAAGGTTAATTTGCCTAAAAAGTTACCAGCAGATGATGGCTGATGTGTTTTATATTCTGTGGTAATGGTCTGTAATTATATAGCCTTTCCACCTTTCGAGGTACTGAAAGTGCTTTACAGTCAAGGATCCACTCACTCAATGTACACAGTCATTGAAGCAATGGGTTAAGCACAAGACAGTTGTGCCTGGTGTTCCAGTGGTCTCCCATCCATGTACTAACCAGCCCTGAATTGCTTAGCTTCAGAGATCTGATTGGATCAGGCTTTGACAAGTATGGCCATGGCGATGTTACATATTTTATAAAACTTTTATATAATGGCTGGACTCTAACAAGGGTGGGTTTTATCTCATTTTTATATTCCAGGTAAATTGACTAAGGAATGATTTACCTATGAAGCGTTTGGTTTCATATTTATTTAATTAAAAACGCTCATAACATTGATGGCAATTAATTTCAACATTTATCTTCCAAGTTTGATACCTTTACACTTTCGCTAGAATAGATAAAAGAGGACTTTCTGTTGAAGAGAAAGGAGTAAGAGCTGTTGCCAAAAACAAACACAAAGTACCTCAATACGATCACTTCTTTCAAAGACTCAGCAAATAGCAAGAACATAAAAAATCGCACACTTTTTAATTATACTGAAGTTCAACAAAATAAAAAATATATCAGGATACTGACCCAAGAAACGAACTGTGTCTCTCTCATAACTTTCCATAGTCTGGCATTAATCCTCTGAGTTGTTATGAATATCGTTGGTCGCAGCACTTGCATTGTAATACTGTTTTGTATGTATCACTCGGCTCCATCAGTGTACTTGATTAAGGACTAATTACTAGGCAAGCTTATATAATCGGAGCACACTATCCATGAATAATATTTAGTTAGGCTGTAATGTGTGGTCAGAGGAGAGTAAGCGATGGAGGAGAACAAATTGCTATTTAACAGCACGACATAAGATAGCAGTACAAACAAGCTTTAATTATCTCAATTAACCAGAAGTAGCTCTATCAGAAATCGTGCAGTCTTCACTACTCATAAAGTTATTGCGTAGTTGTACTAATTACTCCATATTTTCTTTAACATAATAACACCCAAAGGCATGGTATTGTTGATATATTAGGTAATAAACCAGCACAATTCATCACAAATTCATCACAATCTTGCTTTATTTGTTGATTTATGAGAGCCCCAAACCACATTTTAACACCCAGCAGTTTGACTAATTGTTTATACAAATTCTTCAGACTTTATGGAACACGATATTCCTCACAAACACTTGCATTTTGTGCTATGTGCCGTCTGTCAGCTGGCTCCTCATCTTCCATGCTCCATCCATTTTGTCCTCTATGTAAATATTGCATTGGCTGTACAGTTTAGTGCTGTTTGCCTGTGCTCTGACTAACACCTGCCCCTCGGCTGTCACTCTGCTATCGCACTATTTACACTTCAGCTGGACATCCACCATCGATGTTTTATAATAAACCCATCCATCAATGTACAAGGCTGGTAAGCATTTGATCGTTTAGTCACTTGGATTTGGGCTTTTAACAATCGGAGTAAACTGATGCATCTTGAGTTTCTTCCCTTATGTGCCCTGAGTGTCCTGTTTGTACAAAAAAGGTAATTTAATGAGCCACACACAGCAACATTAAAAATAGTTTATTTTTCCTAGAGCAGGAGTATCAAACTCACATGGAGCTGGAAACAAATTATTCAGAGTCAGAGCGTTCAAGGGGCCGCATACCTAGGTGATGTTCAAATATGGCTATTAGGCTGTATAAAGCTTAATATATTATAATATATATAAGTATAACATTCCATTCCATTATTTTGTATTGGATTGTTTTGTATTGTATTGTATTGTAACTGTCAAACTGATGGACAAATTGTATGTAATTGCTGCATTTCATTGGATTTTAGTTTTCATAGTCACAGCCTTAACAATTTAAGGCTTTATATTTCCATTGGCTTATTTTCTATTTTGGCCAATGTGGCTCCTCACGTCAGTATTTCTAGGCTGCAGTGCACTGTGGGACCTGTAGTTCAAATTGTTAGGAGCTTTTAGCAGCGTTCCACTATCAATAATTATCACAAATCGTCCTGGGGGCCACATAAAATCACTTCAGTGGTTGCATTTGGCACCCTGACCATCAGTTTGACTCTCTTGTCCTGAAAATCGGGTCTAAAATTATGGTTGAGTTACAGTTTGTAACTTATGGTTGAGTTACAGTTTGTTAACACCTAAGAAAGTTGTAGGCTGTATTACATAAAAAACTAGCACAATTCATCCAAACTTTATAGAAAAATGTTTACAGAAATAATGTGTTTTAAGCTTTTTCACAGCTGTTAATAGCGAGACGTGCCGGTATGCTAACACAATGCTAGCGCACTAATTTCTACCTGAATAGATACATTAACAAGATGTCTGTCCTGTGGGGAAATTTATATTAAGTTATTTTATTGTAAGAAACATTTTTTTTACTCATCAATCAAACCTCAACCACCAATATATTTGAAGACACGAATATGATTATCTGGATATGCCATTAAAAAGAAAAGAATAAAAAAGAAAAAACATGTAGGCCTTTTAATGTCAATGTTGATCAATTCAGATTTAGAATGAAAAAGGCAATTTTTTTGTAGCTTCCCAGATATAACATAAAAAAAAAACATGCAAAGCGCAAATCAATGAACAGTGACGTCAATGAAGAAGATAAAGAAATGTCGCCTTTGT
This sequence comes from Mugilogobius chulae, assembly GCA_038363315.1. Classification (NCBI taxonomy): domain Eukaryota; kingdom Metazoa; phylum Chordata; class Actinopteri; order Gobiiformes; family Gobiidae; genus Mugilogobius; species Mugilogobius chulae. Next base: position 39,902,908 of record CM076412.1, on the reverse strand, counting down.
TTGCTTTTTAGTCAATTAACCAAAGCAAAGAACATGTCATTGATCTACTACAGTCTAATGTACATCACACACCTGGATATAAAAGGCTGCGTTTAGAAGTAATTACAGAAGAAAAAAACAGTGGAGCCAAAAGTAGCTCCAGCTTGAAACCTTCCCTTTGGTTCACTGGTGAAACATTGATGGATGAGGCTTCGCTCGCAGCCGATGGAAAAATAAATGTTCCAATTGAGAACATTTTTGGAGTCGATTTCACGCTTCACAACAAATGATGATGTATGTTTTATTTTTAGATTATTCATTTAGAGCTGATGAAAAGATGAAGGCCGAGATGTCCACTTACAAAATGTTCTGCTCATTATTTGCAGATTATATGCTTGGTTTACATGAGTGCATATATCAACTCTGCCCAAAATACAAAACTAAACTCAAAACTAATGTGACAGGAAACAAAGCACTGTTGCCATAGCAATTATTATTAAGAAGAAGAAGAATCCATTGATTTATTTAGTGCTTTGTACGACACTCAAAGGCTCTTCACATTTTTTTTGCAGTATTCATTCTTTCCACACTCAGAAGTGATAAGCTGCTGGAGTAGTCACAGCTGCCCTGGGGCCGACTGATAGAAGTGAGGCTTTCTGATGAAGCAAAAATGACCGGATAAAACATAGCATTCAGAAGAGTATTAGTAACAGTTAAACAATAGAAAGAAACAAAAACAAAATTATTTCTCAGATGTTTGTTGACTAACCCATTATACTTTTTGCACAGTGACTGTAACACAAATTTTGACATTGTAACTTCCTAATTATGTCTTTTAAATGGTAATTAGATCTTTATTAACTACTAGAAGCTTAAACCCATGGATACATTTTTCCTTAAACCATAATATTTACAACAGTCAAGACTTTTATTTGTACAAAATAAAAATATGTATATATATATATATATATATAAAAAAAAACACTTTTGTTATTGCCTTGTCATATTTCTTTTGCCATGAAACACAATTGTACCTAAAACAAGTTAATGATATATATACACTTAAGGGAGTATGCCACATTTTTTTGCAGTAAAATTACTTAAAATCTTTTTTCTCCAGCACAGATATGTTGTAAATGTATCTATTCAGGTAGAAATTAGTCCACAATGCCCTGACCACATCTAATAATGTCCACCAGGTGTGTCTGTTGTTTTTGTTAGCATTGTGGCTAACTGCTGTTAGCATACCGATACGTCTCGCTCCTAACAGCTGTGAAAAAAACCTAAAACATGATGAACTATTCGGAGGCTCAGAATTCGATAGGTAAGTGGTCAAAACATGTGGGCAGATGTATGAAGTTAAAAATAAATTACTTATGTTTGTTTACAATTTTAAGGAAGCAAATAGTGGGGATAGGACCTTTTAATAATCCATGAAAAGTCAAAATGATGTTATTTTTGATTACCAATCTAAACAATAGTACTTTTTGGTTCATTTGTGACTTTGGAGGCCATTTCTTTAATCATTGCTACAGAAATCTCCTGCTCTTTCCACGAAAATAAACATTTGAAAAGAAAATCTGAACACAATTTCACAATGAAAGCAGCATTCATAATTTTCTTTGAAATAAGTCCTAACAGCTAAGAAAACAAACCCCGCACGCTGAGACTGAATATCAGAACCATGTTGAGAAAATGAGTGTAATTGTTGAAGAAAATCACATTGTTATTTCTTTCTAAATGAGAAATGAAATTGACTGTGTCTCTGTAGAATCATCTGAAGCCAAAATCCACTGCAATTTCTATTTGCAAATACCATTATACATGTATTAGAGAAAATTGTTAGCAGTATTGTTGAACATACCTGAAACGCTAATTAGGCAGCTACTCTTACAAAAATACAGTATGTTAAGCATTTCTGTAAGACACAGGTAATGGAACGAATCCGTTTTGTCACAATTTGATTCTTTCCTCGAAGCATGCATGACAATTCTGATATGTTTTCGAAGTCTCACAAAATCAAAGTACTTTTAATAATAACATTAGGTTTTATTTGACATGAACAATGAAACAATATGTACTTGTAGATTACAGAATTAAAAAAAAAATAAAAAAATTCTGTGCTGGAGAGAATGACCAAAAATCTTAATACTGCCTCCTCACAAAATATGCAAGCACAACAGACATAAGCAAACAAATCAGCTGAGTAATTAATCAGTCAATTAATTAAATTACAATTATTAATAAGTTTAATGTTTTTAAAGGACTGAAACATGGAAATTGATCTAAGAATAGAGTCTAGATTATTCCAGAGGCTTATTACTGCTTAATGAAGTTTGTAGGAATTAAGTCATAAGTTTAATAAGATATTTCAGTCATTTCTGGGTCAATTTTTTTTTTAAACAAAAGGGGGCAGACTGACAAAACTCTATTCAATAAGAATATATTGACAATAAGCTGCTGTTTACTCCTCTGTCTGCATAACAACAGTGGAATAACTGTTTCCTAATCACAAAAAAAGCAAACATGAGGATTGAACCCAACACCAGAACTGACCTAAAACATGATGATCATATCATTTGTTATCGTTTATTATGTTTTTTTTACTTCTTTCTTCTTTCTTCTTCTTCTTCTTCTTTAATGAAAATGTGCTCTATATTTTACTGTTTGGAAACCCTCTGCTGTAGGATTGTTTGTGAAAGCGGCTGCTGTGTGAGTGTTTTTCAGGCACTAGAAATGCACTGTATGTGTGTTACTCCTGAGCCTGAGCACATTACATACAGTAGATACACACGTTCCAAGAGACAGAATGAGGTGAGCTGCACAGGGATTTCACTTCCCCCATTAGATCTGCTGCCTCGATATTTGGGGTCGACAAGATTTTAGGATTCAGATTTGAAAGAGAGGGGGGTTGGGAGGTTGACGCGTGCCCTTTCTGTGCATTGGCCCACTTTCTAGGCATTTGCATGGAGAAGACTGGGACTGCAGAATGGAGTAGAGTAGACTGTTGTGGCTACTCTACAAAACCATCTTAAAAAACATAAAGAAAAAAAGATCTCATACATTTTTTATAAGTAGATTTTTGTGCCTGCTTGCTTGTATGGCTCGGGAGTCAAACTCAGCTCGCCAGGGAGTCTAACTTGGCGAAGTTTGTTTGATTTTATTTTGTGTTGAAGAAGCTCTGTCAAATCAGGTTTAATCTCTAAACATGTTAATACACGACAATTTATCACAATCTCTTCTCAAATAAATGCAAAACAAAGTTGTGTTTGGCCCTCGGCACACTTCAATGTAGTACGTTATGGCCTGCTGACAAAAAAAAAATCTGCTAATTTTAGCCTGCCAAGGATAAAAGTTTGGGCACCCGTGATCTGCGGTATTCTACTGTATACCATGAAACTGATAGAAGAAGAAACTGATAGTGAAGAATCCTCCAAACTAAAGTTTTAACTTTTAATTTCAGTGGTATGCACTTGATTAGTTACACAGTGTCACTTTAATTAATCTCTTTTTCCCACCCACACCTCTTATTGGTTGTCTTCTTCTGAGTAACAGACACATTTGACCAGTGAACTTTCCAAAAAAAGGCAACTCCCGTACACTGTCTCTCTCTTGCACAATTTATTTGCCCGACGTTTCGATCCTTCGACCTTCTTCAGGTATGCAGACAGCCCCTTCCGCTCACTTTTAAAAGTTAAGCACTGCCCATCAGTCATGCAAATAAATTGTTCAAGAGTGAGACAGTGTGCAAGCGGGAGTTTTCTTCTTCTCTACGATTCTGGCCTTGAGCCTTTTCTCCTACGCACTGTCGCCTTTTCAGGTGTGCAGAGTTTACCTCAAAGCCTCTTTAAAAAATATATAGAAAACTACAAACTTTGTAGTCAACTAAAAAGCAAGATACAATTGAAAAAGTGATCTGGTTCCCATAATAATGTGTGTTTGCATATTACTATCGTATCATCCACCACTAACTGTGAAACACATTTTGACAATGTAGTATTATAGTGAGCAAAAGACAATTAGAGTTGAAACGCAACTAAAATGTTTATTTGGCTAATGTCATAAAGAGGAAAGAGGCAGGGCAAGTATCTTCTCAATCCCCATGCATTTTTACTTGATTAATTAGAAGGAACAAGTTAAATGTAAATAAATAAATCAATGAAAAGTATGAAGAAATTGACAATTTAATTGCAACAACAAAACAAGGCACTTACATTTTTTTTTCATACCAAAATGTTATGACAACATTTCAATCTTCTTCAAGGCATTAATGAATCCTTGTAAATGTATTGTCAGACACTGTTTTTTACCCTTTTCTGTTGTTGTTGAAATGAACTTTTGAAATGTATTGGACTTGCAAACATATCTTTCTGTGCCTATTTACTGTAGTTGAAGTTTGTTGAGGAGTGGAGTGTATTCTACCAAAAGTTGACTCACCCACGCTCATGGCATCTCACTGACAGACAGATGGAGACCTCCGCAGAATCTTAAGTGTCAAAAACAACAGCTACACTTTTCTCTTATGGGGATAAAAACAAGGAAATATATCATAAAAGTGAACTTCTAACAGGCTGACACAGAATTTCTTGATGAAGACGTTTGCTGCCGGTGTGATCAGAATCGGTGTTGAAGAAGAACGTCTCTCTCTGACATGAATAGAAAATGTTGTCTAATGTTGTTAACGCAGATTCAGAATTCATATGTGATGTGACAATCTGTGATGTATGTGAGCTGGCAGCATCAAAGTGAGTGCTGGTGAGAATGAGTTCACGCTGTGTAGCATAGACATAATCACCAGAGCTTCATGTGTGTGGCTGGCTGTCGTTGGTTGTATCACAATACTTATACAGCACTATCAGTTACAGATTGCACTATTTTGTATATTTAAATATTCAGAAATTGCACTACAAATTACATCGACCCTATCATTCTCATCTTGCAAAAGCTTATCATTCAGCCACCTCTCACTTTTTCTATAAGTGGTTTCTTTGGTCTGGTGCATTAATTACATTAGAGCAAGGATGTGGGCCAGCAGCCTTGTGACCTGGCACATCTAATGCTGCAAACAAGCCAAAAACGAGACTTGGCCACATCTTTTCATCGCTGCGGGTCCTTCTGCCTTTTAGGGTAATGAGCGTTTGAATTAACGAAAAGAGAATTTGTAGAGAATAAGGCTACTATTTTCAACTGCTGTCACTTTTATTTCAGAGCTGTACCTCTTATGAAACTTTTTGCTTACTTTGTCAATTGATTTCAGTATATTTTTAATCTTTAAAATGTAGGCTGAACTGGAAAGTTGATCTGTTTCTTTGCTCTTGGTGCACTCCAGTGGTATTGAGAGCTCTAATCTTTCTCGAAGTTTCAGTCTGAGGTAGAAAATCAAACATGGCAGCGTTCTGTGTTTTAAGAAAGATAAACCTCTGACAGCCTTGTTAGTGATTGTGCCTGTGTAATTTAATTTTAGTTTGTTTCTACAATTCATTTGCCTTCTGCGCCACTTTTAGTTATAAACGTGCTGTTAAATCTGCCATGCTAATGTGGCTAACGCTTACACAGAGCTAATGTAAACAAAATCACAAATTCATTCTCTTGCGATGTTTCACAAACTGTAATTGTAACAACAACGTCCGAGTTGACAAATTGACATATATAGATCTGGCTGATTGAAGCAATTTCCTAGTTATTTATTACGTGAATGGCTCATTACTGTAAAAGTAATCTGACTTCACCACTGGAACACACAACACATCACGCAGAGATGTGTTGTGTGTTCCAGCTCAGCCAATCAGAGCTCGGGGGGTTGAGCTCCTGGTTGAACTAAAATTCTTTATTATTTAGTTCAGACACTACACAGAGATCGAATTTTTTCACAAAGTGCTGTATTAACTTTATACATTTTAGTGGAAAGCAGAAAGCTTACTAATTTACAACTAAAAAACTTAGCTACCCACCTTTAACATGCAAGAGTATCTAAAGAGAGTTGCTCCTTGGTTAATCTGTATAACTTCCTGGCCACTGCTGCACCACACTTGAAGTAGCACAACACCCAAATTGTAATCAAAGTTATTTAAAAAAAAGGCACAACATTAATATTGAATCAGTATTTAATTTAACGAAGAAAAAAAAATCCTGAAATAAATTATTCATAAGCGTAATAATTTTACTTGTTACAATGACTAAATGTACTATTAAAAAAGGCACTTATGAGTCACTCTTATGCGCCCTTGTTTCTAAAACTCTTTTTCCCAGTGAAAGATAATTCCAAGGGTGCACAGTCACCTTGAATTATAAACAGTCTTAAATAATAAGCTTCACTCAAAATGAACATATCCATCTCTTGCATACTGTATTTTCCCAGTAATTTAAGCAAAGTGTATCACCTCTCTTCCTCTTCCGTGTGTTTGCTAAAAGTCCATTGTAGATATGACACTTACAATAAAGATAAGGCAACGGAAGAGTCAAGTCATTTACAAAAAGCTTGCTTGACCTCTGCCTTTCACTGAAGAATAAAGAATTTTTGTCATGATGCGTCCTTTCTTCTCTGATATGATGCAAAATTATATCATAGTCTTGTCAAAAGTGTTTATTTCGCCAAAGGAATTGTTTCCGTTGTGTAAGCAATTATGCAAATCCCCAGAGCCCTTCCTAACATGTGGCCACAGTATTCTAAATATAAACCATTTTGTTTGAAGGACCGGGATGGAACCATGTACATCTCTCTTTCTGGTGGGTTTTTCCATTTTTAACTCTAAAGAAAACACATACTCGCACAAAGGGGTCCCTCAGGGCAGATAAAGATGGCTTTGTGAACAGGACTCAGTGGTGCAGAGCGGGCGGCTGCTCACACAAGAACCATGGGAAATAGATCTAACTCTTAAGTATATCATCTTATTCCATTAGATCCTTATTTATGTATTACAAGACCTAAAAGGAAGCATTTACGGCTCAAGAACAGCTTTTTACAAACAGTAAAAAGAAACCAAGACAGACCACCCAAGCTCAGCCAATCAGTGTTGCTTAACGACCTGATTTCGTCACAATGTGCTGTCATTGCAATATACTTGTAGTCTTTCTGGTGGATAAGTCAAAGTTTACCTTTCCACTGGAAAATATAGGCACATGCAATTAAATCTGATATTGTGTTGGTTGGCTCAAACTTCTAAGGGGCTTTTTGTGATAACCTCTGATACATAGAGCTGGACAATCAAATTTTCTATACTATCGTGAATGTTGCTTTCAAAATATGAAAAAATTGAATATCGGTACATCTTTTATAGTAAAAAAAAAAAAATGCCACAAAAGAGCCAAACCAACATAAAAGAAAAAAAAAAGCTATGAACTTTCAATTTAGACTATAAATATAATACATTTGTGTGACAATAGGTTGCGTTCTTGTGACATCACAAAATTCTCCAGACCAATAAGATCTAATATGCATGTTTAGCAGCTAAAATTAATCTCTTTTTATGTGTTTTTTGTTGCAATTCAAAAAGTGAATGGGTCTAGTCTCGTCAATTAGAAATCATCAAATTGAAAATGCTTGAAAAGACTTCTTACATATTCTACAAAAACTGACTTTTGACCACCACCTGGACTTATGACATCATATACTAAACCTATTAAGCCTAAAAAACAAAACAAAAAATAGTTTAAGCCTTTTTTTAACACATTGCCGTTTGATTGACATATTATTGTCTAAATATTTTGGTATTGAGATACGAGAAAAAATAATCAAGATATACATTTTTGTCAATGTCGCCCAGGCCTACATACACCACGCTCTAAAAACACAATTTACCAAATGCATGTTTAAATGTATTACTGGATGGATGTTGGTAAATCACGCGCAACTGTCAATGAGAATTTTGTTATTTTAAAATATACTCAAAAAAACTGATTATTGAGTATATCCCGTAGTAAAATATGCTACCAAAAAGGGTTATAAGTGATGTTGTAATCTTTCAAAATGACAAGGCTGACAAGACAAGTTTATTAGTTTAGAGGAATTCATACAGTAAGTAGCTTTATGAAACCGGAAAATAGGATTAAGTTGAGATTGCTGCACTTATACTTAGAAATGTCTCTCTTAAATGATATATTAAGTGAACAAGTGCTTAAACTGAGAAACATTTATCTAAATTTGAATTTGTTTGTGCTGTCCTTCAATAACATTTGCCAATACTAGAATTACATTTTATTCATACTGTATTTCAAGTACAGTGGATTTTTTCTTCCCAATCGTTCCAAATGACAATGTCATCAACTTATTATTATAATTTTTTTCAACATCTCTAAGCCCTAGTTGTGAATCTGGCACAGAATTCTCCTAAAGTGTTTTCGTAAAGTGGATGCTCTATGACCAGGCTTTGCTTCTTCTAGTAGTGACTGGACAGCTTCACTTACTGTATGATCAGTGTTTAAATCCTGGCACTGGTGACAAATTAAATCCTAAAGTTGGATTATCCTTAAATCCTGTGACTCATGTATTTCAGATGTACCAAATGGCACAGCAGGACTTATAAGTCTTCACCGCTTAGGATTTAATAACCAATTGTTGGAACAAATGTACTTCCAACATGTACTACACACTATTTCTTTAAGAATTATGCAGGTAACATACAGTATGTCTGTTAACATTTGGTTAGTGAACTGTTAGGTCTGTTTCTTAAGTTTAGGAATCCAATAGCTCAACTAATTGCAGCTAATCATTTTAGTAATAGAATATTCATTAACTGGTCATTGCACAGGCTCTAAAACATGCAATGAGCTGAGGAAAAAAGAAATGACGTGAAAACTTTGTAAATTTTGAGTTTTTTGGTGGAAACAATGTTGTCTGTAAATACACTCTAAGCTGTCATTAGGTAATGTTATTTCACGTTTTTCTGTTGATTTGTTTAAAAATGTCTTTTTCTAGTGACGTCAGCTTTCTGGACAAATAATCAATTCGCAAAGTGATCGTAAGTTACAGCCCTAAATCCAACCACAACATGCATCAAGTTCAGAATGTATAGTTACAATCGGCAGCCGTGGCCTGCAGTGGGGGAAAGTCCTAGGCAAAACAGAAATTTGTATATCTTTTAAGACGTTTTCTGGCGAATTAAATGTATTTTTAGCACAACTAATTCATGTCACAACAAAGTTCAAATGAAGGTTGTTGATGTATCTCAGAAAAGCAAAAAGTTCTGTAGCTGCAAAATTACCTCAGGCAGCGCTAGCATCATGTTAGCATTTAGCTTGCACTTACCTTTAGCATTGTTGGATATATTTAGATCATTGGATCGCACTTTATTCATCTCCATCATTCATTTCTATATTTGACTCAAAATATCTTCTTACGTCCACATTTGCTGTTGTTGTTGTTGAGATAAAGTTGTTGTTTTGATGCACAGAGGTAGTGGGCGTGGCCTCGGATGCCGACCGTATCTAATAGTGTAATTATAAACTATGGCATTACAACTACACAACGGTCAGCATTTGTTCAATATTATTTTTATTTTAATGTTTGAGCTATGATAAAGTGTGTAATCTGCCCAGATACTAGCTCTAAAGACAAAGGCTCTCTCAGACCACAGTAAATCGACTTTTCCACACTTTTTGACCACACCATACCTTTGTTCTTTCCCATACTTTTTAAATCTTTAATACCATCTGAAACTTCCACATAAGGTTTGAGTGAAATCAATCAATAAATGTTACTGCCATATTCTGACAAGTCATAAAAAACAGCAGTAAAATTCTCATCTCTTCCAGCACTCTGCCCCGCTCTAAAGTCGTGTGGGATCCAATATTGCTATGATCACATTTTCCTTTACATTTGAACTACGGCGTAATGAAATATAATGTGTTTTTTATGGCTTATTGATTCAACAAAACTCTAAATTAGATACAGCAGCACTCTCATGAGAAAGTTCTGTTCGATATTATACCCAAACCTAAGTGGAATCTTTTTGGTTTTGCTTACCTTCTGCACACAAAGATAAACAAAGCAAGCAAACCTGTTGTTATGCACTTGACGCCGCTGCTCTGGGTGTAGCCGCCACAATCACACAGTGTGTGTGTCATATTTAGCTTCTGCTGCCTCTGCTGGGATTTGGATTGATGTGTGGAATGACGTTTCACAATAGAAATAGAAACGTTTTGGTGAATCACAATGAATGGAAAGTGAGTCTGCGTTTTCAGCGGGAGACCGAGAAATGCAAAGTGTTCTTTTCAGATTTAGCTTTGGAGGGATGGAAGGATTCAATCTAAATGTTATTGCAATGACTGAAAGGGTCCCAAAGTAGTAGGCTAGGCCGTTTTATTTTCTGGTAATCTTATATTTCTGATTTTACAAAAGCCCATCAGAGAAACGCACGTTCCACTTTGACTTGACCAGAAGCTCCTACAGAAGCCCATTCTGTATTATAAAACATTTTAATGCCAGAATCTAAGGTTGTCAAATGTATTTAAAATTAGATACTAATCAATATTACAATAAACATTACCAGTTTGGGATGAGCTTGAGCTTTATCAGAGCCGATTTAGAATGCATTGTTTAAAGGAAGAAAGTACCACTTTTTTTTATCAAAAAAAGAAAGTATATGATATGGAGCCAGACACCACCTTGTGCATCCACTCATTTTCTGTTCACTTCAGCTAGTGGTGCATCAAAATTGGTTAAAAATACCTCCTTTCTTCTCCTTCCTTATCAATGACAACCAACCTCACAGAAACTCAGTGGTGGCTGGTGACAACTTTGACTGGAGGGGCTACATAACTGCAGCACTAACTCACCAGACAAACACTTACAGGAAATGAGTTATCATCTTATTTATTCTACAAATGGAGAAATACAGCCAGTAATCAGCGTTAGCGAAAGACTTTTTTAATCCAAGCGGCTCAAAAGCATCAACATAAAGACATGTGTGTGTCAGATGTGTCCACAACAACAACACAGGGCAAGTAACGTTATCTTTGTGCAGACACGAGCCAAACGACATATTTACCAAACTCACGCTGTTATTTGGACATTACAAATACGTGGATGCTATACAACTGCACTTATACACACTTATGAAACCGGCAAAATATATTAAAATAGCTGCACTCACATGAGAAGAGAAAGTTGTCTTCGGCATTCACCTAACTCAGGTCTTTTCATGGCTCTGTAAACTCCAAACTCTCATAGCTTTTCTTCTGCTGCCGGTAGTTTTTGCTTCCATCACAAAAAACTCGCCAAAAAACAAAATATATTCCTAAAATCGGTTTGTCTATTGTATTCTCCGCGTTCATGCTCTGGGAAGCCGCTGTACAAAGCACATGACGATTCTGAACCAATGAGAATCCTAGAACTGCCCACTGCTGCTTGTGATTGGTCAAACTAACTGTCAATCTCTTTTAAGAGCCAGTGATGTGTTTTGGGCTAAACAGAATTAGCCCCGCTGCTGAACTTTACACATGTGCAACAGAACAGGGGCGGGACAAGCACCCGTCAACCATCCTCCATAGACTCCTGCAGTTTGTGCTGAGCTGCTGCGGGCTGGAGAAAATTAGCCCTGCTTTCGTTTTTTAAGGATTTTTTTTCAGCAAAACTGACATAATTCAATTCTGAAACTATAATAACTCATAGTAATACGTTTAAAGGTGATATTTTTATAAAAAATAATTTTAGTTATAACCACATTTTCTTTCCTGAAATGACAGGAGGGGCTTAGCCCACCTAGCCCATTGATACCAGCCGTCCCTGCAGAAACTACAACAACACACATGCTTACGCTCTACTTCCTGTCATCCAAAAAGCATTGATTGGTTAAAACAAAAACCTCTCGCCTATCCATGGAGCAAAAAAAAAAACACTGCGGCGAAGTCATGCGGTTCCCATGAAGTGAAATGAAACCGGTTGATGCATGAGGTTGTTATTTCCCCCAACAGCCAAAAAATGAGAGGTTGGCTTGTATTAGAGCTCAAACAGTCATAGCACACTGATGCCTCGTGGCACCGCCTCAATGCACATTAAATGAAATTACTTTCCAAACATTTGGGTTTGTTTCAGTCCATTCACCACGTTCCACAAAATGTGTTATGTTCTCCCATGATAAGACCTGAACAAATGCACAATAACTGCACAGTTGAATAGTTTAGCCAGAAACTCCAAATACCTTTTTTTCTCAATAGATTTCTTTTTGCACATCATTGAAAACACATCTTTTGAAAGTTCTGCCACAAAAAAGGGAAACGAACAAAAAAAATGTTTTAAGATTATGCTTTCTTTTACTTTTGTTTACTTTGGTTAAACAATGAACATTTGGAGACATCCAGGCATAAAATTACTCAAAAAGAATAATACTTGAACAGCTGGATTTACTTAATTTAGCAGCCAGCATTTTGCTCACTGTAACCAAGATTTTTACTGCTTAATGTAATGCAAGAGATAAAATAACTCAAATTGTATGTTGGACTAAATGGTTTTCTGTATGAACATGATGATAATTCAAACTGCTTTACAAAGTCTAGTATTTTTCCCCAATAGTTTTTGTTTTTATAGTTATTTTTCTTCTATTAAAATGGTCTTTTCTCTCGACCTCCAAGTACCAATTTGCCTGCATTCTCCGGCGTATTTCTACTCTCTCAGTTTGTTCCCACCCGACGCGGAGCACTGAGGTGTGCAGTGGTCAGTGCTGTGAGTGGCTGGTGCAGTTATAAACAGACTTTCCCTGCCTTCAGAGCTTATCAGGACTGGTTTTCCTCAGGAAGTCTGCCAGCGTGAGGCCAACAACAACACAGGAACAGTCTGATCAAAATCTGTCACATAGTACTACTGCTGCTTGACCATAGGCTTTCAATTCATGATGGGGAATCAAAAAAAACTTTTAAAAGTGTATGTTCAACAAGACAGTAAAGGGGTCAAAATGATGGACAGAGACACATATATGATCCACTCTTTATTTCAATGTGTGTGTTTTTTTTCTATGTCTGTAGCACAGTGACAGCTTTACCTTGCTAAATGTCTTTGTAAGCCTCCATGATGGTTACATGTGTATTTTTGGAGCATTTGAAGCATATGTTGGCTCTCAGATGCCTCCCGGTGGAAATCCTGCACTTGCAGTTTCCGAATCCCAACCCGACACCCACTCTCCTGAGAAACCCTGGCTCTGCGCTTTGATTTTTTAAATTGATAGTGTAAAATATGCTTGGATGTATTTTCGTTTTACTTTCAATTTGCTGTAGGGAAGCACGACTGATGAAGTTGCTTAGTTCTTCTTAATATCTTAGCTAACACCCATTGTTAGGAGTCTGTTTAGTCAAAAGTGAAGTCAAAATTTGTCCCACCCTGAACAACAATCGATTTTGGGCTTTCCAATCAGGACTAGATCAATTCTGAACTAACTCTGAATTTAAAAAATAAATAAGACGACAAACCAAGAATAACCCTTCAGTGCACCTTTGAGCAAATTTACATTTAGTTTGTTTTAGTATTGTTTATTTGTATCTTATAATCTTCTAAGTCTTTTGTTAATTTTGTCACTTTTCTGTAATTATTTAGATTTGAGTTCAATTTGTTTTTGCTTTTTGTATTGTGCAAGCTGTTAGAATAGGCTTTGAATCTGGCTGAACTTGGTGAAATAACTGTACTGACCTAACTGTATCTTACTAAAATAGAAAGTTGAACTTCTGAGATCCCTGAGCGCAAGATGAAGCCTGCGTACTAGTTTAAGAACCACTGACCTTTGAGACTGTCTTTGAGAAATCGCACAGCTTCCCTTATCCATACTGTCCATACAGAGTGATTTGAACAAGCTCAACATAATGTAAGCTCTATGGAACGAAAAGCAAAACACTGTGCACATTCTTCTGTCCCGTATGGAGATATGGAGATCTCTCTGCTGAACAAGGCTATATAAGGTGCAAAGCTGTATATCTGAGCCATATTAAACAAAGTTTCAGTATGACGTTATAAATCAGTGTGAAATGTTAGACACGTTAAGATAAATATTGTAAATGTGAATTATACAGCAAATGTGTTTGGATCTTGTACAGCAAGATCCAAACACATTTAAAATATTATTGCATATAATATTGTTAGGTCTTGTGTTTATCTGACTTTTAACACTTTTTCATATCAAGCATAAAAATGTAAAGAAGTTACAAGACGGACTCTGAGCAGATTGGTCTGATATTCAGGCTGTACTGAAGAGTGTGTGGGTGTTTTTGATAATGAGAACTATCCGTACAAGTTCTGAATGCGAGATCACACTGCACACAACTTTGAAACATATTGCAGATAGATAAAGGTAGAACGTAATACAAATTGATTTTCTTGTTAAAAAAAAAAAAAGTTTATTCAAAGTTATTGTTTTTTATTAGTTTTTTTTTTCTCTATGTAGACTTTCATGTGAAAAAATACATTTGTCCATTTGGCTCCTTAAGAGGTTTCATTATCCTGTCAGTTCTCAGAAGCTAAGCAAGTTAGGGCCTGGTTAGTACTTGGATGTGAGACCACTGAAACACCACAGTGGGATGACAAGAGTGGACTATCGTTGTGCCCTTGGACAAAACACTTAACCCACATTGCCTCACTGTCTGCTTACACTGAGTGGATGCTTGATTGCAAAGTACTTTAAGTGCCCTGAAAGGTGGAAAAGCGCTAAAGAAATAGAGACCATTTACCATTATTTGCTTAATCCACTTCATCCATAGAGTTCTATGGGACGTAGTAACTTCTATGGCAGTTTTCTCAAATTGCATTCTCCTTCGTCAGTATCACCCTCTGAAGTAGCTACTTTAATATTCTTGAATAAACAAGATTTTGAAAGTTTTAACAGAAAGCTTTGTTAGAATTAGATTCTAAGCTTTGAGTCTAAAAATGTTAGCATTTTTATACAAAACTCAGTCAAATAAATTTTACTCAAAAACTAAATAATTTATCCTAAATTTGTTTGCAAATTATTTTTGTATTTAATTTGTCAGCAAATTAAATCAAGCTAATTTTGGCTTTGTTCATGTTTTCAATTTACTGACCACATATACAAAATTTACTTTTTTTTTACCAGATAAATTGCCTTACTGTATATCAAAACATGACATGATGAAAATCTTGTAATACATGTTTTCTTACATTTATGTAAGTAAACTACAGCCTAAGTTTAACATTGATAACTATAGTCCTACAAGTAAAAAAAATGGGAGTTATGAAGATGTGTGGTATATCATGGGAAAACAGTGCTGCCTCAAGAATTGGAGCATCACAGCATGAGAGCCCCAGTTCAATTTCTGTTCAACCTTCTACCAACATGAAACATGCAGTTGTCAGATCCTCCAGGGCTCTACAAACTAATAACTTGGCTCAAGAGCTTGGTAAGAGTCCTCAGGCACTGCACTGCCATCGCCCACTGGCCCTCACACTCTGCACCAGTGGCCTTGAAGAATTTAAGAAGTTGCAAGCAAAAAAAGCAAAAGAAAATGTCTCTTTAGTGGCAATAATTTAACACTGGAGAAAACAAAATAGCTTTTCACACTTGGCTTTGCTTGAGAATGGTTAGAAGCTCTTTTTCACTGCCAAATATCTGAAAAAATAAGATTGGTTTGAGAGGAATAAATTGCATTTTCTGTTTTTCCTTCAGCAAGACTGACTGTGCCTTCTTAAATCATTTGAAAGTTGTGACACATTTCTGCTAATTACATAGTTATTATTATTTAGTATTATATGTACCAATTAATCACATTTTGTCATGCAACTATTTTTAAACATTGGCAAATCTTTGAGCAAGTTATGGAGAAATATTCAGCAATTACTACTTTTGTTGAGTTAACAGCAAATTAGGCAAAGTCATGTTTAATTTGAGGTAATTTGTTAGTCAACGGCGTGTGGCTATTTTGATAGTAATCTTGTATTGCTCTTGAGTAATTTAATTAAACTCACTTGCAACCATCACATTCAACACTGCTAGATTTGCATAATAATAATGACTATAATAACTGTAATTTCAACAACTGTGTTTCTGGCACTGGCCGCAGTCTTGTTTTTATGAGCTGTGAGGAGCAGCATTTCTGAGTTTTCACGCTCCGGTTCAGCCAGATTTTCTCACACATTTGGACTTTTTTGGAAACAGTCCTTTTCAGATGCTTGTTGTTTTACTACTTCACAGGCTTTGTTTGTCTAACCCCAACTTCTATTATTGACTACAATGCCAGGAGGGTTGCACTAGTCTGGCAGTGCCTAATACATACAGACCACACCAAATATGACAAAATATTATTTTAGCTCTATTATTTTGATGGTCAAAATCCAGTACATGTCTTATGTACATTGCTTAGGATCCAGAGCCCACGCTTCAGAGTGGGTCTGGTCACCACTCCCCCTGCGCCTGCGATAAACTCCACAATGTACCAGAGTAGCTTGACACATATAAAATGAAGAAGATGATTGGTCGACTGTCATTTAGAACAAAATTGAATTTTACTCATCCCACATTTAAATTGTTTTGGGTTTTTTGCTTCGCTCATTGATTCTGCAAAAAAACGCAATGTTTTTTAGTTCCACGTGTTTTGTTTTTTTTTCGTATTTTTCATCGTAAGCAGCCATGTTGGTTTGGGAGATGTTGGGACACGATGCGTATCCCTGAATGGTTAATTAATCTGTCAATCACGCCCACAGATATTCAAGAGAGGGACACGGTGGCCACATGATATATTTTTATATATCGTCTGAATTTTCCAGGCGACGAGACACAAGCTTCACAAGGCAAGACAAGACACGGGATTGGGTTCAACTCAAGACAAGATGAGATAAGATTTTGGCACAGTCTGTGCAAACAGCTATGCAATTCACACTTTCAGCCTGTCTTTTGCTGTCATTTATAGCACTAGTTTATGGAACTAGAGGTTCTCAAAATGTGTAACTCGCAAGTGTTTGAACCTTTTTGTGTGTGTCGAAGCCAAATGCAATGCACTAGATCCTTGTTTACATGTGCATAATTTTGTGGCAATTGTATCAAGCGAGATTTTGTGACACAAAATGTTTCTTTTATTGCTTTATGATGTTTTGGAGTGAAAACTGCTGTGTTTTGGTTGTTTACCCTGGTTCACTTAGCATTGTTTTAATCACAATTGGGTTGAATAACACATTCACACAGCACAAATATTTGAATCTCTTATGATACATTGAAAATGAGCTGTACCTTGCTTTGTGATATTGTTCAGTTTTATAACCCCAATGTCTGATTTCCTCAGAGAACACAGGTTCATGGTTTCTGACAGGAAAATCCTGTGAAGGTGCAATTAGTCCAAGCTCCAAAGCTCACCTGCAAACCTTTCACTCATTTATAGAAACTCAGATCGAACACTTTTCATGCTCCTGCTACTGCTTCCTAATTGTCTGAGAAACACTTTCTCTTATTCTTGAGGTCAAGGGTCAAGCTAACCTTTTCATTTGGGATAACTATTTTTTTTTCCATTCTGCGTTTTCTTCTATGGCAGAACAAAATGAAAATACTCAATGTCCTATAGCTATGCTAGATTTTGTCATTGTTTTACAGTTTTTACTGCAAAGATTTCAGTGATAAAAAATACTGCAGTTGCTAAAGCAAGTTACAAAACAAAAATATTCTATCTCAAAATTACAAGAAGATTCTTTGACTGAAGCTTATGTGCTGGTTAGGTATATTCAATTAAAACTCAAATATTTAAGGAACAAAATGTCTGAATGAATTATCAAATATAGTCATGGATTTTGTGTCAGCTTACAGTAACAACATACTTGCATGCTGTGCCCTTGCTTTCAATCTCCTTAAATTCTGTTTCTCTGTATTGTTTTTAGAAATCCCCAAAGAGTACAGCAGAAGGTGCACGAGTCCCAGGGGTCTTAGGTGAGATCTGATGTTTTCTGTCAGGAGCAGCCTCATGTGATCAGCCAAAGTGAAGCTTAACCCTGTGGGCGATGTCACACCCTCTTTCAGTCGGATGCTTTAGATGAAAGAACTTGATTTTATGCAGAGTGTGGAGCCGAGAGGAGGAGAGCCGGGTTTAGCAGCATAAGCCAGGAATATTGTCTGCGTTTACACTCAGACAAGATAGCTGTGTTCTCCGAGACAAAACATGTGTCCTACACTCGAGATAAGGCTCAAAGTGTTTAAACCTGATGCTTCGGTAAAAGTAAAAGTTCCTTGAAAAGATACTTAATTGTTCTGTGTCAAAATACAGGACAGACACAGACCATCTGAAAAAGAAGTCAAGTCAGAGGTTGAACATTGTCATAATTGTGGAGCAGAGGTCAGACTTTGGAGAGAGAAGGTGGGCTTATAATGTAAAAGGGCACTGATTAAAGTTCAGTTGTGTTTATTATTGTGTAAATCAATACATTGAAAATCAAGATCTGTCAGTGTGAAGAAAGCGAACTGAATCTTTGTACTGAAGTCTCTTTACCTACTGTTTATTGTTATATAGTGCAGTGTGCAAAGTATAATAGCAACTAATTATACGTACTGTTGTGTTCAGACAAATTTGCATTCAACGTGGCGAAATTTGTTGCCAAGTCGACGCTTTGTTGCCAGACACTGTGAGCGCCTCATCAGGTGTCGACACCCGAGTTGGACAATACTGAACTTTCAAAGACTAAACATCCACGTCCAATCAGGCACTATTCTTCTGTGATGTAGTGGCATGCTGCTCTCCTCTCAAAAGGAAAGAAGGACTGTTTACTTAATTCTTTTAATTGCTTTTGGATTTCTCTTGAGTTAGTGAATTCACAAATATCGCAAGTGAATCTATTTGACTGGCCAGGTTAATACTGCCCTGGACTACTATTAACATTGGCATTTTAATTTTGTTTCTTGATGCTCAAGAGATTGTTTTTGTGCTGTGGTGTTTGAACTAGATACTGTACAAATAAACAGTTTAAATAGTGAAATGTAATGTTAAAATTATCCATCTCTCGCTGCTAAGTGCCTGAGTGATTGAAATCAGCAGCACTATTTCCTCAGAGTTGTAAGTTTGATTCCAGCATTCAACAGTTTTCTTCTCTCACTCCCATTTCAGGCTTCACTGTCTTGTCTAATAATACAGAGGTAAAAAATCTATTAAAATATTTATTGTATTGTCTGTTATGACCCCTTGTTTAACGATGCAGATCATTGATGAATACCTCCATAGAATAGTGTAAATCCAGATTGCTCACAGTGACTATAGTAGTGTGAATAATGGTCTGTCTGTTTCCGAGCGTCAGCCCTGTGACTAACTGGCCATGGTTGAGTGGGATTCTCGCCTCCAGCAGAATGTCGCTGAGATCTGCTTCATTCCCCAAAAGCACTCATAGGAAAAGTGACAGAAATGTACGATTACTGTTCATTTCTCATAGTTGTGTTCAACATGGCTTTGACTTATGTGTTACCCACTATTAGCCACTGCCACAGCATCTCATTTTAACATGTTAATATTTACTTCAGTTCTTGTTGTTGAATTCAATTTGAATAAAGATTCATCTCCAAACTGTATGATTTATAGGTGAGAAAAAACAGTGTACTGCAGTGGCTATTGGATTTGTCACTCTGTGCATTGGGTTTCTCATTTGAAAGAGTCGAGAATAAAAGTTCTGATCTTTAGTCAGGAAAAATATCACAATTTTTCTGCATTAAAAAACTGCTATTCCCATATTTAATTGTTTGGTTAATTCTCATGTTAAAATACACATTTTGAACTGAATTATATTTATTATTATATTAAATCATAAAACATAAATCAGAGAAATTGAGAAATTTCAGTCACCAACCTTGGCATCATCACATCATCACACAGCAATTTCAAGCAGATCAATGATGTTTTAAAATCAAGTATTTAATAATGTTGTTGTCCAAACTGAAACTTTACATTTTTTACTTTTTGAGCAAATCCTGTTAATTTGTCACTGGACTATGTAAGTTACAGCTTGTGGTGCCTGAGACAAGACTTAAACCGGGGGTCACAAGACCTTCTCTGGGGTTGGCTAAACCACATCACCATATCTGAAATGTCAGCACTCACTAACCATTGCACACCTCTTGTTTTTTTGTTTTTTGTTTTACTTTTCATGAAAAACTTAATGAAGCATCTTCATCTAGGATAGTCTTAAATGCTAACGTCTTATTTTGCACTTATCTGAATTGTGATTAAATTTGTTTTTTAATGTCATTTTTTCAGTTCATTATATAAACCTACAAGTCATCCCTGGCTTATCTTAACAAAATATGTGTCTTCATTGTCTGTTCAAAGTTAATTAGCAGAACAGCTTGAATCTCTTTCACGTTCATTGCTAATTGCTCCATCTTTAATCTCCGTAAAATGTCTGCTTTTTCTGCCGAGCTTTTTCAAAGCGCTTCCCTTTAAGTAAACAAAGTGATTTATGGCGTGGCTATGGTGGTGTAAATTACTGGTTTTGCTCCCCTGCCCCGGACTCGCTCTCTTTGTGCGCTAAGAAATTATCCTCACAAGTTTTACTGCCTTGCTATTTCCGGCAAACGCTTGGCTTTTTGAAAGTTATATTTACTGAGAGGGGAATTAGGTCTGGTGGTCTGAGAATTGGTGCAGACTTAAGATAAGAGATCGGAGCTATTAGCCGGGCAGTTAGCCTATTTAAAGTCAGTTAATTATTTACTTGGTTTACACTACAGAGCTGAGCCTGGCTTGGGTTTATTCATTAGTCTGGACTTGACCAAAGGCTTTTCATGGTGCAGGAGAGATGGCTCAGCAGGTACACTGGTCGGACGCTTGTAAAAAGGCAGTTTTGATGGCGACTGGACCAGAGCAGACCCCATAGAAGCACAGTATGGGGCGGACTTGAAGGAGACCATAGTAATTATAATTGGAGTGGTGCACCATGGGAGTTCACTGTGAGACATTGGACCTTGGGCTATACACGCTAAACGGTGTAAAAGACCTGGCTATTTGAATGAATAATCAATAAGATATCCTGGCATGCTGGCCATACTCGAGAAGCGTAACAGGGTCACTATTCTTTTGGTCTTTTCCTGAAATTAATTATTATTGAAATTATACCAAAATATAGATTTTCTGGTTTATTTTAGTCAAACTTTACTGATAAATGGCTTTACAGAGTGGCAGTAGGCTAACTAGGGCTATAGGACTAATGGCACTTAAATCAAAATCACAGTTTGAATGACTGCAATCAGCAAGTACCCAAGACACACAACTAGACATTTTTAAATTGGTTTTAAATTAAAGTTTTTCCCATTTTTATAATGTAAACTTTGAAAACAGTCCACTTAACAAAACTAAATTGCTGATTGAATCACCAAAACACCATATTTTTCTAAATTCATCAGATGACATTTTTTGTTGTAACTTTTTTGTTTCAAAGCTTCAAAGCATTTGCCACTCCCCCTTTTTAGTCAACTAATCGGTCAATGGGACATCTTTTTAGTCGACCAAGAATTTTTTTGCCTGAATACAGTTCTGCCCGACTTAAGTATAACTAATTACACAGAAGTTACAGTTAAAATTTGTACACAACCAAAGTGATAATCTCTCTGTAGGTCAGGTAAAACTGCAGATAATATAACATCAAATCGGAGCATACATTACTTAGTTGGTCATTTTGCACTGATATTTTGTGTATTTTTAATAGTATATTTGATTTTTGCTGTAAACAAACAAGGCTAACAATAAAATACAAATAGACAACATTTATTCATTTATTTCACCACTTTTCTTGAGTAATAGTATGATAGTATTCAGTTTCCTAGCGAGGCTGTCCTGCTGTGTTGTGCAGCAATCTCTCAAGACATTTCTCTTCACCACAAACACCTCCCCTGCCTCCCCCTCTCCCCTCCTCCTGCTCTTCTGCTGAGGTTAAGGGGTCTCTCCAGTCGATAAGCAAAGAAAATGAGGCGGGCAGGTGTCTTGTACACTCAATCTTCAACCAAATAGCTCACTAATTCATAATACCTAACTAATTAAACAGGCATACTTGCTCTGCATTATGATTGTTTTATTTTTACATTTTTTAACAAGTCTATTTCCGTCGGACTGATACTGGGGATGCATGTGTTTGCCTGGGAAGTGTAAAATGGAAGTGTGAAGGAGTAGGAGGGATGGCGAGAAAGAAAATAAGTTTTTTTTTTTTTTCTTTTAAAACCCAATACAGTGGGTAATCATCAGCTTGCACTTGAAGAAACCACTCGATGTGTACTCAATAAGGCGTCTCCAATTGCACAGCACATGTCCGATTGTGTGTGCCTGTGCATGCTTTGTGCAGGGCCTGTCATTGTGAGGAGATCAATAGACTGTGAATGTGTAAATGCTGTGTTATTTTAACCAACTCTTTTGCTTGAATGGAGAAGCTATAGTACGAGCGCTGAGGCTGACTTGAGTCCACTTTGCTGTTGGTGTCATCTACGATTTTTATCAGCCAGAAATAGCCGTGGAGACAGCACATTTGCATGCAATAAAAGATTGGAAATGGTTGAATATATATGTTTTACGATGCATTTAGGCTTTGGACATCTGCTTACTGGCTGGTATCTAGCAATAGTCTTTGTTAAATGTAGCTTTTGTAGTATGTGTACATTACTACTCTAGTGTACATTATTTACTTATTATTACTTGTTAAAACAACGTTGATTTGGGCGTACACACATTTCTCCTATCATGCTGCCACACCTTTATGCAGTTTGACAAAATTTGGTGATTTGTGGTTGGAACAGTTATGCACCAACCCAAAAGTTCAGTGGTATTCAAAGCCAGCTATAGTTGCATAATGTCGTGAGTATACTGAAAGCCTCTAAAAACCCAAGACATTTTTGGTTCAAATGTTTATAGAGCAGATTATTTGGTGTTGACTTGATGTGTTTCGCCATCTGGTCTGGTTGGCCCACTTTGCATTTTGTACTTCTTAATATTCAAAAGCTTTTACAGAGGAACAAATTTGATTATCGTTCTGAATAAAATAGTTACTTTTTTCTGAAGATGATTGCTAATTATTCAACAATAATTCTGTCCGCAGAATGTGTTTATATTCTACTGTATATTTTATTTCTTTCCTTGCCATTGGTTGTGTTTATGTGTCTGAGACTGCATACTATTTTCCCATTTGCCCTTGGAGCACTGAATTATTTTATCGTATGCATAGTGGCATTTGTACTCTACATGCTTAACAGTTGTGTAAATTGAATGCAGTGATTAATGACTCTGTTTGATTTCCATTGAAGTCAGTTGGTGCTTGGATAAAGTGTTTCTGCAGCTGTATATTAGCAATAACAGGACATGCTGGTGTTGTTTGTTTGTTCTGTCTGTGTTTAGGTGTGAATGGAGGCAGATGTAATGTGACGTGGCAGGTAGGTGCTGATCTGTGGATCCCTTCTCGGCTTAAGAAACAAATACCTCTGCAAACAACACTGTCAATTTATCGCTTTTATTATGCATCTACAATGGTTGCTCTGTTTTGTGCAATAGTCAATGTATTTGCTGTTTTAAGTAGCCAGATGCAACACATTGAGAGGAAAGACTGAATAATTTCATTACGCTCAAAATATTATCAAGCTATCATTAATGCCATTAACAGTTTTGGCTGGTTGTTGGAATACAGATCTGCACATGAAACAAGATGGTGCTTGTAATAGCCTAGAAAAAAAAAAAGTTAAAATGACCTAAGAGATTTTTACATCTCCTTTTGAGTTAGCCACAGGAAATCCTCTGCCTGCTGTGATTAATTTGACTCATAATTCAATTCTTGACATTCTCTTTATTAACCATCTTGGGACTAGCATTGGTTCTTCAGCTAGATTTAAAAACGGGGAATATTGATATTTGTAGGTGATGCTAGTTGCCAGTAGGGATGGCAAGATTATTAGGTTAACCGATAATCGTAATTATGTAAGTCCATATAATCGTAGCAAAAAAAGAATGATAATTGTAACAGTTTTTAAAAGCAAATATAAGTGTTTTTAGTTTACTCTATTGAATTATAGCTAGATAAAATATTGTGTTTACTGGATAAAAAAGCAGATATTTGCTGTAGATGTATTTGTCTCAGATAAATACATTTTGTTAAAATTTTGGCTTCGCTGAAAAGTAAATTTGTGACTTTGTGAAGCTTCTTATGCATATAAGATTTTAATTATTGACATAAAGAAATATCTGGAAGTCAAAGAATGAAGACTAATATCGGCTTTAAAAAATTAATGCATGGCCATTTTACAAGCAAAATACTTACTTATACTACTACTTATAGAAAAAATAATTTTTTAGAAGAAAAATAATTATAATTTTAAACAATCTACTGGATATTAAAACAAATGCATTACAGTAAATATCACATGAACATTACTTAATCAGAAAGTTTTTCACAATGAGAATGAAGAAAAGCTTCCATTGCTGTTTGTAGCAGTGATAATATTTGTGAATAATCGTTAATTTGTGTTATTTTGTCTGCAATAATTGTGATGCAAAAAGTATATATTGTGACATCCCTAGATGCCAGTTACAATTAATCAAACTTGGATAAACGGAGCTATGAGCTATGAAAAAGTTGATTATACATAGATCGCGCATAGTTATCTGATTTGTTACTCCCGCCTTGTCTCCTGTTCACATCCGTCAGAATGACATACAGTTACAGTCACATATCCCACGTGCTAATAAGCAGTAGCATTTTCTCTCTCATTCACAACTAGACCATAAATAGGAAGTAGCTGTACAGCGCTAACTCTACTACAGGGCTTTGGCTGTGCGTGAGGATGAATAATAGATGGTGTGTCACTTCCTTTATCGCTAATGAAAGCAAGCAGCTGCTCCTCTAGCTAAAATACCACCAGGAACAAGCCCGGGCTGCATGAGAAGAGTTTGAAAAGACACTGTAGTTTGGCTCTTGTGGAAGGGCTGAAGCGATGGGGTGATACGGGCAGATAAAGAAACAGTTGCGGGGTGGCGTTGGTTATCTCTCCCTGAACAGATAAATGGTGGCTAACACTATAAGGCCATGTCCACGCTAATGCAGATAAGGAAGGAAACAGACAGCGGACAGAGCATAGTACTTTTATTGTTTCTCAAAAGTTTGCTCTTTTTGTTCTGGACTCGGTGGTAATACACATCTGATTTCGCACTCTCAAAGACTCATTTTATGATGTAGGCCTATTGTTATAGGTAACAATGCAATGATCTGATACTTGGATTTCATATTTGTGCCGATCTATATTTTTTGAAGTCTGATATCTGTTCAGCCGGCATTCTGATTGTGTTTTTAAATGGGTATAAATACACAGTAAATAATGAGGAGCCGTGTGCCAATGTGGGTCCTCCGTGAAACTGCTTAACACGCAGCTTCAGGTTGTTGACTGTGCTTGTAACAAAGTGCTTGTAAAGTTAAGATAAAAGTTATTTATGTGTTTTAAATAAAAGTAGTTCCCAGTTAATATTTGTTTATCCATTGTCATGGTGATGATCATCCATGGCGTAGTGATAGATACAGTCGGTAAAGCATCATATTTGTGGGCGTGCCTGCAGGGAAAGCGCCTCATTCCACATCGTGTTACTGTATAAGTTATTATAACACCTCATTGGTGTTACAGTATGTTATGTCATGTTTTCTGTCGAATTAAGTGTATTTAAGCACAACTAATTCAAGTCGAGTCACAACTATATTTAAGGTACCGATGTCGCGTTATATCAGAAAAATAAACAGAAAGTTTAAAAAAAATGCTTAAGCACACCAGCGGCGCTAGCATCACATTAGCATTTAGCTCGCAGTTAGGGTTAGCCTTGTTGGATATACTATTTACATTGTTGGACCGTTGGATCACTTTTTATCTCCATGTCTTTGTGTCTATATATTTAAGTTCACATTTGCTGTTGAGCAGTGAGTGATAAAGCTGTTGTTCTGATTCACTCTCCGAGTTAAGTTCCCCTTATGGAGGTTCATGGTGGGCATGGCCTTTGAGGCCGACTGTATCTATGCTACAACTTTAAATAATGTCTTTATGAAATTCTAAAAATTTTCTAATGGAATTACCAAAAAAATATACTGTATATACACAGAAGCAAACAATTTAAAATAGCTTCTAAATCACAAAACTGTGTATTGTGAGGCTCAAGGAAGAAGACAACCTCATTACGATTTACGTAACAAGTGAATCAAACTAAATACAGTTCTAGCTATAGGTTGTTGTGAACATAATGGCATAGTTAGATCATAAAAGGCAGTTTCGCATAATATGTGTTTTTATACTTTGTTGAGAAATGCACCATGATTTCTATATTAAGCTCCATGTATAATTTTAAGATTACATATTATGAAAACAGAAAGTCTGATTATGTTCTGTTATGTTGTGGGTGGTTCAGTCGAGACCGGAGCTGAATAACTCGAGCTGGCACTTAAATCTATTCATTCGTTCTGCAGGTCTTTTTACAGGGGCAATTTCCCTATTGTATTTTATATACTTTCACAGAGCATAATGATAGTCATAATTGGATCCTGAAAACCACCACTTACGCTTTGCACCTGAAATACATTATTGTAATATTAAGACACCAAACTCGACCACCCATACAAGAAGTTAATCTTTTTTATAACACAATACTGCTTTGCAGAGCCATTTTATTTAATAGCACACTGCATATTTGTGTAGAAATGCACTGCTATCAACCGTCAAGATATTCACACTACATTTTCTTATTTGCAGCAGTAATGGTCCGGCAGCAAATGTGGAACACTGCTATAACTAGAATGAAAACTATACTGATACTGAGTTGAGTTTTGGATTGGTTTGATACATATTTGAATCATCAATATGAAAAATAATATAAGATCAGTCTAATATTACACATTATCAGTTTTTATTATGTGACTTAATTAAAAGCTTTTATCACTGTAGCAATAAAAATTGTACCACGTATCGTAATTCTTCCACAACAGGCTTTGTACCTACAAGTAATAAATAAAATATCTTTATACTTCCATTCCTGACAAAATCAGAGCATCTTTTTCTCTGACAGACACTTGTTCAAAGCATCTCTATAACAAATCTGGCAGCTGTGAAGTCCACTCAGTCTGTCAGGAGGAAAACTCGGGGTCGAAGGCTGCTTGTGTGTTTTGGGTCAGTGCGGCTGCACCTTTTAGATCTGAGCTGAAACAGAACATTCTATTTGTCTTTTTATGTCCAACAAAAGCTTCTCCACAGACACAACAGTACAATGCTTTTCTTTCATACCTTTCTTTTGTACATTGTATTCACTTTTTCTTTATTATTTATAATGGTTTATAATAAATTTCAGATCAAATTGAATTACCCAATGGTCATCAGATTCAGTCAGATATTCATTTTTAATTTATAATGTTTCAGGATCGAGGACAATAGTCGACTTTGTCCAGTCTAATTATTTCCGGACTGGGCTGAAAAACATGTTTATGACATTCATCGAGAATACTGACTTCGCTCAATACAAAGAACAAGGAACTACAAACAAGCACGAGCTACAAATCACAGAGATACTGAATTCTGACTGGATTCATTTTAGAACACTTTTGTTCTACATCTTGCCCATTTTATTCAAAGCAATCAATTGAATTCTAGGTTATAGTTTTGTCATATTTTTATACAGTAAAGAACTGTGCGAAAATCAAAAACATAAGTTGAACATGATGTTGAGGGAAAAAGTCTGTTCAGAATATACTTACAGTCTTTGTTTTCTTCTTACAGTGATGCCTCGTGTAAGTTAATGTACAGTTGGAAAAGTCCACTATAGAAGAGTACAGTTGAACTAAACTCAATAAAATGAATGTAAATGCCACAGAAGTAGCACTGTTATCACATTGTATTGTCCTATACATCGCCTGAGAGAATCTGCGGGTGCTTTGGCTCAAATCGCATTTCAGACTCGGAGGAATTGATCTGTTCTTGCAAAGCTCACGGCACTATCAGATATACTTCCTCAGTCCATCCCTCATCCCGCGTGGCTCCACAGACTTCTGAAATGTCACTAAATTAGCTTGACTTTTCGGCACCAAGCCTGTCATTATGCAAAGCAGTCACCTGCAGTTCACTAGATTGACTAATTGTACTGTCAGTTGTGATCACGCTGGCAGCTCAGACAGATCTCGCTTTGGGAACAAATCTTCCTAAATCGGGCAAAAATAATGACCTGTGTAATTAGGATTGAAGGCTTGACTAAAACTTCTACTTTTAAAGATGCACTATGAAACTTTTTGGTGGATATCGGTAAAAAATAACCTTTATAGACGCATTGCAAAAGGATTAATCATGTTATGATCTTTCTTGAATGTTAAACAGTATGGCATTTAAGATCTAAATCAAAGGGAATAAGCAGGTGACAAGTCTGTTTTTAAGCAAAAATGTCTACATAAGATCCTTTTTATCTCTGTATCCTGGATGCGCAGTATTATTCTCCAGATATTTTAAAACCAGATTAGCAAAAACCTTCTATGCCTCATCTGAATTACATTTTAGTGAAAGGATTATGTAATGAAATGAATGAAAACACAGGCCCGCTGTGATAGATCTGACTAATGCTGCATTCATTTGTTAATTAGTGTTGGACTGCATAGGACTATAGGGAGCATTTTGTAAAAGATTATAACATCAATGTTTGTCTCAAATTTATATTCCTAAACGATCAACACATTCTCACTAACTTACACATGCAAATCCGTTTAAAGCTGCTAATCTGAGCACAAATCATTGCAGGAGAGATAAATACTGTTTAGCATCACAGTGATCTAAAAGCACTGACAAAGTAAAATCTTAGTGATTTATTATTGCACTTTAAAAGTTAACAAAATGTTGAAATATGACTTAGCTTTATGACCCCAATTAATAACAAATCCGAAATTACTTTTAGTCATCCTCATTCACGTTCCACACACAATCTTTGTCTAATAATTAAACGTTTTATCTTTCCAAAGTTGTAAGAAGTCACTTATTGGATGAGAGCTGATTGACTGTGCAGAGAGGATGGCAAGTCTGTTTGACTTTTGTGTCTGAAAAAGCTTTTTTGTGTAAGTGTCTTGACATGCAAGTGAAATCGAGTGATTTATGAGAGCAAGGAGTGAGTTAGAAATGTTTAAATACCTTCTTCCTTTTTTCAGTGTTTGTAAACCAGCTTTTACCAATAAAAAAAAGATTGTATATACGTATAGTATTCCCTAGCATTCATTTTCTACCATTTGTTTCCTTTAGTGGTCGTGTGGGTGACTACAACTTATGCCAGTGACTTTGGGCCATAGGCGGGGGAACACCCTTGACAGTGGTCAGTTCCTCGCAAGGTTAACACACAGACAGACACTGACAGACAATTATTCACTCTCATTCATTCACTCGGGGAAAATACAAAGATGCCAATTGACCTGCATGTTTTAGCAGTTTAGCAAGGAGAGAGAACCCACTATAACACGGGCAGAACATGCAAACTGAGTAGACGAACACAATCTCCTTATTGGGCTCTAACCATTCTGCTACCGTGCACCCTCATATAAAATAAAATAGTCGTTTTGGGCAGCGCTCTTTGCAGCCACCACTCCCATCTCTGGCAGTTTTCCGCTCTTCCTCTCTGCCACAGACACCTCCTGTCCCCTATTTGTCCAGACCAATTCTATTTCCTGCCGCTGTCTTCTGCCTCGGTCTGCTCTGTGTCAATGTATTCAACTAATTCAATCTCCTTTACACAGGCCTCCCAATGTAACGACCCATGACATTCAATTAATGTGTGCTTTCCCCTTCTTGGAAGGTGGGTCAGCCGCAATCTAATGTTTGTGTGTGGGAATTAGTGAGTCAGAGAGTCTGTTAAAAAGGGTTGGAATAAAGTTTCGTCCAATGTTTTATCAAAAAAGCAAATTTAATCTCTTAAGAAGCTCAAACTTTTGATGTCGTCTTTGAGAGAAGATATGTAAGAATATCTGGTCAATAATTGTGGTGAGTTCACAGTTCATATTGCAAATTAGGACTAAATCAAGAGTAAGCCCAAAAACTAAAGTACGTAGGCCCAGAACAGGACTAAAGTAGAACTACTAAGTAGTCGACAACTACTACTAAAATGGTCTAGATTTAGGACCAAAAAATGACCAGCACAAAAAATTTGAGGAGAGATGCATAAATCTTATCCAAAATTTCAATGTATTTTTGTAGCTTCAAAACTAGAGCTTCAGCTGCCTTTACATTTCCACAGAGCTGTTGATTTAACCAACAGAAAGTTAAACATTTTTTTCAGTAACATTTGTCAGAGAAGCAGGTTAGCATTCACAGGAAATGGATTATTGTTCCAGAGCAGAGGGCTGGGCAATAATCGATCATCAATTGTTTGATCTAGTTTTTTTTTTTTTTTCTGTGAACCATGAAACCATGACCAAAACATTTTAATTTAGTTTTTAAAAAATAAATAAAATGAAATTGAATCAGAAAACAAGATTAATCAATATGTTGGAAAACAGCTGGGCGATATTGACAAAAACTCTTATCTTGATAATGATATAAACAGACGTTCTTGGACAACTTGTGTTACCAATCGATTAGTGGACTAGAAGAAAAACTAGCAAATGTCTCAATAATCTGACCAGATTTTCATGGAAAACATCCATAATTAGTTTGTTGTATGCTCTCTTAACTAATTCAACTTTTGGCCAACAATGAGACCAATAACTGATCAGTTTGGGTGTTTTTTAACAGCCTTTTCTGTTGTCTTTTTACTACAAACAGTATACTCGATATTTAGTTTTTGCATATCTTCAAGACAACCATCACGATATCTAAATTTCCATCTTTTAAGCTTGTACTGTCTTTTGACCAACTCCTCTTGGCACAAAAACACTCCATTCTGTTTTGTTCATGTGTTATTATCACATGAAGAAGCTGTACACTTCTTATTGAGAAAAGTACTTCACTGTTGTATGATATTTCATTAACAATCATGAATAATCGTTAAATTATACAGTTAAATAGTATTAAAATTATGACTTCCCTATTTGAAAGCTTCTGTATAATATGGCAAAGGTTTTTTTTTTTGCTGATGACATTAAAGAAGGCGCTTGTCAGTAGAGCTTTATTAACTGTTCTTTGGGCCTGAATGACACTGTTGTGGCTGGTCTCGCTGACAGGCTTATTGGACTGCTGTTGAGAGATGCTCTGTGTCCTTTAAAAGGTTGCATACATGAGAGAAACTGGGCCATAAGGGTAGTTATTTTTGGTTTTCTGTCATAATAAGAAAAGATAAAATAATACATTTTTGTCAGCAATTTCAAACAGGTTCAAAACATTATGAGTAGCTTTAGTTTGTAATGTAATTTCGCTTTCTTTTTCAGTGTTGTTTTGCAGGTTCTTGATGTACAAATTATTTTTAAGGTGACAAGTTTTGCTGTCTGATAACAAAAGAACAAAAATATGTTTGCAGCCTTAATAGACCTGTGTGTACCGTGATGTGTGCAAATAACATTTTATCCCATGTAGTTATAATCTCTTCACATCAAACATCAGATCCAACACTATGCCTTTGTTGACCTTCTTTGTGTCAGAGCTGCTTTAGAAGTCTCTTTAATTATAATCGCAGTGGAAACAGGGCTGTGTGCACTGGAGGGGACACTCTCTCGCTCATTAGGGGGAGTCTTCCATTAGCAGGATGTTTCTGTGCTACATCAGCAGCTTCCAACTCAGTCTAGCCCACCAAGAGGACAGCACACTTTTACTGCATTAAGTTAAACAAAATATGTATTCTGTGAAGATAACAGGTCTTCAAAATATTTGTTTTTATCTGAACTTAGAGCTAACATTTATTGTAAACAGATAACAGTTAACATCTAGATTGTTGAAAGAGTGCACACCAGTGTTTTTAGTATTGTTAAGCTGCATCATTTTGAGAGTTTATTAGAACAGTTAGATTGATACTAACAGAGGGAAGGTATATATTTCTTACAATAGAGCTTATCTGTAACCCATGCTGTTTAACAACTGCCAAAATTGCATACACACTTTAGAAATTATGCTGTGCCAAACCCAGACCCAATTTTGTATGAGTAAATATCAAACTATAGCTTCAAACTAAATGGTATTTTATTATTAGCTTCAATTACTGCATTTTATTATCCACAGAACAATCTCTTTACTATTTTTGATAAAACATTCTGGAAATTGTTTTTTTTTAAATTCAACTTTAGCATTAGCTTTGACTGACAGACGAACACATATTTATAAATCTAACAGGATGTCTTTTGTTGAAGTTTCCTTTTGATTTGTTAAGTCTTTAAATGTTAATGACAATATCCACTCACGAATCACTGTTCACTTCTTGATCTTACTGTATGGTATGGTATGGTATGATTTTATTTGTACAGGGACAATGCACAATGACATTAACACAAAGGAGAGATGCTTGTGCAAGGTTATAGCATATTCAGTTCAATCTGAGGTAGTGACAAACCCTTTAGAACTGAACAGGAAGTGAACATTGTAAAATCTTAGCTTTTTTAACATAAAGAAGCCAGCTGACTTCTGTGCACAGAGTGAATTAAGACTAAGTTGTGAGTTGACTTTTACTAAATTATGATGGTATTATTTTGCCTGGATATATGCTTCCTATAAGGCTTTAACATAGTAGAATGTGTTTCACTACGAGTTTTTTTAAATTCAGAAACACCTTAAAAAACACACTGCTTTATTACAAATCAAATTGGCAAAATCAAAAGACTTTCTATAGACAAAACTATGTGCAATAAACAATATCATCTCCATAAAGAAAAGGTAATTGCAGACCCTAAACATTTACCAAGTGCACTTTTGAAATACACATTTCATCAGAAAATCTTTTGAAATGAGGAAAAGTTGTGCTTCTCCTTGAATCAAAAGAATTTCAATCATGCCACCTAATAATTGCCGACTGTTTACTGTATCGTATCCAGCCGTCACATTTCTTACTTTCAAAACACAAAGTAAAAAATCTTTGGTATAATTTTGTCACACAAACAGTAGATTTTCATAGCATCATTTTCCATTTCTCTCCATTTCATAAACTGCCTCTTTCTGTTTTCCAGCCCACCTCTCTCCACATCTCTCTGTTTTGATAATGATCTAATTAAGAGAAGGCTTTTGTTGCCTGCCCACTGTGTACCATTGCCAGCAGTGTCAGCCTGCACTCAGCAATTACTAGTAACGTTCGTCTGCTCCAAACTGACTAATTAGGCCTTAAGGACAATGAACAGACCTGAAAATGTGCATGCATAGGGCCGCTGCTTTCTGCCCTCCGTGGACGCACTGACAAAACGGTTGTCAAGGTATCAATCACACACTGTCAAATACGTTCCAGTGCTGCACGGTCTGTCTCTATCTGTTTAGATGTGACAATGGGCCTCCTCCAGGTCACTAGCCAGGCTCTTTATTAAAGCTTCATGTACGGGGACAGAAACGGGGAACAAATAGGGCTTGTCATGGTTTGGGTCCGGAGGTGGATCGCCTGTCATCGTGATTGATTACTGTGCCTGCGTGCGAAATGCTTGTCTTGCAAAATGTCAGCGCTCAGAACACCAAACACTGCTTGTAATTCACTCCAAAATAAATCTGCAGGAAGGAAGTAATCAAAATATCCACTTGGAGTCTGGTGCATTAAAAATTGTGTTAATACTGCTGCTAGTCCTATTACTTCCATGTTTGTTTGTTTGTTTGTTTTTGTGAGTGTTGTTTTTTTTAAGACTATTACAATGTATTCTCTAGCATCTTTAATGAAGTGTCAAAAATACTACGAGTTGGGCGATTAGTAAATCATTTATTTCAATATTTATGTTTACACAACCTCAGTGACTATAAAATGTGCATAAACATGCAGATTTGGTTCAGGATAGGTGATATTGGCCTTTTTCAAAAACAACATATGCAATATTATGCTGCTTCCACAAGCAAGTTAGGCAGTATGGATGGGAGATTTCTCAGAGAGCAGCGCTTGTTCATCTGACCTGTGTGCATTCTGGTGCTTTTCTTTGGATGCAGAGAATACACTCTTTAAATATTGTGATTCAGTATTCTGGGGCAGAAAGGTTACTTACTGTAGTTCTTCAAAGTATTGTTCACTGAACACCGACGCTGCTCGAATACAGTATAATGAAAATAATGATCATCATAATTTATCTCATAACGGAAGTCACGATTGTTCAAATGATTATTTGCCTAGAGTAAGTACAGAGCCTTTAAATGCAGAGCGCAAAGATAAAATGAAACAGGTGACATCTCACAGAATTAGATTGTTGTAAATGACTATGACCTACTTTTCCAACTCAAGGAAATATATGAGTCTTATGAACACACTTATGAGTTATGGTTAATAATCACATTTACTTAGTTACTTTTATATATCTTTGCAGTTGATTAGAGCAATATAATCATAACTGCAATGTGTGTGTTTCCAGAATTGTGCATGTTGGAAAATTATTTTTAACTAACAGCTTCCTTCTTCTAGAACTTGGACTTACTAGACCAACTGCAACTGCTTGTAACATGATGTAAATATGTCTTTTCTATGAAGTTCATAAGGATGTTTTATAATAAAACCATTATTACTGTTACAACTTGCTTTGAGAGCCTGCCTGTGAGCAAATGTTAAATGCACATAATGACAAGAGGGCACAAGCTGCTGCCTTGTGTGTAGTGATGCACAATGATCACATTAACATCATATAGCGCAAAATCAAAACCTCAAAATTAATATAGTGATGTCTCTATTACTAAGTTAATATTCACTTTATTCACAACAACAGCTGTCTAACCCCTCATACTTTCTTCTTGTTATGTGGTGAATTTGGTTTCTCCCCTGGCGCTGGGGTCAAAAAGTTAATCAAATCAGGTAAATTGCCTGGGTAACAGTATCCCCGCTTAGTCATCACAAACACTTATTATATTTTAATGAATACCTGAATGAAATGTTAACATAATCAATTACGCTCCCTCTTCTGTCAAATGCAATTGTGTGTGCCATTTGGAAATATCACTGGGTAGAGAATCAAGGTGGAATTTGATTAGGGACTTCAAATGGCCTTGTGTGTGGTCAGGAGTCTGTCTCTGTGAGGTGTGTGTCTTTTGAAGCAGTGTGGGCAAAGCTGTAAGTTCCTGTTCTGTTTTTGACATCAAAGTAATCATTTCTAAAGGAAGAACAGCCTCTGTCTAGATTCCCATGAGGTTTTGTTTTTCTTTACATCAATTTACAAAGTGCACATCAAGGTAGAGGAAGATGCCAAATGACAAAGGGGTTTTCATGACAGGTTTGGTAACAAAAGAATAAGTGTTGTATGTTGTGCTATACATGTAGTAAGCGACTCCTCTGAATTAAGTGAGAACACATTAATTTGCACCTTATCATATGGCCAAGCTTTAACACATACTATATACCACAGTAGCCTTGGAACTTGTGTAAATGTGGTGTGATTGGTAATCTAAGGGAGTGGTTTCCGTTTGATTTAAATTTTTTACATACGTCGGCATAAATTAATCTACTACACTTGTAAAAATAGGATCTGTCAAGGTGTCAAGCCTTGTTTAAGATATCAGTGTTTCATTTTTCATTACAAGGATGGGACATATCGAAAATAATCGTGTTACAGTTTATTTCTGGTGTTGGGTTCGATCCTCATGTGTCCCTTCATAGCTATTTTGTAGTTTTTGTTAGGAAGAGGTTGATTGCACTTTTATTATTTCTCAGTCAGAGAAAGAAAACTTATTGTCATTATATTCTTATTGAGGGGAGTTTTGTAATTTTGTCCCTTTTTGTTTCACACAAATTGAGAATCATGAGTCAGAATCATGAGTCATGTTTTGAGACACGAATCAAAATACAGCAAAACAGAATTGTTCCATCCCTATTTTTCATACATCATCATAAAACCCCAGAAATCAACTCCCAAGCTAAGAACCACTGACCTAACGAACTAATGGCACAGATCAATAGCTTTCTGTCAACCTTGACTCAGTACAGATGTAGAGTGATTGAATAATGCAATGTCAAAGGTCTTTGTGTGTTAAGAAGAAAAGAAAAACTCTATCAAAATTGTCATAAATCAATCCGAAATTGTTGTTATTTATATGTTAAAGGTTCTCTTTTTTGATAAATCATTCAATGTAAATAATGAATGTATCTTTGGACAAACACTAAAAAGACAAGCTACAATTCAGATCTGTTATAGTATATTTTTCAAAATATATGTGTAATCCACTTGATTTTGTTACATTTACATAAATAATGTCATAATTTTTATATTAATTTGCCCCGCTACTATGGCGATAGCTGTTACATTAATCAAAGTTAATCAGTTTTGATACCTAATAAACCACCTTTCTGAATAAATAGAGATAGTATTAGTTTGCACCTTCTCATATGTCTGAGCTCTAACACTTATTAAATAGCAGCCTCGGGCACTCATAGCAGACTTTGTCTTTTGTATTGCATTTTTTCCTCTACTGAAGCAAACGTGCATGGAAATAGCGTGAATAATGTGGGTCTATTTGTTAAACAGCCTTGGAGCTTGCATTTGGCCGTAAGGGTTTAGAGGCTCATTTAATACAGATTCAAATAGTGCGGTTCATTCAAGGTTGGGTGGGCTCTTGTTTTTATTATCACTATTGGATTTTTCATTAGCATGGTTAATGTAATTCTTTAAAGTTCTGATAACCTTTTCTGTAACATAGCTCTTATGAAACTGTGAAATCTAGTTCAACCGGAACAAATGATACAAAGTGGTTCTGAATGTTGTTCCCCTCCTTGGCTTTACAATACCTATTCAGGCTAGAGATAAACATGTCTTACAGTGTTTGATTTAAAAATGATAATTCATGCTTTATTCATTTGGGGTTGACTGCACAGCATGGATTCAATTAATTTGCTTTTGCCATCTGCTTTTGGGTGTAATCAAAGCATGATGTATTTTAATCTTTGCTTATAACAGCGTAAATAACCTTGGCAACCCTGCACAGTTTTTACATTTGTTTAAATTGACTTTATGTCGTTTATAAATTATCTCTGTAAAAAGGTGCAAAAGTTATATTTGTGTGAGATTTAAAACAGTTTTTCTTTCTCTTTTACCAGCCTGCCTGCTCCAACTCCAGTAAACACAAATCAATGACTGAACACTCTCCTTCCCATTATGGACAAGAAAAGTGGTAGGTATCACTATTGCCTAAAAATGCTTTTGCTGCGTTTCACAGTTTATCCACTAATTCACTGGCGAGCGTGGCCTTGTATTGGTTTATTGTGTTGTGAGGTGAATCGCTGAGCACTTGACTCATGCCCCAGTAACAGTTGCATGCAGCATGGCTTTATTTCCTCCAGGTGATCACCGCCTACTGTCTCTCACAGTCTGCATAGCATTTTGTATGCAGATTAGTTTACTTTGGCGCAATCACTGCATGATAATTGCTTTCCCAGTAAGTGATATGGTTTTGCATAATCAAGCACCATGTGTGCTCAGGGGGCAGCCTGTATGTTCAAGTAGTGAGTGTGAATAACACCATTGATCACTATCTGTCATTTGGTATGTAGATTTTATCACAGAGGACATTTGTAACTGTATTATTGTTATTCCTTTTACTGCACTGTGGTTATTTGTAATAGTAGAGGTGGTGGAAGGACATCTATTGATTTATTATTGATTGCTCTTTTTTCCACAGCCAATGGTGTTCAGGCCAAGAGCAGTGAGGCGGGTGTTCAGAGAAAGCAGCTGCCCTACTCTGTGGAGACTCCTTATGGCTTTCACCTGGACCTGGACTTTCTCAAATATGTGACGACATCGAAAAAGGCAACACCATAAAAAGAGTCCATATCCAACGAAGGATAAAAGGGCCACCTAAATTTAGCACATTGCCTCGGAACTTTAGCTTGCCAGGACATGGAGTCAGACCTGCTCCAAAGGAAACCACCGCATGGTCCGGGACATCCACTTTGGGACCAAAACCGAAATCTCGAGTGACAGAAGTCCAGCAGATATTTGACTTTAGAAGTGAGCTGGGGTCCACCAGTCAGAGTAGCAGAGGTTTAGCAAATCAGGGCTATGTCTCACCAAAACCAAGAGATGAACCTATTGTTGGAGCTCGTCTCGATGAGAAGTCAACAGCCGAACTGCAAAACCGACCAAACTTACTCAGAGCATCCAGCATGCCCATCACTTTACAGCAACGAAAAGGTTCTGATTCTAGTAGTCCAGTTTTAGTCACTCCTGAGAATGGCTCTTCAGAAAATATGTTTCGTGCTTCGCCAGATGTCACAGAACGTCGCATTCCCCAAGATCGCACAGGTCTTCACCAACAGATTACAGTGGCTCTGAAACGTGTCAGAGAGTTAGAAGAACAGGTCAAAACTATCCCAGAGTTAAAGGCACAAATATCTTCACTAAGGGAAGAAAGAGAAAAACTACTTCTACAGCTCCAAGCTCAGATGAAAGCCCGAGTTTCAGCAGAGAGCAAAGATGCAGGAACACACAGTCAGCAGCAAGGACAGCGGCCATCACAAGAGCTTAAGTTACCTTTGACATCTCAACCTCCAGAGACTAACCCGGGACAAAAAAGAAGTGGAGGAGGCAAACATTGGGCAAGTGGTACCAAAAGGGGCTGAACAAGGAGCACATAGATTGTCAGAAGGTGAAATCAAGACAGCACTCTATCAGAACAATCTGAAAAACAGAAAGACAGCTGTCAACTTGTCAGTCCGAGAATAGGAAAGCTGAGGAAGGAGATAGTGTTGAGGAGCTGCAAGAAAAGTTAAGAATACTTGAAGAAAAACTTGCTCAAGCCACAGAGGATTTAGAAAGAACAAGTTCACTCTTGAAAAAGCAGATTGAAGAGAACAAGGCAAAAGAGGAGAAAATTTTGCAGCTGAGTGAGGGGTGAGGGTAGAAGTTTGTAGTCCAGAAATGATTGACCGTTCGAGGAGGGAAAGCATCGACACAGGAACAATTACAGAAAGAGTGGACATGTCCCATCAGGAGACAGAGACAGAACCATGCGGCAGAGTGGATCAGGGGACGGATACAGACAAGATTTGTATAGAAGTCTGTTTGCCCCAACCAGCAGCTGAAAGCAAAGATCAGGGAGTAGAGATGAGCAAATCTGAAATTAAAGTGACAGAAATAATGGCAGAAACAGCAGCTGTACCTGTGAGTCCACCAAGACCCAGGACGAACAGCATGGAAAGAGGTACAGAGACAGAGAGGGTGATTACTCTAGACCAAACTACAGAGACTCCAGTGACAGAAAGAGTTAACCAGGTGACTGAAACAGAAACAGGAAACAATCATCCGATAAGACCAAGAACCAGCAGTGTGGATAGAGGCACGTTACAGAAAGGGTAGGTACTGCAGACAGAGTAACTGAAACAGAGGCAGCGCAAAGGACAGACCAGCAAACGGAAACTGAGATGGTTAGGAGACCGGACAACAACCCAGCAAGACATGTAGAAACTCATCTAGAACAGCGCATAGATATTCAAGAAAGGGAAAATGTAAGCAGTGAAAGATTGGTAGAGATAGAAGCCATTGTCAGTCAACCAGAGGAGGTGGAAAATGAAAGTCGTACAATACAGGAAGCAAGCAAAATTGTTGAAAGTGTAGTGACAGAGAGTTTAGTAGAGGTTGCAGACACCAAAACAGAACAGCCTGTTTTGGAGATGGAAAAGAAAGTTGAAGAGTCTTTAATTAAGGATTTGAGAAGCATAGTTGCAGAGAAAGATTTGGAACCAAAAGTGGAGGAAAAGGTTGCAGAAAGTAAGGAAGAACATAAGGAGCCTGCAGCTCAGAAAGTTGAGGTAAAAGAAGTTATTGAGACTAGAGTGATTGTAGCTGAGAAAACAGTTAAAAAACAAGAAGAAGTGGTTCGACCCAAAGTCAAAGAACCTATATCGCGGAGAAGGCGAATGAGGCTTCAAAAACAGCAGCCCCAGTGAGACCCCAAAGAGGCAGGCGTCCTTCAAGTGAGCAACACCAACCTGCACCTCCAACACCTCAGCCGCCAGCACCTGTCCGACCTCGTAGAGCATCCATGGAAACCCAAGCCGCGCAGCCAACCCCACCTCAAAAACCTACAACGTCTGAAGAACAGGTTGTAACTACTTCTCAACCTACAGTTACAACCACTGCACAAGTTCAAGAACCCTCAAAAGTCCAAGAGCCTCCAAAAGTACAAGAGCCCCCAAAAGTCACACCTGTGCCTCAAGCTAAAGAGAAACCGGCAAGTCAGGAACCAACTCCGTCCAAACCTCAAGCAAAAAGTGAAGTTTCCACACGTCCAAAGTCTATCCAGTCGCAAACCTCAACAACTCGAAGGAACTCTAAAGAAGTCAAAGCTCCACAAAGGACGTCTAGTGTCACTCAGCCCACTTCACGCCCGACGCGCCAAGGATCACAGGACGTCTCATCTCAGGGTTCAAGGAGGAGTTCAGGTGGAGAGGCGCAACCACAGAAAGAAGGGAGTGAAACCCAGCCAATGCGCAGAGGGTCCAGTGAGGCAGCCCAGCGACGTGGTTCAGGAGAGAGCCAAAGTTCGCGTCGGGACAGTGGTGAGGCTCAACGAAAAGGGTCAAGTGATTCGCCGACATCGCCAGCGGCTTTGGGACAGGTGGTAACTCGCCTCACGGGGCTGTTGGGGGAACAGTGGGCACAGCTAGGCAGTGGTTCCGGGACACAGCAACAGACAGTCAGTCAGCAGGAAGCCCCAAGCGCTCCAAAACAGGCAGCAGGGAAAAAAGCGGAGCCAGTCAAAGGAACTGGAGCCAAATCAGCAGGAAAGGCAACCCCCGCCGCTGCAGCAGGTAAACCAGCGGGAAAACCCGGTCCGTCCAAGATGAGCTCCATCCAGAGTCAGCTGGTCAGCTCCCTCAGCGTCCTGTCAGCTTTCTACTCTCCAGGACAGAAAGCAGCCAGTAAACAGCAAGAGCAAGGTAGGCCTAGCTTTCATATTTGACCCTTTCCAGTGCATTAAGCTTTATGTCTCCCTCGCTGTCTGCGATATTAATATTTTCTCTTGATTAAAATGTGTATAAAGGAAAAAAAAAGAAAAAAGCTGCATCTGTATTTAGATTTAACACAATAGAAATATATTGGAATTTAGATTAACGTTATGCACAAATGGAATATCAAGAATGTAATAAAAAAATGCTATTAAAAGCTGACTAGAAATAACAATGAAAAGGCATGTTGTAAGCTTTCAAATAAATTTAAACCAAGTTAGTTTTCTGTTTTTTATCTTCAACTAATATGTTTAAAGATGTGTTTCAACATGTGTTTCACAATTTTGTCTGAATTTCTTTATCACAATTTCCCAATACAATATTGAGATATTTATATTTGTTCGTATTGCCCTGGTCTGTATACAAACAACAACACATGACAAAAATAAAACTCAATTGCCTTTAACAGTTTAGCTGTAACAGGTTGCCATTTAGAGAAAGAGAAATTAGGTTGAAAATAGTAATCATGGGACATTGTAATGCACAAAGGTAAAATGCCTTCTCTCTCTTTCGTCTGGAGCAAGACCGCTTTTAGATGCTTCATTATCTACTCCTCAGTGCCAGACATCCAATAAGTGTTATGAACCATATAATTTAGTGTCCCATCTACCCACTTCTTCTCCCACACATTATTTATTGACAGAACACACAGTAAGGAAGCACTTCTAATGATCAGCTTCCGACAAATTATTGCCTCAACTCTGCACACCAGGCACTATTGCTTTCATAAACATAAAATATAGTGCATTGGCATGTGATATGTAAGCGTCATATTGAGCTAATGCAGATTCCATACGTTTTCCTGATGTCTGTTCATTCTTTTTCTGGCTTGAGGGCTCCAGCTATGCTACCACTCACATATGTTCAAAGTTCATTTGAAGTGCAGTTAGGGAAGTTTGTAGCGAGAAACCGCTTTAAAGTGCAAAATATATTATGTGTAATGTCTCTAGAGACAGTAAAACATTCATAACAGCTTTGTGGAAATATAGTGTCATTCTATATTTAAATAGTTTATCATACATCCGTTATTGCGTAATAAAAGAACAAATGTATATCATATAGCACCAAAGATCACAGTCATTGAAGTTCCAGGATAGATATTCAATACAAAAAAAATAATAGTAGCTACATTAGTCAACTTACAATGGAGCTTAACATTGGAAAATCACCCTGGTTCCGGAAGTTCAGTATCCCATTATAACAGGGATTTCAGGGAAGTTTAATATCAAGAGTTTCAAGTCATGTTGCGGATTGCTAACTCGGATCCATAATATGATTGTTTTGAGTTTAAAAAGCACATCTATAACTTAATATAGTTTATAAAGCTGCAGAAACAGATTTTAATTTAAAATGTAGGTTTTATGCTCATGGCTTTTTTTTTAATTTATTTATTTATTTTATTTTTTTTCAATTATAAAGCCTGTATTTTCTGTTGAGCTCCACAGTGTTGACCTTTACCAACAAATTAAACAATGAAATAGTCATTAGGTAAAGCAGATGAACCAACATTCAGAGGTATCTATAATTTAAATGTGCATATTCAAAATAAATAATAATTAACATGACTTTGAAGTGTGTTAGACTATATTATTTGTTGTTGCATATTCATGTAAATGTCTTAGAATCCCGTAGCAGTGAATTTTCAAGCAAGCCTGTTTATTTATGGCAAATCTTTCAAGCAGAAAGTAATTTAAATACTGCCTACACTCTAACTTTCCTCCCTGTCTCGTTTTCCCCTGAGAGACAGCGTATCTAAAAGCATTATTCCTGTGGGACGGTGGTCGCATGGATCTTTTCAGCTCATGTTTTTGGACCAGTGCCAAATCTTTGTGTCTTTGCATAAAACATCAGTCAGCCTTTGCACCTTATCTGCTTCAAGTCACATCTGAGAAGAAATACGAGAATAGAGAAGGCAAACATGACTCAGCAAAAACACGTACTCAAGCAATTACAGTGTACTTAAACATCAGTAAGGCCTGCCAGTGTCAAGGTTGTATCTTGTCAATAAGGCTTATGTTATGACCTGTGCATACTGAAGATTGCCCTCTGGAAGAACACCATGAGAAAGCACAGTGCAGTCCATAATTAAGTATAAACAACACAGTGTTTAGAGACTCTGGGTCTAATGGGTGCAATTAAGTAACTGTTTAGGCAATATTACTTCCTCAGAAAATGATTCTAATTTCATAAGTTTATTGTTTAATACAAACCTTCTTACACACCTGATTTATGAAGCATACATCACTCGTAGTAGATAGTTGAAAAATGATTCTCAACTAAACTCAAATAATCAAACTAAAAGGCAGACCAAATAGATGCTGTTATTGTTGATGAATAAATAGAGTGGACATTGACTACACAGAATCTAAAAAGATACATTGACTTACTTTTGGACATAAGTGATCTTGTTTTCAAATATTGAATTTCGAGTGGTCTGGTCATTTGGTTAATCTGAAATTTACCATAAATAATTGTTTGTGTGAATATAAACGCTCTATTTGCTGTTGCTGGTGTTACTCTTTTCTTGCTCTGGGTGTATTTACATTTTTAGATAATACTGTATTGCTGTGTCCAAAGCTTATCCAGAGCACTTTTGTTGACAGCTGCATG
Source organism: Mugilogobius chulae (assembly GCA_038363315.1). Taxonomy (NCBI): domain Eukaryota; kingdom Metazoa; phylum Chordata; class Actinopteri; order Gobiiformes; family Gobiidae; genus Mugilogobius; species Mugilogobius chulae. The sequence continues at coordinate 39,859,387 of CM076412.1, read as the reverse complement.
TACTACCTAAGCTGTCCAGTGAAAAGACAGAAACAGGATTTAGTTGTCATGTTTTGTGGCTGCTGTGCGAGAGATGAAATGTGTTGTACGAAAAAGAATAGTGAGGCTGAGCAACAGAACATCACTGCACACTTATTTTGAACTTCTAAAACAAACTTGACGAAAATAGGTAAAGATGAGAGCTGTTGTTTCGAAAAGAGATACCCATTTCCCACAATGCATTGTGTCTGCCTGCAGCAGTCTGTGGTCGACAGGTAGATCCTCTTGTCATTGTGACCTTGTCCAAAGCCTTGAGACAAACAGAGCATTTGCTGAGAATTTCAGCTACAGTGACTTAGACAGAGAAAAGTGCTGGCAGTGGAGCTGCAAGATTAATGGCCATTCAATCAAAATTGAATTTTGAATCGGCTAATTACACACTTAGACTGCACACACTTAGGTAATGTGATTTCTTTTTTGTGTGCAAAGCAAGTTTATTTGGAGAATCCAATTTCTACTTACACTATGCAAAACATCACACACAATTGTTTTGAAAATCACTTTATAAGAAAAGAGCTAATTTTAGTTACGTGGACACAGAACTGTTTTCAAACCTGCTGATTGTCTATGTTTATTCCTGACACTGGCACCAGCAGGAGGCCGGTCCATGTTTTCTGACACTGGCACCAGCAAGAGTCTGAGATGGCTCATACAACACTAACATGCCAGAGATGTACTTTGGTGCTAGTCTAGACTTAAACACCAGCAGAGCTGTTTTAAGGTTTGTTCTCTGAGCCACTGGAAGCCAGTGCACTCACTGACCTAAGCACAGGACTAATGTGATCATACTTCCTGGTTCTGGTCAGGATTCGAGCAGCAGTGTTTTTGGACGTACTGTAACTGTTTTGCTGTTCATTTGGATAGACCAGTGACCAGGCCATAATACTTGTAGTCTTATCAAATGAAAAAAAAATGCATGAAGACTGGCTTCCACACTTCACCTTTGGTTTTTGGCTTTAAAGCTCAAGTCTGAGGCTATTATAACACCTAGATTTCTAACTCAATTTGAAGATTTTAGAAAGAAGTTTCTGTTGAGCAAAAGACCAGTGACTTCACTTTGGTTTCAACAGACTTTTTTTCTCTTTTGGACAAACTTTCACCAATTTAAAGCAACACCAGAGCTGCCCACCAAATCCTCTAGTCTCTGTTACAGGATGTTGACATTGTCTAAAGCAGAAAAAAAATAACAAAAAAACCCAACTATTTATTAGTTGGTCTTAATCATCTTTGCATACTGATTGAATTGACATGACAATCTTGGCTGTAACATTGTTTCCATAATAATAGAACAGTAGATACAACAAGACTGACAGGTCTTATCTAACATGTTGATTATGGCATATTTTCAGCACAGTGATTTTAAGAAATCCAATTAATTTATGTCATCTTTTTGTTTCTTGTCTTTTCCCTTTTTTCTTCCTCTCTTGTCTGTAGCCGGGCTGAAATCTATTATGAAGAAAAATGGCGTTGCAGACAAGCCTGGGAACAAGGGAGCTAAGAAAAACCTGAAGTTTGTCGGTGTGAATGGAGGGTAAGATCGCCTTTTTAATCACCTTTCTAATCTGCCTGATTAATACACGTGTGCAGCAGCGTGCTGTAGCATTTTAGCTCTGCTCTGAAACTGATAAACACCTACAGGCTAATAGCTGCTTTGCTGATGGTGAGTAATTAAATGCAACTATTTTGGTTCAGAGTCAGTATAAAACAAGGATTACATATCGTCACCGCCTCGCTTAATGAGGCTTTGGCAAGATTATCCTTTTAGTCAGACAAATCTGGAAAAGGATTTCAGGTATTTTATCAGACTGTTAGAAATAAATTGGAGCAAAATATTCATATTTGATTTTTAACAGCCTAGATCAGTTGACATTGAATAAACATGCTTATCTCAGTCAGGTCAAGCAAACTTATATTATTCATGTGTTTATTCAAAACAAGCACATTGTGTGGTCAGTCTCTGCTGCAGACTATCAATCTTGCATTCCAGACCTTGCTTGTTGTTTTAGGGAAGTTCTGTCTATTGTTCTGTTCAACTTAAATGAAGGAAATCAACACCACGACCCACTCATTTCAACCCTGAGTTAAATTCCTGAGCTTGAATGTTTTATGACCTGCTCGCCTCTGCTGAGTTTTGCCAATGCCGCTGCAGGTCCGTTCCTTCCTCCCTATTTGCTTAGAATGTGCTTGCTTAGGCAGAGTGCTGGAAAACGGCTGTTGGGTTTTCAACTTAAAGAATATTGTCATTTACATTTCAAATGTTGTGTTGTACATTTAAATTTTAATGTTTAGATATTTCTTAGATACTTTTATCTTAGTGTTTTTGTTGTTTGGAGCAACTTTGAGTTTAAAGACAGCTTTCTAATTATACCTTATGCAAGAAGCAATTTGAGTTCTTTAACAGAATGCAAAATGCAAAGACAATTTACACACAACTGACACAGTTTCCTGGGAATTTCAACAATCATTTAGTACAATTTAAGTGTCACCTTGGTACTATCACTTTTCAAATCACACCATTGTGTTATTTATGTAGATTTTGGTCCATAGTACAGTCGCATCTGAGGGAAGGCCCTAACCGAACTCCTGTACCGGGAACGGTCATATATTTTAATGGGGAACAACAGTTTTATCACTCACTGTTGAGCTCACTGCTCTACAAATATGAAGCAGGGAGAAGAATAAAGTGATCCATGGCCAATTTTGTTAAAATGTCACACAATGCTAACAGCAACTTTGGGCTAAATGCTAACGTGATGTTAGTGCTGCTTGGCTTCTTACAGAACAATCTGTTTACTTTTCTGAGACAACACCACTTCAAAAACATCCATTAAGACTTAGTTGAGATTCAATCTGAAATAGTTGTGCTCAAAAAAACACTTAAATATATGCAATATGGTTGCTAAGTAAGTAAAAATGCCATATTTACTGGACAAAAGACAACTATAAACTTTAGCAATAAAACCGAACTGGGTGAAAACAGGCAAAATGTTTTGTCAAATCTTAAATATATTCATGTTCACTGTTTTACTGAAAAGAGTAGTCTAAACTTGCCATATGCACTTTGAGGCAGAAGATGCATTATGAAAATTATTCAGTTCATTCTTGGCAGAAATTTGAACCAACCACTGTCAATCACACCCACAGAAACTCAGACAATATATTAGAAATATATAAAATATCAACTGGATTTTCGAGACAAGATTATTGACACTCACCCACAAACAGGAGAGTTTCTGGTTCAAACTTCATCTGTGCAGTGTGCTCGTTGAACTCATCACACTACAACACTACAAAACACCACCCACATTGCAGTATGCCTTTTTAAGAATAAAAACCCTGCCAAATAATCTGCCCTCTTTTATTTTAGTTAAATCCATTTGTCATTTTGTACATTCTGTCATTCACACATACTACTTTAAACATTTGTGTGTGCATATATTTTACCTCTGTGTGTGCTTAATGAATTCCGATGCAATCTGCACTAGTGTCCAGATCAACTCCCACGTATTATTTTAAACTAAGCACAACCTTTTTTAATGAGACAGATACATCAAAAGAACAATATTTCCCCGGCTATTTTCAAGCATCTGCCCACACCAGAAAGTTTGTGTTTCAACTTTTTGGCTCATAAACTTTTATATCCTCTCTCCCTTCAGCTTCTCTGAGGAATCCAGGGAATGTCATGCCCCCTAAATACCTCTTATAGTGTGTCTGTATCTACAAATAATCGTGAATGAGGCTTATCAAATGTCCCTTCATATAGGCCTAAAAACAAGAGCGCGTTTTTTCCAATTTGGGTTATTTGTCATGCGCAAACATTCTTGTGTAATTTATGTGTAGGCTTAACTCTGCAGAGGGATGTTTTGGGTGTCTATAGCCTAAGGTTAAATGCACACACATCTTTTTATGTCATGGTTCAGAGCCAAGAGGGAATAGGCCGTTAGTGTTTTCTTTACTTTGGTCAATGTTGACTTTAAATCATTTGGCCGCAGTGTAAATATGTGCATAGTGTAATGTATGTTTAGGTTGACTGCATGGACTGTCTTTGAACAGAACTTAAAAGTTGTCAAAAATAATTGAAAATGAACACGTTTGTTTTTCATTTATATAGATAGTCAGTAGATAGAACTATGTATTGATGAATATACACAAGACAAATATGATAAAGTTTCAAATTGTACTTAGCCATACATCATAAAGCAGAAGTTGTCATATTTTTCATCAATATATTTTGTTTTGTTAATAGAGCATTCGATTAGTCACAACAAATACATACAAAATAATACAAAAAGCTTAAAAAATAGACTTAGATCTATAGTAATGATAAATAACTTATATTTATAAAGCACTTTTCTACCTTTCAGTGCACTCTGTAGTTGATCAAAGAAATTCTCAGTCGACTAAAGACACGCCCCATTGACCGATTTGTAGACTAAACACAGATTACATCATCGATTCTGTCCCAAATCTTTGGCTAATTCACTATTTTTATTGCTGTTCCAATTTAAATCCTTATAATATAAATGAAAGAATTAGTCCAGTGATACACATTTTGGCCGAACAAGACTGTATCGACTGATTGATCAACTAAACAATAAGGAACTACGACACTAATGCACTCAAAGCCCTTTATTATCAAGAATCCACTGAGAGGCATGTGAGTTAAGTGTCTTGCCCAAGGACACAACGAAATGCCACTTTAGCCATCCCACTGTGGCATCCGGTGTTCCAGCAGTCTTCCATTCAACTGTTAACCAGGCCCTGACTTGTTTAGCTTTTGAGGGTTTGACAAACAGTTCTGATCATCTACAGTAAGTAAAGCTAAAATACATCTGTGTATCTTTCGCTTTTTAATTTTACAGAATGCTTTTAACTGGATCACATATTTTCTCTTCTACTGAAAAGGGATTGTTTATTTTATGACCAATTACTTAAAAAAAAAAAAATTGGGCCACGAAGCGCACAGAAAACAAATTTAACAAAGCTCATAAGCCGCAGAGGCAGTATTGGTCTCTGTTGGCGACCTTCATTTAATACGGGGTCATGAATCAGAGCAAGTAAAGAAAGAAAACATTGCTTTTGTTTTTTACAGACTTTGACATTGAACTAGCAATTTAACAAATTAAAAACTGTAACGTACTCTGTTTTGTCAAATATAAACTTGCATTACGTGCAATCCAATCACCAGCAATCAAATAATCTTTAGTCAATTGCAAATATCATTGGAATGTTTAGGTGTCACACTAATAAAAACATTACAATTTATTGATACATTTTTCAGATGATTTTGAAGTGTTCTAAGATCTTATATTAAATGTATAATAAATAGGTCTAGCTTTTTCAAAGTTGCCTTTTCTGCCTGTCAAGAAATACATTTTCTTGAGTCAGTTTTTTAGTCATTGTGATTTTTCTTTAATTTTGTATTTATTTATTTATTTATTTATTTCTCTCATTGTCTGTGCTTGGTTCATTTAGGGGTTACATGTGACTGGAGCCTATCCCAGTGACTTTGGGCCTTAGGCAGGGGAAATCCTTGTTTATGGCTCCCGCACGTGAAGTCCGCACGAAATTAGACGCCTGGACTAGAGTGGAGCAGACGCTGACAGTGTTTATAGTTTCTGTGTGTTTCAAGCGGCTGCTTGTAGAGGGCAGTAGGGAGCTGCCATTGAAAGCCCGTTGATTGCCGCTCGTACCGTCCTCATAGTCACAGATTTTTACCTGACGCCGACGCGGAAAACCTGGTCCACGCGGATGGCGCTTGAGGGGGCGTATCTGCCAAAATTACGTAGTTCCACCGCGCAGACCCACGCGGTCCTCGCGGATGCGTCAAGTATGAAATAAGCAGAGTTAGATACAGACAACCGTTCACTCTCATTCTCTCACAGGAAGAAATTAACAGTGATGCCCAATTAATTTTTTTTTAGGTGGGAGATAGCCGGAGAACCCAGAGAGAACCCTCGGTAACACAGAGCGAACATGCAAACTCAACATGCGAGATGTTGACTTAACTTGACCCGAGAGTCGAACCCACGATCTTTTTGGAAAGCCAGAGCTCTAACCACTCTGCTACCATGCACCCAAACCCAGTTTATTAATGAATTTGTTTATTTTTTGCATCCTAAATTGAAAAAGTATGTAATTAATTCTATAAGCCTGGCATATAAGGCACACTTAGTAATATCTCAGGGACGCTGGAAGTTATCAACAAATTTAACACCAGCTGTTGACAAAACTAGTGTAAAATTACAACATTGGGTCTTTACTGCTCAATTTGTGTTTTAAAATGTTATAGTTATTCAGCAAAATTAATCACCTTTGTGTTTCCCTCCAGCTATGAAACTACATCCAGTGAGGAGTCAAGTGGAGACGAAAAGTCAAAGGTGGAAGTAGAAGAGGAAGACAGTTCAGAACCAGAAGTAAAAGAGAAGGAGCCCGAGCAAACCCAAGAGACAACACCAACACCGCAGAAAGACTCTGAGGAGGCAGCAAAGGCAGAGGTGGCAGCAGAAGGTGTAACAGTGGGATCAGAGGCCAGTGCAGAGGCCAGTGTGGAGCCAGTGTCCAGGGGGTGAAGGAGGAGCGTGAGAGAGGACTGCTGGATCTAACGCCGGAGCATGAGGTCCTGGAAGAAGATGGGTAAGATATACTTTCAATCTAATTGAAATGGTAATGGATGAAGTTAGCAAACTATAGATTTTTAAAGTGCCATTTTTTCTTCACAAACTAGCTTAGACAGATTCTTTTATTATTTTGTCAGTTGATCATTCAGTTGTTTTGTCAATTCTAACAGACATGTTAGAGACATATCTTGACGTTAAGTTAATACCCGATGTCAACCAATACTAGTTTACCTAAAATCGATTATCGATCCCTATATGAGATGCTAGTGTAGTAGTCAGAACCACACTTATCGAGATCAAGACCTTTCCGAAACCAGAGTCCCAAGACAAGACCAAGACCACTGAGGGTCGAGACCGAGACAAGACCAAGACTTTTATAGTTGGAGACTGAGACGAGACCAAGACCGCAGTTCACCGAGACCAAATCAAGACCATCTTTATCATTTATACAATTATCAGTGTCTATATGATCTTATTGAGCGATGCTTATTGTAAACTGTACCATTTGAATGAAAAAACAAGTAAATAATGATAGCAAAATGCTAACCAAAGACAAATTCAACAAATTACTCGCTGCTGAAACTGAATTATGTAATACACTCATTTATAATCAAAATATATGTAGAATCTCACAGGCTTCCATTAAATTTGTATCTTATAGTAGAATCTCACAGTGTTGTTGTATCACTCCTGGAATGATTACTGAAATGTGTCAGTGTGTGGACAGAACTGCAGGCTAAAGGGTCAGTCCCATCGGGGCCCCTAAGATAGCGCAGGGGCCAATATTAATCCATCACTCCACACGTGTCTGATCCCCAGCACCTGTGTGTGAGCCTCTGCTCTGCTGCGTGTTAGAGCCCACTGACCATGTGCAGCCTGTCCACTCTGACTGAATGATTGATCACCACTGGTGAACTAGAGATTTCATCTTTATTACAGAGTGAGCACCATTTGTTTTAAATGTGTCCACTCGATGAGTTATGTGTGAGCTACACTGTTGCCACTCTTTAGTCATTTTGAACTTGATTTTGTTAAAAAGAAAACAACCTGATTTTGATACCACAGTCATAATAAAAATTCTCAAAAGTGTTCACTTTTCTACACATGCTACCATGTTGTTTTGTACTTTTATTTTACTAATTATATTCAGTTATTCTGATGAGACTTCAACTTTCATCAGTGTTGAAAAAAAGTTTTTTAATAAAGTGTTTGTTTTGATGCTTCAAATGAAAATCTAGTTTCAGTACTAGCTGATTAGTATCTATTTTTTATACTATTTAACACTATGAGCTCAGATTTCACCAGTCTAAATATGTCAAAAGGATTTATTTTCTAAACACAAAAAGTGAATAAATCCTTTAGGTATTAAAGCCAAAACATGTATTCACGTAATTAATTTGGGTGCCGTATTAAACAGTTTAGTCTAGAAGAAAGAAAACTATAAAAACTATAACAAATATATTATGTTGCCCCACAACGAGCGATTAATAATTATTTATGTGCTTTTAGGGAAAAAGTTGACAGAGGATTTGTTGACGCCTGTCTTTACGTAAAAGACCGAATGGAAGAAGTATCCTCCCCTGATAAAGAAATGGTAAGAACGTGTGTTTAAAATATCTAGTAGGACAATAGGTTTAGTAACTCATTTCCATATAATGCCTCCTATGTGTGCTTACTTTATCATCCTATAGCAAAAATAAAATATGTGGAGGTTTTACTACAAGAATCCAGACAGTAACAGATGTTCTGCTTATGTTGCAAAAAGGCTTTAGGTCTTTTGTGTTCCTTCCTTAGCTGTGTGACTTACTACTACAATAATGCAAGTAGTTTGTAGCTTAGCTCTTCAGGCTGAGACCAGCTGTGCAGCCCCAACAGTAAAAATTATGTTTAGAGAGACTATAAAAAAGTGCCATGGGCTGCTTTTTCATTCATAACCCTTCTCCGCTCTTTCCTCCAGCGGCAGGTCTTGGTGGTGCTCTATCAGGAGTGGTTCAGGGTCTCCAGTCAGAAGGACTCTAAAGTCGACACAGTGAGGCTTTACCTGAGACAAGTGGGCATGACCACGCCCACTCTGCTGCCGTACGTGGTGAACCTGACCGACGGCAACGGCAACATGGCTTTGCACTACAGCGTGTCCCACTCCAACTTCCCTGTGGTCAAACTGCTGCTCGATACAGGTCAGAAGTTTACTATATTGTTAGAATCATCATAGTAATGCCTTTTACAGGATGCTGGAGAATGCTTGTGAAATAGGGCTGGGCAATAATCAGATTTTAATCGAGGTATGGTTCATTTGTTAAGGATATATATCATTGAGAAGTCAAATATCTGTCAGTAAAAGCATGTTTGAGGTCAGACTTTGGACTGTTTTATAAATGTCACTGAATAAAAATCTGTCTTGTTTAAGTGATTACAACTTCTACTTATGTTTTTTCCACATCAGAAAGAATAGACTTAATTAACTCCACTACCTTACTAGGAGTACAAATATTGTACATTAAGGATGTCGACTGGGGCTATAGGTCTTAGATTGTCAATTGGCTAATGGTTAATGTTTTTTTTGCATATAAATATACACAGTTTACTAGCAAATCTTTAATATTTGTGAACTCCAGTAATTTTTGCTCTAAACAAGCAGAATCTTGTTGTTTTGTGAGAGAGATACTGAGAAAACCATCCCATTTTATTTTGCATATTTCTGCAAGTTTTAAGTCAAACACCTTTTTTTTTTTTACTTAACTACTACTCTAATGTAATGTTTCAAGTTTAAACATTAAACAACAAAGAATGTACCTCTTGGATAAGAGCTACTAGTTTGTAGAAGAAAGTTAAAGCAGAGCACTTATTGCTGTTATTGTGTAAACTTCACAATCACAACTGCCATGGGTTGTTGGCATTTTGCCGGAGCAACTGTTACAGGTTATGTCAAAATACCAACAGTGTTAACCGCACCGGGCCGCACTATCGACCTGTCTGGCATTTTAAACTATGATAATAAACTCAAGCCATTTTAAAAAGGTTAGCTCATGATGCTATAAAAACAAGCCACAAACCAAAGCTTTGCTAAAGGACACTATTGATGCACTAAATAGGTTGTGTTCATGTTCATAATAGAAAATCGAGCTTTTCTATAAAAAAAATTGGCTTTAACTGTCAAAATACAGATGCTTTGTCTTGGTTTGTAATAAAGTAATTATTGGGCTATGCACATAACATTCAATGTATTCTCTATCTCTTTTGGTAATAAATTACTTTGTTAAGAAAGTGGTGGCTTTAGCCGATGACCAATCTCAAAAACCTAATTGTTGACAGTTGGCTTTAAGCTGGGCTGTAACCAACAATTAAAAATTATTGATACAACATACATTTATAATTATTATCAGAATTTGTTTCCTCCTACATCTAAAAACATGTCCATTAATGCCTCCCCTGACCCTTCCCCAGGGCTCCCCTGCAAAAGAGATTCTGAATCTCAGTGGGACTTCCCTGGTTAAATAAAGGTCAATTAAGTTAAATTAAATTGTATTTTTCATTAAAAAAATATCCCCCAAAAGATATAAAACCTTCTTGTCTCATTTTCATTTGATAATGGTGTGTTTTTTTTAGATTTTTTTTTTTAATCATAGCTCTAGCTTTGAAACATTAATATATTATGGAGTGGTTTTACTCAACTTCCAACAAAATATTCTCGCTCAACATTGGAATTGTAGTAATCAACAGCAAAAGTGTGACGTAATTGCAGTAATAATATTCTCTTCATTGTTGGTGTCCAGGTCTCTGTGAAACAGATAATGTGAACAAGGCGGGCTACACTCCGGTGATGCTGGCTGCGCTCACCGCGGCCGACAGTCCCGACGATCTGGAAGTGGCTGAACAACTGCTGAAGATGGGAGACGTCAACGCGCGCTCACGTCAGGTACTTCACACTGTGGCTTTTACACAACAGCCAAAGAACAAAGGTGCATAAAAAGGTCTTGTGTTTGCGGATTTTTTGAATGCCACTTTGAGTTCAAACTTGCAGTCAGCATCTTTTATAAACAGCTAGGTCGTCTAATATGTCAACATCAAAGAGTAGTTTTAGACTGACAACTTCTTGCTGCAGGTAACAGGAAAGTTTAAGGAATTTACTAGCACATCTTTGTAGTTTCAAACTCATATTTCTAACACAACAACCTCGTGGCAAAATCAAGGTTTTCAGAAAAACAAAAAAAAACAACAACAAAGCAAAACACACATGAGACTGATTGGCTGAGAGAGTTCTGATTGTCCAAGGACAGAGTGACACCCACAGACATAGAAGAGTTTATACTGTATTGACCTTAACCTTTCAGAAATTGAGCCAGACTTCAGTGATGATCTGAATCATTATTATTCATCATATTAATCTTGTGATTCATAAAAGTAGGCATTTTTTCTGATACTTAAAACACAATTTAATCTTCAAAGATGATGGTTTACACCAAAGAACTTCTCAAATTTGACAAGAACATAATTTTCCTCACTTCACAACTTCCAGATCCTTCTCTCGCTGTTTAAATCAGCTCTTCACCCCCCCTGTACTTGTCGCTCCCTGCAGGCTGGCCAGACGGCGCTGATGCTTGCGGTGAGCCATGGGCGCGTTGCCATGGTGAAGCTGCTGCTGAGCTGTGGCACGGATGTTAACGCCCAGGACCGAGAAGGATCCACAGCCCTGATGTGTGCCTGCGAACACGGACACTCACACATCACACGCCTGCTGCTGGAGACTGGACAGTGTGACACGAGCCTCACTGATAAGGTACAGGACAGTTTTACTCCTGAGTGAATAAACTTTAGACAAGATCTTAAGCTTATACTGTGAGCTTTAAATAGTGGCATTATTTTGTTTGTTTGCCCTCAAGTTAAACTTTTTGAAAAACTGTTTGTGTGAATTTGCAATTTTTAAGTGTCAAGAAGTGACATTTTTTGATACCACCAATACAGTAGTTTACAGTAGTTTGCATACTACTATAAGCCGGAAAAATATTATTATATGGAAGCAGGAATAATTGTAGCACACATGAGTTTGAAAGTAGAAATTTTAGTCTGCACATTGTTGTATTCTGCACAACTTCTTAGGAGGACCAGGTGCTAAATTGCAGTATAAACTGAAAAAAATAAATAAATACAATAAAATAGCTACATGTGCTAATTATAAGCATAATATAAGCATTTACAATTGGAAGCCGCACATATAACTTTTCACACAAAATTGACCTGCACCACCTCAAATTTAGCATGTATAGTGCCTGCGTGAGACAAAAATGTCAGCTGTGACAAGTTTTTGCCCCCCTTCACCTATTTTGCACATGAGCAAATGCTTGATAAATGAGACCCATCGTGTTAATTCAAACACCTAAAAGTAGCAGTGGAGCCATTCATGCATTTAGCACTTTTTGTGATGACAGCTGTAAATACAGTAGATGCTGCTGTTTCTTCTATCTGACTATAGTAGCTATTGTTTGTTTGTTTTTTGTGTGACTAAACAGGTAGGCCTTGTGAAACTCTTAAATCATTAAGATTCCTCATAAAAACAGCTATAGAGGGATTATCGGTCAACGTTACAACTACGCATACTCCATGCAGAAAAAGGTCTGAACCAGTATGACAGAGTCTAGCTCCTGAAGCTTGAGATGGGGTTGAATTTCATTCACACATGTTGATTCAGAAGCATAACTTTTGTTTTCGCACAGTGATAAACGTGTAGTTAGCTGACAACAGTGCTAGCTCGACTTGTTTCCACGACTTGTGTCAGTCAGCAGCTCTTTCTGTTAGGGACACTTGGTGATAGTCGGAGGTTGAGGCACCAGGTCTATGTGAATCGGGGGCAGTTTGCTATCGCTGATTGGAAGAAGGAGGGGTTCATCTCACTGTGAAGCGCTTTGTGACTCTGTGTTGTGGAATGTGCTATAAAGATTACTTACTTACTTACTTACTTACTTACTTACTTCTGCATACCGGATGCGCACATATAGCTTTTGTTGATAAACAAATAATCCCTCTATATCCAGAGTGAAAAGATCCTATGATTAGCTCCCAAAACTTCAGCTCTGTCTACGCATTCGCCTTTCAGCCATTGTGCATATTTAAATCTTTAAATTAGTCAACTACACCGTTAATGAGCCAAACGACAAAAGGACTGCAGCCCTAATCATTTTCAAAATCCAATTTAGCTATTAAGAAAAGCACTGTTGTAACTAAATGCGAAGTGTCAGATTGTGTGGATGACATCAGCTTATTTAAGTGGATTTTGATTTGTAGGCTGTGTTATCTAAATTATAAGAACCCAAACCATCTTGTCTTATCCTTACTTCCCGACGGCTAGTTTGCATTGCCTCTTCAAGAGTGCACTTTTATTTGTATTGGGACACAGCCAGAAGGTGATGGAGGAAATGGCATGCATAAATAAAAGCATATTGTATCTCACGTCTTCTCCGAGGCATCAGTGCAGCCCACGAGACCAGGTTCTGTCTGTCTACTGTAGTAAGATCTAATGTATGGTGTTTGACGGAAGAAACAAATTAGAAACAGCATGGCGCCCGGTGGGAAGGAGGCAGGAAGTTACTAACACAGTCGTTGCATGTTGCGTGTGAATTCAGCTGGGTAAATTTACAGCTGTGGGCCTTAACCAACACTTAGTGCATCCTGAGCTATAGCCAAAGACGTATGGGAATCATTACTGGGGGTTTGAAGAATGGAAACTATTGGAGCAGTTTGTTCATGGCCATCTGATGCGTAAACATTTGAAGGGTTTTCAGTTTATAATATGGTTTCTCAGCTGATTAAATGCATGGACTTTGGAACTAAATGCTTTTATGCAGCTGGCTGTTTCAAATGTTAAATGTATTTTAGCTTCTACATTTTGGTCTTGAAGATGCACAGTGTCATTTGTCCACAGATTCGATTTGTAACTTATAACCTATAACTTCATAGTACTAGATATATAGTAGCATTTTATTGCAAATTGAAAATTCAATTTTCAGACAGGTTTGTTGATTACAATTTGATATACAATTTGTCATGAGAAAAATAAGAATGAAAAATGCCTAAATAGTCAGTTGTTTGCAAATGAAATCTTTTGGCTGCATTAAAAAAAAATAATAAAAAGTAGCATGGGTGCAGAGTAGAAGGGTGATTAAGGCTCTGACGATCTTGCTTTGGGGATGCATGTTCTCCCAGTGTCATTGTAGATTACCTTCGGGAACTGTGACTTTGTCCGACCTCCAAAAATATGCATGTTTAGGTTAGAGGTGTGCAATATATCGAATTTTAGATAATATCGTGATTGTTGTCTTGAAGATATGCAAAAACACTATATTGACTATGTTGTTTGTAGTAAAAAGGCTGTTAAAAAACAAAAAATTAGGAAAATTACATTCTAAATGTTGTCAATTAATCACTCTTTAGTCTCTTAGTTGACCAAATTTTGTATTGTTATAAACCTATTCTGATTTTTACATGTAAATGTCATTTAGCTGTTTTTATTTTTGTTTGGGTCAGATATTTGGTCAGATCATTCAGACACTGAGGTTAGTTTTGCTTGTAGTCAACTAATCGATTGGTAGCACGTCTAAAGTCGACCAAGAATGTCTATAGTCAACCCAGTCAAGCCCAATTCTTCTGATTTCATCAAGCTTCTAATTTGCTTAACACATGCCTGATGCTTGGTTTGAAATAAAAATTCTTCTGAATATTGTAATCAAGAAATGTCAAACAATTATCGAGATATTCTTTTTTTTTGTCAGTATCGCCCAGACATAGTATAGGTCAAATGAGCATTACTGTAAATTCTCCCTAGTTAATGAATGAGAGAGTGAATGGTTGTCTGTCTGTTGAAGGGTTGTTTCCCAGCCTAGGCCCAAAATCACTGGGATAGACTTCAGTCACCCACGCGGTAGAAAATGAATGAATGAAGTGTGAATGAGTGATGCGTTTTTTTCTGAAGGTATTGCAATTGCAACTATACTTGCATTTTATGTTATTATTAATAACGTTTTAAGTTCAAAGTTGATATTTAATAACACATATTGTCACTGTTATGGTGCTTTTTTTAACCACGAAAGTCACACTGAGATCAAAGTTACAGCATTAGCGATTTGCAAATTGTAACTATTGGAATTTAATTTTTTTTATTTGCTTAGTATTATTACAATGCCAATTTGCTATTGGCAGCTTTTTATACAAATATTATTTACTTTACTTTGCAACTAAATGTTTATTTTCTTAGCTTGTTTTAGGACCAGATGTTGCACAGAAAGTAACCAGTTTATCTCATTAGTTGAATGATACTGATTGATTGATATTTACCTTCTGTTTTTAATACAGTGTGAGTGGTGTTTCTTAGTAATTCTCAGAAGGTTGCCTATTTTCACATTCTAGTCTTGCTTTGCAGTCACTACAATCTTCCTTGGCCTTGACTTTTGACAATGACAATATCTAAGATGTAGTAGTGCTGCTATAGACCGTTAGAAATCATTCTTCAGTTCAGATAAAGATTTGGAAGCTCACGTTGCAAAGTCACTCGTCTTTACATTTGTCTGGTAACATTAGGTGAGAGGCCAAAGCTTGTACAGTGAAATACAGAATACTTATAACTGTATATGCACTGAAAAGGCTAAATATTAGAGATAGAAATAAGTTGACTTTTGGTATCAGTGTTCAGACAGCGACACACATCTCTAGATGACTTCTTCAGATTCAATTTAGTTTGGAGTTGCCGTGGCAGAATGATTTCACACATTTATTGATTTCAAACACTGGAGAGTAAGACAACAAGATGTGCCAGAAAGTGTGCTGTGTTTTTCTGTCATTGTGGAGAGACGAGAACTTAAATTTTCCAATTTTTACTACAATAATAGTGTCATGTACTTTTTTGTAGGTTACAATCCTTTCTCTATAGAGATGTAAATGTATTCCCATAATTATTCAAGTGCAGCATTAAACTTTTCTACCTCCCTCGGGACAAGCAGGTGAGGCTGTCTGAGGTCAGAGGTCTCATTTATAAAGCTTGCACAGGTAAAAAATGTTACATACTCCACGTTCCACGTTAAGTTTGTGATTTATTAAAAGACAGTTTAATAAATAAAAAGATTAAATTCTTAGTTTAAAGCCTTTGAGATCTCAGAGACGAGGCAGAAAGACATCTGTGCTGAGACAGATGAGAAATTTGTGAGAAACTTTGTGGAGTTGTGTAATTTCTTCGTACATATACTTTCAGTAAGAATTCAGAGCAAGACCCACTTCATTTAAGTGCATGATTTTCAAAGTTAGTTAGAAAATAATTGAATAAATGCAAGATACATTCTAGGCAAACCACAAACACATTCATGGAGACAAGTAGGTGGCATATAGAGAAATAAAAAAATTATCTTGTGCATAAATAAATTATTCAATTATGCTCGGTACAGTTTTCAAAGAAAACACAATCTGATGAGATTTTTATTCATTTTATGGGATCGTACCAGTGCAGTAAATAGCAGTAGGTGTAGGACAATTCTGTCTTGATTCGTCTCAGTACATGAATTACAATTCTGATATGATATGTCTGATATAAGCCTCACAAGAGCAAACTACTTCTTCAGTGAATTTGCGAAATAAAACATGCCTTTTCAATGAATAACTGCATTATTGCTTTAATATAGTTTTTTAGGGAACTAGGTCACAAGTTTATTTAGATAAGTTCATTTTTCTGTCGTTCCAGGGTCAATTTTTATGAAAATTGAGACAGAATGACAAAAAAAAAAAATGACTGCTGTTTACTTCGTCTGATAAAGAAATGACAGTGGAATCAACCTACTAACTGCACAAAAATGACAAAACAGACTTATAGAGGGACACATGAGTATCAAACCCAACACTAGAAACACTCAATAATTTAATAATCTGTTATAAAGATTTGAATAATGCATTACCCCTAAACATGTTCAGTGATCACTTGTTTATATATTTCACCAAAATACAGTAGGTTCTTCATTTGGACCTAAATCAATCAAACTTCAGCTGCAGCAGTCACAAATCAAACACAACACTGCCCCCGTCTGGAGTTCCACAGTCACTGCAGCGCCTCTCTGAGTTTGGAATAATGTTTTTTCTCTCTCTTTGCCTTCACAGAACGGACAGACAGCCCTGACCGTCGCTGAGGGAGCCTCCCACCAGGACATAGTTGAGCTTTTGAAATCCTACAAAAAGGACTCACTCCGGACCTCCTCTGAACCAGGACAATGCCAAATGTTCCCGTCAAAACAAGACTGAAGAACCGTGTACAATGATAAGTATATCCAGAATGGAAAGACGCAAAGTTCTAAATAATGTAATAGTAACGTCTTTCCTGCTATTGAGGAGATATGCTGCATCGAATGGGGCTTTTGGATCAATAGTGGAAGGATATAAAATGAAAACTGCTGCTTTCTCATCCAGCTCTTCAAACCAAGCACATGATCTACCTTTTGAAAATGAAATATAATATGATTTCTATTTTTCTTTAACAAAATTCAACATCACTCTTTTTGTATCTAACATAAGCCATCATGAAGTAGTACGTAGTATATTAAGAGTTTTGTTCAGATTATAACCATATAAAAACACACAAATGTATTTTCTACAGCACTTTTGTAACGTGTAATAATAACAGATTAGTCCTCTCGTATGGGTGATCAATGCACTATGTATCAATGAAAAAAATATATAGAAAAAGAGTATATTATTTCTGGCCATAAATGTTAAAAATTAAATGTAAACTATGTCAATTTTAAATGCATTGATATATTTAAGTCTCTGCTCTGCAATGCCACAGTAAAGTTATTTGGGGGAATTTTGAGAATCATGACAGAAAAAGAATTGTCCAAGTTTGTCCTTGAGCTTCTCATTTAACAACTTCAATTTTTTATAATAAATTCTCATTACACTTCTCAGTTTTGACAAATAGCTGTTTTTACATTATACTATAACGAGTAGAACTAGATCCTGTTGAAAGGCTGGAGTCATTTTGTGTGACTGTGAAAAGCTAAAAATAGATTTTGTGAAAAATGTGTGAAAACAACTGCATCTGAGCTGTTGTCAGCTGGTCATGAACTGTAAACACAGACTATTGTTGTTGTTGTCAACATAAGACAATTAATGAAACTAAATAAATCAGCGCTAGACAGTTTATTAAACCCTTCCTGACATTCTTCAGTATTTATAAAGCTTGTAAATGAGTTGCTGAAATGTGTGACGACAAAAATCAAGCCAATACAATAAAACAAAAATGTAGCAATGTAAAATTATAAATTATTGAAGCACAATTGTTGTTGCTTACCCAATATGGTAAAATAATTAAAACACGTGCAAAATAGTTACATACAGTATGTGAAAAGTAACAGCATTCGTAAATAGAGTTGGGCAGTCTATTCATTTTTAGTTGTTCTGAAGATAAGATAAATTATGATTATCAAGTCGGGGTAGTGTCAGCAGTGATGCGGTCGCTGTAACGGACAGTTGTGGTGAAGAAGGAGCTGAGCCTCAATTTACTTGTTAATCTACGTTCCAACCCTCACCTATGGTCACGAGCTTTGGGTAATGACCGAAAGGACAAGATTGCGTATACAAGCTGTCAAAATGAGTTGTCTCATTCGCTGGGTGGGTGAAGAGCTTCGTCATATGGGAGGAACTCGGAGTAGAGCCAGTGCTGTTTCACATCAAGAGGAACCTCATTTTTCTGTTAATCCTAGACAGAAAAATGTCAATTACATTTTTTTCCCCTCAAATCTTGTAGCTCAATTGTCCAATAATTAAACCTCAGCTGTTTGAAAACATACTTTACATATTTCTTTTGGATCAGTATAGAATTGCCTGAACATCATTATCAAGATACTTAGTTAATTTCTGTCAATATTGCCCAATCCTATTCATAAGACAACCAGTAAAATGCAAATTTCCATAAACAGCATCAAACCAACAACTCAACTCATGGTTTTTTCGGAAATTAAATGTATAAAAGTAATTTAGAGGCTGAGAAACTTAAAAAAAAACTCCACTGTGGCTTTGCAGAGCATGACTGTCATCTTATTCTACATAAAAAAATGAATACATAAATATGATGGAGATGTAAAGTTTAAACAAATAATACTTTTTTTATATACTTCTACAACAATAGCACAAACAAACTGGTCTTGTGAAGGCAGTGGAGTCTTCTGAAGGCCGACGTTAGAGTTAGTAAGGCAAACGGATGGTGCTGCATGCCAATCCCTGGTGACTCCCGCTGAAGGCCACAGAGACAGAACCGACGCAGTATGTTCTAATACTGTCCGCCGGCCTCATCATCACCTCGAGTCCCCATCGAATCCAGCTCAGACCCCATGTACGTCTTGTGGCCCGCTCGTTCAACCCAATCATGTATGCAACTGCTACAACTGCACAATGAATGTCTGTCTGCCTGTGATACATTCCAAAATAATGTAGCAAGATGAACTTTAAAGGCATGAGACTAACACAGAGACTTAGCGGAGATATTTTTGTCTAACAGATGCATTCAGTCATTATCAGATGTCTATAAAGATTTCGATAGGTTGCGTTTGCGTGATGTTAAAATTGAGTCGGAGAACAAGAGACAAGTGAATGTTTTTGTGATTATTGAGTCTGTCCACATGAAACAAACTGGTGCAAAGGTCAATGTTGGCATAATTAAACAAAATGCAGTTACCATAATTTCCAGGTTATTAGCCGTTACTTTTGTCTCAGTGTTTTCGAAATATTATATATTTTTAATTCTGTCATAGATTACTTTAAGAAAACAATTAAGGCCCATTTAAAAAGTAATAAGCTGCACATGACAAGGTTTTAGTTTAAGGGCAACAACAGAGTTCACAAAAAAAATGTCTACTTCCTACAGATGTTCTTAGCATCAACAACTTCTGCACTGGTACAATTTTTTCTGCCCCCAAAATTTGATTGTTGCTAGTTTAAATTACTTTATTCTATAAGTTTAATATAGAGTAAGTTATCCCAAACTAAATAGGTTCAACATGTGTCGATGATGACATTTTATATTTCTTGCATACATGTTATACTATCACTGTAGTCTTATATCATTTATGATTCATTAATCGATCAATGGAGTCTTAGTGGACCAAAATTCTATTACTTAGCCAAGATTTTGAGCAGCAACAAATATTAGTGAATTAGCTGAAGATTTGGGACCAAATCCTTGGTCTAATCTGCCTTTTTTGGTATAAACACATTGTTTCTGAGTCATTTTCTGTATAATTGTTGTTTTTGTAGACCTCTACATCATTTTAGTCAGATAAAGGGCTAGATCAAAAGATACTTTCTTAGAGCATTTGCCACGCCCAATTTTATGGGAATGTTTTAGTCAACCAATAATTTCTTTGTTCTATCACAGCACAGTGCAGAGTGGTTAAAGCTCTGGCTTCCCAATGAAAAGGTTGTGGGTGCGATTTCCAGGTAGAGCCAAGTTAACATCCCATGTTCTCTGGGTGGAGTTTGCATGTTCCACCTTTTTTTATCGTGGATTCTCTCCTAGTACTCTTCCTCCCACCTCCAAAAACATGTGTATTTAGGTTAATTGAGCATCATTGTAAATTTTCCCTTGAGAATGAATAAGTTGAGTTGGCCAGTGTCCATAGTGTTCCCCCACCTAAGGCCCAAAGTCACTGGGATTAGCTTCAGCCACCCACAACCTCGAACAGGAACGGTAGAAAATGAATGAATGAACGATTGAATATCACAGCCCTAGTGTTTATATTTACACTTTAGAGTAATGTTATACATTTTACAGTGTCGTCAAACTATTGAAATACTACTTTTAACTAATGTGAGTAATCTAATTTATTTGCAGATTGTTAAAGACATCCACTTGAAATTTGAAAGTAGTAAAATTCATTGTACTTTGTCACCAGGTTTTTCATGGTCAGACTTTTATGGAAAGAAACAGCAAACAGTCAAACATATTTATTATCCATTTGAAATCCTCATCAAATTCTCTTACGTGAACGCAACCTACATAGTATATTCTACATTTGTCTTGAGGTAATCACATATTAAACTGTCAGGGTGGTAAAAACTGAAAGCAATGACGCGATTGTGTAAGAATAAGCAATATGAATCGAATACTACCTTGTCAGTTGTGATCCAGGCAGGTTGATTTTGTGTTTTCACTTTATTTAAGCCTTAATCTGATGCCTAACATGCCTACAGCAAATACACAAGCGATAACGGTGTTTTGGGACTTTGGTCTGATCTCCTGTTTACGACAAATTATTCAAAGTACAGCAAACATGTTTACACTCCGAACAAGAATAAGAACCAACAGAGCCAAGTTTTCTCAAAGTCACAGAATATCTTTGTACAGAATAAGTAAGTAGTCAAAAGTCACATGCTGTGTGTTTTGAAATTGTCCAGGTTGAATTGAATTTTTATATTCTTTGTCCCAGTTTTTAAGTATTGGGACAAATCATAAGACAAGCTCAACTAATGTGTACAAAATATATTTTACTTTGCATTACAGATGGAGAGTCTGACACCTGCTTTTCTCTTGAAAATGCTTTTGCCTGGAATGTTTCGCAGTGTGGCATTAAACGCATCTGTGTATAATTTATTTTATTGACAAACATATTGGTTTATTGGTTTGCACATACGTTTTAAGCCTCTTTGTGAGATTCCTGGCAAAACAACATGTCTTTGTGAGAAAAGTAGGTTTCAGATCCACATTTAGTGAGTACTGTATAATAACTATACTTTTATTAGTTGTTTAATCATGAACAAAGACAGATTCAAAAGAATTAGATACTTCATGACTATTGTGAAGTAATTCTGTTCATGCTTTAATAAGATTAATTAAGGTGTAGTTGCAAAGTGGCACTAAACTTGTATTTTTGTTTACCAAATATGCTTTAGTTGGTTGTTTATCGCTATTGAAATAAATGCAACCAATTAAGCTTCTTCCTTATTTAAAATACTTTGTGACTACAGAAAGACCAAACATGGGTTCATTGACAACTACATTCAGCTAAAAGGTCTTAAACCATGAATGGTGCTCAATAAATGTAAATTAAACACTGCAAATGTCAGCATTAAGCTAAGAAACTGAAAGAAAAAAAAAAGCTTTGAGACGTCTCTAAAGCTAAAACAAGCAATGTTTCAAATGGACTAAAAAAAATCTTAACATTTTTAGACAGGTCTGTTTTAGATCCACCTGGTTTTACTTTTTTGATGTACTGCAGATGTGACTTGACCACTGACTCCGCAGCAGCCCTGCCTCACTCCCCTGTGCTCATTTATTAATATGGTGCTAATATTAACTCATTTATATGGACCGACTGCACTTCAGCAGCAACTCAAATATCCACCACAGACTATTCCTCTGTAGTCCGTTTGTGGCAAAGTCTCAAAACAGTTGCACACGCTCACACGCAGGTCGAATAAGATGGTCTAGTCTCATTTTAGTCTTATTTTTAATGTTCTATAGCACTGAAATGTTATTTTTGGCACGTCTGGCACTGCTCAAGGCAGGAACTCACCATAAATAATTAAATGCATTGAAGCTAGAAAGTAAAGTAAGGTTTGAACTTTATAATTTAAAGGAGACCTGATGTATAAAAGCCACTGTTTTTCCTATCATTAGTTTACTCATAGTTGTATTTAGATTGATTCATGCATGTTTGAGTATCATTGGGGTGCACGGTAGCAGAGTTATTAGAGCTCTAGCTTCTCAATAAGGACCATATCAATATCTCACGATCTCTCTGGGTGGGTTTGCATGTTCTCCCTGTGCCTCCGGTTTCCTCCCACCTCAAAAACATGCATGTGTAGGTTAATTGGGTATTACTGTAAATTTCCCTGTGAAAGTGAATGGTTGTCTGTCTAACCTGCGATGAGGATGTCCACGGTGTTCCCCCGCCTAAGGCCCAAATCACTGGGATAGACTCCAGTCACCCGCGACCCCTAATGGGAGTAAGCGGTAGAAAAATGAATGAATGTTTGAATATCAGCTGATACTCCAGTGCTCAGAAAAGTCGTATTTTCACCTACCACCTATCGTTGCCACTTGTCTGTATTTACTTGCAATTACTCAATAAATTCAACATTTTAGTAAAACATGTAGGGCTTAAAATTCTCATTTAGCTAATTTCCTACAAATTTATTGCTATGGTTACATTTTACAATGAAGAGGCGTGCTTATCAGTTCTATAGTTTGGAGGAAAGTTAGTGGATCTGTTTCAATTTCTAAGCCATTTTGTGTTTTACAATAAACAAACTTAACATAATTTGTTATAGTTTATTACTAAATAAATGGGAAAAAACATAGGTCTCCTTTAAGATGAACAATAAAGAATTATGCTTACTAATAAATTCAAATTAAGGATTCAACAGGGCTATATTTGTAATTATAGGGGTGTCTTTTGCTCTCATCTGGTCTTATAAGTGGAGACGAAAAATCAGTTGGTGGATCCCTTCCATTGGACTCCATCATAAATAGGTTTAATTAATCATTTCTGGATCCTTTACTTTAAAAATCACTAGAAAGGAGAATGCATTGAACATTGGATGCAACAAATTATTTTGGTCAACTAGTTATTATTATTTCAGCTAGTCATTTTTTTTTTTTTTTTTTTAGATACATTATCAACTAAATAGCCTAAAGATTGAGATATGGTGACCAAAAATTCCTAGATAAACGTAAAGAAAATTGATATGACCTGCAGTGTGAGCGTGGCCACATACAGTCTATCCTGTGTCTGACCATGTACAGTAAATAAGGGACGACATAGCAGTCAGCGTAGCTTTCTGTTCAAAAGTGCTGCGGGGTGCGTTGGTCTTCCGTGCCTGTAAAATAAAGTCTTTGAAAAAAATACCTACTACATATGTTTAATCCAGTGTGACGTAGACATTTAAGCTTTTGGATCACGACCAAAGACCTAAAATTCAGTCTGTTTCACATTGGGGTTAAAGATATTCTCCTAACTGTTGTAAATGCAGCCAAATAACTTGTACATATCGTATTGTGAAATGATATATGAGTATTGTCTTGCTCTAAAATGATTATATGAAGTATTTATTCTAAAAGCTATATATTTTTTACCATATATACACACAGTACACTAAACCTATGTATGCATGGACTAATGTGTCGTGCTCGTGGTGGTGCCGGAGCAGAGGATGACTGAGAAAATGGCTGAATGTTCCCTTAACATGTGATCTTCGGCTTCACTGGGTGGTGTTTTGTGGACTGTCATTGTGCCCATGTAAAGACTAAAGGCTGGGCGCGTGATCCAACACTGGGTTAAGCTAAAAGGTGAAGTGTCCCTCATTTAAACCGTCTGTTCTGAGTCTCAAGTGTTTGGCAGAGTGCTGTATCTCTGTAATGTTCCTGTACAACGGGCGTGTTTGTTCAAGACAGACAAAGACTTCAAAATAAAGAATTATAAGAGATTTAAACTGTTTGATGTTTTGTTTTTTTATATACAGTACAATGGCATAAAATGGTATTGACACCACTGCACACTTCCACAATTTTAAAATGTGTCTAAAAATGAATGAGGTAATGCAACTGTTACTATATTTGTGTCACAGTGACAAAAGGCTTTAAATTATTAATTTTGCTTGTAAACTAAGGGACTTCTTTATCAGGCATTTGCTCATGTGCAAGATAGGAGCAAAAAACTGACACAACTGATTTAGTGGTCATATCAGTCTTGTAAGTATATTAGTACATTCTATGACTACATTTGTGTCAGATTCACAAGCCTATGTACATACTACTATCTTTATCCTGATTGGGTCTGCTTTCTCTGCTTTTTTGTTGTTTTTTTTCGACTGGGTGTGGTGCACCAAGCTAAACATTTAGGGTTTGGGGGCGTAGTTTGTTCATGGGAGTAGAAAGATCAATTTACTATTGAAAGATGCATGTTAGAAAAACTGACGTAAAACGCTCACATATAGCACATGTATTTTTTTTCAGTTTAGCATCTGGTCTGATAAATGAAGCCCTGCTTTCTTCATTTTCAGTCGAGCCACTGTCTAACTGCTTGACTGTGTTAAATAAAGTTTCTCATAACATGTTGGAACCATGTGATCTGACAAATGGCTGTAACAGCAGAGCAGACATGACATGTTATGCAGGTCACACCTCATCATGAAGAGACAAATCATCCAAAGAACAGGTCTAGATCCTGTAGTGTGCAGAAGTACTTTCTTAAATACAATGTATTTTGTTCTGAGTGATTTAAATCACTGGCTTTCCCCCCACTGAGACATAACAAAACAATATCAGATATGGCCAGCAGATGGCAGTATCGTCATACAATATAAACACTGATTTAACAGAAGTCTGGGGGAAGTAATAAACACATAAAGTAGAGTAACGTTTCCAATTCACTGACCACATTTCGCACTCTTTTTTTTTAGTCCCCCAGGCACTGCCCAGTGTAATTGTGCTTTCACATAACTGTATAGCCTATGCATTGGTGGAAGTTAAACATGAACAACACATCAAGCACAAGTCTGAGAATTCAGGAAACCACCTGAGGTGTGATCTAATGACTGTTTGAAGGCAGAAGCAGACAACAGACTTAATTACAAATAAGACAGACTGCAATATATTACATAAAAGTACTTATTTATAGACCCATTTAACCAGGAAAGTACCACTTAGATCAGAATCTGATCCAAATCATATCTATAGTGTCTGTGGAAAAAACAAATTGTCTAATTTTTGCTCATCTTAGCCTATTTTGCACACGAGCAAATACTTTATAAAGATTCAATGTGTTTATGAGATTTATGGCTTAGCTGTTTTGTGACTTTGTCTTGGTGTTTGATGATGACTCTAATTTCTATCAGTACTTGAATCATAAGGACTTCTGCTACAACTGCATGTTAGAATCTAGAGACACTTTTTTTCATTTTTTCTCTCCTAAAACCCATTCTAGTTTAATTAGGACCTCTATCTCTGTGACTGCCCCCAAACCCCTCTGCACCTCACATGTACTCTTCTGCAGCTCACAGATGGTGCTTAATCACAGACAGAGTAGTGGAGTCATTTGCTCTTAACTCGAGCGACTGATGTTTTAGAGCTGTTTCTCTTCAGCTGCAGTCATTAGCATCAGCTCAAACTCACAGGTCCTCAGAAAACACACAAACAACACACTACAGCGGCCTATGAAACATGTCATCTTCCCCTGTGTTTCTCAAACCTTCTGAAGTTCTTTTTGTATTGGAATTACAATGCACCTTTCCAGAAAGCATTCACACATTAGTCTAGGTTTAGTCTTTTGTGCAAGTAAGAAAGCAGTCTGAGACTCTGTGGCGTTGGCTATTAAGCGCAGAGATGAGTAATCCTATGTACTGAGTTATTTTTCAGACACTATATTAATCCTATCTGAAAATTGTATTTAACAGTAAAGCCCTCTGCCTGATTTTTAGCCTGATTTGCTTCTGCTGTTCAGGAAGTCCAAACTGGGGGGCCAAATGGACCAGTTTATTTTGGGCTAATCTAGTCTGAGAAATTTATAGTTTGGAAGTATAGTTTGAAATGTCAAATTTGAGCATTTCTTCTATCATAGTCAATATAACAAACATTTGATGTCTTATAAACTTTAAATGAATGTTTAATGCCTTATTAAAAGTGTGGTGGTTCACCAAAACGTGGTCAAATCTAAAGCCCTCCGCTCAACATAAGTTTTAAAATGCAGCCCACTGTGAAAAAGATTTGGACAGCCCTGAGAAAAGTGTTACGTTGAACATTAATACTGCCAATCAGAGCAGCCACACAGTGCCAGGCTCCACTGCCTATAGACTGCTCTTGAGAAAAGAATAGTCTTGTCTAAAGACACAGCAACAGTATGCACCACTTTTCCCAGCAGTTTCCCAAATCAACCTCCTGAAATATGGAGCTCAGCAGTGGAAGATCGCCCTCGTTCCGGTCCGGAAGCTAATTGTCCCATTATAAAGTGCATTAGGGGTTTCTAAATATTTAAATATTAAGAGTTTAACTCAAACTTAAAATGTGGTAAAATGTTTAAATAACTTTGGAGTTTTTGTAAGCAGCAGAAACAGATTTTAAACAGAAATGTAGGTCTTATGCTCCTGACTCGCTACGTAGCTGATTTAGCGTATTCAGATTTTTAATATAATATTTTTTTAGGTGATCACTGTTAAGCTTCACTGACAAATGTCAATGGACAAATGTATCATCCTCTAATTCTGTTTAGAGCATTATTTGATATAGATACAAACAATATTTTTGACCTGGCATACATGGTTGGTTTCAGTCTTCAGTGTAAATTCAAATGTTTGCAGCTCACACGAAGGCTGGATAATGAAAATATGTTAATGTTGTTTTGTTTCCCATCAGCTTATTTATTGAGCAAAGGGATTTTGAGAAGGAGGGTTAATCTGGCAGGTTGTGGAATTTTCAAAGGTCTTAAAGGTCTCCACGTCCCAGGTATGAATATATTCATTAAAGGATTATCTTTGTAAAACGTATGATTATAATAGAGGTGAGGAACATAGTATCTATATTTCTTTCTTCTGTGACATAATGTTTAGTCCTCACAGCAAGATCTCAAAGTTATTCCTTGAAATGTTATGGGGCTCTGCAACATGTCCAGCATTGATTTTGTTTACACACTTAAGACTTTATTGATGGCATTTAATAATTAACTCTAAAAACAGCTTAATTTAAACTTGAAGCCATTGACAGAATTACGAAATTCAAGCATAGATAAAAACTCGATTAATTGCTATTGCCCCTGGCTGAATTTAAACTGTGAATATTAAATACATCACTTAGTTTTTTGTAGTTCAGCCACTGTTTCTGTTCACTAAGTCACAAGTTTCTATAGTTCAATAATATTTAATACAGATGTAAGGCAGCTAAATCACATATGGTAATACAGAAATCCAGTCATACAGCTCGTCAAAGCCTGATCCCGTCAGATTCAGAAGCTAAGTTTGGGCCTGGGCAGTACTTGGATGGGAGACCGCTGGAACCGTAGGTGCCACAGTGGGACGAAACTGTAGCTGTCATTAGGCAAGACTCTTTACTCACTCTGCAGGCGTGTGCATGGTTGGTTGGTGGTGGAGTGTGTTTGAAGAGGCCCACCATCCAAACTAATGACATGACCTCATCATGCTTTAGACCACATGAACACAAGGCCCAGGGGCCAGTTATGGCCCCTCACATCATGTTATGCGGCCCTCAAGCTCTTATAGAGGGATTATTTGTTTATCAATATGAGCGATGTATCGGTTTGCAGAAAGAGCTGCTGCTGATTGACCAAGCTGGAGCAACAACTCGAGCCAGTGCTGTTGTCAGCTAACTACAAGAGTTTATCATGAAAACAAAAGTTAAACTGCTAATTTAACATTTGTGAATGAAATTTGACCCTACAACACATAAACGTTACATTCAGGAGTGAAAAAACAGCAAGAAAAACACTGTCTCAAGCTTCCGGAGACAGACATCCGTCAGACCGGTTCCGACCTGATTGAAACAACTAGCTCTCGTCCTATTTTGTTGTTTTAATTCAAGAAGTCTTCCTAGACAACTAAATGGACAGTGTCTCTTTCTGCATGGGCATGTGCAGTAGAAAGTGACGTGGACCGATAATCCCTCTATTAGGTTTATTTAAAACCTTATATTTGTGCCAGGAGTAATCTGGGTGTCTTACTCAGACAAATCATTTCATTAGATTACGTCATTTTTCAGACTAATGTGGATGTATACTCAGTAGTTGTCATCTTAATAAATATGCAAAAATCAAATAGAGACTAATAGTTGTAGTATGTCAAAGTTTAGTAAGGTTAGTTTTAGATACGCCCAGGTTCGAAACCCCTGCTTTGGATCTTATACAGAATCTTTTATGCCCCGAATAACCTTAAATGTAGAAAAAGTAATATACTACAAATCTGTAGCTACTTTCCAGCTCTGCGTTGTGGATTTTATAGATGCTAACCTCAAACTCAACCTAATCCCTTTTGTTCGACCAGCCAATTACACACATCCACATTTGTGTAAACACCATTAAACCAGCAGATAATAGTGGCTTGTTTTTAGTCCTAATCCACTGAAGCACTGCACATACATCCTCAGAGAAAGTCCTATAGGAGAAAGTGTGTGTGTGTGTGTGAGGTAAACAGACCAACATAAAGTGGTCTTAATCTGAATTGCAGATGTTGAGTCTGTGTGAGCCATAAGGATGAGCCGTACTCGTTAGTGCACACTTTTAGCTGTAATTATCTGGTAATGGCACTTAGCCCATCGTCTGCTCTGCACTCGCTCAAGTACGCTCAGACGACTTGGCACAAGCAAGCGCAGATTACACTCTACAATATTTAGAAATAGGCAAGAAACAGAACATTTGGGAAATATTGAAGATTCAGAAATGCCACCTGGTAAATGAAAACTGAATACAGATTATTATTTAAAGTTTCGACACAACTACAGAATATTTCCTTGTTGACTAAAGTGTCAGAATAACCAGAAACACATGGCAAAAATCACTTCATTTAATCTTTTTTAACAACTAATACCACAGCTCAATTGTAGCAAAAACAATCTGGACGTTTTTCATTTGTTTTGTAAAATAAAAAGAAAAGCATGTATTCTTTGGTCTGAGTGGAATATTTTCCCATAACTTGTAATGTAAATTTGCCAGCCACATCATAAAATTCACCAAACAGAAATGCAATGGTGGTTTTAACAATGTTCTGACTGTTCTCTCATCTTTAGTTTGCTCGAAGTTGTATTCAGATGGATTCATGCATGTTTGAGTAATCTCATATTGTCGTGCAACTGATGCTTGATGCTCAGGAAATCCCAGTTTTCACCTACCGCCTATCCCCGCCCACTTGTCTGTGTTTACTTTTGATTACACACAAAAAACAGGATCCAAGTAAATAACGTAGAGTTCTAAATTGCTACATAGCAACTTTACAACATTAAAAAGAAGTAATTTAAAAGTGTGTAACTTGTAAAAGTAAAGGTTTGCAATGAAGAGACGGAGCTTATCATTTTGCAGTTTTAAACAGGAAGTCAATGAACCTGTTCCTATTTAGCTGTTTTAGCTCAACTTAGTGTTATACTGTGGACCAAGCTCCAAACCTTCAGACAGACAAAGCCTTCTCCATTGCTGCCAGAGCCTCTGGGACAGAGACTGCATCGACCTCACTTTTAAGAAAAATCTCAAGACCTGTCAGTTTAAATCTGCTTTAATGTTTAATTAATATTTTAATTACTAACAGTTTTTATGTTTTGTACATTTGCCTTTGTCTGTAAAGCGTCTTTGAGTGTCTAGAAAAGTGCTGCTTTTTAACTTTGGGAAGTCCACCGAGACAACTGTTGTTGTGATTTTGGGCAATATAAAAATAAATTGATTTGATTTTATATCATAGTTGTTCTGTCCTCACTAGACGTGACTGCTATCCAGCTAGACAGACAGCTAACAGACAAATGGATCTCTTGAAAGGCTTTTATTCACCATTTGCAAATGACTTTGTAAAGCTGTAACACACAAACAAAATATATAATCAATGTTTGAATCAACAATGTAGAGCTTTGTGTTCAACAATCTCATAAACAAAATAAATGGTAGTTAGCATAGAAAAGTTCGCTAGCTTAAATGCTACATGCTAACGTTTTTCCAACTCTTTCTTCTTACATTTGGGAACAAATTTATACCCTCATAAAACAACCCAATGTTCTTATGTAAGTATTCTTGCATATTCCAACAAACACAACAATAGAAATAAAGACTTACAGCCTTATGTGGGCCAAGACGAACAAAAAGAAACTGCACTTCAGCCATGACGGTGTTGTTGAAAAAACTAAGCAATACCAACTTTCGCCACATGAGGGCAATCTGAACACAACAATTCAAAGCAAAACTTTATTCATACACTTAACAACATGTGTACCATGACACTCCCCGCCTGGTATACTTATACCAATATTTATCTTTCCTCTAATAGTCTTTAATCACTACTTTGTGGAACCAATAAAATAAGTTGAGTTATTGGACGTAAGTAGACTCTTGGAATTCCTTGCTTCACAACTCTGACCTCCACTTTCCTGATCCTTTTGTCTTCACTTGGAATACACTTGGTAATTAGTCCAACCGGCCATGCATTACGCTTCACACTGTCATCTTTCATTAAAACTACATCTCCTACTTTAAGGTCATCTTTATAGTGAGTCCATTTCTTTCTTGACTGGAGCAATGACAGATATTCTTGTCGCCAGCGCTTCCAAAATGCATCTGCCAGACTCTGAACGTGTTGCCATTGTTTCCTGTACATGTCCTTAAAGTCAAATGATCCCTGAGGAGCAAGCACAGCCCCTGTCTTCTGTGTTAATAGCATAGCTGGTGTCAAAATAATTGGAGAATCTGCATCGGCATTAACAGGAACTAAAGGTCGGGCGTTCATGATAGCCATAACTTCTGCCATCAGTGTTGAGAGTACCTCATGTGTAAGACGAGTAGGACCTGACTGCAGTAACATGGCATCAAGAATGCGGCGAGCTACACCTATCATCCTTTCCCAGGAGCCACCCATGTGTGAAGAGTGAGGTGTATTAAAAGACCATGTGCACCCTTCTTCTGTGAGATAATCTTGAATCTCTGTATCGTTAGTGTTAAACTTTAAATCTTTACAAGCCCCAATAAAGTTGGTGCCACGATCTGATCTAAGGACTTTGGAAGGGCCTCTGATTGCAAAAAATCTTCGTAAGGCATTAATGAAACTTGAGGTGGACATAGATTCGATTACTTCAATGTGAACCGCACGAGTGCATAAGCAACTAAACAAGACTGCCCAGCGTTTGCTATCAACAATGCCACCCCTAGTTCTACGAGTGACAATACTCCAAGGGCCAAATACATCTAAGCCTACCCTGGTGAAAGGGGGCTCTGCTTGAAGACGGTCTTCAGGGAGGTTAGCCATTTTTTGTTCTAGTGGTTTACCTCTAAGCCTACGGCAAATGACACACTGGTATATTACACTTGACTAGAGCTGTGCGATATTGACAAAAATGGATATCTCGATAATTTTTTTGCATTTTTCGATTACGATATTCAGGCGATAATATGTCAGTCCAACAAAAAAATCCCAAACATGTCTTTACATAAATTAGTTGAAGTTTAATTATCAAATATGAATGTATTGAACTTTGATTGGTCGAGTAAAAACACACGCTCCTTTTTCAAAACTTGTAATCTCTCAATGTTTTGACCAAATATTCAGACTAAATAATCAGTCACTCAAAAAAAATGCAGGTAAACAAGGTTTTTAAATGTTAAAAAAATGTGTAATAATTCTATAAAGTATTTTCAAATACTTCTTATACCAATTTGGCTTACACCATGTAGATTTTTAATGACTAAATGATGTTGAAGCAAAAAAATGAAAGGAAATGTTGGCTTTTCAAAGCTATTTTTAGTATTTTCAAACTGCTCTTTTTGAAGACTTTTTATTTTATTTTATTGCACGATATACTCGATATTCAATTTTTACATATCTTGAAAACAACATTCGCGATATTATCTAAAATTCGATATATCGCCCAGCTCTACACTTGACACTAGTTTTCTGGCTCCGATAATCCAAACACCAGCAGAACGGAGCGCACCTTCAGTGAGGTGACGACCTTGATGTGCAACATCTTGGTGGTAATGTCTCACAAGAAGTTTAGACACGTGATGATTTTTAGGAAGTATAAGGGGGTGCTTTTCATCATAAGAAAGGTCAGCTAGTGTTGTTCTACCTCCCACTCTTAACAGTCCATCTGAGTCTATAAATGGGCTCAGAGTCCACAAAGGACTTAGTTTTGAGATTTGGACCCCTCTTTTCAGTTTTTTAATGTCTTCTTCAAAGGCACATAGCTGAACACTGGAAATGACTGTCATTTTAGCTTGTGTTTGTGGATTTGTAGTTTTCTGTTCCAAAGTCTTAGACATTTTTCTGGCAAGTGAAATGAGTTTTGTCATACCTTGTATGAGATGTTTCCATGAAGAGAACCTCTCAAAGCGGTGTGGGCTTAAGGGTTTCATACTTGCTGTAATAGCATAGACGTTGACTTCTGGTCGAATCTCTGCATCCTGTTCTGGTTCCATTAAATGAAAACCACTTACAGCTCTTGTATCTGGTGGCTGTAACTGTTCTTGTTTCAAAAATGGTGGGCCTGTGAACCAGTAAGTTTGAGGCAGAAGAAACGTGGTTATGGGCCGCGTTGCAATGTCTGCTGGGTTGTTTTCTGATGAGACATGATGCCATTGTGATGGGACTGATGACTTTGTGATTCTAGAGACTCTGTTTGCTACATACACATAAAACCTTCTTGATGTGTTGTAAATGTATCCTAGAACAATCTTACTGTCAGTGTAGTACTTTACAGCATTTAACTCAAGATCGATTTCTTGGCATATGAGTTCAGCCATCTCCACTGCAAGAACAGCAGCGCACAGTTCGAGCCGAGGGATTGTGTGGGCTGGCTTAGGTGCTAGTTTTGCCTTTCCCATGACAAATCCAGTGAGATGCTGTCCATATTCATTGAGAACCCGTAGATAGGCAACTGAAGCTATTGCATTGGATGAGGCGTCACTAAAGACACAAAGTTCTCTGTATTTGTTTTCGAGAGAGAAAGTTCTGTGTAAGGTCTAGGAATGTGTAAGTGCTCTAACTCTAAAAGAGAGTCTGTCCACACTGTCCATAACTTTTCTTTTTCTAACGGGAGGGGATCATCCCAGTCACATGGTTCGGAGGTGAGTTCTCTCATGAGTGCCTTTCCCTGTACAGATATGGGCGCAACAAACCCTAAAGGGTCGTACAGACTATTAACAATGGATAATACCCCTCTTTTGGTGAAAGGTTTTTTCTCTTTGGACACTTGGAAAGTGAAAGTGTCAGATTCTAGACTCCAGCTTATGCCCAAGCTCCGTTGAACAGGTAATGGGTCTGTATCCAAGTCAAGAGTCTTAATGTCTTTTGCTAGATCATCTGCTTGGAATGCCTCCATGACTTTGCTGCTATTTGATGCTATTTTGTGCAAGCGCATATTTGATACAGCCAGCATATTCTGTGTATTTTGCAGGAGAGTGATAGCTTCCTGTTCAGTTGGAAGTGAGATTAAACCATCGTCTACATAGAAGTTCCTTTTAACAAAATGCATTGGTTCCTTGCCATAGTCTCTTGCCCCAACCTCAGCTGCCTTGTGTAGTCCGTAGATTGCGACAGAAGGAGATGGACGATTTCCAAATACATGCACCTTCATGCGGTACTCGATAATCTCTTTTGACAGGTCATTATCTTTGTGCCAGAAAAAACGCAAGAAATTGCGATGGTCTTCTCTCACTGTGAAACAATAGAACATTTGCTCCACGTCAGCTGTTACTGCAAAAGGCTCTCTGCGGAATCTGATGAGGACTCCTAACAAGGCATTGTTGAGATCTGGACCACTTAATAGGACATCATTAAGTGCTATGCCTTCATATTTGGCACTTGAATCAAAAACCACTCTGATATTTTGGGGTTTTTGTGGGTGGTACACCCCAAACATGGGGAGATACCAGCACTCTTCTCCAGTCTTCAAGGGCGGGGCTATTTCGGCTTGCTGATTGTCCAAGATTTTTTGCATGAATCGCACAAAGTCTTCTCTCATGTTTGTTTTTTGTCAAGACTGCGTTTTAGAGAATAGAGTCTTTTTAAGGCCTGTTCTCGGTTGTTAGGTAGACGTTGTCTAGGCGTAACAAAGGGAAGTGGTGCAACCCAGCTGTTACTCTCGTCCTGATACATTTCGTTTTGCATTATAGTGAGAAACTGTGCATCTTGTTGTGAGAGTGCCAACTTTTCATCATCTTCTCTCCTGGTGAAGACTGTGTCGCCGAGATTGTTAGTTTGTAGTGCTTGGTAAATGTTTGTGCTGTTTTCATCGTTTTTAATTTGCTTCACAGTTTTTTCTTTTATTTGCAGGACATTAGCGCATGGACTGAAACATGAAGGACGCCCATTTAGCAATATGTTTGTTTGTATGTTTTAACAGGGAAAGGTTTGTGTGCCCCATTCACACAAACATCTCCAACAATAACCCAGCCAAGATCCAGACGCTGGGCGAATGGAGCGTTATTGGGACCATTGCATTGCTCTCTTACTTTGTGCAGTCTTAGGATGTCTCTACCTAAAAGTAGCAGGATCTGTGCACTGGGATCTACTGGGAAAATCTTGTGTGAAAGAGCTCTTAAGTGTGGATGATGTTTAGTAACTTCAGGAGAGGGTATCTCTGATCGATCCTCAGGGATCATGTCACATTCTAACATCGGAGGGAGTGGTACTTTTATGTGGCCATCTATGGACTCAATCATAAAGTCTTTAGCTTTTCTCCCTGTCATTTCTATTACACCCGAACATGTCTTCAAGGTGTACAGCTCAGTGTCTCCCTTAACATCAAAGAGGTCAAAAAAGTCTGAGCGGGCAAGAGACTGATTACTTTGTTCATCCATAACCACAACAACATTATAGCCTATCTCTTTGCCCAACTGGATAAACTTTAGCTGGACAGATTTTGGCACAGGACCTAGAACTAAGCTGTTCACCACATACCTCAGTGCACATTGCTGTAGCGGATACTGGTGATGAGTTTATTTCAGACTCCCCGCCGTGCTGTTCCGTCTCTTGTGGCAGGCTATTGTCAGAAGGAGGGCCTGGATGTAGAGCTGTATTGTGTCTTTCACTCTCACATTCTGTACACATGACTTTAATTGGACAGTTTTTGCTTGATGTCTGACTGATGCACAACATTTGAAGCATATGTTTTTCTCTTTCAGATATGCCTTTCTTTCCTCTAGAGATTTACTGCGGAAGCTACGACATTTTCTGAGGGGATGCGGCTTTTTATGTAGTGGACATTCTTTCTCAGGATCTTCATTTGTATCTGTTTCTTCTGTGTTCTGGGCAATGTCAGTCTTTTTCACTGATATTGTAGGGTGAAAACGGTTAATCACCGACTTGTCAAACTTAGGCTGGGCTGCTGACAAAAATGAAAAGCTAGG
This sequence comes from Mugilogobius chulae, assembly GCA_038363315.1. Taxonomy (NCBI): domain Eukaryota; kingdom Metazoa; phylum Chordata; class Actinopteri; order Gobiiformes; family Gobiidae; genus Mugilogobius; species Mugilogobius chulae. The sequence continues at coordinate 39,823,671 of CM076412.1, read as the reverse complement.
GTCATTTCTGATGCGTGCTTGCTCTTGCACAAATCTGGAAAACGTAGAAAATGGTGGGAATGTGACCCCGCAATAGTCTTTATATCTTGATGCATGTGCGATCCACTTTTCTTGTAGTGAATATGGAAGTTTCTCAACTATTGGATTAACACCACGAGCTGTATCTAAAAAGGACAAACCTGGTGAATAACCTTCTGCTTTAGCTAGTTCTAGTTCCAGTAAGAGATCTCCTAGCTCCCTTAGTTTAGGGTTATCTCTAGCTGTGATTCTGGGAAAGTCTTCAATTTTCTTGAAGAGAGCATGCTCTATGACCTCAGGTGCACCATAAGTGTCTTCTAGACGCTGCCAAATCATATTTAGGGCTGCAGTGGTGTTGTTTGTTAGAGCTGCACTAATTCTCTTTGCTTGTTCAGATGATTTTGGCCCAAGCCACTTCAACAGGAGATCCAATTCTTCCTTAGATGACAAGGATAAATCTTTGGTGATGTTAAAAAATGAAGATTTCCAGCTACGATAGTTCTGTGGGTTATCATCAAACGCCTGAAGAGTGGCTGACACAAGTTCACGTCTCATTAGATATTTGGCTATATCACTTACATTTGAATCTTGTTGAGCATGAAGAGGAGTTGAGCTAGATGGCTGGAACTGTTGATTAGAAACTGGATATGTTGCATTAACAGTTGGTGTTAACATGTAGTTGCAAGTGACAGGACTTGGTTCCAAATGAGGGTTTGCAGCATTTGTAACTTCACCTTGGTAGAAAGGGTTTGTACTTGAGAAGTGAGGATGAGGTGGCTTTGAGTTTTCCTGCATTAAAATTTGGTTATCAATGTAGTTTTGCACTTTTGATTAGAGTCAGACAAGTTGTCATTTGGTGGTTCTTTGATGAAAGGTTGTTGTTCGTCATACTGTACAGCTGCCTCCAGAATATCTGCTTCTGCTGCTGCAGCTGCTGCTTCTTTCTTTATCTTAAGTATGTGTAGATGAGCCTGAATATGAGCCTGCTGCTTGATAGCTTCAGCTTCCTCTTCTGCAAAGGCCAACTGCGCTTGTGCAGCCCCCGCTTTGGCTCGCGCTTTGAGAGCTGCAACACTTGCTGAAGATCGTGAAGAGTGATGTGAAGAGCTAGGGCACCGGGACCTTGTTTCCCATAGCTCCCCTTGGGCATCTTGAATGTGGCTGTTTTGTCGAATTAGCGGTTCCGTGTCCACAGGCTGGAACATGATGTGTGAAGATGCAGCTTGGGTGGCGTTGTCTGCTGATGATAAGGCTCTTTACTGTTCTGTCCTCACTAGACGTGACTGCTATCCAGCTAGACAGACAGCTAACAGACAAATGGATCTCTTGAAAGGCTTTTATTCACCATTTGCAAATGACTTTGTAAAGCTGTAACACACAAACAAAATATATAATCAATGTTTGAATCAACAATGTAGAGCTTTGTGTTCAACAATCTCATAAACAAAATAAATGGTAGTTAGCATAGAAAAGTTCGCTAGCTTAAATGCTACATGCTAACGTTTTTCCAACTCTTTCTTCTTACATTTGGGAACAAATTTATACCCTCATAAAACAACCCAATGTTCTTATGTAAGTATTCTTGCATATTCCAACAAACACAACAATAGAAATAAAGACTTACAGCCTTATGTGGGCCAAGACGAACAAAAAGAAACTGCACTTCAGCCATGACGGTGTTGTTGAAAAAACTAAGCAATACCAACTTTCGCCACATGAGGGCAATCTGAACACAACAATTCAAAGCAAAACTTTATTCATACACTTAACAACATGTGTACCATGACAATAGTTTATTACTAAATGCATGGAAAAACTGAATAGGTTTCCTTTAATGAAATGTGGTTTAGCTGTCATTGTACAATTAAGATTCAGTTTAGGAATAGATGATTTTATTAAGTTTGTGAAAATTTCTATTAAAAAGACTCCAGTCACTGTATTTTTTTTTTTTTAAGAGTCAGAGTCAATATCCTGCAAAAAGCTAATAATGTATAATTCAATTCAAGTTTTTAGTTATTTTATTTTAGACAAGTATCAAAATGGTCTTTTATGCTAATGGCTAACTAACTTCATGTAAGAGTCCATTGATCACCAAGTCATTTTCTTTATCTTGTTAGTTGTTTTCACAAAAACAAGAGGCGTGTCTTTAAACTCCTGAACTCCTCAGACTATTTATATTCAGTTTGTAAAGCGAGGTTTCTCTGTGGAGGACACACTCTGCACATGGAGGTCAACGAGCTCTGCTTCTGCACTACCTCTGCTGCTGCTGTGGCGGAAAAAATGTGGTACAACTTATTTTCATAAGTAGAGCTGTCACACGGGTCGCACACGTATATTTTATTCATTGTACAGTGACAGGCACATGGAGACAATGGGCTGCTGCTGCTCTCCACATGGATGCTCACACTTCACTGTAAACACCTCATCTCAGAGTTTAGCCACAGAATATGTGTGGACACTAAACGCAAAGGTGTACACAAGCTGAGCAGAGTATTTTTGGAGGCAGTTGTTGTGAATGTTTGAAGCAATACGTTTAATTAAAGTAACAATGATGCGCAGATTTAATAATACATAGCATGTTTCTCAAATACTGCTTTAATCTCTTTGTTCCTTGTTACGGTTGCAACAAAGCACATTTAGGTAAGTTACTGGAAAATTGTAAAACATTAGTTACAGGGATACAAATGTAATATATTGTAGTACAATATTTCTGTCTCAAAAGTTACACTACTGTGAGTTACTTTGAGCTAATCACACATTTGTTAGACATTGAACAACACTAATCCTGTTACATTCACACTTGATTATTGATTAATTCATAGAATTATAATCCACAAAAACTCGTCTACACAGTTTTATGAGTTTTGTCTAAAGTTCATTTCAACAGAAATCAATGCACTAATTTACTGTATACCAAGTAACTTGATTCAATTGTATATAATACAGTTTTTATCAAATCTTTATAAGTAATGGTTAGACTACTTAGTTAATGAAAATATGTTACAGCAACTTTTAATGATTACTCCCAACACTCTGTACTTTTGTACAGTAGCTTTAAAAAACAAATAAGGTTGATTGTCTAATTGAGGTTCTAGATAAGAATGTTGATACAAATATGGTCAGAAATTTTTTAATTTAGAATATTGGCTTAAAAAGTTGATAAAATTTTCTTTATGCTAAAATGGGCTGTCTTTTTGATTCTGACACATGAATCATTAGCAATAATATTGTTTGTTTTCACATAATAATATACAATGTTTGCTGCAATATATAATGATAGATGCCTATATTTTGTGCCAATTTTTCATCGCAAGTACACCAGTAAATGACATGGCATGTTCAAATTTCTGACTTTTGCTATAGTGCCACTGTACACAAGAATCAGCCATTTTTTGGAGATTGTCATACTAATAAGGGGTCTCTGGCCGCAAAATGCCATTGTATAGAGTCTCAATGTGTTTATTGTGTCACTGTGCTGGTTTACAGTACAATGTGAAGAATGAAAACGACCTTGTGTTTGACCTGTGTCCTCTGCGTTTCCTGCAGCGTCCCCGTCCTCTCCTCTCGGCCTGCCGGTTTGAGGTGCAGCTGGAGAACTCCTCTTCACTGAAAACAGCTTTAATTTCCCTCAGGTCTCACTTTTGTCAATGTTAGTGCCTTGATCAATGGGCCAGTCGCCTTCCTGTTTCCCTCTGCCATTGACACTCCAGCTCCAAATGACAATAAACAGCTTTAACACAGTTGAACCAAAGAAGAGCCAAGTTTACAGTAAATCAATGAGATGACACCAAGCCAGAGGATGGAAGCGAGGACACAGAATGGAGCTGTTTTCTCTGCAATAATATTTATGTGCTTTCCATATTTGTTCAGCAAATTCAACAGAAAATATTTGAATCATGTGAGATTGGTACAAAATACCAATCTCACATGATTCAAATGTTAGATTGGGGTGAGAAGTCGAATACTTGTCTCTGTAGAGATGTTTTTCTTTGCTTGGAAAGTTCCACTGTGTAAACCTGTAACTTGGCTCTAAATGAAGTCTGGTAAGGCCTCATCTCCGTAGAGACAAGCAGATAACGGCCCTTCATCAGAAAATCATCTGCATATTGCTCGTCGGACAATACAAAATACAATGCTCAATAGTGATTAAGGATGTAACCTAAATACATTGTGATTATGGTCTGATAGAAATGAAATTGAGGAGCACTTCATGAATGTGAAGCCATACTAAAACAGGTGTCCTGTACCAAAACTCTTCTTCTCTCCCTTCAATGATTTTTTTTTCCTGAGAGTTGTATGATCTATAGTTGTACGATTTCACTGTGATTCTTTGATGCACCTCATCTAATACACCAGCTCCACACTGAGATCAAACTCTGTATTATATAGTATAAAGGGATGAGACAATATCGAAAATAGTATTGAGTCATTCATTACGATTCTAGTGTCGGGTTTGATCCTCATGTGTCCCACCATAGTTCTATTTTGTAATATTTGAGCAGTTAAGAAAAGGTTGCCTCCACTGTCTCAGTCAGAGGAGTTTATTGTCGCTATATTCTTATTGAGAGTTTTGTCATTCATTCACTTATTGTTTCACAAAAATCGATGCAGAAATGATTGAAACATAAACTTTTTTAGACAATATGTTAAAAACTTCTGATTTAATCCTTAACTACATTAAAGCAGATATATACACATATATAGAAGCTAATGACCAATTTAAAACTCCATTTCCAAGAACACATTTCATAAAGAGAACTGTTCTCTACGGAGCAGTTTCTATTTGGAACCGTTTTCCTATAGAGATTAATCAGCTCAGAAACAAGCAGTTTCTTAAAAACAAGCTAAAGTGTCACTTTTGTCTTAATAAATTGTAAATGGCAGTGTTATGCATAGATTGTTTTTAGGTTTTCATATATATTTATATAAATATTGTAAATGAAATGTACAAATATGAAACTACTTTTGATCTTCATGGACCCAGGACTAGCTGAAGGCATTGTTTTCAGCTAATGGGATCTATATGAATAAACAAATAGAAAACCCATGTTTTATTAAGCAAATTCACAAAAAAAGTGATTATTCTTGTGAGTCTTAACAAAATTGAAAAATATATCAGCCATGTATTGAGATAAGAATCAATCATGACAAAATGGAAGGATCCTAAACCTAATATAGTAACTGTGTAGTTCTTGCTGAACTGATGTGTCTCTGTAAGTGTTGTTTCTGTAATTTGTTGAGTGAGATGATTTCAAGTGAAAGTTACAGAAGAACCAGAGGACCTGGATTGATTTGTTGCTGAATTGCTATTTTGTTGCTTAAAGAATGAATAATTCAATCAACAAACAATACACAAAGACATAAAAAGACAGCAGTGCATGTGGGACAGTTTTTATAAATTTAATATATCAATATATAGAGATATTTATCAACAGCTGATTTCATAGAAACGTGAATGAGACCATTTTGGCATACAGTACAGAGAATCCATGTCAGTACACAAGTCGCTAAGTTTTTAACCAATCCTCCCACCCCTCAACCCTGTCCCGCACCCCTCCCACCCCACACTTAACACAGACGAACCAAAGAAGTATACAGGAGCACAAACAAGGCACCAATAAATTAAAATGGAAAACATAATCTTGAATTTTAAAAACACAGCAATGGAATCTATAGAACATAATTTAATAACATTATAATCTGCTGTTAAGAAGCTGAAAACAAAACAAAAAAGACGATGGTGAGAAATAAAATACTTTGGCAGATTATTCATTTTAGTTACAATCAAGTAGTAACGAAATCCAGTGCTCTTGTGTACAAATAAATTCATATATAGTCTACACTCCCGAGGTTTATGTACAACTTTTACATTTAAAACATTATCAAAAAGGTTTTTCGCAGTATGAAAAGGTTTATGTACAAGTTCAATGATTCAAAACTACCAGACTGTACCGTTGGACCCTCCCTCCCCCGCCCCTCTGCCCCTCCTTCACAACAACCCCTTTTTTTTTTTACACAGTGCAGAAGGCTTCTCGAAAAGTTTTGTGCAACTAACAGCGTAGAAAAATGGCTGCCGTGTGGCCGTGAAATGACAGAGCCTCGAGTGGAGAGTTCCTTGAAGGTAATGACACACAGAGGCAGCTCCATGGGACAGAAGTTTGTGGGGAAATGTGGGGATTTTAGTAAATTAATTTAAAATGTATATTATATTATTCAGACAAAGAGTGGCAGTAATGTTTTTTCTAGAACAGGGGTGTCAAACTCACGAGCACCAAGATGATTTCAGATTATTTTTGATAGTGGCCCAAGATAAACGTACACAGCAACTTGAACTACAAGTCCAAAATGCACTGCAGCCCAGCGCTGATGAGAGGAGTCACATAGGCCAGAATAGATAATGAGCCTATGGAAAATAAAGGCTTATTTTACTGAAATGTTACTTAAAAACCTAAAATGCACTAAAACGCAACATATTCCAGACAATTTGTCCAACACTTTGTTGGAATGACATTCTGTACTTTGTAATATAATCTAACGTCATGTATTGTGATACAATATAAATCTGGACATTTATTGGACACAATACATGTACTGTATTAACTTTATAAAGCCATGTTTGAATATAACATAGAAGGAGCTATATTTTAATATGTGGCCCTTGACAAACTCTGACTCTGATCAATCTGAACCCAGCTCCTTTTAATTTTTGACACTACTGTTCTAAAATATTGAAAATTCAGTTTTTCTAAAATATTATACATATATCACTTAAGCTTTGTGTGTTATTGGAAATGCATTAAATGATAAAGGTTAGGCTACACATTATTGTCTCTGTGGAGAAACATGTTTGCATTTGACCTTCTTCAGTGCTCTGGGGCATCTCCTCAAGACCTTCTTCGGCACTTCTTCCTGAATTACCTTAGCTACAGATTTTGCCATATGGTATATATTTTGGTTGATGCTGTGAGGCGAGAGTGATAGCCACTCTGCCACTGCGCCATCAAAGTGAAGAATGTCTAGACATAGAGGCTTAAACAAATTCTATTTTGCCTAAGTCTTTTCACCATCACTTATTTTTCAATTATTGCAAATGCAGCAAATTGTGATTATTTAAGAAATCCAGACTAAGAATCTGAAAAAAACAAACATTTAAATAAAAATGTTTCAAGCTCTGTTTCTGTCATTCTTTTTAGATATACAGTATGTGAATGCAATGTGTCAGGTTTTTCTTAAATATTTGTAATTATTCAAATCAGGGCTTTCATTTTTAATAAACAATAAAAATGCATTGTTTTCAAGTCTTTTCAATGTCTTTTTAATCGGTTTGATCTAAATGTAGTAAGCAGAGAATCCATGATATTTGTGATAACTTTTTTTCTCATCACAAGATTATATATGAATAAGGGACATAATAATGTTTTTGGAAATGTATGTTGCAAACACTCTTGTAAGAGGGATATTTAGATATTGTTTATCCTATGTAAAGTGAATCCCTAAACTAGAAATTAGCCCCAAATGTGCTTTAATGCCATTTCTATACATATCTTAAATTAAGCTACTAAACATTTTCCGACAAACTTCTGACTCATGTTGCCTCTGTATTCTGACCCAGACGATGCATTGAATTAACCCAAACCACAAAACCTTTCCTTCTACACAGACCGGTATAAAAACACCCCCAACATTTGCCTTTCAAGTAATGTACATCATCAAGTAAGGAATGGTTTGGCAAGGGGCTAGAACGACCACTTACAAATCACAGTCCCAAAATGTCACATCATGATAAAAACAGTTGGAGAAGGGAAGTCACGTGGTTCAACACAGTTACCAAAACGTGGCAGATCCAAGATGGCTCCTTTCGGTCCATGCATTGCCAAAACCCGGATCTTCTCCTTGGATCAGAGTCTCTGCACTTAGTAGATTCCATGTGGAGTTGGTTTGTGAGTTTTTATGCAAAGTGTGGTAGCCCTTGCCGAAGGAAATGAGTCAATGATGGAGATAATGATGTTGAAAAGATGGAAAGTGGTTACAAGGTAAACAGCAGAGCAGACAGTGGTGTATTCACAGTGGATATAGTAAGAAAGGTAGCAGAAAAGCAGATTAATAAGTGCTTTTTAGTCTTAGTATTTTGGTTAGAGCAGAGAAAAATACTGACAGGAAAAGATGAAAATAACAGAAGCGATCTATAACTATGTATTAATGTTATATGGGCTGACATAGTAAACAAACAATGTAACTTAACGTAATATTTTCAAGTAAAAGTCTACAGCAGTAAGACTACTGACCTGATTAGAACGCAAACATCACTCTAAAATAAGTTAGGACAATGCATACATCAAAATAAATCTTGCAAAAGTGAAATTATTTATGTATGAAAAAGATCCAGCACAGCGGTTTCATGTTTATGATTTTAAGCTTGGATGCCACCTGAAAAGTTGGACTGAGACGAATCAAAACATAGATAATGTATTTGCATAAATTTGTTGAATCTAATATTATTATGGCACAATTTAGGTAAAAATGTGCATAAAAGAAATCTATTTGTTCGATTTTTAGTTGTCTTGGCTTGGCTTTATAGAAGACAATAATGCAACAGTCAAATTAAGCTGGTATTAAGCACTATCTTTACATGTGCTGTAAGTAAATTTTAAGATTTGAAAGCCATTATCAATATTATCAAAGAGAAGGTTTCCAAGCACTTAAAACAATCTGATTATTATCCGTTGTTGGAACATGGCTAAACGCTTAGTTACAATCATCATAAAGAAATCAATTCATCTTGTTATTTACAGCTTTTATAATCTTCTCTCCAGAAATCTAAAGGTGGAAAATTCCAAGAAATACTACAAAAAAAGTCAAGTATTGCATTAACTATAACTCAAAAAACATACGACCAGTGTCTGTCCTAGCAGCAATCTAGTTCAAAACTTCATTGACCTGTATAACTACACAACAACACTGAGTGCAAACTGTACAGTACCAACATGTCCGCCTTCATTTCATACACATAGACAGTGAGATCTATAGACTTTGCTGGTGTGTCCTTCAGCAGAGGTGGTCCCCAATCTGTCTGCGTCGTAATCATTTTTCACCAATGCTGCGCTCAGTCACCTCAAATAAATAAGCAATCTATTCTGCAAACTGCAAACACTATTACAGCCGAAACAAAGACAGGACATGTAGTGGAGAATGTGAAAATGATTTATTCTATCAAAGCAGGGATATGTGACCTGTGTGATCTTCCCTGTCAGACTTCATCACTGCAGCCTCGGGACGTAGGAGAAGGGAAAATAACTACAACTGCACAGTGTTTTGAATGGGGCATGTACTGTATATCTATGTTATATGGCAATGTCTTTAAATATTGTGAAAATCTGAACTTTCTAAAAGATTTCAAGTCTTCTTTATTCAGTCTTTAAGTGCTTTTCAAGTTTAGCTATTCACCTTATTCTGCCCTCTTCACTTTTGTTGGTAGCGCACTTCCAGTTTAGCTCTGTTAAAGGTGGGGTAGCTGATTTTCACACGATTCAGGTTAAAAAATCTGACAACTTCTTTTTTCTTTTTACAAACAACAAAGTTAAACTGGAGAGGTATATGGCCATACCTGCTTGTCAAAGCCTGATCCTGTCAAATCACAGGAGCTAAGCAAGTTAAATCCTGGTTAGTACTTGGATGGGAGAGCGCTGGAACACCAGGTGCCACAGTGGATGACAAAAAGTGGAATGTCGTTGTGTCCTTGGGCAAGACACTTAACCCACATTACCTCAGTGTCTGTGATTGTAAAGCGCGTTGAGTGCCTTGTGGAAAAGTGCTGTATGAATAGAGACCATTTATCATTTACCTCCTAAGCTCTGCCAATCAGAGCGCTGCATTCAGCTCCCAAATATAACTAAAAGTCTTCATTTTTCAATTCAAACAATATTCAGTGGTCTAATTTTTTTCAAAATGTGCTGCATTTATCACACTCTGTTTAGTGGAAAACACAAAGCTTTCTAAATTAAACTGAAAAAGCTAGTTACCTCAACTTTAAGGTAGCTAACATGTTAGCTTGTCTGTCTTGTATGGCAATTTGAAACAGATCTAGCGAGAGTTAAAATAAACCCAGCAAATTACTTCCACAAGCTTACTGCAGCTGAACCGGAAGTACATGCATATACATGTTTGTACATAAACAGTCGAGCATGCTACTAATTACTGATGCATGTTCATACTTATACTGCTTAAAAACAGAGCAGTGGTTCATAAAGCGGGGGTCACGGAGCAAATTCTGGTGGTTGCGAGATGATTTTGAGATGAATTTTACAAATTTTATTCTGTATTTAATCAATTATTTACATTGAAATCAGTATGCTGTAATGCATTTCAGTGAAATAACATGACTGATAGAAGTCTCTGGAATGTACAGCATAAATGAGCTTTAGTAATAGGTAGTGGGTTAACAGCACTTGTACATAATCTGTCCTAGAGAAAAAAAAGTTCAAGTGCAACTATATCAGACAGGCCTGCATGCTCTGTAAGATGTTTTTGGGTATCAGAAAGGACTATGAGTTAAAATAAGTTCAGACTTTAACAATAACTGGAATATGTTTGTCTTTTCTTAAGCTTCAGTTAATCTACAACAAAAATTGACGAACATATTCTTGTCACGATTTGCTGGATTGAAAAGTCGAGCTAGTGTAATAATTTCTGAACGAAATAGAAAATCTTAGTGCCAGTGGAAGACCTATATTGCAACGAATAAAAAAATTTGAACTAGATTTTATAAGTAAAAATGGAAGATCACTGTCCTGAAACTTTGTGTAAATAAACTATTGCTGCATTTGCAAAACTGTAAACTTATAGTGGCAAGTCAGTGCTGCTTCAAGTAAGTCACCTTTACATCACATTAGGAGAAAATGCAAAAATCCGCTGAGCATAAATTCTGATTCAGGAGCTGGAAGGCATTGGCAAGCTCCATGGAAGATCGAGTCTTTATGCTGGTTTACACAGTTCCTTTTCAGTCCAAATCAGCGCACGCTCTCTCAGCCTTGGCGCATTACTCATCACATCACAAAAATAAACTGGATGTCTAAATAGTCAATGACAGCAAGATGGGACAATTCCAAAATACTGCCTCCAAGTGAACCCAGCGCCATCCCCGACAATTGGTTAAATAGAGCAGACGACAGGGGACAAATGTCAAAATCCTGCCAAGTTTAGATGAGATTATTAGCTGTGTTAAAAGGCAAACAAACTCTTTTTGTGTTAATGTGTCAATAAAGAAGAAAACAAAAACATCTGTCTTTGAATTCTTAAAGGACTAGATCTGAGTTTGTTACAGTAAAATAACTTAAAATCAAGTTCTACCTTGCACAGACATCCTGGTAAAAGTAAAACTAATGTAATAATGTCCGATTGTTCACTAAACTCCACTAAGTTTGTTTGATGTTGTTGTTGTTGTTGTTGTTGTTAGCATTGAGGCTAACTGCTGTTACACAATGAAGGAAGTTTAGAATCTAATTATTTCTGTTGCTTACATTCGATGCAAAAATAGGATATAGCACCTTCAAGCAAGTGGTTTTCTAATTGTGGCATAAGATTCTTCTGATGTGTAAGTAAATGCTTTTTGTATTTTTTTTTTAATTGGAAAACAAAATTGATTGATTTGTCTCAATCCAGTGTGAATGGTGTGCTTTTCATTCAGGACTCCAACAAGCATTTATTTTGTTTCTGCATCTTTTGCAGAAACAAGATAAAAGCATATTTTCATGTTGGAAGAAGGTTGCAACAGTTTGTCTAAAGTGAATAAAAATCAACAGAAATGTTTATACCAAGTGGTTGTAAAACATAAAAGTACAATTTAACTGAATATAACAATTACTTTGTTTCATAGAAGACGTTTCAGTCTAGACATAGGCTCTTAAACCATGTATGCCCTACTTGATGACACATTCAATTTTGGGGGGTCATGTTTGAACTCGGACAAGTAGTGGAGTGCCTGGCCATGATTACTTATGTAACAAATTATCATTATTGCAAGCACATAGGCTTTTTAATCTACTAATTTGACCATTTGTTGTGATAAACATTAGGACAACGAGCAAAGATACATGTTCCATGGCTAAATCAATCAAAAAGAAAGAAATATATATAGAGTATCACTTATCTAGTGTGGCTTAAAATTCATATTGATAGAATTAGCTGTCACAAAGTAGGTTGGTGTAAGTGCAAAATGGTCAATGTCACAGTCAACAAGTAGTTAATATGTTCTTCATTGTTCATTTACTCTGATTTCTCACATTATATTCATACACATCGACTAATCCTAACTCGTAGCACAAATAAGCAAACAATCTCACGTCTGTTATCATATGTATGCGTACCTCTGATACCAGCAACGAGGATTTACCCATAATCCTTTGCCTTTCTGCTCTGCTGCTTCTACTTAGCCCCGAGCCACTACCCTCTGGTGGCACCACTCCTTTCCCCCGCTCACTCTTTCACCCCAAAAACAACCTCCAAACACGACTTCTCTCAGGCTCTTTCCCCTTGGCTATATTTAGCTTGGAGCCACAATGTCAAAGGGGCAAATGCAATCGCTTGGATGTTCAACTCTGCTCAAAAGACTCTTCTGTTTGATTCAAGACACCAGGAGGATTTGTTAAGTTAAAAAAAGTCCTTATTCAGCGCGGCGTCACCTTGAAAACTTCAAAAAATATTTACAACATAATAAATAAAAACAAAGGATTAAAACGTTCACTATTTACAATGTGCATTCACAGCCCAATGAGGTTAGTTTGAACGTGTTTTAGCAGCTTTTCACAACTACAGAGGCAGCGAAAAAGAGGAAGAAAGGAGTAAGTAGGAAGTATTAGCGGCTACTTGTTGTGGCCTTCAATGAGTTATAATAAAAGCTAGAAACTGTAGTGTAATTTTTGTGATGGGTTGTGCCTATTATTACAATGTTTGATTGAGAATATGCTTTGAAAAATTATGATTTTCATAGATTAAATGAAATTATTAGCTTTTTTGGAATGTCACATTTGCTCATAATAACTAGCCAGACAAACACTGGGCAATACTTGTTTTCTTAAATGATCTAATTTAGTAATAATATAGTAGGTAATGGATTATTGTCGACCATTACCCAAAGTATATTTACAATATACTTTTACCTAATGCTCAAGATCGTAATTTCTATAAAGAAATCATAAAAAGTCTTTTTATTAGATGTACATTCCTTTATAGTTAAAGATACTAAGTAAGCACAGTGTTCATAAAGTGTATTTTTTTTTAATCTATCAACATTTAGCTCTTCCTAATTATGTTTTTAAGGTGAATGATTATGTTCACAGTTCAAAGAAAAGCTGTCCTGACCTAGTGATCAAATTAATTTATAATATAATGGTATAGAAACACAAATAAACCATTATATATTCAATAAAAATCTGATTATTTTCAGTGACCTTATATTAGATTGTTTTCTATTTGAGTTTTGCCAAGATGGCTGCTGCAATCTGAACTACAAACGAACAAAACTCACGATCTTTCTAGTTCTTATTATAACTCATGAGTGACATCTATGTTAGCCAAGCGGAGACAGAGGAAAGAGTGATATAAGATCCCTGCTCCTTAAAAGGGCTAGTTGGCTTCCTCCGTTGCGTGGTGTTGGCCTTTAGGCGGAGGTGAGGAGTGGTAAAGTGAGGGCCAGGACTGATGGGGAGGGGGGCATGATGGGGGCCCTCAGGGATAGCCATCATCCTCCAGACTGAGAGCCACGCGCTGCAAACACCAGATAAAGACACGGTTACACAGCAGGCGGTCACATGAGAGAGAAGTGAGTGAGGAGGAAGGTAGAGACATATAGTCAGATCTGGGGCAGTAGCTAAGTGGTGTATGTTCTTTGATACGTCTGAGGGACTCAGCCTAGTGGAAGTTCAGTGTGTAAATTGAGCTTGAGTGCCCACATATGTAGGTATAACTTCAGGCTACGTCAGTTCAAGGAGAATTGTTCAAAAAGGTTTTCTCCTAAACAGACTAAAGTATTTTCTTTTTCCTCAGAAGAGTGGCATGTCTTGGAAGGATGATTTACACAGATTTTGGTGACTGACATTCTATAACCTGCATTCATAGAAGAACAGACCAATTCTGACAATAAAAATCCTAATTCTAGTGACAATTTATAATCATTATATGGACTTTACAGACTCAAAGACAAATCAAACTGATGATGTTTGTACAAAAAGAAAAAAAAAAAAAGAAAAGGTAACCACAATTTCTGATTTGTCTATTTGGAATACTTCAGTTTTAATTTTCAACATGTATTTGCTTGATAATATATTTAAACATATCTAAATGTATAATCTTTTGACTAGTGGATTACTACAACAGCTGTTTGTTGCAGCTTTAGTTGGTGGAACTGCACAATAATAGTCTAAAGATTCATTTGTTTTCTACAGTCCTGTTACGGGCAGCTGGTGGTTTGAGCCTATCCCAGTGACTTTGGGCCTTAAGTGGGGGAACACCCTGGACAGTGGTAAACTCATCGCAGGGTTAAAGACAGAAAATGTGTATTATTATTACTCTCTCATTCTTTCACTAAAGGAATTTGGAGTGCTGCCTGTTGATTGAAACATGCATGTTTTTGGAGATGGGAGGAAGCGGAGTCAAACCCACGTTCTCCTTATTGAGAACCAAAGCTCCAACCACTGCTACTGTGAACCCCTGTCTTTTAAAAATGATATAGTCTCTATCCAGGCATAGACGAAATCAGGAAAAATTGTGTAAATTACGGTAACATTATGTAGAAAACAAAAAATCAATCATATTTGTGTAGAAAGTGTTGGTGGCATCACTTCTCATAGATAAACGACATAACATTTTATTTTCAAGCTCATTTCAAAAGTATAACCCATGAACTGACATTTCAAATCGATACACTACTCCACTTCTCCTACACATATATTCTACAATGGTCTATTGACTTTAGCTTGATGCAATTTTATGCAAAGCTTAAGCTTTTTACTCCTCCACCTCTTCCTTCTGTCTCTGACCTTCCTCTTGTCCTCTTTCATTGTTGTTTCCCCAGTCTGAGAGAAGAATCCAGCACACTTGCCTTGGGCTTTAAAAAGGCAGGAAAAAAAAAAGAGTCTGTCCTGCCTTCTGCCAACCTGATTTTCCTTGGCTGTCTGAATTACCACACCGCTATAAAAAACGAGCACCAAGATAAGCATGTGCAAATTGACAGGAGACAAAAGCCGCACATAAAACAATGAAAGGAGCGACAAAACTATCACAGCCCACTCAGGGGTTTTCTGTGCGTGGGGTCCTTTGGGGGGTTTGTAATTTTGACCTTGAATCTTAATATCAAACGCACACCTGTTTTTAAGCGTGCGTGGGTGAGTTTGTCTCTTCTGTCACGCTGCCAGTGATACCCAGAATTCCTTGCCTTATTTTTTTCCCTCTCTCTGGAGCAACACAAAGAAATCTGTGTTACTATGCCAACCGATCAAAGCGTGCCAAGCTCCCCATCCCCCTTTTGGGCTTTTCATCACCTATAATCCTTTTTGGCCAAAGTTTCGACTGTAAAAAATAAACAAAACATGCTAAATAAATGTCGTAAAGTGTCTCTAGGATAAATCAATTACGTAATATGAATTTAAAGTGACAAGTTCAATGCCTTAGAATTTGCGAAAAAAGGGACAATGTTTTCAGCCAAGTTTAGCCATTTTGTTCTTGTTTGAATCTTAACTTCCTGGTTGTAATCACATTAGTAAATTATCTATGAACTATGCAGTGCACTAGACCAAAATTCCAGTTGTGCACAATTATTTATCTAACAAAATTACACAGGAAGAAGTTTGTTTATTTAGATGAAAGCTTAATGGGCTTGGCAAATTAATTTCTTTTGGGTAAATACACCTACAGCTTGTATGTAATGAGTCTCTGTATGTGAGGTCATCAGTTTGTTTTAACTTCCTGTAAATTTAAACAAATACATCAGTTTTTCTTCTCAAATTGCAACGTATATTTTATCAGGTGCTAGTCCTGCAAATCAGAGTCAAAAATCTTGAAATACTTGTCACGCACACTTGAAACCATTGTTGTTGCTGTCTTGCTTTGATAGCTGTAATCTGAGTTGCCAAATTCTCCAACCTGCACTGCATCATTCAAGCTAATTTTCCCCACAAGTGCTCTTAGAAGGATGAGGCAGGCGGGGATAATACTCCAGACTGTCCTTGGTTCCAATCAATGCAGCAATTCCATACATCATGTCTCATCTATTCCCCATCTCCAAAAATAAAATTCATATGGCACACTGGAGTAGTGTTATAGCGTTACCTACCTACAGCCCACTCCAGAAATCCAATTTGAAGCCATATTGTGGTATTCTGAAGGAATGAATATAAAGGCAATATTCTCAAAGCGAGAAGGATTTCAGATCGGCTTTCAAAAACATGGAAAATAGATGAGGGATGGGAATTTGTGTATTTCATTTCCTTGCGTTGCAGTTGACATTATTAGCCCCGAATCCTTGTTTCTACCAAATGTTTTTCTGAATGATATTAGAAAAATGGCTATATAAAGCATAATATATTGGCCAAAACAACATCTACCGAGTAAAATGTATTATTACATACATTTTACAAATCAAGTAAGAAAAGGGTGACAACACACTGGTTTAAAACAAGGTGGCTGTGTTTTGATTTCTAAAGTTAAGTGTAGTGCTCAGGGGTTGCTCAGCGCTGGATCTATAAGAGCACTCAACTGTAGAGAAAGGTGTACGTATATAGTAGCTATAGGACAAGTGAAAAGTAAGCTGTGAGCTTAAAAGAATATGGACAAACTTTAGTCACTGTCACTGCAAGAAAGCTGAACATGCAGGTAGAGGTGGACGATACTGACAAAATTAATATCTCAAATGTGTTTTAGTGTCAGGTCAAGATACAAGAAATGTGCTTGAACATGTCACAAATACAGGAGCTTAGGTCTAAGAGTCAAACAAATGCAAAATAGTTTGTGTAATTTTTGTTCTAATTTGGAAGCTAATGACACACACGTTTTTCTATTTTTGCTTAAAAAACAAACTAATTTTGTTGTTTTTACAATTTAGCAAATTTCAAAGCGAAAAAACTAGCTCATCCTTCCATAGGACAGGTACTTAAGAGAAGACTCACGCAAGGCTAGCAACATTTTATGAATGAAAAGTCTCTTGCAGACTGTACTTGCAACACCAGTGAAAGTTACGAAACCATTAAACGTTGGTTTAATGGTTTAATGATTTACTGGTGTTGCAAGTACAGTCTGCAAGAGA
Source organism: Mugilogobius chulae (assembly GCA_038363315.1). Taxonomy (NCBI): domain Eukaryota; kingdom Metazoa; phylum Chordata; class Actinopteri; order Gobiiformes; family Gobiidae; genus Mugilogobius; species Mugilogobius chulae. The sequence goes on along the minus strand of CM076412.1, from coordinate 39,806,360 downwards.
CATTCATTCATATAATTTTGCAAATACCTTTAAATATTTTTGTTATTAATAATAACAATGACTGTGACCAATCGTCTTATCAAAGCCTGATCCTGTCAGATTTCAGAAGCAAACAGGCTCAGGCAGTACTTGGATGGGAGACTGCTGAATCACAAGCGCTATAGTGGGATGATTGGAGGAGAAACTGTCATCGTGTCCTTGGGCAAGACACTTTGCTCACACATTGCCAAGTATGGATCATGTGTGAGTGTGAAGGTTGGTGGTGGTCGAAGAAGTCGATTTAGCAAAATGCTTGCTTCTGTCAGTCTGATCCAGGACAGCTGTGACTACAATAGTACGCTTCACATACATAATGTGAAGCGTCTTAAAAGTGCAATATAAATACAATGCATTATTGTTAATACTTTTGAACTTGTCCACTTCTAACTGCATGAACTTTAATCTGAAGAAAATACTTTTTTGGGGGGGGAAACCTTTATCCATTCTGTTTTCACTCTGCTAACCAAAAAGATATTGCTTGTAATGTGCTCTTAAGCAACAGCCTGTGTTTTACTTGATGGGAGAGACTAGCCTAAAATGATTTCATATTTTGGACAAGAACAACTCTTGTCTTTACTTTACTTTATCCACTGTATTCACTCACTGCATTTGCTCTTCTGCTTAACAACAGAAAATGACTTTTACCTTCTGACAGCTCTGCGTAGCTTACCACATTTAGGTAGCCTCTTGGAAAAGAAAAGGCTACTCTCTCCAAACAAACACAAAAACATGGAATCGTGAACATGAGTGCAGTGATGACAAATGCATGTGCTAACTCTCTTGCTGAAGATTACGTGATGTGGTTGTGAATGGCTGGTGTCTACCTCCAAATGTGGACTCAGGGGGCAAACCGTGCCTCCGACCACTTCTTAGCGAGTCTCAAACCTGCTCGTAACCTTTGCAAAGTCACTTTTTGCTCAACATGGGCGCCCCTGAGTACCAGTGAGAGTTGTTGTCTGTGATGCCACCCCCAGAGGCAGAGCTATGAAGGGCTGATTGTGACCGCCACCTACTGGAGGATAGACGTGTCCGATGGATTCGCTGTGCCGCCCGATGTGGATCTCATCGTCGTCGTCTTCTGTGGTTTTTCGGTACACCGGGTTGTCAAAGTTCATGCTCTTGGTGTTCTTGCGTCTCCAGTTGCGCCAGACCAGGTAGCCGCCCGTGCAGAGGAGTCCGATGACCACTGTGGCAAGGATAGGTACTGCATGTGGTTCACACACAAACACACAGAAGACAACAAGACACGGCGGGAGCGTTAACACAGCCAGGGGACACACGGCGGCGATTCAAAAGCACTTTCATTCTACCACAGTGAAAACTCATGAAGGCTTAGTATTTTTTTTTTTTTTTTTTTTTTTTTAAATGAGCTCAGCAGTTAAAGTGTCGGAGTGTGACTTACAAAACAAAAGCTGAACTCCCACGCAAAACATTAGAGGCGACATTAAGTGGATAAGAGGAGTTTTGTGGCACGCTGTATGCAAATAGGAGCTGCTTTTTGCGCTTTGTTGACTGGAAAGAGCAAGAACTTGGAATAATGATAACAGAAACAGAAAGTGGTGAGTTCTAAAAGTGAGAAAATGTGTTTTATTACAGCTAAAGTTGTAATGTTAAAGGTGTGCAGTGGAGTCTGAAAAGTTCAATAAAATGACAATATGCCTAACTTTTTGGAGCTGAGCAACAAAAATCAGACATGTTACTTAGTGAATCTCTTAAAAATTAAGCAATTGATCCAGTTTCTAATAAATTTTTAACTAAATAAATAATATTAAAGGCAAGTGTTCACTCGGCTTTTTACTCACCAATTAAGATGTATAATTAAAATATTACCTTCGTTGAATTTTTTTCAACGTATTTTTTTTGGCATTTCTAAATAAAGATGCACTATGTAGTATTTCTGATAGAGACTCCACCTCCTGCCTGACTTCATGAAGATGAAGTTCAACAGTGGAAGACCAGCCTGGTTCTGAAGAACAGTGGTTACATTCCCATTGGGAAAATATTAAAAGTTTAAAGACATATCATGGGCTAGGCAGTTATGTAGCTATCCGATCTAAAAGTTATAGATGTACAATCTAAAAAAGCTAAAATTCTTAAATTCTTAACAGCTGTGGTTTCAAAAGCAACAGAAACAGATTTGAAATAAAAATTTAGTCTTATGCTCATGACTCACCACAGAGCTGAATAGCCGCAAATATATTTTCAAAGGATCTTTTCATTGGTTAAAAATACCATAATTTATACATTGCGTGGCTACCCTCTCCACAGATCTATCTCTTAACTTGGCCTAGTAGTGCCACATGCTTGTCTCCATGGAGTTTATATTGTGTGACATTTAAATAGAAAGATCTTAATAGGTCAAGTAATGTTAACTCCCTGCAGAAAACCGATGCAGACCCTCCACCAAAATCTTACACAGTGCACCTTTTTATAAACATTAAAATGAAAATACTTCATGCTTGTGCTATTTTGGCTAAAATGTCTTCTATGCATGATTGTCCGACCTGACGGCAGCCAGCTCAGCAGTTGGACTGATGCATGTCCACATTCTCATGTGAAAATAATGAGCCTTCATTTGCTTCTGTCAATCTTTTTCCTGGTCTTTCATTCAGAAAAATACAACCAATTTAACATATACATATGAATATGTAGATTGCCTGCATGCACGCAGCTTAAAATGTGCAAAAGAGAGAAATAAAAAACATGCAGGCATGCAGCACAATGGCTATGATAACTACCGTATATAACAATAAAAATATGAATTTATTATTAGTTTTCAAACTAATGTCAAATACTAAGTTATGGAAAAAACCAAAAAAAATTAATTTATTTTCTTTGAGTATAAAAATAAAATGTATTTTCCTTAGATAAAAGACTGAATTAGGATATTTATTGGGACAGTTTGAAGCTAAATCTTAAACATGTCTTGAAGTACTTTTGAATTATGCTTAAATTAACTAATCTCAATATTTTAGATGCACAGTGTGACTGGGTGAACCAGGAAGACTAGGAGACAATTTTTTTGGTTATCAGATAAGGTTTGCCTCTTCCCTCTGAATCGTGTATTGCCATGGTAACCCGGATGCCCTGCAGGGAGTCCAGATTTATCCAAGTCAGAGATTTAGCAACAAAAACACGCTGAAATTTGTTTGGCGTGTCTTCCCTCACGCACATCTCTACAGCAGTATAGTTTAATTGGCCTTTAGTTGCCTTGCCCCTGAGATCCTGTGAAATCGCTCTGGAAACCCCACGCACTCTTTGTTCTCGCGGCTTAAAAAAACATCCGCTTTTCCCCTCCTCGTTTAGAAATTTTCAGTGCAATTAGAAGCTCACTTTGGCTTAAACGCTGCTAATCGTCAGCCCCCGTCCCTGGTGGGAGTGTGTGTGTGTGTGCGGCCGCGGTGCGAAAAAAAGGGGGAAACCCGAAATCTGGCCCTTGAAGATTTCCAACAATAATTTATGCTTCTAAGCTGCCAAATGAAGGCTGGAGAAGATTTATGGCATTCATATACAGCACAACACTAGAGCGATTGAATGGAGAGGGTTCACATTCTCCTGGGAAGTTCTAATGAGCAGACATCTTATTTGCCCGAGATAAAGACAGAAAATGGATTTGCAATAAGCTTCCATAACTAATCAAACTGTTAAAAATGGTGCATCTCAATTAGTGACATGTATGAAAGCGATGTTTTAATAAGGTCTACGCAGAAAGTTATAATATATGCATTAAATTTGAGATTTTAATCTGAGATTATGAATATATTAGCTTGGGGGTGATTTGTACAAAGTCTGTCCTCTGCTACCCTCTGCTTTTTATACGTGTCTCTTTACATTATTAAACTAAAGTGTGTATTGGTTTAACTTAATATACAATAATTTAAAATGTAACTATTTCAATTTGAACAAAAAAAAAAAAAAAGCTTAAATACCTCAAAATAGGTATCAAACCAGCAATATGTGACAGTAAATCCACCCCAGGCCAAGATAAAGTTAAGATTAGAATGAGTTCCAGCATGGCTCAAATCAGGACATACAGACATTTTGATCATTTAATGGTCCTCCTTCGAGTTGTTTCTTAGTTGAAAGTAATTATATATTAGTTGATCTGCTTTAGCCAACATTTTGACTTGGGATAGTTCTGTTATAGGCTCGCACTAATTCTGGTTGTTGGGAAGTAATATTTTCTTAGGTAGTACTAGGTGTTATAGTTGAGAACCACATAAACTTTGTCTCTCTAAAAGAGTCATTACAGTATTAAAGCTTCTAAGGGTTACTTATTAACAGTGGCTAAGTTGATAAATCAATGGTGTCCTTGCTGATCTCATTTGTAATTAAGTGGCTAATTATTTCCTTAACTTCTGTTTTTTTTTTTTTTTTTTTTTTTCTTTTTTTAACACTGGGATTTTTTTTTTCTCCTGCTTTGGGCAAATCTCTCCTGTAAAAGTAATTCTCAAACGCAATAGAACTTTCCTGGATAAATAACTACAAGATAAAATATTGTATTTTATGTATATCAAATTGCATGTATATGGACAATAGCAAAAAGAACAAAGAAGTGGAATTATGTGGAATTTTTTAAGTGACTTACACAGCTGCTGTGTAAAGCAGATGTATTGCTGTCTGAAAAAATCAATTACTATTTAAGTTTCAGACAAATCATTGCAGTAGGTTAAGGCACCAAGATTGTTCCTATCACTAATACAAGATTAAATTAAACCTTATCAGACCTTGAGGACCGCATCTGGCCCCCGGGCCTTCTGTTTGACACCTGTGGTTTATCTGCTTACATCAGGTGGATTTTTTTCACAGTGCCGTACTCAAATTCGACAGTGCGGAGGCCGACTGTAAATGGTGTAATGCTTTTTGCCAAATTTTTTAATTTTTTTTTTTGTTTTTTTTGTGAATTTACAAGAACAGAGCTAATCATACAATATTAAGATTACCTACTAGCTTCATTTGAATTGGTGAAAAAAATCGGCCGATTATGTTGGCTTACTATTATAAAAAGTAGGATAAAATTTCTGCCAGTTTGTTCTAAAGTAAGAATAAACAAAATCTACACATATTAGAAAAAAAATAGAAATAAAAAAGAATAAAAAAAAAATGGGTCAGACAGACAAATCCATGGCACAGAAGTGAATGAGGGCATAACGTGAACAGTTGGTCTGAAGTGATGACGAACCATGACTGGATTCTCTCATTTGTTCTAATCTCTCCTAATGAAACATCTCATTATGCACAGTTTGGCTTATGCCTGATAACTCATTTCACCGGCTCGGAGCAGCCGCTGCTGCAGGTCACAAAGCTGTTGGCTGACATGTTTGTCACAAAAAGCTGCATTTACAGTACACTTTTTGAAGGAAAATTAAAGTTTATTAATGTACAACAAAAAGCACCCCAGATACACTTTTGGCAACCCAGCATTTCACATTTTCTTTGCCTAGAATAGAACTAAGTAAAATGTTTAGTCTTGTAAAATGTTTTTATAAGGCACAGTACATTTTTAGGGGGAATTTGAAGCATGCGTCTTAATTGCCTCCCGCTCCAAATACACCAACTGCAACCTTGCTGTCTCGTCCCGATCCGAAATACTGTCCTGAGAAACTCTGCTTGTTTTATTTTATTTTTTTTAGCTGTGTAAAATTTGCTAATGTGTTTTTGCTGTCTCATTTCAATCCTAAAGTTATGCAAAAATGAAAAAATAAATAAATAAATAAATAATGTTAAGTTTTGATTTAGTAGACTAGTGTTTTTGCACAAGAGAGCTGTTGATGTTGTTGAAGTTGTGCTTAGTTCTGCTTTAAGATCATATCTACATGCCAAAAGCACTATTGCATTTATACAATGTTTTACATGTTTATGTTTTTTTGTGTGTATTTAGACGTTAGTTAGAGTCGCCTCAGCAGTGGTAATACACAATGTAATAATCAATAAATTAATCACTTAGGCAACATAATTCCTTAACTAAAAGAACCATGCCTTTGTTGTTTAATTTTTACAACTGATAAGAATTATGTTATGTACCTTGAGATGCTTTATAATTGTTTTATTTTTTTATTATTTAAGTTTATTTTTTTTACAGGTGACCCAACAATCCAGAGAATTTTGAAATCGACACCTCAAAAACCTCAAATACAACTCCAGGTATGTTTGTGATGACATGTATTATTATGGTTTAGTACTTTGTTAGTTTGAATGGCGATGTATTGATATTTAAGCAAAAAGCTTGAATACACAAAATGGTGAGTAATTATTAGAACAAAATAACAGAAGTGGACTACAGTACACAATCACACACGAAACTCCACAGTCGACCGCAGCATGCTCAGACACAAAATGGAGGACGAGGAGGGAGAAGCACAAAGCAGAGACAACACCACGAGGCCCAGGTACTCACCGATAGGAATGACGATCCCCAAAACGGCTACAGTGATGTTGTTCCCTATGAGGTAGTGATCACTGGCAGCTGGAGCAAACGCAAGAACAGAGAGAGAATAAGATTAAAGTTTAAGCACCAAACACGCTCCCCAAAGATCTGCCAGAGGGAGAAGAGCAAGTTTCCACAACACAAAAGCACCCTGCTGGAAACAAGTAAAACATTAGCATAAAATAAAGACAGCTAACCCATCTGTCCATCCATGTGTGAATGAAAAAGAGAGACATCATTTCAGGGAGACGCGAAGAACAAAATGAAATGTTTTAATGCAAAAGATGCTTTATAAAGCACAGCTCAGCAATGCATCACCGGTGTCATTAATGCAACAAAAGCAAAACCTGTGCTTTTTCATAGCGACTTCTATTTACATGTTTATATTTTTGAAAAGTGACGTGTGTCTTGACAAAGTAAAGGGATGTGGGAGGGTGTAGGTGGTAGGTGAAAACTGTAATTTTCTGTCATACAGGCTTACTCCAACATGAACAAATCACTCAAACAACTCTGAGTAAACTAATGAAGAAACACTGTTGTAATGGAGTGATATTATGTGATAACTATGACCAAAAATATCACAATGTGACAGAAAAGATTATTTCACAGAATGTACTTGAAAACTACAGAGAGAGATAGTCTGGTTGTCTTTTTCATTGTAGAAGAATGTATTGAAATACAGCCATTCATGAATAGGAATAGAATAGACAAGTATATAGACAGTATTTCCCTCAACAAAAACAAAACATATTTTCAAATTTATTCTGAAGTGAAAATTCCTCTAACTTCAAGTTATTCTATTTTGCTTAATTAATTTATTTGTGGCTTATTGTATCTAAATTAGGACCTAAAAAATCTATTTGTGCACCCAGGCGTTTTAAGAGAGTCGTATATTTTTCAAATACATAGTTCTGTCATACTGTCATTATTCACAATACTGATACAATGGCAATTTATATTGCTGTTCTCCTTAGAAATGCTACTATCCTATCCCTATGAGAAGATAGAAAAAAAGTAAGGTGGATTTTTACACAAATATGTACTCTTTAGAAACAGAGGAGCAAAAGTACAAAAGATGGATGAGAGAGATTATTAAAATCAGGAAGCGAGGCACACGGACCATCAACAGAGACGAGGGGGCATTTGCCTTAGCTCACACGTGGGATTCACTTCGGAACTTTTTTTAAGATACACGTCACAACATCAGACATCACTCTGGCAAAGGCGAAAGTCCTGACGCCGAAACTGTCAGGTACGACTTACAGTTTACTACAACTGTCTTATCAAAGTAGATAGACAATGAATGTATCCAACATTATATCATGCTATAGTTGCAGGCATTATCATTCAACCTTTCAATGTTTTTAGACTGATGTATTTAGAAAAATCACTCATTACTCAGCTAAGTTCATGTTTCACCGATGTTGTGTCACGCCAACTGCTCTTTACTTTCTTCGTTCTGTAAATGTTATTTCTTTAACATTGATATAGCGTTCTACAGAGCAATATTAGTTCAAATGACAAAAATATTCAGCTGATCACTACTGTAAACTGGAACGGTCCAAAGGGGAACACAGCAAAAAAGGCCAACAAAAAGCGGGAAATATTTGACTCATATTCAAAATAATTAAGGGATTATATTTTACACTGAATTCTTGATTTGATTTAATCTTGATCAATTGATTTCAAATTTTTATAACCAGCTTTTCAATCACTACAGCAAGCAAACATGTGGCTTGCCAAATTAATCAATCTTGCTTTTCTCTTGCTTTAGTCTATCCCTCTCTCTCTCTCTCTCTCCTTCCTTCCACTCTTCTCCTCTCACATCTGGAGCACTTTGGCAGCAGCACAGTCTGACCACTTTAGTGGGCCACAGAACATGCTCTGGCATCAGCACGGGTCTTAAACAGAGACGTGTCTGAGGAGAAGATGACGGAAAAGCCATGGGGAAGAGGCTGTCCTATTCTCCTCACCATGAAAACATTTTGTAAGACATGGACATAACCAGAAAAAGAAAAGGCGAAACTTTGAGATGGCAGGGTGGATCAATCAATTTCATATGAACCAGAGTGCTCAACTTTACAGATCATGACTGTATTTGTGTTCAAAATCATAGTAAAAAACTAAAAATAATATAAAGAAAAACAAATAGATTATAGTTGCAAGTGCAGAAAAAGTTCCTCCAATAAGTTTATGTCACATTTGGCCATTCAGAGTAAAGATTATGAACCAGTGGGTAGCAAGCCAGTTTCATTTCATTTACTTAATGTAAGTTTCCTCTCTCTCTCTACTAAATATGTTGGGGAAAATATGTTGGAAGTTTGCTAATAGTGATAATTGTGCGTTATGCCATGATGTGAAAAAATAGAACTAAGGGAACATTTTTTTCATGAAAACGGAGTCCCTCATTCTGGCAGAATATTAGTCAATTTTGTTGATATGCAAGCTGGTTAATGCATCAAAAACATCAAAATGTGCTTTTATCAAAGTCTGTTTTTGGTCATAAAGCTACACAGTGCTTACCTAGGATCCAGAACTCAGGCTTCAGCAAACTGCAAAAAGTATGTTCGGTCACCACACCCCTCGCCTGCGTTTGAGAACAACTCCACAGCGTACCGGCAAATCAGATCAGTTTATTTCTCATTGATTCTGCAGAAATCCACACCTTTTTTCAGTTCCACGTGATATTTTTTTCATAATTTTTAATTTATTGTTTTTGTCATAAGTAGCCATGATGATTTTTATGCAGGAGTCAATTCAAGTCCCTGATTGGCTAATTAATCTGTCAGTCAGTCTGAAATTTGAAAGAGGGACACTGTGGCCAGTGTCCAGACAATATATTTTTTACATAACATCTGAATTTTCCAGGCAAAGACAGTGTACCTTTAAGGTACACTTTATTGTCTAAGTAAGTAAATGTGCCCTCTTCATTTAACCTGTTCTTCCAGGCGCTGGGGCAATCAGTGAAGAGAAGTGGTTTCTGCTGCAGTAAGTTGAGTTTTAATTAGAGGATATTTAAATAAGCGACTTGTTAGGACAAAGTCATTTTAACTCATAGTGGCTTTATGTCCACGACTCCACTCTGCACCATACTTACTACAAAGAAAATGAATTTAAACAGTTGTTTACACAACCACTATTTGACCTACACAGAAAATAGGTCAGACACAGTGAGAAAATAAGATTTAGAGTGGATCAAAATGATAATAAATGAATTCCCTAATTAAAAATCCACAAATTCTTTAGAATGGATACTTCAATTATAAGGAAACTGAATTGTCTGAGCATATACAGTAATTATACATACATGAGCATTATCTTTATTCTATAACAAATTTTATTTTAATCAACAAACCGTGACTACACCCAGTATTTTTCCACTACGAGCTAAAACTGAGATAATAATGGATTCAAATACATAGTGATAATCTTGTTTCTCTTCAATCATGGCTAAATACTTGTAATCCAGCCATAACAAAACATTAAGCAGCTTACTATGCACTAGCTTAAACTTCTGCAGCCATTTCCTCTACTTTACAACCCATTCTTCATAAACTCACCACATTATGTCGCCGGGCAGTTATTATTTATGGTCCGTGCATTGTGAAGAACTATTTTTGTGGGCAAAAAACCTGACAGTTACAAGACAATGACTGACTCCCGCTGCAGGCTCATCGTAATGGTGCAAAGCAGAAGAAAACTATGACAGAGAACAAGCGATGGGAGAGAGGGAGGAGCTGCCTGTCACTTTAGTCTTGACAACTGTGTTACATGTAGTGCACAGGGATAAGCAGCGAGCAGACCCACTGAGAGCATGAAGCTGGTGAAAGCATGAAACTGTGTGAGAGAGAAGAGGACCAGAGGGACACGGTTGGACTCAAGAAACCAAGGGAAATGTTTAAAGTCCTGTTTTGAAATCCCATCTGTGTGTGAGGCGGGCGGCAACAGCAGGGGTCTGGGGCTCAGGCTGAATGTGTGCTGCTTTTGTAAGCCTGGTTATGCAAACAACAAACTTAAGACATATGATGGAAACAACAATCTATATCTATAAAATAACAAATTCACAACATCTCATAGAAATGCACATTTTGTTTGTTATTGTTGTTTGCTGTTGTGACGTATTTAACTTTGAGTGACTTCCTCATAAAGAACATACATTAGCTGTCCCATTAGTACCACACATGAGAAATCTCTTTAAAACTAGCTTTAAATAGACTTGTCGGTTTATACGTTTCCTCAAAAACTTTCACATCTGAGAAAATTGGCTTTTGAGTGCCATCAGCTCTGAACTGGTTTATAAATACGACTATTCCAAGTCTAAACTATGGATGTGACTTGATGTGAAACGTTTGAGAACCACCGTCTAGAGAGCTTCTCTCATAGAATCAATTATATTGTACAAAAATAGTGTGAAACCTGTTCTAAAAAAAAACCCTTTGTTCCTCAATCTTCTCCTTATATGACTGTAGAGTAGCTCAAGTAAGACCAACATTTCTTCAAAATAGTTCAAATCACAGTACAAGAAAAAAAAAAAAAAAAAAAAAAAAAAAAAAAAAAAAAAAAAAAAAAAAAAAAAAAAAAAAAAAAAAAAAAATAAGAAGGAAGGTTTCAAAATCCTCTAGTGTGTGTGTTTACATTGCACTGTAGTGTTCAAATAATTCAAGCAAAGGTGTTTGGGGAAACAAGCTCTGACTGTCTGGTAGCAACATTTGTTAATATAAGTAAAGAGAAAAAATGAAGAGAAAAACTATGGCTGTTACAGCACAGTATTCTGCAATTTAGTTGATCTTAAGGTTTAGTTTAATGCATAACCTTAAAGCAGAACTTGTTAAAAGTCTTTGTAAGTTCTGTGAGGATGGCTACATGTGAATTTTGAGCCTTGTGAGGCATGTGTTCTCTCTCCACTGTGTCTCCAGTTCGAAATACAGCAGCTCCCCCGCCTCCTTAAAAACATATTAACGACTCAAATTTCAGTCTCTTTGATTTGATTATGTAACAGTGTAAAATGTGTTTAGATGTGTTTCTGATGCCTTATGTCAATCTTAAATTTACGCAAAATGAGAAAATAAATAAATAGTGTTGAGTTACTATACAGTCACCTAGTTTAATTACACAAGAGAGCTGTAGGGGGAGCACCACCGCTGAAGCTGCTTAGTTCTGATTTAAACTCAAGGACAAAATGACCCCAATCCAAAGCCCAGCACATCCACATGCTTACCTCTGTGTGACAGGTTCCCGTTGCTCTCTCTCTGCACCCGTCTGGAGCGGTGGGCCGGAGCAGTGGGCTGTGTGAGGAGGTGGGTGTGGCTCTACTGTTGCTCCTGTGCGTGCTCCTCTGTGTGCTCCTCTGTGTGGTGCTGCTCTGACCTGCTCTGTGGACGTGCTCTTAGGAGGCGTGGTCTGAGTGGTGGGCTGCGTCGTCGTCGTGGAGACAGTTGTACTTGTGGTTGTGGTAGAAGAAGTAGTGGTGGTGCTGGTGGTTGTAGGAGCCGGTGTTGTGGTTGTCGTCGTAGGAGGTGAGGTTGTTGTAGTTGTGGTGGTTGTGATGGTGCTGGTGGTTGTAGCTGCAGTGGTAGTTGTTCGTGGTCGGACTGTAAGAAAGAGGATTTAAATATTAGAATGTTTTGTCACACTTACAAGAACAAGTTTTAAAAGGCACTGTGCAAAGTTTTTGGTAAAATATCTACAATCATTATTTATTTTATTATAAAGAATTTTATGACTACAAAAAATAAACATCACCAAATAATTGAATTGAACTGAGCTGCATACTGCTGTACTGTTCACCTTGAGTTTTAGTTAACAAAAATATGTATTTTCAAATTCTTGGTTTCATGGTTAGAACAAAGCTGTGTGATTTTCTTAGCGGGTTGCCAAGGACATTGTCTCAAACAAACATGATGCTGCTTCATAACAAGTTTTGCAGTAGCATCAAGATAGATAGTCAGGACTAATGAGTTATTATAATGACTAGAGAGCGTAGCCATAGTAATCTATAGCAACAAATGTCAAGAACCAACAGCCATCTTGTGGAGGTAAAGTCTACTTTTTCTGACTTCTGGCGCAGATGAGAGCCGCAGGTGGTTGCAACGCTCTCTTGATGCACTTTATCTATTAATCTGTCATATCCTGCACTGTGCCATAGCAACATTTATTGTAAATAAGAGTTTTTTTTTAACTATTTTAACTATTGTAACTTTATATATACTTTAAGTCTACTTTATCTTGTTTGGAAATTGAACTTTTAAACTTACTAAGACTTTATAATTGAACCTTTACGTACTGTATATTTGTACGTTTATTTATGCTTCTGTTCACCCAAACTAACGTGAAAACATCTGGGAAAAACATACTTTTTTAGTTTAGCTATTAAAATCTTGTATAGTAACAGCAGTGACGTAAACACAATAATGATGAATGTTTGTGCCCATAATGAAATGACACACAAAAAATACTTTAATTCTGCATCAAATCCAGTCTAGTGCAGTGTTTAAGGTTGAATATTTATATTACTAATTCAAAGGAACAATGACCAGACACAGACAGAAAGCAGTCCTCTGTATTATTAGGAACATAAATACAGTATATAATAATATGCTTACTTACCTCCTTTAATCTATGAATTATCTGTCATTGTTTTTACATTATTTTCAATCAAATTTTTTGTTGCCTATCATTATAAATAATAAGTGGTTAGGGAGTAGTGGTGGTGGGCAATGAGTATTGCTTTGTCCTATGTGAGTGCCACCTCACTCCCTAACTGGTATGGTCCTGGTTATTCCAATAAAGATTTTTCTGACTACAAGATTTTATGGGTAAAAGTCAAAGATTGGTGGAGAATGCGGTGCTAAAACTTAACATGATACAGTTAGTAAACTTATGTCTGCGTTATGCTTTGTTGGCTACTCAACATCAGTGGAATTATTTATCATATCATACAGCAGCAGATTCTTCATAAAATGTGGTCTGTCAACAGAAAAGAATACCAAGGTCAAGGAATTTCCCAGTCTGTGTGGTCCCAGAGCATAAATCTGTAAATACTGTTGTCTGTGCAGTATATGCTTGATGTGGGAATGCCTGAAATATTAAACAGTACTGCTGTAAATATGACTTTAAGCCATGTGCTTTTATAATGTTGACCTGTTTGTAGTACAGAGAGAAAACAACCAGCTGGAAGAGTTGAGAATTAGCATTGACTTTACGTAGAAGAAAGAGAGCAAGGAAGACATTCACCTTTCACTCATCAGTCACCTCTTTTTATACTTTTTTATACCTACTCTTCCTACGAGGAACAGGCAGCCCTTCTTACTCCCCCAATTTTTTATAGTCTAATTTGCTTATTTTTCTGTCTAGGCTCTGGGGGAAATTCTCATCACATCCTGCTCTGAACTTCCTGCCCATCGCTCAACATTCCATGCCTATTTTATTATTTTATATCATTTATTATCCTTTACATCCTGCTGGGTTATTTGTGTCTCTGGTTAAAGTAGCATTTTAACCCGCTATGATACATTTCAGTCAGTTCAGCAGAGACCACATACAGTTTGTGAGCATTACACTAATCCAGTTCATTCTATATCCTGTTTCTCCTCTAAGGTACTGTCCTATATACATCATCATTTGTTTCTCTCTTCTCTTTGTGTCAGCGTCTTTTTCTTCACCTGCTGCAGCGTGGGTTCAACAGAGCAGCCCATTAGGAACAACATCTTAACAAATGCATGTGCGACTGAGGTGGCTGGGGAGAGAGGGAGGGCGTGCGGGTGTCAGGACTGGAATTAGGACAGAGGGATGATAATATGGGTGTCCTGGGACCGCGTACAGGCTGGGGGATTCCTTGACCTTGATAGAGTCTTCCTTGCAGCAGTTAGATCACATTTTATGAATGAGTTAGTGTATGATACAGTTATATTTTTTTCCACTGATTTGAGTTCCTGGAGGGCTGGACAATACTGTGATGAATCTATTTTTTTTTATGAAATTCTTATGTTTCGATTTACATATTTTAATTAGTCTATCACTGTGATACCTAAGCCACATTGTTTATAAACCCATTTTAGAACAAAATATTATGAATCCATTCTTCCAATGTAGACTATTTGAAAATGTATAGAGTTCTAGATCTACTAAAAGGCATTAAAAACATTTCCAGCCCTTTTATGGAGCGACTGAGTGAGTTTTAAAGCTCCGTGCTTACCGACAGCGCAGCGCCTCATGTCGGGTCCCAGCTCCATGCCATCGGGACAGGCACAGGTGTACTTAGGAGAATGTTCTGTGATCTGAGGAGCCCGCAGACACAGGTACTCACAGCCCCGTTAGGAAGACTGCCTAGGTTACATGTGTCCGGAGCTGCACACACACAAAAAAACAACAACAGAAAATTAATTTCATGTAAAGCATTTTTTTTTTTTTAAAGCAACATACAGACAGTAAGTGCAGTTTATAGTGTGCCATCAAACACCTTATATAATGAAGATATCATTATTTACAGCACATAAAATGCATTTATCAATGTTAGACAAATAAAAGGGTTTCATTGCTCAAAATAGTTCTACAACATCCATTCACCGTTCTTTATTATAGGTAAAGCTAGCATAATTATGTAAAGTTTCACAGTGTATATTTAAGCACTGGTGAGTTCACATTTTGACATGTTGCAGATTAAAAAACAGAAACACAATGAGCTGAAACGCACGGTTAAGTAAATATTGGGAAATATTTATTATTTTGTGGATCACATTATTTTTGTTTACACATACAGTTTTTCTTGTTTTTTTTAATCACAGCAGTATTTATTTAAGTTTATTCCCACAACTTTTTAGTGAGGTGTATTTACCTTTTTTGACACGTTTTGACTGATTGCTGCGAGCCATCTTCAGAAGCGCAACGGGCGTGATGTGTAGTTTTTTAGATGTTACTTCCAGGAGGCGTGGTCAACCCGATGCGACCTGGGTCACTCGAACTGACCACGCCTCCTGCCGCCCGGTGGTCTCTGGACAAGGGAGTCCCAGGAAGGTGAAAGGAGGAATGCTCTTTCAACCCGATCGATGGTGTCTGGGCCTCGCTTCCTGATTTCTATGACCTTCATGTTCCAGTGTTTGAACTTGTTGTTTAGGAGGCCAAAGAAATCAGGAAGCGAGGTCCAGACACCATCGATTGGAATGAAGGAGCGTTCCTCCTTCTCCAAAGACCACCGGGCGGCAGGTGGCGTGGTCAGTCCGAGCGACCCAAGTCATCAGAAAGTAACATCTAATAAATGTCACCATGGAGACCAGTGACGCTTCTGAAGATGGCTCGCAGCTAGCAGCCACAACATGTCAAAAAGGTAAATACAACTCACTAAAAAGTTGTCTGAATAGAAGAAATTAAGTTACTGCTAATACCAGTGAAGATAAGATGAACATCCTAAAAGAATTACTTTAGATTGTTTCTTCACAAATCACAGAATAGTAAAAGTTTTTTTTGCCATAAATATAATGTAAAAATATATACAGTAATAGATCACTCTAGTCCTATTACTAGCAGACATTTGAGCCAAAATTATTTAGTAAGTTTTTTTTTTTTTAACTCACTGTGAACCATGACCTTATGATAGTTTTGTAGACTAAATCGACACTTCAAGCTGAATCATGTTTAAAGTAGAAATAGACTGCAGCCTATACACAACATGGAGGAATAGAAGGAACATGTCATGCTCATCAAATAATCACATATGCCTTCAGTTTTATATCTTCTCAATGACTGTAGAAGTTTGACAAGATCTACCTTTCTCAAACTTACTTTCTCTGCTTATTCAAAGTGAAGTCTCCCACCACATGTCATTGCGAAACTGTCAAAAATACTTGCAACTATATTTTTAACCACGAAATTCCTCAAAAGCTGTTGCTACTTTCCTGTGTGTTATTTATTTTTTATCGTGACCCATTTCCAGGCTGTAAAGAGATGCTCTGGTTAAGGCAAGGCTTACTCACAACTTTTTCATCAAGCAAATATAAAATGAACATCTGGTTTTGCTAAGTCAAAAATATAACTTTAAAAAATCATGTGAGAAAAGGAATTAGGTCAAATAAAAATGTGATGGTTTTTCTACAATAGCTAACTAACTATTTTGCTGCGCTATTCACTTAAGAGTTAGAAATTCAAAGCACAGTTGGAGGATAAAAATAGTTCAGATGAATAAAACAAATATCTGACAGAGAAGTGTGAATGGAGAGAAGACAGAATTGAGTTTTAAAACATTCAAAAGTGTAATATGAACTCTAAAGCACTAATCTAATAGTTATCAATATTTAGAAGGTTTTAGAAGTTTTGACACATTTGATAGAATTGAATTGGTAATTTCAGAGCTACAGTGCTTTAACTTGTACTTTTTATTCAAAATACAATTATAACTTCATAAGTTAAAGAACAATACCCATTTATTTATTTATTTGTTTATTTATTTATACTTACAAATAAACAACTTAAAAAAAAATCTCTGTTGTTGATGTCTCTGTTCAGGTGGAAATCATCCGCACTGTCCTGACTACATCTAATAATGTCTTGTTTGAATCTGTTCTTGTTAGCAATGTGGCTAACTGCAGTTAGAATACTGGAGCCTTGCTTAGCATCTTGCTCCTAAGTGACAATTGTAAAAAGCTTAAACACATTGTGGTGAACAAATTGGAGGCTCAGAATACATTGGGTAAGTGAGTGAAACATGTGGACTGATGCAGAAAGATTTCTGTTTACTTGCATTACTAAGCGAGCACAAATTGTGTAGGCCTATACTACCTTTAAGTACATTTAACCAATTACTGTAAATCTGAATTTCAAGTCAAATCTCTTGTTGATCAAACATCTTGAAGACATTTGTAACCAAATGTGGCTAGTTCTTCTGAATAAAGAGTATGTACAATTGAAGTTCATGATTAAATGCAAGGGTAAGGTCATTACAAGATAGCATCATTTTTGTTTGCATTACATTCAGTTTGCTTAATATCTTTTATTAAGTCTGCCTGGAGATGGATTATTTGTTTATCAACACAAGCGATCCTTAAAGCATAGTTAAAGATAATCTTGGTTGATTCAAAATGAGTCAGGTGCATTTATTAATTAAGTGTAGAGAATGACCTGGCACGTGAAGAAAGGAGTGACTAAAACATAATTTTTGTAAGTGAAAAGGTTGATCCTTCTATACGGTCTTCAAATACCAAAACAAACTGTTCATCAGTAATTATTTTGAGCTGACACCTTCATCAGATTAGCTGAAATTACTTAACAACTTCAGTCGTTGGGGGTTTTTTACCAACAAGCAAACCAAGCATTTTTTTAAAATATATTAATAAGCTTTTGCTGTAACCACAAAGGACCATGTCCATGTAATTGTTTTAAAATTAGGAATGAACCCTTAAAAGTTGTATACCCAGTTTTCATGTTTTAAAAATGTAAACAAACAGAAATAATTCATTTTAAATTTCTTACATCAGTCTACTTGTTTGTTCACGTACCAAATGCATTCTGAGCCTCCGAATTGTTCATTACAATGTGTTTTAAGCTTTTATCACATCAGCTGTTTGGAACGAGACGTGCCGAACAGGCTAAGAACGTTAACAGACAAACATAGTGCAGTTTGGTGAACAAATGGGACATTATTAGATGTAGTCAGGACATTGTGGACTCATTCCACCTCAATAGATATTGTAAAAAAACAAGTATAGTCTCTTTAATGCTTAAAATTTATGATAAGCAAATTTGTCCAGTTTAATCATATTTTCAAATTTGACGAAAAGAAAAATAATGTCACCATGGCGACAGGACTCCCACATTCGTTCTGTGTAGCTTAAAAACCTCTTTCTTGTCTTGCCTTTGTTGGTATTTAGCAGACAACATGCGCACATTTGTGATTTTCCTCTGTGCAGATCTGTTGATTTATTAATGAGAGAACGCAATTAGTTCCCCACTGGCATTCAGACAAGACTGTTTGAGCTGCGATGGCGAGGCAGAAAACAAAAGCGCTGGAAATTCTCACACACAAAGCACAATCACTGCTGTAAACAGACATGTAGACCCGAATGGCACTGCAGCAGGTGTGTGGTGGCACCTGGGCCCATCTACTCCGCAACAAAGGCTGAATTAACATGCAGAACACGCCTCTTTAATGAAGCTCATATCAGAGGGTTGTTTATGGATGTGGGCGGTTTTAATACACTGCATGTAGAGGATACACACGTTCTTAGATGTTCAAAAGAGTTTTATCAGTAAAAAGACTTAATTTGAGATGAGAAACTGGGTTGTTAAAGAAAATGTGTCAATCAGTTAAGTGGTTTGAGTTAAATTAACAAGAAAAAGAGTGAACTTGTCTTCCCTTGAAGCTAAAGACTTTGTACTAGCACAATATCTCTTTTGCTAAGTTCAAGACCTCATATACATACTTCTTAGTGAGATCAAAACATTTTTTACATGGCACTCCTCTTTTAACTGTCTATCACGAAACAATACAATAGCACGTACCAATACCTAAATATCTATAACACAACTTTTATTTTAATCATATATTTTTTTCCCTTAACAAATTACTGCACTGCGCAACACCTTTGTCTTGTTGGCAAGTAAATATGTAAATTTGACAATATATTCTTTTCACATTCACATTTTTATTTCTGTTAAAAAATGTGTCTCCCTTTGCTTTTCACTCTTTCAAAAGATTCTGATTTTGACCTGTCAAAACTACACATTTTCAAGTCAGCTCTTCATAACTCATCCCTTGAAAGTAGGGCTGCAACGAACTATTATTTTGGTAATTCTATAGTTGGAAGATTATTCTTTTAATTAATCAATTAGTTGTTTAGAATACAAACATCTCTTGGACACAGGATTGTTGTAAGCTTTCAGCGGGGATAACGTCACTAGGAATAATCTAGGTGCAGATTTACAAACAAAACTAGTGCTTATGTCTCTCAACACCGCTCATTATCATCATTGGTGTTCTGTCTGAGCGTTTCTCAATTGTTTTGAAACTTATACAAGGTAGGATTGTAATAAAAAAATGCATACAAATATATACTCTATAGACTTATTTGAATTAAAAATGACTTAAGAGAACAAAATCTGGCCTCTGCTAATCAGTTTTAAAATATTCAACTATGTATAAACAACCAAAAAACATTACTTTTTGCTGAAAATGTCAATGTCAAGTATCACTTTTGAATTGTAGTAATGACATAAGTAAAGAAAATCAAGTACGTTCCTTAGTATCGAACTTTAGTTTGAAATAGTAATAGTTAATAGCTTAGACACTAGTATAAAAAACAGTTATTTGATTATTAAATTAGTTCACAATTATTTCAACTTGTTGCAGCTCTTTGACGTAAATACCTTTAATCAATGAGCAGTAACCTCAGTCAGTAAGTGTTGCCTTAGCTGTATTTAGCACTAATTATTCATATAAGAATTTATATGCACATGAGATAGCAGGCGTTTTAGTACAGACAGTTTATTCTGCACTTTCACTTATAAAAATGTGCTTACGAGCGGTGGTTCCAATCCAAATGATTTTGAGAGCATTTGCCTGCTTCATACCCTCTTTTTGTTGACTCATTTTTGCACGGTTCATATCTTTAGTAAACTAGAATAGACAACCAGCACTCATAAAAGTCTTACCCTGTGGCTGCCTCTGCTCATGAAACACCACCAGATCCAGAGGGTTGTTCAAATGTTCAGCCACTTTTGCCACGTCGTGTCCAGTCAAGCGATTCACACTGTAAATGGCTTCATCTTCAACATCAGTCCAGTAAATCCGGTCCTGCAAACAAACACAAAGCAATCGATAAGGATCTATACTCTATGAACTCTTGCAGTGAATAGAAGAAAATTTTCACAATCACAAGACAGCTGAAGGCAAATGGCTGCTCTCATTATGAGCCGTGTCTGTGGATGATGAGGACAATCACTCCGGGTTTGTTTTGCCGTTTCCAATCCTACACTATCAGTCGGAATTATCTGCATACAGCCTCAGAGCGTTTGGTTACGGCAAACACATTCATGCTACATTATACCTTGTTTACCTGGCACAGACAGGATATAAGTTTAGGAGGAAGATGTCAACAAAACAACTGGTGTAGCTTTGAATTATGCGGTTGAGAAGTTACTGAATGACTTTAATGGAAATAAGTATAGTACTGTTTATAGGCTTTAGTCATTCACTGCAAATTATAGACTTTATGTGATATCCTCTGCATCTGTCATCATCATCCATTACTGTCTATATAAGATATGATTTGAGTCTGACTCAATGAAAAGAAGAAGAAGAATATTCTTGCAAGGCCATTACTTTTGTCTTGAAACCTCTCTGAAGCTCAGTGTCTTAGTTTGGAAGGCAATGCTTCTTCTGTTCTCCTTTTTAGTCTATTTGAACAGGGAGCGTTCACTAAATGTACCAGTCTCCATAGACATATACGCAGCAGACGCGGCATTGGCTGCATTCGCGCGAGAAATGCGCAAAAAAATCCATGTATGAATCTGTTTTGTTTTCACAGTTATGATTGAGTAAACACGCGGAACCTTCATAGTGCCATTGAAATACATTACACTGGGGAGAGCGGGTCACTGTGCAAGATAACTGTCGTCAACGTCCAAAGAATTTAGTGGTCTTGTGGTGTCTACTCCTTATATGTCAATGCAGTATTAGTTAAAACTAATTTTATAGAGCTAGCCAAACACTTACAACACTTGCTTCAGTCTACATGTTTTGTTCTCTTACCTATCTTACCTACCAATCTGAGCTGTTGAATGATGTGTTTTAAGCTTTTTTCAGAGCTATGAGCGAGATGTGTCGGTATGCTAATAGTGGTTAGCCACAATGCTAACAACAACAAAAGACAAACTTTGTAGATTTTGGTGAACAACATTCCCTAATCGGAGTCATTTGGCGAAACTGAGTCAATCATGCTTGTTGTTAGCTTGACTATAGGCCTACTGTATATTCATTACTTAAGTTGCCAGAAACAACTAAAAATGCCATCTGTCAGTTGTAACTTTAGAACACGAATTACATGAGATAAAAAAAAAGTCAGCTAAGAAAGTTTAAGAAATGTTAAGCTTACATTAACTTAAAAAAAAAGCACATTAAAAAAGTTAAGGATAAATATAGCATGTTGTTTGTCCTCATAGTGTTGCCGTAGCCAAACACTAACGTTTATGCTTCTGGCATGTGCACGTCAACTTTTGACTCAAATTTGGCACTGCCTTCGTTTGGGGAATGACAGGGACATTGTGATACGGAACCAGGACACTGCAGAATAGCACCTTCAAAGTCAAAACTCTTTCAAAACTTCTTTAAAAAATTCTTTGTCATCACAAAAATAGTGTGAGGAAACATTTCACCAATAATCTATGCTTGTCACATCAAAGCAAAGACCTCCTTCACAATCCTCTTAGAAATACTGCACCATAACATCATAAGTCTGAGTGCTGTGTCGCGCTCGTCGTCATAGAAACCCTCGCTGATTGCTTCAGACAGACATCAATTAAGAAAAACACAGACGGTGATGATAACCTGAGACGCAGGATAAGTGAGGTGAAGAGGGCTGCACTTGATAAAAAGCCAACAAGAATCAAAACAGGATATTTACCGTTCTATTTGTTTATGGGCTTTGTAAAGGTCAAGGATGTCTGAGTTTAAGCCAGGGATTCTATTCTCGGACACATGTATGGGAATTCTGCACGTGGATATAATCTGACATGAGAATTTGAGCTGGGTTATCATAGGATGCAACCTTTCCTCCACCAATCCCTTTTGAGAGATTTTTCATCTTCTTTCTCTTGGATACAGATAACCTTTGGGCATGACAGCTCTGTACAAGCAATGAAAGACAAATATCAGCCATGTTGGCAATACAAAACTCATATCTATCATTTCATCTTTCCTTTATGTCTCACTGGGAAGCTTCTCTCTATACGTCAGTGTCAAGCTCTTTTCTTTTTCAATTTCCACAGTCAATCTCGGCTTCTGTCACTCTTGTCGACCTTCAACTGGCCTCAGGTCGCACCTCTTTGTTCTGTTCAGTATGCAAAGGACGGTTCATAACTTTCATACACAGAGTAAACATAAGCAGAACAGGCCTTTGCTTTGCTTTTTAGAACGGATTCAATCACAACAACAGTGGATGTGTTATCTTTTAAAGATTAGTTGCAGATCTGATCAGGAAAAATTCACAAAACAAGCTTTACTTTTATTCATGTATAGATTCAATAGATCTACTTATGAATTGTGGTAAATGGACAATGGGGGTATTCCATGAAGCGAGCTAAAGCCAAAGCCTGGCTTATTTGGCCAATCTAGGCTTATGAAATCTCCATTTCCGTTCCACTAACGCGGCTAACCAGAGGTGACGCTGAGTTGCAGCAGTAACAAGTGCACAGACATAAACCTGGTCGGGACCAGGCTAACAGCCAAGATTATTTTAGCTTTGTCTCAAAAAACGTCTAAAAAACACTTAAATCACATGTTTATCCTCTCACACTTCCACAACTGTGTGAAATCTCTCTGTCTGTCCCAACACAACTCATAAAGTCACTTTTTATTTACTTTTATTACTTGGCATTGGCACCAGAGAACCGCTCTGACCGTTTCTTTTCATCCTTTTTTGAGCCGCTTTCGCTGTGGAGAGACGCGTTTGTAAGAGCAAACGTCACATTGGCCACATATTTAACTGGAAAATTAACTTGTAGGTTACTCCTACGTGCATCTAACCTACGTAAGATCTCCACAGACATGCAGATATTTCTCTTAAGGATGAAGCAACGAAAGCAGGACTAAAGTATGAGAGCCGTGGAGTCGTGCTGCTGCTTTTACGCTCAAAAGCGCTTCATCGCATCTCCTTTCCTCGTCTCTCCTCACACCACGGACACACATCCTCTGCTCTGATTGGTCAGTTCTGGTTGTGAAGACTTACGCTCAGGTTACGCTACAACTTTGTGACAACTTTACGCACCGGGACTAGTTCCACATGCGGAGTGGAAAACTGTGCATTGCATTAAAAAACGATGAGCCTACTACTCACAAATACGATGATAAATCCTCTGGATCTCCGCCTCGTCTTTCTCCAGCAGTGAACAGGACGGGGAGGGGCTGCCTCTCGCTCCCCGCATCAGAATAAACCACTATAACTGAAAACTTTTGCGATGCAAATCAAACTATAGTCCGTGTGCACTTTGGCTCCTCTCGTGTTTCAGTCAGATCATGTAAAATAAGCGTTTTTCTCTCTCATTCTCAGTGATGCCTTTGCTCCATTGATCTGGTCTCGTCACATTCAGCGGGAGCGCGCTCACAGCCCAGATTAATCTTCAAGCTTGAATTAGCGTTGTTCAGACCCAGGCTTATTTCTTTCATGGAACGACTTGAGGCTTAAGTTGGAGATGAAGCTAGTTTCAGCTCAGGATTTTAGGATAAGCCTAGACTTGTTAAGCCACTTTCATGGAATACCCCCATTATTAATTAGCTGAGCAATGACCAGATAAATGTCCAAATGGAAAATTTATTAAAAGTGTTCCTGAGTAAGATAATTAACTCATCTGTGTGAAGGAGCAAAACCAATAGAATTTTACATGTTGTTTTTTATATAAAGATACTCTATGTAACTTTGCTGGTGATGAAGCCAGTTTGTCTCCACTAAATGTTATTGCCTTGTCTAGGATTTTCCACAGGACTAGAACTGTTAAATGGTTACATTTACATAGCACTTTTCTACCTTCAAAGAACTCTCAAAGACCATTACATTCACCAGGTCATGGATGTAAAGGAGGCAAGGCAGTGAGGTGTCAGAGGTGTCTTGCTCAAGAACATAATAGCAATATTTATGTGAGGAATTGACCTGCCAACTTGTGGGTGAGATCTGAACTTTGAACTGTCGATTCAAAGGATGACCAGCTGAGTTACTACTAGATTATATCTGTGTCAAATTTAAATATTTGCAACAAAGCCAATTGTATTTATTGATACAAAACAGATATAGTTACTGTCATACAATGGAGCATTCCAGTAAAATATTTAAGTTTACATCTCCGTAGAAACAAGAGTTACGGCATCTTTGAGAAATTGATAATGCCTTAAAGAGACAAGAATGCTCAATATTCTGTTTACAATATTAAGACAAAGGAAAAATTAGTAGTATTGTCTTACAAAGTAACAAAGAATTTAGTTATGTATAAATGCACCTGAATTTAAGCCTCACAAACTAAACATAAAAAAGACAAAAAAGTACATACAGTATATAGGCCTCAGTTGTTTATCTATAATCTATAATTGTGAATCTATAATTTAGCTGCATTGTTGAATAGGCAGCAATAGTTAAAAACTTTAAAAGTAGCGGCGTATAATCAGGAAATTAAAGTATTTCATAAATTTTATAATGAACAATGAAGATTTCTCTCTTCTCAGTTTTTGTTTTTAAAAATTGTTCTATAATCTGTCAGCATTTAACTTTTTGTTCGAGCCCTTCCAGCACAAACAATCTGAGCATCTGTCAGTGGTTCTGACCTTGAAGCGCTCGCAGGTCACGCCTCTTTGTCAGTCCCATGTTTCCTTGGACGGCTCAGAACTTGCATATGCACAGTCTCCTGACAGCTGGGCATTGCATCACATTAGCGGCATGTCTGGGTTGGCGGCGCGTCTAAATGGATGTGAAGTCTTTCGTGGGTCAAGGCAGAAAAAGCCGAGCAATTTTTGTCATGATCTTGTCCCTGAAGAGCCATCACAAGAATGCCAGAGTTTTTGACTGACACATCGGTTAAGCTGCTACGCCCTCTGCATATTTAGGAGTTAGCTTTGGGAATTTACGATTGCATCTCAACTTTTAAAATATGCAGTAGGTTAAAGGCTATACCAATGTCATAGTTTGGATTTAAAGTTTGTTCATCCAACATATGTACAGTGCATTATCTCTGTTAGTAATATGACTCAATACAACTTGGTTTGCTTGTGGTGCCTCTGTCTTGAGCAAACTACTTCTTGTTAGTGCGCTGTTCATAGTCATTACATCGAATACAGTTTTTGTGTTTACAACGGAGAGCAAGCGTGCTGCCACCTTGAAAATAGAAAATGCTTTATCTCGTCTGCTCTTGGGAACTAAGCTGGGTTGGGCCTGGTTAGTGTCAGGATGAGAGACCACAGAGGGCAGCCTCTCTAACTGTCTGTGCAAAATGACTACTTTGCTCAGAATAAATGTAGTTTGACAGAAGGCGGTGGTAGGGCTGGGAAATATTTTGTTATAAAAATCAAATCGCAAGCTCATCTCTGTGATGATGTGCTTTTTCATTAAATCATCATATAGTGATTTACATTTGATACTGAATGGAGCCGTTTGTTCAAATACAGTCTAAATTTGCTCACTTGTTTGACTTGATTGGTCAGCCATTGCAGTGCTTTTGAGCTGGATTCAACCTAAATTCAATGGAGAAACAATCTATATTATTTATCTCAAAGACAACAAGAAAATACACAGTCTACTATCATGATAAAATCAAATTGTGATGTGTCTCCTAGAAAATCTCAATAATAATAGGTATTTTGCCCAGCCTTAGGTGGTAACCAAAGCCACAGACTGGCAGCTTTGCTTCCATCAGTCTACCTCAGAACAACTTTAACTAAACATTAAAGAAAAGTTATGCATTATAATGATGCATTTTTACAAATACTACATTGGTCAACAGTTCGTTGTGCTATTTTACCACATAGGCCCAGCTGCCTTTGGACTAACTGACAGAGATGTGGCTGCCAATCAAAGTAGGTGGTGAAGTGTCTTCCTTCTGTGATTACAGAAACAACAGCAAATCTCTGGTCAAAGCTGTGAAGTACAGTCAGCCACTTTAGCACATCAATCACTGTCATTATCAGAGCTTTTCAAATGAAAAGTGAAGGACAAATTGCTTCCTTTTATCACAACATGATTCTCTAACAAACAGAACTAGCGTGCCCCTTCTTCCATCTCAAATTGTTATAAACACTTTTATATTCGGTGCTCTGAAAGGCCTGTAGTGTGTAACATGATTAGTACAGTCAGCACTGCAACAGTCTGACTCACTGCACTGGCAATCTTTAAGCTTGAAATCTATCTAATGTGATTTTCAGGTAATTTTAAGTCATTTTCTCTCCTTCAAGTTTATACTATGTTACAAAAGAGGACCTGGCATACACTGCAGGCAATTTGAGTCATTTTTAAATAAGAATAAGGGAAAATCAGTAACAAATTACAAATTAAATTGCATCAGCTCATCGAGAAAATGGAGTCCCAGTAACCTTAAATTAACTATTTTGTAGATCGTCCCAAATTATGTAAACAAACAGAATTTACAATATCATCTAAATGTATTTTATTATGCAGCTAGTTTGTTGTTGCATAAAAACTAAGCAGCATTGGTAAATCTTGCTCACACCAGCCTGTTCCAGCTCATCCATTGCCACACATCTCCCACCGCTTTTCAACTCCAAAAGTCTCTCACTTCTATCCAAACGTCTGCCCCTCGCGTTGATTGTCATTGTTTTTCTTTTAATCATGATTCTTCTCTCTCCCTTGTCCTCCCAAACACAAGCTAATCTCCTGCCTGCGCCCTCCAGCCAAACGCAAGAAAGTTAAGAATTAATGAAAAGCCAAATATGCAACAGACGCCAAACTGATTATTCAGAGCAGGTCCTGGGCACAAATCCTAATGTTTTTTCAAATGAGTTTGATTGATGGTTTCACTTGGAGCCATTTTCCTCTTCATTATTCATTTGGACAATTTAGAGAAAGAACAGACAAGGTGATACAAATTTGACTGTGGTATTTATAGCCTTCTTCATTAATATATGCCATTGTAAACATATAGGTTTCTAGAGCGTATACCAACTAACTAACTCTCTCTACAAGGCCATTATATATTTAGTTCAATAAATGACACTAGCTTTCTAACTACTCAGCAGAAAAATCCAACATTTGGATGTTGGATTTTCCAACATTTTTTAAATGAAATTCATTTTAAAAAGTCTATTTGTGTGGTAAGTAATGCCAAGTTACGCCAAATTTCATTTAACTGTGCCTTACAGACTGAAAATAACCCTGCTATGGGCATTCGTTATCACATTACTGGTTAGTCTATGTTGTACACTACTTTTCAAAAATACCTCCTCAAAAAGAATAAGCAATGTATTCATTTTTCAATATATTGGATTGAATTTCCGTGTATACAGCAAACTTTGAAATAGATGGGATTGTTGGGCTCCTAATTTTCATTACATTTGTATTAATATTACATCTTCATATATTTCAAACATACTACAGAAAGCCTAATACTGTCAGATCTCAGAAGTTAAGCAGGTTGGCCCTGGGCAGTACTTGAATGGGAGACGTCTGGCTAGGTGCCACAGTCGGACAACTCAAGGAGAAATTGTCATTGTGTCCTTAAGCAAAACACTTTATTCAATACTTAGAATGGATCTTAGTGTTTCCATTAATAGAGAGACTAAGGCACCCCCCTAAGTCTAATTTCAGCCCCCATAGTCTAAAAGCAACTTGACATAAAACTGGTGGTGAAATTAATGATTCTTTATGATTGTAATCAACATTTTTAGTTATTATATTGAATCTGTAATCAATTGGTCAACAGAGACAGTATGTAATTTTTACACCAAAAACTTTGCTAAATAAATACATCAACTATTTTTCCTGAAAGCACTACATAAATTCCGTGCATCTGCTTAATAAGTGAAGGTAATGAACTACAAGTCTGAACCAACAATCCAGAAGAGCAGAGAATCCTAGTGAAATGGGCTTTTGTATTTTGTATTTTTTTTTTTTTGCACATCAAGACTAATTCCCATGAACAAAAGAAGGCTGTTTAACATTTCATATAAAATCCTCGTCTGCCAGTGTCTAGTTTGTGTAGTAAAAATGGAAATCTGCAGTGCCCCATTCACTCCATAATCCTCACTAAAACTCTCCATTCTCACTCAATAGGATGAGAACAACCTGCTGCGACACTAACACATTTTTAATTTGCTCTGTTTCAGCTCGAGAACTGAGCAAAGAGCAGAGGAGTGGAGCCATTCATCTCCGGGGATGAACTTTCACTGGTGCAAAGACGTCCTGCTTAATGCACATAAGCCTGATGTCCTGACACGAGCGCACACACTCGTCCACACACGGGGGACATGATGAATTGTCCCCTGGTTTCTTGACTTCCCACCGTCACAGCGCAGCAGCAGAGTAGAGGACCCACTGATCACATTTCCACAGGCGCTTCCTCCACAATCTGCTCTACATCTGCTTGGATTAGGACTAACCCACTGCCTTCTCTGTGCATCAGTAAATAAAATAAATTAAAAGTCATTGTTTGTATCTGTGCTAAACTGTACTGACATTTTTCTGGTGTGGCTCCCAATGTGAACATTCACTTTTTAATATCTATTTCTGGCTGGGAGATAGGACATGGAAGAAAATGACTGCAAACATTGTATAATTAGTTTTGAATATTTTCTTTTTTGGGATCACTAGTCACCATCAGTAGACAGTATAAAGGAAGTGGTGAAAAGTCTAGACAGTTATTAGAACCTAAACAAGTTTTTCAATGATTATTACGTGAGCAAATCTACACTTAAGATTTATGTCTGTTTGCTAAATTAAAACAGTAACTAGGTGAATCATTATTATTCAAATATTAATGCTTCCATTAACCTACTCCTAATCAAGATTTTAATATTTCTGAAAAAAAAAAAAAAAAAAAACTCGTGCTGAGTTCCAGGAAACTGGGATATTTCCCAATTGAAAAACACCACTTCCGAGTTCAAAGCGTTCCAACTAAATAATAATGTTTACATACATTATCAGCTATAATGTACAGTATGTACACAAAGTAATGTTAAATAACCTGTAATAAATGTTTACATAGTTTTTGTGGCACTTAAACTCCTCAAATTCACTTTCTGTGGTGATTATTTATCTTATATGTGAAGTGGAACTTCTTCAACAAGATCCAAGTTGGCAAGTGGTATTTACCAGTTCGAGTGGCATTTTACACAATTGGGAAGTGGGAAATATCACAGTTCCCAGGAATGCACCATAAGATCCCAACTAAAAATTCTGACCAGCAACTAAAACTAAAGTTATGTTGCTTTTCTCATGTAACCATGTAGTTTCAGCAAAGTCTGTGTTACTCCTCTAGTGTGTTTTAAATGCATTTCTTTAGGTAAAATTAAGACCACTGAGGGTATTTTGAATAAAACTGGAGAATTAACATTTTTCACAATCAGAAAGTGAGCTATTAGCATGCTAGTTGGTAGCTTCACTGTGACAGCTAAACTTTTTCTTCTGAATGGTTTGTGAAAACTGTATTTAATCAGCTGCAAACAATTTGAAATTATTTTGTCTTTTCTTTCCATGTTTTTTTTTTTTTTTTTTTTGCAAGCAAGTGTGTGGAACAGTAACCTAAAAGTTTTCATATTACTGAATTGACTGTGTGCACAAAACGTCAGTTGATGATGACATCTTGCTGCCATGTTCAAACTAAATTGTTCACTAAACCCGTATGTTTTACCTGTGTTAACAGAACACATGTTTCCTGGTATTACCTCAAACACGGTGAGAGCAAAGGGGTGCCCCAGGTGGTCAGTGGAGGACAGCAGCACTTTGCGGTTGTCCCCATTCAGATCCACACTGGACAGCAGGTGCAGCTTTGAGTCCACCCAATAGAGCCGTCTGTTGGACAAGTCTGGGAAAGAAAAGCAGAGTGAATTAAGTCAACAAAACCACAGCAGAAAATCAAGTAAAAGTGTAACGAACGAAAGCGACATCAGTAAAGAAGCAGGAGGAGGAGGTCAGAGTCAGAGAAAAGCCTGGGGTGAGAAGTATGAACGTACGGGCCAGCGGCAACGTCATCAATCTCCCCCGACAGGAGGAGAGAGTGTGAGTGTTATATGGACGCTTGGCTTGGCTGCTGTGGAGAAAATGTGGTCCTGGGAAAATTGATTAGTCTAAGCACCAGTGGTGGAAAGTAACTACGTAAAAAGTATTGTATCTAAGTATAAATGTTAGGTATCTTTATTACCTTAACTTAAAGTGCGTATGACAAGTTAGATTACCTTTTTAGTAAAATATTGTAATTATGATTATGATTAAGATTTGACTTAACATTTAGCTTGTTTTCACTCAGATTGGTTGTTTTGATGAAGTTCATTACCGTTTTTTGTCCAGCAAATATGACATATGTGGAGGGGAATCCACATAAAACACAGGAATGACAATGTTGCAAATGATCACAACTTAAAACACATTAATTGTGTTAAGTGATTGTTTAAACTCTCAGTAAATTGTGTCAGTTGTGTGTAAATTGTCTTTGCATTTTGGCACTTTTTGATGACGAATTCTGTTTTAGAACTTCATTGTATTTTTCCACTTTTAGTCATCAATTTCTTCATAACCGCTGTAAAACTATGATCAATATTTACCACAAAGACTATCAGACCAAACTAAATCAAAAATAGAAAAAATTTATAATGTGTCCTAATGGCTTCCAGCATATTTGCATTTAAAACCAAAAATCTGTACTTTCTGTCTTCTGTCTTTACTTCTTACATATTTAAAAAACTAACGTAAAAGTTAAATTTTTTTAAGCTTTGAGACAGTCTTGGTGAAATGCTGCCTAATTATTATGACCTCAACATAAATTTTTACAAAAAGGTGTAGATAATATTTGCACGTAAATTGTTTTGGCTGATTTTAAGTGCTTTAAACCATTGTCTTCCCCCAATTTCTATTCCATTATGCATTTGCTCCAATGATTGCTAACATCATCACAAACTGTTTTCATGGTTTGTTTGTCTTTTAATTATTGGACTTTCATCCGGCCACATGCCAGTAAGTTTAATGGAGTCTGCATGAATCAAAGCACAGACTACAGTTGCCTCTAATCCACCTCACAGACAGACCTCAGTAGTTTTACACATAAGTGGGCTCTCAATCAGCAGACCCGGGGAAATCAATATGAGAAAAACAACTTCTTCCTCTCTCTCCTCCCTCTCTCTGCAGTAGCCTATAGTCTAACCCAGGCCACGTCTCTCATTCCCCTCACTCACAAAATCATTTGTTTTCATACAGATGTGCGACACCTCCATTGCTTTGAGTGGGGTCGCACTTTGGCTCTCCTCGGGCAAGGGCAGGGAGCGGAAATTGGCTCATGTGCTGTGGAGAGAGTTGCAAAGCATGATGGGATGTATTGATGGCACACAGCGTCTGCCGTATTAATTTGGCGGCAGTGTTGGGCAGCGTGATTGATGAGAACCAGTAGAGCTATGACAATAAGAGGCACTCAGGGATTGTTGCACCTCGAGATGGCTTTTTACTCCTAATAATGCCTTTTGTCTTTCTCCGCTCCCTCGCTGCTTTGTATTCATTGGAATTTCTGTCTCTGTCCAAAAAACATTGTAACTTTGTCCCAACTTTTTATAGAGTGGATTTCTGGTCTTTCATTACATGGTGTTTGCTGCCCATTAAAAGACAACAACCAGTTATATTCTGTATTGTCAAGTTTATGAAAGTATTTTGCATGAAGTCACACGGGACAAACAGAAAAACAGATTATCCCTGGGAGCACTTGTAGGGTGCAAGTGCCTGCTGCTCTGCTTGGCTGTTGTGAAGTTTATCTCCAAGGCTTTGGGGTGGCGACCTGACAAAAAGTCCTCACAGATTTACACTGACCCCACAGAAATGAAGAGTGCCACAACAAGTAATCACTTATGAGAATCGCTTCTTGGACCACGTCTCCTGTGGAGATGCAAATTGAGTTTAGAATTGGGCGGAACGTCCTAGCTCGCTGCTGGCGAGCTAGGACCTTCTGCTGAAGTGTTCAAGTTTAGACAGAAATTTGAAGTAGTGAGTATTGTGAATGGATTCAGAATCTAAAGGAAAATCAGCATTTTAAAATGAAATGAATCTCAATTGACCTTCTTTCATCATCTACAGACTTCAACATTGGACATATTTTAGTCAAACATATCAATCCCCACAACAATTTCTAAACATTAATCAAACATTCTTTAGACTTACCAAGAGTGATACCATTGGGCCATTCGATATGCTCTGACACCAGAATCTGACGGTCCACACCGTTCATGCCAGCCTTCTCAATTTTGGCGTGACCTCCCCAGTCCGACCAATACATGAACCTGTGCAAACACATTCACAATCAGAACTCTTTTCACAATGTTGTTGTTAACAATCTACTGTGAATACTCAATTTTATTATGTTATACATGCACATCGCTAATGCTGTTGAAACATCAATTTTCTTCAGTGAATCATCTTAAATACATAGCTTTTAAGATTCTTTGTGTCTTTTGCAAAATGTCTCTATCTACCAGTTCAACATTCAGTGTCTTATTCAATCATTACAGAACTTTATCACTATTTTCTTTTTTCTTAACATCAGGTGACAATGGAGCTGCTGCAAGCTTCAGAGCAGCCAATTGAGATCTCAGCTGGATATTGTAAACTGATTTTTCTCCCGAGTTACAAAAGGTGTGCTTTTAAAAACTGTAAAATTTAGCAATAGCTGTTATATTTCATCCTCGAAAACCAACCATTTCCATCCATCTCTAGTGTGGAAAAACTCTTTGAGCCATTTCCTCTTTACAATCATTTGAGCGATACAACTTTTGTCATGTTTTAGTCATGCCCTGCCTTCATAGCCTAGTTTTTCATTTCAAAACTCCACTTTTCCTGCACTTCTCGACTCGCTCACCCGTGCTGCGGATCGACAGCGATGGCCCGCGGCTCGCTCAGCTCCGAGCGATCAGGACTTTCCTCTTCCTCCCGTCAACGGTTGCCACGGAGATGCTCTTGTTGCCCGAATCGGTCCAGTAGATGTTTTTGTGTACCCAGTCGACGGCCAGGCCTTCGGGCGAGTTCAGTGAGTCGATGAGCGTCACCTGTTCTGATGATTCACTGGCTTTGTTGATGTACGCACTGGTGGACAGGAAGAGAGAGAGAAAGACAGAGACAGAGAGAGAGATGGAGACAGAGAAAGCGAAAGACAAAAAAAAAGAGACACATAAATGGCCCTGTTAAATTATGTAGAGAAAGGAGAGCATGAAAGAACAAAAAGTTGAACATTTTCCAAGTAAAGTTCTAGTAATGCTTTAAAATAACTATTTATAAGCATTGTTTAAAGTTCTGCAAGCTTAAGGCCTCTGTACATACTGGTACTCTCATACTTTTTGCTTTAAGGTCATTTATTTCTTTATTTTTTGTTTGTTTTTAGTCCCGTTATAATTTGTTATCTCAGGAAAAACATACATGGAGTTGTGATTAGCTTTGACCACAAATGTGTGAGTAATCACGCATTCTGCATCTCCAAAACTAAAAAAGCTCTGGCCCACCTTGTGATGTCACACAGAAGTGGTTTACTGTACAATTATCCACTTTTTAAATCTCTAGACTGTCTTAAGTCGTTGAGTTAAATGAGTGATAAAAACTTAAACAAGGCTAAAACAATCACTGTAGCTACACGTTCGACAACAACAGGGCTGAAGTGATGCAAAAGATTCTACTGAAGGTGAATGGTGCATTAAAACACGTCTTGTACTACCACATAGTGACATCATTAGGTGGAACAGAGTGTACAGGTGAAGAACATGGCCTAAACATGCAGGTGTGAGTGAAATGAAGCACAACATTTGGTGTGTCGTCATCATCATGACATGGATAAAAATGTGTATAATATGAGCCCCTTAACAAAAAAAAAAAAAACAAAAAAAACACACAAAAAACCCCATCAACATATACATCCAATTCACCTTCTGATCGGTAAGTCTTGTTACAACAGTGTTCTTCTATCATTAGT
Organism: Mugilogobius chulae; assembly: GCA_038363315.1. NCBI lineage: Eukaryota > Metazoa > Chordata > Actinopteri > Gobiiformes > Gobiidae > Mugilogobius > Mugilogobius chulae. The sequence continues at coordinate 39,772,048 of CM076412.1, read as the reverse complement.
TCACTCAAAGTTGTTTTCATGCACTTTTAAGGAATCCTATACCATCCTGTAGTTAAAGCTCAAGCACTCAGAAAAGTCTTGCTTTCACCTACCACCTATCCCAGCCTACATCCATTTACTTACATATGAATATTAAATAACTAAGACTCCTAGTGTTGCATCTATAGAGTTTACATTGAACAAAAAGAAAAATCACGACCTACATATGTTTGTCAGATATGCCCAAAGGTTCAGTTTAGTAATAATTGATGGATGTAAAAATAGGGAAACTCAACTAATTTAACAAAGACCAGCACTCTATTACAAATATATAGTAAAATACGGCACACACACAGTCAAAAGCATTGTGACGATGCAAATGTGCCCATCTAGTCCTTATTGCTTTGGATGCAACAAATTTTCTTTATTTCCCTGTTTGACTTGTGATGCATTTTCCAGGGACTATTAACAACAACGTCTCACTGACAGCTTTTTAAATTCAATGTATTTAATTGACCTTTATTTAACCAAGAAAGTCCCACTGTCCCATTAATGGACATGTTTTTAGCAGCTGACGACCTTTCACTCACGAAACACCGCCTCTTTGCTTTTTCTTCTTCTCTACCTTCATTATCAGTTAGTCGTAACATCTTTATCCTCAACAAAAACACATTTAAAAGAGCTACAGAATGTATATACCTGGCCTTAGTGCTATTAAACAGGAGGGGGTGCAGATGGGGAAGGTGTTTTCATTAGGAATAGTGCTTAAAACAGAGATGAGAGGAGATGGATTAGCCAGGCAGGGAAGCAGATTGTGTAGTTAATGGCTGTGTTAATGCTCGCCATCATAGACATGTTACTCTTTAGGGAGAAAACTGCTCCTTTGTTTCACAGTGATGCTAATCTAGGCTAGTTCTCTGGTGCGGCTTAGTAACATGGACCTACAACTGTCTATGTTAACGGATTATAGGAGACAAGCTAAGCAAACGCTGAGCTAAATCCAATTTCAAAATCACCTGTCTGTCTCACTACAAAAGTGTTGTACAGGTTGCTTTGCTTTCAAGGTTGTGAAAAAACAAGAAGTATTTGTCCAGATTTCCAGTCATTGTATTTAATTTATTTTTGCTTTTGGACATGTTATTGTTGGTGTCATTAGAGTTGCCTGTAACCAACACAATGATTTAGTAATGGTATTGCCAATAAATCACGTATATTTCTATTGGCATTCCATTATCATGGAATAGTATGACAACCAATTTAAAATGTAACTTGTTAGTAACAGAAAAAACTTTTCTCAGTGCTTCTGAGAGTGATAACCTTGAGCCAGTGGTCACCTGGAGAGGCCACAGATGACGTAAACATTATTCACCAGCTCTGAGGCCACAGGCAGAAGGCAGAATGAGACAGAGACAGATGAGCCCAATCCAAAAGCAACAGATTGCATCTTAATTGAGTGTATTATTATTTGCAACAGACATCTTCATCACAGGGGAGAGGCTAACAAGTGACTGACCCGCTGCATGCTAATCTCCATGTATCAGAGCAGGACAAGCCACTTTGTTTTATTGGTAAGAAGAGTGAGGAAGTCACCTTAATATTTGCATATGTAGACAATTATACATCTCTACAATGAATTATTCTAGGTTTAAATTTCAGCTTTGGCAATGCAATGAACAGTTAAGTGCGAAGTGCCATAAAAAATGGAAAAGGGTTTGCTCTGGCACACTCTCCGCTGAATGAATAAATAAATACTTACGTTACTTTTAATTTTTACAATGCCTATTGCATCCAAAAATTATTACCATTATAAATCTGGGGTCTTTTTTCCTCATAATTAGAAAGTTCAGTTATCCTCTAGAAAGTTTAAGGAAAACGAAAAAGCAGACCTATCATCTACTGTGGATATTGAACATTGTATTTTATACAGAGCCATGTAAGTCACTATATGACTCACTTGGATAGAAACTGCAGTGCAAAGAGATGCAAGTCTGCTTCTTTTTTGTGCTGGAAAAAAATGATGTATTGGATCTACAGTGTGATATGAGAGGATTTGAGAGCAAGGAGGTTTAATGTATGTTTTTAAAAACATGTTTCTATTTGCTCAGTTAGACATTTAGGTCAATTTGATGATCTTTGGGTGAATGGATTCCTCTTTCTTTTCATTTTGAGGTTAAAGAACCTCAGAAAAATGTACAGAGTCTGAGAGACAATATAATGGAAATCAAATGAACTTAGCTCCATGAGATCTGAAAACTATTGCATGCAGACTTTTACAACAAACTTTTTGGCAACTCTCTTTTCACAGCACAAATGGAAACCAACAACTTAATTTGTCCTTCCTCTGTCACCAGCCCTCAAGCTCTATCCGGCTGTGCTCCTACAAAGTTGTGGACGCGTGCAGATGAGTGATGATTGGGATTATTGATGCGGTAAAATTACGCAGCATATGGCCTCACTTGTAATGACTAAAACTCCACCCTGTGTCTGTTAGCTTCCCGGGTAACACACGCCCAAACACCATCTCTATACAAGCGGATGTGTGAAGGACAAACTTAGCCACCTTTCCTCGTCAAAGTGATGACACAGACCTGCAGGTGGGGGACAGGTTGGGGGAGATAAGATAGATGTCCAAAGGGGGAGTGACAGACGTACAGGCAGTGCTTTGGGAGGATGCTGTTAGTCCTTCAAAAGTCCTGATCCGTGCACTTACACACTCCATTAACCAGGCGCTGGGGCTTTTTATAACCAGTTTGTAAAAATAACAATGGGCTGTAATAGCGCAGTGAGAAAGTGGACATGAAAAATGATACTTACTAAGATTTATCATGTAAATAAAACAAGAATCTAATATAGAGCATGTATAATACCCTGCAGCTACAAAGTCCTGACCAAGCATAGTTAAATATTTAGATTTGTCCTATGTATGTGTAGAGTGATGATCCCTGCTCTACAATAAGTGTCAAATGCTGAATAAGGGATAGATCAAATCGATGGATGAATACAACATTCTACTTCTACAGTTTTCAGCTTCTACTGATAGATCACTTTTCCTTGTGATTGGTTATTCTGGTGCCACTTAGTCAGAGGGTTAGAGTAGAAAGTGGGTGGGTGCAAAAAAGAAGATAGTTGGATTAAAGAATCAGAATATGAGGATTTTTAAGAAAGTTGTCACAGAGATGACTTTTTATTGCCATATTGTCATTCAGCCTTAGTGTTATTTATATGTCACACAAAAAATAAGTGGACCAAACCATATCAGAGAGAGTTTGGGGTGTACAGGGTTTTGTATAGTCTGAAGATTCATTCAGGTGTCCTCTCTAGAGTATTTACTTATTTTAGTTAGGTCCCATTTGGTGAGGCTACTTTGCTGGTATTCGTTTTTCTCATTTTGATTTAACATTTCACAGTCAAGAAGACATTTTATTCGTTTGACTTGTTGCCTTAATGCTTGGTTGCTAACAAAAGCTTGCATTTTTTTCAGCAACTACTGTATATATGTATCTGTTACACAGTATTAATCCTGTATTGTAATGTAATCCAGTATTTGTTCTTTATAGATCCAAACTATAGACTTCAAGCTTCAGTATTTTGCCTCTATACATTCTTCCCACTAAACTGCATGAGCATACTAATAAAGATACATACATAATTTGCTTAATGCTCAGTGAAATAGCCAGCCACGGAGCATCACAAATGTTAATCTGCACGTATAGTTTACAGGATAGGATGACTGCACAATATAAAGCAAGTATAAAAAGAAATCTCCAAGGTCTTCCATCTTAGCATATATTTCCAGTTTAAATAGTAGTCCTAAACAAGCTTGCTCGATGTTCATCATTGAATTGCTACCATTTATTTGAAAATAAAATGACTTTGTTCCATCACAATAACTTATAATGCAAGGTTTTCTAAAATTTTCTGACCCTATATTTAAAAGAATTACCACATATTTCTAAATTAGAATAAGAGGCAGTTTTGTGCTGTGCTTTTCCCAATCTTTACCTGTATATTTTTTGGTGGAAGAGGTCACACCAGAACATCTTGTTGGAGGACACGTCACGTCCAGAGCCACAGCGTTCTTCAGCGTGGGCACCACCTGAGTGTACTCGCTCTTCAGGAGGTCGATGCGCCGGATCTCGTGACGATTGGTGAACATCAGGTAAGGACTCTTCCCTAAGGAAACACACACATTTTGGAGTTTAGTTTAACAAGCTACATTTGCTGTTCACAGTGACAAGCAATTAAAGACTGAGCATAAAAGTGTTTGTATTATTTGTAAAGTAAAAAAAGTGTTTTTGACACTTTTAAGACCACACATTTTAGTTTTAGAAGATAATTCTACCACTGTCATGTACATATTTAGGAGGCAAACATGCTAGTTTAGTTTATTTCTTCTTCAAGTATTCAATCAAAATTTAAAAATGACTTATTGCAAGACATTTTACATTGAAATGATAGAAAGGGTTTAGGCTGAAGCTTGAAACTTATAAAAGCCAAAACCCTGCCTACAGAGATTTACAAAAGAAAAAAAGTAAGGATACCAAATATGTGACGACTTTTTACAAAAGAATCAACAAGACAGAAACACAAAAGCAATGCATCTATTCACTAGTACAGCTCAGCTTGGAATAATATCAATTTTAATTTAATTTTTAAATAATTAATTTAATTTTTTAATTAATTAATTTCATTTCTTAACTTTACAGGACAGTCAAAAGTTAAACTTTATTTGGATTAAAATGTATGTGCAGTTATTAATTATTTATAATGCATTTTACATTTATTGTAAACATTTGTTGGTTTTGTGTTAAACATGATTCATTGAATTTGTGAGTCTAAAAGATGAAAACATTTTTTGAAGAAACCAGTGAAAGTACGACTCTTCCAAAATAATAGTTGCTTACTGCACAATAAAAATAACAAGATAAAAAACACTTAGATTAAAAAATACTTAAATGATTTAAAACCAACAGGTGTGCAAAAAAGTCAAAATAATTAAACATAATAATAAGGATAAAAAAACCCCAAACATTTTAATCATAGATGTCTTTGGTTTGCATGAAAAAAAGACAAAACAAACCAAAAAAAAAAGCAGCCAGTGTCGAAGCACTTCACTGAATTAAATAATGAGTTATGATTTATAGGTAAAGTAAAAAAAAATCCCAAAGTGATCTGTGATCCTATACAAGATCAGATTTTACAGTTTTCTACAGATACTGTGTATTCAAAGTAATAGACACTGGACTAGTACAGCAATAGGCCACTGCACCACACCACAGTGACACATGAGAAAATATCTTGTTTTCAAGGACACCAGCAGCACATTTCTGCAAATTGCATCATAAAATATTAAGACAAATGTGCAATAACTGTGCAATGCTGAAGATTACATATAAGATAACATAAAACAAGACTTTACATCACTTAAACAGCACTAATGTCGTTTAGTAATGAGTCACTGCTATGTTCTGTTTTAAAGAACCCAACATGATGATGATTGGTCAAGTGGTTCTATTTTTACTGAGACGGGAGCAGCAGAGTGCACTCTTCCAGGTGAGTATGTCCTGTTCAGCGGAGAGAGCTGCACAGGCCACATTACTGAGCTCAAAGGAACCAGGAGTCAGGAATATGGAGTGTTCGGATGTAGTCCACAAGGTCACGCTGGTACAGGGGCTGAAGGAGATCTCACACTACACAAACAACACTAACAGGTAATCCCAGTGGTAAATATGCATGATAGTTTTACACCTACTGTAGGTCATCAAAAAGATCTTTTACATACAACAGACAAAGTTTTCTGGGAGCTTAAAACAATAAGCAAAGTAATTAACAGTATTATCATCTACTATCATCAAATTATTGTATTATGTAGATTTTAGGACGTTACAACAAAATGGTTGCTTGGTAACAGTTGTTTACTGGCCAAAATAGAATGTCAATAATGTTGTCATAAAGCCAAACTGGGTAAAACTAAATGCTTAGTAGTTCCCCACCAACCAATAACATGCAGGGAATGCTTGGTAGTTGGAGGTTGAGGTGCCAGGTGTTTAGGTGACTTGTTTCGGAGCTGCCCCATTGCTGCTTTGGAAGACATCGTCTGTGTAAACATGCTTTATAAATAAAGATTACATACTTACTTACTAAATAAAATTGTAGCATAATGTTGAATACTCTCGAGGGTGCTTTCAAACAAGTAACTTTTTTTTTTGCTTTCTTTCAGGAATTTACAATGGGAAACATTACAAACTGGACAGTATTGCATGAAAGTATGCAATCTTACTAAATTCAAATTAGCATATGTGTTGCTGATATAACTAATCAACCAACAGGAAACACTAAATTACAATTTTCCATGGTTCCATATTACCACAAACAAATGTTAAAAATGTAAAATTAATTTTAAAATGCTTCCTCCTTTTTGGTCTATGCATGGCTACTAATTAATTTACAAAGGCTAATGTTGCATGTGTTTATACTTATGCACCCACATATATCCTACAACACCTAAAAATAACTTCATTATCCACAGAATCATATTAGTGCCATGTTGTTGCCTTGTCCATCACATCTCTCTCTCTCTACAGTTAACATGCTCACGTCCTGTGCATGTTTCACACCTCCAGGCTCCTCTCGGTCCAGCTTTACCACGGCCGACTGCACTGGGGGAAATATGACACTCTCACATGTGTTTGGTGCACAATCATTTTGCTCTGACTACAAGCTCTCTGTTCCTGCCTCCTGCTCCAGCTGCAACACGGACAGCTCGGGAGAATGATGGATGACGGAGAGGATGCGTGAAATGAGGAGCGAGGTAATTAAGGAAAGGTATTAAAAGAATATGAGACAGCAGAGGATACAGAGCGTGCTGGTTGGAGTGAATGTGGATAGTGCTTTCATATTATACACCAGAGCTATTATTGAGACGTAAATCTGTAATGTAAAACTGCTGAATATTAAGACTTGAGTAAGGGTGACAAGATTGTTCGGTTAATTGTGATTTTCTGTTCACAATATAAAGCACTTAAATAACAATTGTCAAAACTGAAAATAAAGTGTTAACACCAATCTATAAACAGGCAAAGAATAAACAAAAATACAAAATACCATAAAGAAATGTGAATCTGCTCACACTATGCATGAACGCAAATTGTGCACAAATGAATCTAAATTGAGTAACAAATGTGCAAAACTTAAGAGTAAAGGGAACAACTGTTTTGGGGCAATAGAAAAATATTAAATTGGACAAAAACAACAACAACAAGCAAGATCTCTTTCCATATGACGTCAGAAGATCAAACTATCACGAGACTGTGCACACTAGAAATGCGTGGGTCAGCTTTTTCGTGACACGCCGGCCCCAACCCAAATTAAAATTAATCCCGACCCACCCGGCACAAAAAAATGTGTCTAAAATTCAGAACTCGACCCACCACCGAACCCACACACATTAAGCTGCAGGGTACATATGACTGCGGACAATTGCTCAGAAGCGTGCTTTGCACTCAGATGGATTGTGTGGAAATTGTGTCAAATCACGCAGGAGCTGACCTGACGCAGCGTCAACATGCTCTGAACACTTCTCCTGGTTAGGATTTGACTCTTTGCGCTGGTAGTTTACTATGATGAATTTGTTTAGCTAAGATTCATGTTCATAGCTGTGTTGATAACATTTCTGGTCTCTCGCCTTTTTCTTCCTTTTTTGTAGTTGTAAATGAATAATGCTCAATACCCATAAGTAGTCTTAGTTTATTAAACAGGGCTGCATAGAAACGTTTGAACATGGTTTTAGACTCGACACACCGAACTTGCAAAACTTTGAATTGCGCTATCCAACCCAACCGAAACCCATAACCAGCCATTTAATCCGAGCATCACTAGAGCGCACATTGCCTGTAAAGAAAAAACACACAAGTTTAGGTCTTTTACAATATTCAGTGTTAAGCTGTCTATCTATGAGCAGCTGTATTAAAAATATCTCCACAAACAAACTTGATTCTGACAGCAAACAATCTAAACTCTGTCCCAGGTTTGATACAGTAGTGATAGCACCAATATTAAAGGGAAAAAATAGCCCCAAAAATGATACTAAAATGTGCATTTCATTTGGATTCGAAAAGAAAAATTTAAGCCTTGCTATAACAAAAAAAAAAAAAAATGAATTACTGGATTTCAAAATCTCATCTGGCCTCAGTCTCATTTTGTTCCATAGACCAAACCATACAATTAAACCTTCTAGGCAAAGAAATAACATTAGAATAACATTACCATTAACAGACCCAATTAACTCACACTTTTCCACTATAAAAAGGAGCTTCTAGGGCCACTTAATCCCTAATAACATCTGTCCACTACTTGATACCATTGGCCATCCCCATATGCAGGAGATGAGGGCAGATAAAAAGCCTAAAAGATGGCTATCTAACTCCAACTCTTCTTTACCAATTCCCCTGATTCATCTTTACAAGACAAATCTCAACTTAAAAAGGCTGAGTCATGCAGTCAGCTTCTTAAGGCCAACACCGCTAATACAAAGTGCTATATTATCTTAACTTGTCAATCCAGCAGAGCAGCAGTCAGCCCTCTTAACAAGAAGTCAAAGCCGGAGAAATATTTTAATCTGTCCTGCCAGTTTGGGGGCTGCCTTTTGCGCCCTAAGCCAATTAAGATAATGCATTGAGGAAGATTAAAATCATCGGGGGAAGGCTGTCAGGCTTTAGAGCAGATATTCAAAGAAGTTTATGTCATGAAGGAGGAAAAAAGAACAAAAAACTCAACAATAAAATCTCAAATTTGGCCAAAAAGATGTTTCGCAGTGAAATTGACAGTCTAGACGTATTACATGGGAAAAATATGAAAACTTTGCAACAGCAGAGGCAAAGTCAAGTGCTGTCAGTTCGGGGAGGTCATGCCAAAATTATTAGGTAGAAATGATTGCGTTGCCAGCATCTGTCAGGCGGGAAAAATGCAAGAAATTATATAACAGTCCATTAGTTGTCCGGTGGTGGGAAAACTCCTGAGATATTCTGAGTGCGTTAACTACGAAATATGAGTTTGTGCCTGCATGCTAATGTTGTAACCTTTGGAGACATTTGTATTCGAGTGTGCAGGAATGAGTGCTGATGACTGTGGAATGAGAACATTTAAAATCACAGAAATATAACTTTTCTCTTGGGATAAGTGTTTACAACTTAACTACCTTAGTCACCACTAACTCTCAAAGCGATTGCATAAGACGGTTAATACTTGGAATAAGTCAATAAAGACTCATTCATAGTCAAGTTCCAGTCCATCCTGGTTATCATCACTACATTTATACTTTCAACTATTTCCAATTTAAGGTTTAGCAATGTTAAAGTGAAAACTACAGTGTTATTTTATCTCTAGTTTGTATTGTCCCTTAGCAAAGGCTCGAGTTCTCAGAAAATTCCTGTTCTCACCTACCACCTATCATTCATCGCTCACTTGTTTATCAATTTTCTTATGATTATGTCGCCACATTCTAACAGTAAGTAGTAGTTTTGAACTGAAAGTTAGTTTCCATAGGTAGTTTTAGATCAATTTAGTTTTTTACAAGGAGGAAAATGTACAGTACTGTTCTACAAATTATTTATTACTAAAGAAGGTGAACAAATGCCCTACAACATTTCAAACATCTGCTGAATTGATTCGAACCAGTTGAATATAAGAGGTCGTATGTACACTTATGTCTAGAAACTTTCACATTTGCCAAGTTTATTTTCAATGTAATAGGAGGAGTAGGCAATGTTATTAAAATACAATGTACCTAATTTATTGTAAAAAATAAAGTGATCTAGAATTCAGTTTCAAAATATGGCAGGGCACTTGAAGTTAAACAATTGATAAAACAATTATTTATTTGCTCTCTAATAATCTGCTTTGACAATCAATCACTGCTTCTGAATGTTTATTGTTTTACTTTTGTTTTCTACTATTCATGTTTGCTAAATTAACAATCTTCAGACAGTCCTCAGAAACGCTTGTTGTGATTTTGGGCTATACAAAAATAAATTGATTTGATTTGATAAAACTGAGATAAAGAACAACAGCAACAAACATGGAGGCCGTTTTTAGATCACATTAGTTGGAAAGCAGCCAAGAAAACCAGGTGAAAGCATTAAAACTTGTTTGACAGCTTGTTCTAGTTCACTACTGTCCCAGCGGTTAGCAACGCAGTTCTGCTACTGTAACTGATAACAGACAAAGCCTTCATGTTTATGCATAACCGTATGCAACAACAAAAATAAGACTTAAAGTTTGGGAGAGCTAAATGTAGTAGTTGCAAATAAATAAAAAAATAGTAAAATGTTTTTTTCCACTTTAAAGTATATTGTAAATGCGGCACTTTGTGAAAAAATTTGGCCACTGTGCACTGTCTGAATCAAAACTAAAAGCATTTTTTTTTTCTTCGAGATCCAAATGCAGTGCTCTGATTGGCTGTGTTTGAATGCTCCTCGTCAGTCTCACTTTACTTTCTGTTAAAATACATTTTTAACACTTGTTGCAGACAAAAAAACAATGTGCATAAGGATTTGTGAGAGCTAAATAGACCTATTTCGGGTTTTTGCAGTTTGAAAATCAGCTACCCCATCTTTAAGTTTACTTGTGTCAANAAACACCGTTGCTGTAAACTGTACAGACAGAAGCTGTTACAGTCTGGGTTGCACTACCCAGAGTAGAAGAGCAGATAATGAAACGCTCAAAAAAAGAGTTAATAAATAGTAGTCTTAACTAAAGGAAAACATTAATTTTTGAGTACAAGCATCAATACGTTCAGGTCGAGTAATAATGTATAGATCTTTACATGACCCTTATTGTCATTGTCAACAGAACTTCACAAACAATGCTATCTGTGCAATCATAGTGACCCAGTGGGGAGTACAGTCCAGTGTATTACAGCCTAATACACTCAGTCCAACTTTTCACCGATTAGTTTTGTGCTGTTCTGAAGTTTTCCTTAATTTTCAGGCCAAACTTGAGAGACCGCTAACGAAGATGACCTAAGTTCCGGCAGTAGAGAGGCAGCGCAGAGCGTATGTTATATCGACATCAGCACACACACATAAAGGTCATATAATGGAAAACAATCAGACAAGAAAAACGGTAGGGGTCTGCTACCGGTAGGCTTCCTGCTATACTAAGAACTTCCTCTTAGCAAATACAAACACATACTGTGCATGCCAAACTTTTTGCATGCTAACTAGTTTTACCCAGTTTTTATCTACCCTATCATTGATAACACACCCTCACAAACCTCTACACAAGCACACACACCAGAAAGGTATGTAACTACCAAACGTTTGCTTTTTTTAAGATTTACTTTGATTGAGGTTCTTGATTTGCTGGATCAAGAAGAATTTCCAGAGAATGCATGTTGCAGTCTATCCTCAAAATGAGAAGGCAAAACAAGGCAAATGTATTTGTATAGCACAATTCATACACAAAGCAATGCAAAGTGCTTTACAAGGCAGGTAAAGAGTCATCAAACATACAATACAAAAACAAAACATTATTAAAAAAATAATAAAAAATCATCATAAAATGTACTTTAAAGAAATAAAGAGTTTAGACAAAGCTATTCAGTCATATGCACAGATAAAAATAAATGTTTGAGTCTAGATTTAAACATAGTCAGGGTGGATACCTGTCTTACATCTTCAGGAAGACTGTTTAAGATCTTAGCTGCATAAAACTGAAACACTGATCACCAGGTTAGTCCTGACTCTGGTCCAGGTTTAGTCCTGACTCTGGTCCATGTTTAGTCCTGACTCTGGTCCAGGTTAGTCCTGACTCTGGTCCATGTTTAGTCCTGACTCTGGTCCAGGTTTAGTCCTGACTCTGGTCCAGGTTTAGTCCTGACTCTGGTCCAGTTTAGTCCTGACACTGGTCCAGGTTTAGTCCTGACTCTGGTCCAGGTTTAGTCTGACTCTGGGTTTTTTACCAGGTTTAGTCCTGACTTTCCGACTCTTTTAGTGTCCTGACTCTGGTCCGTGTTTAGTCCTGACTCTGGTCCGTGTTTAATCCTGACTCTAGTCTATGTTTAGTTCTGACTCTAGTCTATGTTTAGTCCTGACTCTGGTCCATGTTTAGTCCTGACTCTAGGCACCAGCAGGAGGCCGGTCCCTGAGTTCCTCAGAGTGCGAGATGGTTCATAAGGCACTAACATGTCAGAGATGTACTGTACTTTGGTGCTAGTCCATGGAGAGACTTAAACACAAGGAACTGGAACCAATGTATAAAAACTGGGTAAAGAAAGAGGCTGTCAGCAGTGTTGTGATAGTGATGAGTCAGACATGGAATATGAAGGGGAAACATGCTATTTGCCAACAAGACTGTTGAATGCATATGCAGAAGTTATGCAAACAGAGCATGAATAGAATGATGGTCTCCTTTTGATCAGACCTCAACAACCTCCTTCCCCAACCTTACCTTCTCCCCCTTCTCCTGGATTTTATACACAAGCAAACTCACCCCACACCAACACACAGACACCCTACCTTCACACCAGCACACCCGCACACATGCACACACACCCAACACACTGCACAAGTCAATCAGACCTGTTTTCAGTCTCAGTACTACTGCTGCAGATTGAACCTCTGTTCACAGTTTGCAAGAAACAGTGTATCCTATAGGTTTTTCTAGAACGTTGTCTCAGTTTTCGATAATGGGCCAATTCACACTGTCTAGGGGGCCACATATGGCCCGCGGGCCATCATTTGAGTAGCCCTGGCTGTCAATGGAATACTCCTACCCCCCACTCCCCACAAACATGCACAAACACAGAAAAACACTGCACAGGTTAATCAGACCTATAATGAGTTTTTCCAATGGTTAGTACAACCTATTATCCCACCGGTCACAATTGTGACTGAACATAAAACACACTTTTTCACACATTTTCCCATGAAAATTTCAAAAAATTCTGATTGATTGTTTCAAAGGGTCACTAATGACACATGATTTGGATATTCTTGTGTCTGGGAAAAATTTGGGAATAAATGGGTTAATCCTGTATTGTAATGTTATCCAGTATTTGTTCTTTATAGATCCAAACTATAGACTTCAAGCTTCAGTATTTTGCCTCTATACATTCTTCCCACTAAACTGCATGAGCATACTAATAAAGATACATACATCATTTACTTAATGCTCAGTGAAATAGCCAGCCACGGAGCATCACAAATGTTAATCTGCACGTATAGTTTACAGGATAGGATGACTGCACAATATAAAGCAAGTATAAAAAGAAATCTCCAAGATCTTCCATCTTAGCATATATTCCAGTTTAAATAGTAGTCCTAAACAAGCTTGCTCGATGTTCATCATTGAATTGCTGCCATTTATTTGAAAATAAAATGACTTTTTCCATCACAATAACTTGTAATGCAGGTTTTCTAACATTTTCTGACCCTATATTTAAAAGAATTACCACATATTTCTAAATTAGAATAAGAGGCAGTTTTGTGCTGTGCTTTTCCCAATCTTTACCTGTATATTTTTTGGTGGAAGAGGTCACACCAGAACATCTTGTTGGAGGACACGTCCACGTCCAGAGCCACAGCGTTCTTCAGCGTGGGCACCACCTGAGTGTACTCGCTCTTCAGGAGGTCGATGCGCCGGATCTCGTGACGATTGGTGAACATCAGGTAAGGACTCTTCCCTAAGGAAACACACACATTTTAGAGTTTAATTTAACAAGCTACATTTGCTGTTCACAGTGACAAGCAATTGAAGAAGTGCTTGTATTATTTGGAAAGTCAAAAAAGTGTTTTTGACACTTTTAAGACCACACATCTGCAATTGATCTAGTTTTAGAAGATAATTCTACCACTGTCATGTACATATTTAGGAGGCAAACATGCTAGTTTAGTTTATTTCTTCTTCAAGTATTCAATCAAAATTTAAAAATGACTTACTGCAAGACATTTTACATTGAAATGATAGAAAGGGTTTAGGCTGAAGCTTGACACTTATAAAAGCCAAAACCCTGCCTACAGAGATTTACAAAAGAAAAAAAGTAAGGATACCAAATATGTGACGACTTTCTACAAAAGAATCAACAAGATGGAAACACAAAACAATGCATCTATTCGCTAGGACAGCTCAGCTTGGAATAATATCAATTTTAATTTAATTTTAAATAATTAATTTAGACATTTTCATTTCTTAACTTTACAGGACAGTCAAAAGTTAAACTTTATTTAGATTAAAATGTATGTGCAGTTATTAATTATTTAGTCATATGCAATGACATATTACATGCATATTACATTTATTTTAAACATTTGTTGGTTTTGTGTTAAACATGATTCATTGAATTTGTGAGTCTAAAAGATGAAAACATTTTTTAAAGAAACCAGTGAAAGTACGACCCTTCCAAAATAATAGTTGCTTACTGCACAAAAGATAAAAAACACTTAGATTGAAGAAAAACTTAAATGATTTAAAACCAACAGGTGTGCAAAAACGTCAAAATAATTAAACATAATAATAAGGATAAAAAAAAAACATTTTAATCATAGATGTCTTTGGTTTGCATGAAAAAAAGACAAAACAAAACCAAAAAAAAAAGCAGCCAGTGTCAAAGCACTTCACTGAATGCAATAATGAGTTATGATTTATAGGTAAAGTAAAACAAAAATCCTAAAGTGATCTGTGATAGTATACAAGATCAGATTTTACAGTTTTTCTACCGATACTGTATATTCAAAGTAATAGACACTGGACTAGTACAGCAATAGGCCACTGCACCACACCACAGTGACACATGAGAAAATATCTTGTTTTCAAGGACACCAGCAGCACATTTCTGCAAATTGCATCATAAAATATTAAGACAAATGTGCAATAACTGTGCAATGCTGAAGATTACATATAAGATAACATAAAACAAGACTTTACAGCACTTAAACAGCACTAATGTAGTTTAGTAATGAGTCACTGCTATGTTCTGTTTTAAAGAACCCAACATGATGATGATTGGTCAAGTGGTTCTATTTTTACTGAGACGGGAGCAGCAGAGTGCACTCTTCCAGGTGAGTATGTCCTGTTCAGCGGAGAGAGCTGCAGAGGCCACATTACTGAGCTCAAAGGAACCAGGAGTCAGGAATATGGAGTGTTCGGATGTAGTCCACAAGGTCACGCTGGTACAGGGGCTGAAGAAGATCTCACACTACACAAACAACACTAACAGGTAATCCCAGTGGTAAATATGCATGGTAGTTTTACACCTACTGTAGGCCATCAAAAAGATCTTTTACATACAACAGACAAAGTTTTCTGGGAGCTTAAAACAATAAGCAAAGTAATTAACAGGTATTATCATCTATTATCATCAAATATATTGTATTATGTAGATTTTAGGACGTTACAACAAAATGGTTGCTTGGTAACAGTTGTTTACTGGCCAAAATAGAATGTCAATTAACGTTATCATAAAAGCCAAACTGGGTAAAACTAAATAGTTCCCACCAACCAATAACATGCAGGGAATGCTTGGTAGTCGGAGGTTGAGGTGCCAGGTGTTTAGGTGCCTTGTTTCGGAGCTGCCCCAGGGCTGCTTTGGAAGACATCTGTCTGTGTAAACATGCTTTATAAATAAAGATTACATACTTACTAAATAACAATGTAGGCATAATGTTGAATACTCTCGAGGGTGCTTTCAAACAAGTAACTTTTTTTTTTTGCTTTCATTCAGGAATTTACAATGGGAAACATTACAAACTTGGCATGACAGTATGCAATCTTACTAAATTCAAATGGGCAGATGTGTTGCTGATATAACTAATCAACCAACAGGAAACACTAAATTAAAATTTCCATGGCTCCATATTTATCACAAACAAATGTTAACCAATTTTAAAATGTATTTTAAAATGCTTCCTCCTTTTTGGTCTATGCATGGCTACTAATTAATTTACGAAGGCTAATGTTGCATGTGGTTTTATACTTGTGCACCCACATATATTCTATACAACACCTAAAAATAACTTCATTATCCACAGAATCATATTAGTGCCATGTTGTTGCCTTGTCCATCACATCTCTCTCTCTCTACTGTTAACATGCTCACGTCCTGTGTATGTTTCACACCTCCAGGCTCCTCTCGGTCCAGCTTTACCACGGCCGACTGCACTGGGGGAAATATGACACTCTCACATGTGTTTGGTGCACAATCATTTTGCTCTGACTACAAGCTCTCTGTTCCTGCCTCCTGCTCCAGCTGCAACACGGACAGCTCGGGAGAATGATGGATGACGGAGAGGATGCAGTGAAATGAGGAGCGAGGTAATTAAGGAAAGGTATTAAAAGAATATGAGACAGCAGAGGATACAGAGCGTGCTGGTTGGAGGTGAATGTGGATAGTGCTTTCATATTATACACCAGAGCTATTATTGAGACGTAAATCTGTAATGTAAAACTGCTGAATATTAAGACTTGAGTAAGGGTGACAAGATTGTTCGGTTAATTGTGATTTTTCTGTTCACAATACAAAGCACTTTAAATAACAATTGTCAAAACTGAAAAATAAAGTGTTCACACCAATCTATAAAACAGGCAAAGAATAAACAAAATACAAAATAGCCATAAAGAAACGTGAATCTGCTCACACTACGCATGAACGCGAATTGTGCACAAAGGAATCTAAATTGAGTAACAAATGTGCAAAACTTAAAGAGTAAAGGGAACAACTGTTTTGGGGCAATAGAAAAATATTAAATTGGACAAAAACAACAACAACAAAACAAGATCTCTTGCCATATGACATCAGAAGATAAAAACTGTCATGAGACTGTGCAGACTAGAGATGCGTGGGTCTACTTTTTTCGTGACACGCCGCCCCTGACCCAAGTTTAAAAAAAACGCAACCCACCCGGCACGAAAAAATGTGTCTAAAATTCAGAACTCGACCCGAACCCACACACAATAAGCGCAACTGCAGGGTACATATGACTGCGGACAATTGCTCAGAAGCATGCTTTGCACTCAGATGCATTGTGTGGAAATTGTGTCAAATCACGCAGGAGCTGACCTGACTCAGCGTCAACATGCTCTGAACACTTCCTCTGGTTAGGATTTGACTCTTTGCGCTGGTAGTTTACTATGATGAATTTGTTTAGCGAAGATTCATGTTCATAGCTGGGTTGATAACATTTCTGTCTCTCGCCTTTTTCTTCCTTTTTTGTAGTTGTAAATGAATAATGCTCAATACCCGTAAGTAGTCTTAGTTTATTAAACAGTGGGACATAAAAACGTTTGAACATGGGTTTAGACTCGACACACCACCAAAACTTTGAATTGCGCTATCCAACCCAACCGAAACCCATAACCGCTATTTAATCCGAGCATCACTAGAGCCCACATTGACTGTAAAGAAAAAACACACAAGTTTTAGGTCTTTTACAATATTCAGAAGTGTTAAGCTGTCTATCTATGAGCAGCTGTATTAAAAAATATCTCCACAAACAAACTTGATTCTGACAGCAAACAATCTAAACTCTGTCCCAGGTTTGATACAGTAGTGATAGCACCAATATTAAAAAATTAGCCCCAAAAATGATACTAAAATGTGCATTTCATTTGGATCCGTAAAGAAAAATTTAAGCCTTGCTATAACAAAAAAAAAAAAAACAACAACCTTGTCTACAATAAAATTATGAATTTACTGGATTTCAAAATCTCATCTGGCCTCAGTCTCATTTTGTTCCATAGACCAAACCATACAATTAAACCTTCTAGGCAAAGAAATAACATTAGAATAACATTACCATTAAACAGACCCAATTAACTCACACTTTTCCACTATAAAAAGGAGCTTCTAGGGCCACTTAATCCCTAATAACAACTGTCCACTACTTGATACCATTGCCATCCCCATACACAGGACATGAGGGCAGATAAAAAGCCTAAAAAGATGGCTATCTAACTCTCCAACTCTCCTTTTACCAATTCCCCTGATTCATCTTTACAAGACAAATCTCAACTTAAAAAGGCTGAGTCATGCAGTTCAGCTTCTTAAGGCCAACACCGCTAATACAAAGTGCTATATTATCTTAACTTGTCAATCCCAGCAGAGCAGCAGTCAGCCCTCTTAACAAGAAGTCAAAGCCGGAGAAATATTTTAATCTGTCCTGCCAGTTTGGGGGCTGCCTTTTGCGCCCTAAGCCAATTAAGATAATGCATTGAGGAAGATTAAAATCATCGGGGGAAGGCTGTCAGGCTTTAGAGCAGATATTCAAAGACGTTTATGTCATGAAGGAGGAAAAAAGAACAAAAAACTCAACAATAAAATCTAAATTTGGCCAAAAATGATGTTTCGCAGTGAAATTGACAGTCTAGACGTATTACATGGGAAAAAATATGAAAACTTTGCAACAGCAGAGGCAAAGTCAAGTGCTGTCAGTTCGGGGAGGTCATGCCAAAATTATTAGGTAGAAATGATTGCGTTGCCAGCATCTGTCAGGCGGGAAAAATGCAAGAAATTATATAACAGTCCATTAGTTGTCCGGTGGTGGGAAAACTCCTGAGATATTCTGAGTGCGTTAACTACGAAATATGAGTTTGTGCCCTGCATGCTAATGTTGTAACCTTTGGAGACATTTGTATTCGAGTGTGCAGGAATGAGTGCTGATGACTGTGGAATGAGAACATTTAAAATCACAGAAATATAACTTTTCTCGTGGGATAAGTGTTTACAACTTAACTACCTTATGTCACCACTAACTCTCAAAGCCATTGCATAAGACGGTTAATACTTGGAATAAGTCAATAAAGACTCATTCATAGTCAAGTTCCAGTCCATCCTGGTTATCATCACTACATTTATACTTTCAACTATTTCCAATTTAAGGTTAGCAATGTTAAAGTAAAACTACAGTGTTGTTTTATCTCTAGTTTGTATTGTCCCTTAGCTAAGGCTCGAGTTCTCAGAAAATTCCTGTTCTCACCTACCACCTATCATTCATCGCTCACTTGTTTATCAATTTTCTTATGATTATGTCGCCACATTCTAACAGTAAGTAGTAGTTTTGAACTGAAAGTTAGTTTATAGGTAGTTTTAGATCAATTTGTTTTTTACAAGGAGGAAAATGTACAGTACTGTTCTACAAATTATTTATTACTAAAGAAGGTGAACAAATGCCCTACAACATTTCAAACATCTGCTGAATTGATTTGAACCAGTTGAATATAAGAGGTCGTATGTACACTTTTGTCTAGAAACTTTCACATTTGCCAAGTTTATTTTCAATGTAATAGGAGGAGTAGGCAATGTTATTAAAATACAATGTACCTAATTTATTGTAAAAAATAAAGTGATCTAGAATTCATTTCAAAAATATGGCAGGGCACTTGAAGTTAAACAATTGATAAAACAATTATTTATTTGCTCTACTAATAATCTGCTTTGACAATCAATCACTGCTTCTGAATGTTTATTGTTTTACTTTTGTTTTCTACTATTCATGCTTGCTAAATTAGTAATCTTGGAAGTCCTTACAGATGACTCTGTTGTGATTTTGGGCTATACAAAAATAAATTCATTTGATTTGAATTGATAAAGCTGAATAAAGAAAACAGAACAAACATGTGGGCCGTTTTTAGATCACTTTAGTTGGAAAGCAGCCAAGAAAACCAGGTGAAAGCATTAACTTGTTTGACAGCTTGTTCTAGTTCACTACTGTCCCCAGCGGTTAGCAACGCAGCTCTGCTACTGTAACTGAGACAGACAGCAGCATTCATGTTTATGCATAACCGTATGCAACAACATAAATAAGACTTAAAGTTTGGGAGAGCTAAATGTAGTAGTTGCAAAATTAGTAAAATGTTTTTTTTCCACTTTAAAGTATATTGTAAATGCAGCACTTTGTGAAAAAATTTGGCCACTGTGCACTGTCTGAATCAAAACTAAAAGCATTTTTTTTTTCTTCGAGATCCAAATGCAGTGCTCTGATTGGCTGTGTTTGAATGTTCATCGTCAGTCTCACTTTACTTTTGTTAACATGTATGTATAAAATACATTTTTAAGATTTGTCGCAGACAAAAAAAAACAATGTGCCTAAGGATTTGTGAGAGCTAAATAGACCTATTTCGGGTTTTTGCAGTTTAAAATCAGCTACCCCATCTTTAAGTATACTTTTGACAGTCAACAATCACATCTTAAGTCATATAACTGCACTGACTCTTGCTCTCCTGCTCTTGCTCTTTGCTAAAAAATAAGAAACTCCTTGGCTAAGCAAAATTAGGCTTCCAAACCTCTCCATTTTCTTCTCTCAAAGAAGTCACCAGCTTGAACAAGTGTTGAACGAATGACAAATTAGGCATTTCACAAACCTTTAGACACATCACATGTCGGAATTGTATTTTTGCACAACTTCAAAGTCTTACTTTCAGTAAAATGAAACCGTGACCTCAAGACACAAGACTGCAATCCAAAAGTCAGGCGCCCAAACTAGTGCATGTCAATGAGAATATAAGAGAAACATGATTTGTATATTCAAATAATTTTCACAAGCTTCTGACATGATTTCATGCCGTTGATTACAGGTCTCTTACAACCTGCTGACAACATTTGGGCTCACTAACACTGAAAAGGTCTATAGCCTTTCACACTAGAGGCTTTTAGCTCTAAAAAGTGCTGTAAAGTCCCAGATGAGATGTGGCAGACTTAAATAAAAGTCGGAGTTCCGTGTCAAGAGCTTTTGACAAATGGGAAATCCAACCACTGCTGTAAACCAATTCTGAAGAGTGTGCGCTCGGAGTGTCAAAGTGTATGGCACAAAGTAATCTTGTTATGAAAGGGAGCAAGTGAAGGGCCAAGTGTGAAATGAACATGAAAGGGCCACAAATTTGAGCGATACATTTCTGTCACGAGTTCTGGGCAACACTTAAAAAAAACTGCTTTCTTTATGCAGGACTCAGTTTTATGTTATGTAGCTGACAGAGCTTAAAACAATAGCCTACGTGTTTGACAAATGAGGGGTTCGATTTGTTTCTTATTTTACTGTTCAGCACCACTCCATTGGTCCCCCAATAATAATAAACCAATTCAGAAAAGTGTGTGGTCAGAGTGTCAAAGTATACGGCACAAAGTAATCTTGTTATGAAAGAAAGCAAGTGAAGGGCAATTTCTGACCTGGGACATTTGGGAGACCACACTCCACTTTACATCCACGGCATAGAGGTCACTCAGGTGCATTCTTACAAATACCTGGGTGTCCATATTGACTCCAACTTGGCCTGGGACGTCCACATGAACTCAGTCTGCAGCAGAATACAACAAAGACTGCATTTCTTGCGAGGACTGAGGGTTTTTGGAGTGGAGCAGAAAATAAGGCTCGTGTTTTATAATGCTGTGGTCGAAAGATAAGATATGATATGTGTGTGTGGTTTGTCCATTAAATCAAAAACAGAATTGAACAGACTAGTGCAGACAAGGCTTAAAACGATGGAAGTAAAAGAACATCCATCTTACAGCAGATATTTGAGGAGATTGTGGTCAAACAGGCCAGAAAATTATCTCTGACCCCTCATGTCTTATTATCCCATTATGAGCCGCTATAGAGTTCTAACAAGAAACAAAGAAGATACCTGAACAGGTATAAAAACTCATTCCTCCCAATATCAGTGAACCTTCTAAATTCAGGCTGCAGCACAGAGCGCTGAGGTTCTGTATCACATTTTCTGGACTATATGTCACACTTTTTTCATCGTCTGACAGGGGGTGTGACTTATAAATATAAATACATGTGAAGCTGTTCTGCCAGTGAGGCGTGACCCTGTCACTCCGGGGTGCAGCTACTTGCGTAGCTACCATTTAAAAAACTGCACACCTGGAGGCTGCAGTCTCATGAACCGCACACGACGCTTACGATAGCGCATAAAGCTTCATTCAACAAAAATAACAGGACAGAGAGCGATGATTTGGTCCGATTTCAAGAGAAGTAGTTCTCTTGACCATGATCACTTAAAAGACAAACACTGATGTTTGTCTGGTGGTTTCAGGGTTGTTGTCAGGACAACCACTGGAGGCTCTCCGCAGTGCTCTGAAACCACCCACTTTAGTAACCATTGTGTTATTGACCCAAATGCACTAAAATAATCTCATATTTACATCTTTAATATTTTCTCAACCCTTCTTAGTGCCTGTCAGCCTGACCTTTAAGCACATGTTTCCCAAGATTTGAGTCCCATCTAGTGTCAGCAAATGAAATAATCAAACTGGTCTTGATAATGCTACAGAAATGCTAAACAAGTTTGGATGATTTATGGACTTTATAGAGAAAGAATAGTATCTCACAGACAGACCTCCAGCTGTGTTTTTAATCTTAGAAGAGGATTAGAAACTTAAAAAAGTCTATTTTGCCTGATATGTGTGACTTATTTGTGTATAAGCAGCTGAGTGTCCAATAGGAGGCATGTTTAATTAGTTTTTCCAATACGCATTTACCTAACACATATTGATTGAGTAACTCGCACAAACAAATCTTATTCAACTAACTTCAAAACATACTTCTCAAACTTTTTAATACCAAAGTCATTATGCCTTCTTTCTTGAGCAGACCCTCCACAGTGCAGTTAGCATTACTAATGTGGCATTCTCTTGCAGCCTTCAATATGTGCAAATAATATTTCCACATAGCCCGCAGTCACATCTGATTACTGACAGTGACAATTCTTCCTGGTCGGGTGTTTCACTGGGGACTGAATGTATGGAAGTGGACCGGCTTCATTAACTACACATTACCTCGGCTACAGCAGGCAGCCAGATCTGTATTTATAGCCTTGTGCCCTTTGTGACTCCGAATAAATAACACCTCAATAACAAACAATAACTCAAGCTCATTGTCTGTCTCTCCTCGTCTCCTTCACGGAGCCACACGAGCCACAGTCGCCGCAAATCTGGCCCGGTTTAGTGCTGTCAGGAGTTAGTTGTCCATATATAGAGCAGACGATCAAAAGGAGTTAAGAGAATCAAAGTTTGAGAAGCAACAACGAGGTTAAGCTGTGGCATCAACTTTTTTTTTCTCCACATGAAGAAGTTTACTATAGAAACAAAACTGTAGAAGTCATTATTTGTATTTAATAGTTCAACATTTTATCTTTTACAACTTAAAAACAGCATTGTGAGCCACTGTTTGGGAAAAAATTGTGTGTTTACCTGAGTTTTGTGTCTGAAAAACTTGTTCTAAAGCTACATTGGTGGCAAAAAAAATCCACATACTTGGAACTTTGTGAATATTAGATACAGTTTTAACAGAGATGCTAAAATGTAAATATCATTATAAGTTATTGGTTCTCTAAAAAACAAAGTCAACTCTTATGAGCTGTCATTGTAGTGTTGTGATCTCTCCTGGTTAATGTCAGATTAATATGTATAGCACAATGAATTTAATCAATTTATCAATCTGGAAAGGATCTTTCTACAAGTGGAAAGCAAAACAAATACTGCACTTTGATTGGTCAAAATAACATAGCAGAAACAAAAATCAAACTGGTAATTCACAAACTCCAGGTGAGAGAGAAGCACAGACACCTTTCAGATGCACAAATACTCAAAATGCTTCTCTGTGCATGTTTTCAGTCAGCTCTGTTCATATTTGTTTTGGTTTGTTTGCACTGTTCATCTTTGATTTCGACTCAAACCACGATGTTGCTCTGTTATTGGTTCTGTCTCAGCCACAGGTACAACAGCAGGAGCTGGGTCAGATATTGTCAGTTGATTCTTGCTGACCAGGTTTGTGTCCCTCAACATATTCACAAGTGGTATTTGATTGCTCATGTCTAAAAGGATAAAAATATAAAATAACTTATTAAAATTTCCCCCTAGCATAAATATCTTGTTAATGTATCTATTTCAATGGAAATTGGCCCATACTGTCCTGACTACATCTAAAATGTCCCGTTTGTTCAACAAACTCCACAAAGTTCGTCTGTTGTTGTTTTTAGCATTGTGACTAACTGCTGTTGTAGCATACTGGCACATCTTGCTCCTGCTATGAAAAAAGCTTATATTGGGATGAATGATTTGGCAGTTCAAAATGCATTATGTAAGTGAGCAAAACACGGGGACTGATGTGGGAAGTTTAAAATTAATTATTAATGTTTGCATTTTTAAGGACGCAGATTATAGCACCTTTAAGTGCACCAATATACTGTACAGTATATACTCAATACAAGCAGTACCATAGCCACTCTCAGACACATGAGGAGATGGATAGTGCTGTACTAAGGCTGAGTTTGAGAGACAGTTGGGGCTGTGAGCTGTCTCATTAACAGACTGGTCCAGTCTATAATTACTAAGCTCTGGGCGGATGGATGCAATCACTAACAGCTCTTCTCTTCACGGAGAAGTTCCATTAACATTTAGAGCAAAAATGTGAAACGCCTTGTGTGAGATAGTTTAAGGTGTATCATTTCACTTTTCATTTAGCAATTTAGTTTTTATTGCCTTTGTCAGACTCTCTGTCCCTTTACAAGCTAAACAAGCAGAAAGAAATCAGATCACTCACATCAGATGGAACTGTTTAAATGACAATTCTATAATCTGATACCACCAAAAATCAGAAAACAATCAGATTTTGGTAAGTATATAAAAATACAGCCAGTTTGACTATGTTAATCACACCACCTGTCATAAAATGTCTCTTTTCCTCAACTTACCAATGTACACCAAACTCAAAATAATCTACTAACTCGTAACTTTAGAGTTGTACGTCCACTGATGAAACTAGCCAGAATGAGGCCCAACTTTTTAATCTCCATCTCCATCCAGAGCTTCTTTAAACTTGCATGTGTATTTTTCATCCCCCCCGGTCCAAAGTGTTTACCCCAGTCAACCACACTGACCCTGCCTCTGCGCCCGCCTCCACACTCCGGGGAGCGCACACGCAGCTGGCCGCAAACTTTTCATTAGTGAGCCTGCCGGGGAAAGACGGCAAATATTTATCTTTGCACAGATTGTGGTGTAGCTCCTGAATACAAAGCAAGGCCATCTTTACCGAGGGTCTCGCAGCAGGAGTGACAAGTTTGTAGGATTTGGAGGTCCACTAAGGAGCTGCTTTAGTTAAGGAAAAACTAAAGACGTGAAGAAAGGAAGATCTGTTACTAAAAATGAAATAATCTATAAACAGGACTCATTTAAATGTATATTTAAGTGTCTAAGTGTTTGTACTGACAAAAAAAAACATCCAAAGTAATTATCTTGTGTGACAAATTACTTACTTATTAGTTGTGTTGGGAGTAACGACACTGGCGATATTTTGATGATTAACGTGTAATCTAATTAATTACTTTTCTATCAGTGATATTGCTGTCATAATTACTGACTCTGATCAGAGCTGCTGTCGTCTCATTCAGAGAAGTCATTAGAGGAGCTGACAAATTTATCTGGGGAGGAGAGAGATGGAAAAGAGGCGCTGATTGGTTACTATTGCAATTTTTAGCCAATCAGAAGCATCGCTGGGCGGGTGTAGTGACTTTCCTGAAATCGTTAATTGGTTGAGCATGACACAAGTCTCTTTCGCTCTTTTCCCAAAACATGACAAGGAAATCTGCTCAAACAAGTGAGTTTTAGGGATTTATCTTGTTATTTTGTAGTATTATATGGAAGACATTACAGACAGCACGAAGCCAAGTGTTTGGAGTTTAGAGATCGACTCGCGTGTTTGGAGTTACAGATCGCAGCCTGGTAATTAGT
The DNA here is from genome assembly GCA_038363315.1 of Mugilogobius chulae. Taxonomy (NCBI): domain Eukaryota; kingdom Metazoa; phylum Chordata; class Actinopteri; order Gobiiformes; family Gobiidae; genus Mugilogobius; species Mugilogobius chulae. The sequence goes on along the minus strand of CM076412.1, from coordinate 39,746,352 downwards.
AGATTTCATCACACACTAACACAGTTAGTAGTTACTTTTTAGAGAAGTAACTAGTAATTGTTACTTAATACTTTTTTGATGGAAGTTGCCCAACACTGTCTATTAGTCCAGTCTGATTGGATAGAAGTTGATGTCCAGACAAATACCTTTAATAACATTAGTGTACAAAGATAATCTGTATCTGTCAATTTGATAAATGGCAGTAATACAATTCATGTGTAGAATCTGTGCAGCTCTGAAGACCCTTTAGAATACTTAATCACTGATTGAGAGTTGCATCAATGTACCGGTAATGGTGAACCACATTTCCACTACGATGAACAATAAATCTTAGGCTAATGTTACGTTAAATGAATCAAAAACATTTACAAAAGAACTTACACATTGGCTTTAAAACAAGCTCTCCTATGTTTGAGCCCTGGTTCACATCTTCACCATGACATAAATGTTTATAACAGACAGTTCATGTTAAATGTCTTACCAACAGCCTTGCATGCTTTGGACACTGGATCCATCTCGAAGCCTTCGTAGCATTCACATTTAAAATCTCCTTTGTAGTTGACACAGACTTGGCTGCAGGCGTCAGGATTTTCACACTCGTCTATGTCTGTAGGGGGAGGAGAAAATACAATGAATAACATTGTAATAGTTTAGCGGCTCTGTGCATAACAGTCTGCATAAAGCTGAGTAAATCACAGTGAAAAATTTTGTTTAAGAAGTTGGGTTGCAGTGAGAAATTAAAATAGTGCCTTTTAGCATTTTGGTTGTAATTTGATTTTGGTTAGTGAAACGAACTAAACAGTCCAAATTAACAATAAGAAACCCAGCTCACAATTCTGCTCAACAAAAAATCTACTTGATAATTTAGTTGGAATTACATATAATTAGGCTTGTACAAACTAAAACAATACCAGATGTTCAAATAGGAAACACTAAGCTCAACACTGATAATAAACCGAAAATGCTAGATTAAAAAAAATAAAGCATATGCATTGAAAAAAAAGTCTGTCTTTTAACTCTTTCCCTGCCAATGACAAAAAACAACAACACTTGCTCTTCATGGCTCTTCATGGCTCATATTCTTTCCCCAAAAAAATAGAAAACGGACAAAAATAACACTGCGTGAACCTTGTGTTAGAAAAACATCGTTATCTCAAAAGTTTCATGTTTCAAACGCTGAAATCTAATGAAAACAAGGATTTTCAAATGGCTAGGGAATAATGTAGAAGGATTAAAGTAGAAGAACAATTAAATGGAATGTACTTGTAGGTTTCATTTGATGTCTTGTGGAGTTGTGAATATTCCTGGACAGGGGAAAGGGTCAATTCTTTTAGGGGGACTTTATATCATGGTTTAAAAGTCACACTTTACATTATACAACTATTTTGTCATAAACTTGCAGTAATAAAAAAAGATTCAAAAGAAGAGTAGGTAATGTGCTAATATGCCACAGCAGAGTCAGACTAAACTAAAACGATGAGTACAACAGTAATGACACCCTCACCAAAAGCACCATGTAAGGACGCTTTTTACCATTCTAGTGATAAAACATGACATGGCAGACCTTGCATAGAAACATGAATCTACCTAAATCTTAGTTTCAGTTTAACAGGTTCGAAAATAACTACTTATTTTCACCAATGCACAGAACAGTTTTCCTTTACCTCCGCACGTCTTCTTGTCCAGGAGTTTGTAGCCGGGGGGACAGTCACACTCATATCCAATCCTGCGGTCCCTGCAGATGTGTGAGCAGCCTCCATTATGGTCAGCACACTCGTTCACTCCTGTCCAGAAAAAGAAAACAAGTTAGGAAGAGGCTTGTGTTGATACGTGACTGAAGACCAGACAAAACACACATTTAAAACCGTCATTTATCTCAGCTGGAAATCTGGAGAGAGTCAGATGGGGACAGAAAATAATTGCATTTTAAGGGCATGATATTACCCACTTACCCACCTGCAATGATAATGACTGTAGTTCTGATCCAGCAGGTGTTTGGACCATGTTTACGCTGAGCTCTAGTTTAAACTGTGCTGGAATTTGGTAGATTCAACTTGGCTGGATCAGACGAGAATTTATTCAACTCAGGCTCTAAACACACTTTGTTCTGGCTAATTCTGGAGCTAGCTTTATTCGTGTTAGTTTTGTTGTTGTTGTTTTTTTATTATAGATGGCCTTAACGTTTGACTCTTTAATAATGTAAACACTAGCACATAGAATACTTTTTTTTCTGAATAGCTTTATGTTGTTTGTTTATTCAGCGTAAGGTCCAGGGGCCAAATCAGGCAACGCAACTAATTAAATCTGCGCAGAAATGCAGCTCCAAACGTTAAAAGTTAAAGCATGCTGCATTTATCATATGCTTTAATAACATTTTTATTAAAGTATGATAAATGCAGTACTTTATGATAAAAAAATGAGACAACAGAGTACTCTCTCAATTGAAAAATATATAATTTTTGTTCTAATCATTAGCACTCACGCAGTTTCACTTTGTTGTTTATAAAATGAGGTTTATAAGCCATAATTGCCACCAAAATGAATACATATGGATATTAACCAAGTGTCGAAGATTTATGAGTGGAAGTTGTCAGATTTGACAAAAAAAATTGTGTTTGCACCTTTAGGTTTTGCAGAGAAAATGTTGGTAGTCTTTTATAGTTTTACTCAAAAATCTCATGGTTTAGTAGTATTTTTGTAATTCTTAAAGAAGATCTAGCATTAGGGAGCATTATTTCACTCCAAATTATGCTAAAAGTCAATGTGGCCCTTGGGACAATTAAGTTGAATAAATTTGGTCTCAATGAGAGTTTTGTGCATGTTAAAATAGAAAACTGTTGAAAAAAAAATGTTTTATGGTATCAGAATCTGCTCAGTGCCTTATTTAGGATTTAAAAAACTATTTTAAAATTCCTGCATCATGCCAGTCTAGAGCCTTTTATACTTGCTCATTGTTACAGTCTGGTCCTACTTTACCTCTTCACCTCCACTCCACTGCCTCCGTTCACTCTATTCTCACTGTCCCGGTGCAAATCATCTTTCCCTCTCCACTATTTCAGTTTCTCATCCTCCATTTATCCTTTTGTCTTTCAGAAGAGCCTCCTGGGAGTAGAGTGAACTAGCTACTTCATTACACGTTTACATTAAAGATTTAGGCTTGAAGGCTACAGGTAAGTATCACTGAGCTGAACTGAACTGAGGGGGAGAGAAAGAGGCTGGAAGTAAAATACAGAGAATTAGGTAAAGCATTATAAACATCTGTAAGACTCAGGGCAATGAATTATGTAGTACATCAATAGATCATTCAAATATAGATGTGGATTGTGAATGGGGAAATTCAGTGGGTGAGTTTAAGAAGGTTACCGATACAGTTTCACAGAGCACATCATGGTTAAAGAAAGAATCATCTGTTTTTAATATTTTTCTAGGGAAATATTGCAGACCTTTAATTATCTATAGCACAGCAAATTGTGTCAAACAGAACAACAGATCTTGTTTATGTTAAGGTTATTTTTCCAGTTTTACTAAAACAATACAGTTTCATCCAGGCCTTACATTTTATACATAATAATAATTACTTGTTAATAACAAGCAATATCTAATTATTTCAGGAATCAAATTTGCCCAATTAAAAGGGTGACTAAAAACTATAATATTAAAAACATTTTTTTATTAATGCTTTTTCTGTATAGGGGAAGGGGTGTCCAAACTTTTTTCACCGAGGGCGCTTTAAAAAAAAAAAAAAATGGAGCTGAGGGCATAATAGTTGGAAATAAGTGAATTCTTAAACATTAATATCAGGTTTGTATTTATCAAACAAGATTATGAGGACAGAATTGTTCAAACTGAAATTTTGCAATTTTTGTACATTTTTGCCAATATAGCAGAGAATCTGAGACATTTGGCCCCTGGCCACAGTTTGGATCCTTATATACAGGATCAATCGCTTTTTATGGGTTTCAAATGCTCAAAAAATCAAATGAAAAGAAATGCTTGATTTACAGAGTCCTCAGTATAATGTCATCAATACATAATGAGAAATATTAGTTTGATGTCTGTTCAAAATACCTGTAATTTTGTGGTAACAAGCAACATTGACATTTTTGTGTCAACTTTTATTTATTTGTTTGTTGTTGTTGTTGTTGTTGTTTTGTTTCAAACCAATTTGAATAATTCTTAGCCTTCTTCATCCACATCTAAAACATGTATAGTACTTGGGACACAAAATGGTTAACGTCACATCACCAAACTGTTGTACACTTTATTTAACTGTGGACGCAAGATTTCATGATAAGGGATGTAGTTTTAAATAATAGGTGTACAAAATAATACCAAATACAAATATTTATTTAAATATTTTGAAGAGGTTTGTCTTCATGATATATATTTTTTTAAAGGAGAAGCATTTGCGACTGATAATCTTTTAACTCACTTTTCATGAAAACAACCATATGAAGCCTTTGATAAAACAAAACAAAAAACCTTCCTTTTGATTCCCTACAACCACGTCTCTCTTCTCTACACTGACCTTGTTGGAGGTGAGAGCAGCCTTGTTTTAATGATCATGCCATTCAAACAATATGAAGATGTGGGACTGTGTTATGAGCACGTATAAGGCTAATAATATGCTTGGTCGGCCGTATCATTACAGTGTATATCAGAGTGCGTGCATCAGAGCTAGCTTAAAGGGCACTGCTCTCTCTTATCGTCTCATACAGCCTCTTCAAACCTCTCTGAACCAGTCACTTATGAACTGGAATATGTACATTTACCTCTGTTCCTCTAATCTTTGCTGTTTGCTGTGATTGAAGTTAGTAAGTGGTGATTATCTATGGTGTGAGGGTAATGTATCAGGCTGTTATTGAAGTTCTAGTCCAGTCACGTTGCCTGGCCTAAAATGGCACCAGAGGGAAGAGTGCGTGAAGCTTCTTTGATCCTAACAAGGCAGATGAAAAATGTCCAGATTTACCCTGCTTTAATCAAACGAAGCTGCCTGTGCCACACAGGCTCAAGAGCAAAAGAATTAGACATTTTAATAAGCAAATAACAAATATATAGTGTCATTAATTAAAAATGGTGCTCTATGAAAGTTGTTTTGAAAACTTTGACTACTGTAATACAGACATGATGCCAGCTGCAATTGACTTAGTCAACATTCTTTACTTTGGGATTCATGAAAAAACAAATCACATTGTATTAGTGAATTGAAAGCAAAAGTAAAAAACTTCAGAGGTGGTGCACCCCTACAGCTCTCATGTCTACTTAAACTAGCCAACTGAAACAATATTTAACATTATTTATCTATTTTCTCATTTTTGCAAAACTTTAGGATTGACATAAGGCAGGAAAACATGTGTTACCACACAAATAAAAGAAAAACAGAGCCAGAGTTTCTCAGAAGAGAACTACGGTCGGCACGGTGACAAAATTAATATCTCAATAGTTTTCTGTTGCATCTCAATAACGATATTTGGACGTTATTCTGTCAATCTAACATAATTATGTTAAAAGATTGCTCCTATATATTGCTTGAAGTTATGACATTTTGCCAAATAATCACACTGGAAAAACTTAAATAAATGAAATAGAAATAGTGCTTGAGATAAGTAGTAAGTACGTAGATATTGAAAGCCTTATAATGAGACTGCCAATGGAAAAAGCATGACTAAAAATTGGGATTAAAAATTAAAACAAAGTATGCTGTTCTATTGTCAAATCTTATTGTAAAAACAACAAATTTAGATGATTGTTACTCAATTAAGGCACATATACACTTTAAGAATGACATTTTTCCAGTTGTAGCAATCTTCTCTTATATTAGGTACTTTGAAGAATTTATTGTAAGTGAATTCTGCTTTACACATAAACTTGCCTCGTCTATTTGAAAGTTCACAGCATCACTTACTAATTTTTTATTGTTAATGACCTTATTTGTAGCATTTATTTCTACTGCATGGTGTGGTCTTTAAACACAATGGTAAACACAGGTTAGTGACCGGAGCAGACTCACCACACTCCTTCATGGGCTCGTCAGACCAGTCTTTACAGTCCTTCACATGGTCACACACTTTGGTGCTGTCGATACACTCTCCGTTCTTACAGCGGAACTTCTTTGGGCCGTCACACTTGGTCACTGGTGAAAACAAAACGGTGTAAATGTACTTTAAAGACACAGTGTAGTGCAATCTATCATGACAGCCTGGTTCAGATGATTTGTGATGAGGTGAACACACATAGAAACACTTTGTTATGCATCGTGTCAAAATTTACACTTTTTTTTTTTTTTACAGATACAAATATTTTTTTTTCAGCAATAGAGTTGAAATGTTTAAATTGCTAATTACTAAACTTGAAGTTGTGGCATCTGACTGAGGAAGTGATGTAGTTTTTTAATCCAACCTTTTATCGCTCACACAAATCCAGCTGTACAAGTATATCTATAAACATTCACTCTTGATCACAAGTACAGGTTACAATCACTTTTTTTTTTACCAATGGCTAAGTGAAATTGGATGAACCACTCAAGCACGGCCAATCAGATTGATGCTTTTAGCTCTCGATAAGAAGTAAACTGCTTTTATTACAGTACATAGGGGTCTGATTGGTCACAAATTGTTGCATTTAAAATACACTGTTTCATACTATTCAAGATACGATGCACAAAAAGGCCCCTAAACTTGCTCTGTACATAGACATGGGCTGGGCATCGTGTAGACATTTGTGTGATTATGGAAGAAATTGATCAAAACACCAGGCACAAGACTGACTAAATGATTTCAGTTGGAGCTTGTTGGAGAACATTTCTAAAGATACAGATCTTCAGTATATTTACAGGAATAAGTTATTGTGTAACATCAAAGAATTAAGAAAAGTTATTTTGAATCATACGGAACAATTGCATTTTGTGCAAGCCAAAATTACAAACATCTATCTTGATTAAAGATTGTTTTGGTACAGAGACATATGTGACTTCGAACTTGAGCAAAGGTCAGAGGTCACTGTGTGCCCATCTCAGGTGTGGTATTCTACCTCTAGCTTTGGAGACAGGACGTATTCAAACTGTCCCAGAAGAGATTTGTGTGAGCACTTTACTTTATTTTGTCCTTTATATTATGATCTGGCGAGCAGTGAATTGTTTTTTGATTTACCTCTGTTTGCTTTATTAGATGAGAGAGGATCAAGTATTTGCTTAATGCTGTATGTTTGAGCTGGCAAATTTTGTGTTGAAAGCCTGGGATCGCCGTGAGAGGACACTTTATGGTTGATGTTTGTCTGATAGTTGTGAAAAGACTGTCTGCTTCTTATTTGTAATAGCAAACTGGGGAATATTTCTGGAACAAAAGCAAATGACATACCCTCCACTATTAGAGAAGTTAAATAGTGCACCTCTGACGTCACTAAGTTTTAAAAGAATATATTTTTGTTGGTCTTTTTTCACCACAAAACTTAATCTAAATCTTACTTCAAATTTAAGAGCATAATAACATAGCTCTGCTTACTTTAATAACCTATACATGAAACTGCTCTTTTTCGAGACCATTATAATGTATTATGAATGACAATATTGGCACAGAAAATATAGAATTGCATGCAGTACATATATAAGAAATGCCACTGTAAGCTGCTTTGTTATTGCAAACTGCAGCTTCACAGTTTGATTGACAGAGCACAATATTTTGTTTAGCTCAAAAGCAGTATTCTTTCTATCATGTGGCCCATTTTGCTTGCAGCTACAAAGAATAGCGAAGCTTTATTATGTTTTGTGCCCGTGCTTATGTCTGCATCTCTGAAATTGCTTGAAACTATAATAATACCCTCAGGAATAAGCGCGGATAAGAACTTTGCACAACCCCACTTTAAAAGATAAACAACTTGAATAAGCAACTTTGTGTGATGTTTTGGCTCCACTTCAGAATATTTTAAAATAACCCATGTTCAGCTTTAATATGGGCAAGCATGCTGGGCAATCCTGACAATATCCTGTCAACTTTTAAGTTTTTTTTATGCAAGTAGAAATGTTTATTTATATATCATTTTCTCAGAGAGATGCAGCGAAGAGATGGAGGAGCCAAAAACACCATCTGTGCTGCTTTGCTCAACATGTGACTGTATTTAGCAACCCGTTTTTTGTAATAAAAATGTATACCAAATTAAAATTAAAGCTTAAAAGTGCAATATTAAAGCTACAATGCAAACGAGAAACCTCATTACCCTACCAATGACAATCTGCTGTTTGTCTCTAAACCATCATCGTCCAAGCCATCAGATTAAAAGAACTCTCTCCTTTCTTCATTTGCTGATGTTCGGCGCACTTCATCTTTTTTTTTTCTTTTTGCTGTCCGGCCAAAAAAATACTGCATAAAGAAAAATTTTATCGTCAGAGCGTTTAAGAGCGAAGACGTTCAAAACGTTCTTCGGTTCAGTTAATCTGACAAAAACCTTTCATCTGTTTAAAAGAGAACTAAACTACTCCGAAACTATCATAAACTAGTTGTTTACAGTCAGAAACACCTGTTTACTGTAAAATCAGCTTCCTTCAGACAGACATATTGACTCTCCATTCTCGAATTGACTCCAAAATGCATGTCCAGATTTTCCTTTACAGGCACACAAACATTAGTCTCTAACTACGAGAGCGTATAATGTATGAGGACTATCAATATCTTTCATTCTGTCAGATCAGAACAGAGAAACATCAACAGACTTCAGTGTAAAAAAAATAGGGATGTACTTATCCGTTACTGGTTTTCTGGATTGGTATTGGCTCCATGATATTGGTTCATAATAATGAGACTAATTTGCTAATTTACTGGCCAACCCACAGCATCTATAGTGTTTGAAAGCTTATTCAAATAACTAGTAAGTTGTTAAATGCACAATAAATAACAGCTACTTTAACCAAATTACTTATGTTCTGATGAGACAAAAAAAGCTATTTTGATCACTACACTATTATCGGTCGAGCAGATACTTAAAAATATGAAATTGGCATCGGGACTGAAAAAGCTGGATTGGTGCATCCCTAAAAAAAATCTATGTTGACTGAAAAATGTAAATTGTACATGTCTTATCAAAATAAACATACTAACTTTCTTAATGGACTTCGGCAACAACTTACATTACAATATGTTAAAGGTTTCATCAGTTTCAATAATGAAGCTACCAACTAGCATGATGGACTTTAATTCGCCAAATGACTCAAATTGGAGAATGACACTGATTTCTACCAGATCTCGGTCAGAGGAAATGAAAAATATACTTTACTTCAAGTTGACAGTTGCTATGGTATATACCTTGTTGCTATGGAAATCTATATGGTCAACAGAGTGATTGCATCTCATTCAACTGTGCTAACCCTAACTAACCTTATTTTGTGTTATAAGAATGTTTCAAAGCTGTAATGAGAGCTTCTTACCATTGACGCAGCCCGCCTCGTCGCTGTAGTCGGACAGTCGTGGACTTTGTTGCACTGTTTGGTGCCGTGAATACAGGAACCATCACCACACTGGAACTCATCTGGTCGACAGGTCAACAAAGCTGTGGAGAAAGAAAAACACGGGGAATTAGATCTGTACATTCATATCAAAACGTATTTTGTTTATTGAACGAAAGATTAGCAAACTGTCAATCTATGTTAAGATGCCAAAATTAAATGTGTTAGATATGTATTTGGCTCAAGTCAGATACAACAGACTGTCAAATTCACCCAAGATAAAAATAAATTAGCGCCACCATCTTTTATAGGCTTGAGGAAGTAGAAAGTATGTAACATACGAGAAAACTTTAGAGTGGACAGAGTACAAGGCTGTAATGCAACTTCCAATTCCCCGACCTTTTCACAACACAAAACGTATCCCCAACTCAAGAGAAATAAAATGTTTTTGTAGCATCAATAGGCCTGTTATTCTCAGTTTGTGACCACTTTCAAAGCCACAAAAGTCACCGTGGACATAAAGCAGCTCCCCTGACAGCAGACTAGCTTTATGTGTTCAGCAGCCTTTTCGCCTTGAAAAAAAATGAATAAAAATGTTTTGAATTTGAAAAAAGAGGGAAAAAAATCAATATGTCTACCATTTGTATCCAAGCATGACTAAACAAATACCACACTGACCTTTGGAAAAAGTATAACATCATTATTCATGGTTATCTCACAGTAAGGTTGTCACTATATGCCATGTTCCCTATCAAATCAATGTTACACAAAGAAAATATTAATAAAAAAGGAACAAATACATTTCAGTTAGTTAAAATTACTTGTTATCAGATTATTTATATTGTGTGGCTTACCTAAAGAGGCTCTATAAACATTTTGGTGTATTAAGCTGACCAACAGCAAATGTAATTTTGTTATTGTAGTACAGAGTTCTCTCATTATAATTTTACTCAATGTTGTATTTGGACTGATTTATGCATGTTTGAGTAATCTTGTACTGTCTTGCAGCTATGCTTAGAAAATTCCTGTTTTCACTTATCACCTATCTCCGCCCACTTGTTTGTATTACTTGTGATTACTCAAAAAACATCAGACTTAAGAAAAACATGCAGGATTAAGAAAAAAAAAAGACACTTTAATCTGCTGCTTGTTATAGTAAGATTTAACATTGAAGCAGAACTTATCACTATAAAGGCACGCAGACACTGTGCGGTTTTTGACCATTTTGGGACAATTTTTCTCTTGTCTGACAAATTTGGAGATCAGCCCAGTTTCAGCTCAGTCGTGCACCGTGTAATGTACATGGGGGTAACGAGAAGCGATTAACACCTCACGATCAGCTTCCGATCAACAATCATATGATCGCAATAAAATCAAACTTGTTTGAAATCCTGGTCGCTCCTCGTGGGAACATCGCACTGTAGAATCAGCGTCACTAACTCTCACACTGCCAATGCGCAAACAATGTCTGTTGTTAAACACGGGGCAAGATGGCAGCGCAGCAGATTTTTTTGGACTCCGAACGACCCAGGAAACGAACGCATCTCCAAGTCCAAATTCTTGCGGGACTTATCACTATAAAGAGGAGAAGCTTAGCACTATAAAGAGGTGGGACTTTTCATTATAAAAGAAGCAGAGGTCATCCATATAAAGAAGCGGGGACTTGTGACTAAAGAGGAGGAGATCATCACTTCAGCAGATGTGAGCAGAAAATCATCAGATCTATTTCTATTTCTAATCCATTTTCGATACCTTTTGTGTTCATTAATAATCTACATGTCATAGTTTATTAGTACTGAGGTACAAGAAAAAAACAATAAGGCTCCTCGAACTCTGAAAAGGCTGTTTTGTTTCCCTTTTCCTTATAAGGAAATATGATTCCAATCAGTCCAGCAGTAGTGATCATTCATAGACAACCTTTACATCCGCAGGAAAAGTCCTTAGAGAAGTCCTGTTGTGTGACCTATGGAGTGGGTACATTTTACTGTTGTGGAGTGGCATTTGGCTGTGCGAGGTCCAACGGTGCAGGGCAGGTTTATTTAACTCGTTTGTCTTTTTAAGCGCCTCTTTAATTATTCATGTGTTGTGTTTGAGGCTGCGTCCGCCGGGGGAATGGAAGCAGACATGATCAATTGGTGTTTGCCACAGAAAAAAGCTGGGAAACAGTGTGAGCTTTAAGGAAATATAGAAGTTATACAAGAAAGATTAATGATTTAAAAATATATACATCTAATGAGAGAGTGGACCACTGCCAAGGCTTTTTTTACTATTAAAAACACTTATCTACAAACTGATTATATTGTAATAGATACACTTTAGACTCAGTATAATTGAATATGTTATTGTTCTATAGATAATGGAAGTGTCATTATCAAAGTTAAGTGGTGGAAGACGACAAGTGATTAAAGTACATTGCAGCACAAATGATGCTTTATGAAATTATCATCTGAATATTATTAAGTTGGAATATAATTAATGACCTGTTAAGAACTGAGACATTCATAAAACCATTATCTGATTTCAAAGTAGCCTACTGTGAATCTGAACTCTAATTCTAACCACAACTATAATAATTTTAAGTCATTTTTGAGGATATACTGTACTGGGACACATATTTTATTGTGAAATTTGTTTTGGGGGTACATTGATATTTAAAATACAGTATGATGCACCTGCTTGGTACTGGATTCTAATGTTGACTTGATGTGCTCATGCAGTTTAGTTTAAATTTTAATGTTGTATTTGTGCAAGTGTGAAGTTACCAACCTCTGTGGAGTATAATAATAAATAAAGTCTCGTTATCTGTAAGTGAATAACACAATAATGACATAATCTTTTGGAGAGCCTGTACAGTACATCTTTGGCTGTCTAATTATGACAAATCCTGAGGAGGGATGGTAATAACAGATTGTCATTTGCAAAGTTGTGGAACAGCGGTTTGATATAATGTGGCCATTTCTCATTCACATTAACCTGCTGTCTGCCGCCAACACTGGCCGCTCGTGACATTATGGAGACAGATGTTTGGAAGTATGTGGAGGAAAACAAGAGGAAGGCATGTGTGCAGGAGCAGCTAACCTTGACAGTGTGAAAGCAAAGAATAGAAAGCTACTGTAATACAAGCTACAGTAATTGATTCAGGGTATATTAGTGAAACAAGTATGTCCTTCTCAATGAATTTACAGTAAAAAAAATGTAGCTGTCTGTTGCTTGCTCTAGGACAGGGATGGTGAGTCACATGTGGTTCTTGGCCAATTGGAGTGCGGGTCTTTTGCTCAATCAGAAACAACAAAGAATAGGCCTCCTACTACTGGCCTCTATAAGTGGGGGTCTTTTTGATTTTTTTTTTTTCCTTTTTTTTCTCAGCTGACTTTTTGACTTAGAACATCCTGATTTTTTTAAATTTCAACAGCTGAGCTGTTTGTCAGTGGTGTCTTTGGGCACTGTCGTGTAGTAAGTTTTAATGTGTGGACAGTAAATACTTTTTCCCTAAATATTGAGTCTCACAACACTCAATCTATCACTTTAAAGGTGCACTGTGTAACTTTTGGAGGTGAAAAGTTGACTACACCATTTCAAAAAATAGAAAATTAAAATTATTTGGAGGTAGATAGCCTCCAAATAGGCCTAAAAAATTCCCTCCATACAGGCCAAACAACTATTTTGTGGCAACACTTTAATTGAACAAAAGTCTACTTAAAGTGAAAACAAAAAAACAAACCAGATTTTTCTTTATTTATTTAGTAACTATTTAAAGGGCACTGTGTATGATTGAGAGGAATTTTAATTATCACTTATAGTCCACAAACATTTAAATCATATTTATTCTTTACAACATGAATAGTTAACTGTTAACTGTTAACCAATCCACATCAATTGTGATGCATTATACTTATTTGAAATGTTTATTACGGGCCGGAATGTGAATATTGGCGCTAGATGTCAGCATGGTAGTTATACAAAATGCACTAGAATGCTCCCCCTGGTGTTCAAAAGTGGGATCACTTATTTTATTTAATTTTTTTTTACACAGTGCCCCTTAACAAAAAACATAAATGACAAAAACTTGCATTTGTTCAAAACAATTTTTGATGAAAAAGTTACACAGTGCATCTTTAAAAGATTTGATTTTGCTCTAGATATTTTGTATTTGAGCCCAATTCATTCTATTCCTACACATATCTTTGCCTGCTTTTTATCACTACCTTATTTAACCATTTATTTTATTAACCTGTTTATTTATTCATTAAATATTTGATCAGGTAGGTCAGTTGAGAACAGTTTCTCATTCACAAATAGGACCTGGCCACTAATATTATTATTCTATATTACAATATTGTTATCTCTATGTTGTTAGTGAATTTTGTTCACTAACACCACTAAGATTTTCTGATCTATTTTTTCTTTTTTTTCTAATTTTTTATAAATAGAATCTTTAACGTTATTATGACTTTACAAATAAAACTTATACAGTATTACAGTAGTAGGCTCCTTTTAAGTTGCCCCGCTGCTGAATCCTGTCCACTATCCTGTCGTTTGGACAGAGGAAGGCTGTTGCTGTCGCGTCTTTTCACAATAAGTGTCTTTCTGCTGCCGTGAAGTACACAGCTTTTATTTTGTTAGAGGAGCAGGATGTGTTGCACTGCAGTTAGCGGAGACTTAACTTTGTAAACAAGGAAAGAGTTTGAAGCAGACGTAACGAGACGGTGCATTTACGCACGGACTGGAATAAGACATATGGGAGAAAATAAAGAGAGGCGCTCTCGCAGACTGAAGCTGTGATGTGGCCCTGCACCCGCACAAACCTCCTGTTCGTGTCCGCCCGAAAGACAACGCCTGCTCCAGGTACGAGCAACGCACGCACCTCGTACAAAATCATACGAGGCTCTGAGCAGAACCTGAGAATGACCCCACGCTACACGGTCACGCCCACGATTCACATCGCAGTCATTCATAAAGTTTGTTGAAGTGTTTAACCGCGTTGGTCTGGTGTAGTTACACTGATGTTGCTTGTAGCCTATTCCTTTAATGCCGATGCGACACAACTCTCCTCCTCGCCGTGTCTCCTCTCTCTTTAAGCCTATGCGCCCGTTTCTCCCTCTCTTGTCTACCGCACACAACGCACACATCTGCGATCTGCGAGCTCCGCTGTCCTCCACTCTACTCCAATTTGGCGGCTCTGCGCAGCCCGGTCTGACGCGTGGAGTCGGACGTCCATCCTGTCAGCTGCGCGGGTCGCCAACGCGCTCTCCGTGAAATATATATACGCCATGTATAGCCTAAACTATTTGAGGCTGCCGCCTGGTCTTTGTGGCGGTGCATTTCGGGCCAGCGCGGGTTTCTAGCCACAGCCTGTGGGCATACGGTGGCGGAGGGCAGACTCGGGGCTGTGAAAGTGGGGGGGGCAAATCAGCCACTTTGCAAAAGTGGAGGGGACGCGTCCCCCTCACCTTATATGGTTCCGACGCCTATGCTAAGACCAAAAACTAATGTTGGGGGAGCGGAGTCTATTTAGTGGAAACATGTAGTACAAATTCCTAACACAGACATTCAGTTGTAATTATTTGACAGCAGAAATACTTGTCTGAAAATGATATATGAACTTAAAACAACGAGGAAGATCATAAAGCTTATTCTGGGACGTCATACATCTGGGAAATTCAAAAGTGACTGTTTTTCATGTTTAGAGGGGGAGGTGACTTTTCTAAACAGAATTCATCAGTGAGAGGCCAATAACAAATGCAGCTATGTTTTTGATGAGGAAATATTATTAAATGATTAAAAAGCATACCAAGACATGTTTCCAAATTGTACTAAAAGGTTCATGTTGTACTGTATTTAACCTTACCTGACACTATGAAAGGTTATAGCCTCTTTATAAGGACGGAGTATAGTTATATAGTCTGATTCATTTGTCAGTCATTTCACTGTCAGGAAAAGGAAAGTGTGGGTGTCCATTAGTCACTGAAACACCAATGACCACAGCACAGCAAGAACAGAAAAGAAATCAAAGTTTTCTTGAATTTTATAAAATTAAGGCAAGAGCACTTTGGTAATAAAAATGTAATTGTGTGCTTTGTATTGTGCCGTAATGTTTCTGGTAAAATCAGCATGATGTGGCACATTTTATTTACAAAGCAGTTTACTACACTTTCACAACATCTTTTGTCAGTGACAGAGCAGTTTTGATTAGGTGTGACATTTCTTTCCTCATTAACTCAACAAAGATGTACAAGTAATGCATGGGAGCACGTATTGCCCACATCTAGAGGAAGTTAAATAATGTCCTTCATATGTGTTCCATCACTGAGCTCCATGTTAAGTCTCATACACTCATTTGTATTCATTGCCCTTGTACACATGTGTTGTCCAAATGCTCATGTCTTAATAATGACTAACCCAGGCTCAGTGCATTCTGCTGTCTGAGCTTGTATAATGTCATATGTACACGGCTGCTGTCATGTCAGTAAGTGTGGCGTGGGCGTGAGCTGAGGACCAGAAGGGACCAACTGTCACCTTATGAGGTCTGGACCCTGCTAGTGGTGGTGGTAAAAAACAACGAGATGATGAGATTGGAGAGATTTCTATTCTATTTTTCCCCCAGCCTTGTTAGCATACATATGTGAAAGCCCTAAAGTAACCAAATGACCTGTAACTATTAATTTGACCATGCCCTGAAGAAATAATTAAAAATTGAAATATATGGTTTGGCATAACTTGGGTAGGAAAAAATAGCCAAAGAGGAGGTGATATAAATTCTAAAAAATAAATTTATTTGAGTATTTTTAGTGGACCGCTAAAATACTATTAGCATAGTGGTCAGTCAGTCACTTTACAATAATCATGGTGGCATCAATTATTGGGTATTGAATATTTGATCGCATCAGTAGTAAAATGTGTAATATTTGCATGTAACCTACATTATTTTTAGTATATATTTTTGTTAATTTGTAGAATCACTTCCCTGCAGCATAACATGTGGTAACATAGACATCCATTAATTCTCCCACTTGACTAATCCAGCTGCTTTAACAAACGATAATGAGTTAGAGTGAAAGTCATTAAAAGTCCATAACCATCTGTGAATTTGTCTCCCTGATAAATACTACATTTGTATTGAGTTCAAACAAGGCATAATAATGTAGATGGAATCGATAATGCATTCCTCTCTCCACAATGAGCCACTAATGTGCCGGGTCAAGAGCAAAGTGCTGGAAAGACATCGTTTTGGTGATTATTTTAGTTTTATTATTAGATGACATTGAATTTCTATGGTTGCAAATCTGCTAGAAGTGCACATAGTAGTAAATGTTATCACTGAATGTATGCACTACTTCTCTTCATCGAAAGCATTTTGATTTTAAGAATGACTTAGTTAAGTCTAATTAACTTCAATTCTAACAAATCTAAGAGCCAAAAAATCCCAGCAGGTGTTCTATCACACACTCAAACTCTTTTAATAGGAATTTCTTGAATTACTTTCACCTAAGTAACACTAATTTAAACTAAAATTGCAATTGCTTCAGTACAAATTATGTCTACTCCACCCACTTACGCACCACTGTCCAAAATTATGACAAGTCCATACATTTTTACGTTAGTATTTGTACATATTTCAGTGAGTACTTTAAATTCATTACGTTTTTAGAGCCATTATCTGTATTTTATACTCTACTGTTATATGATAAAACAAAAAAAGATGTTTTCTGTAGGTTTAGGAGAAATCACATAAATCACAATTTATTCAGCTGTTTTCTCAAAAATCAACAAATTTTTTAAGATTACTATATTTAAATAGATCTCAAAATCTGTGTGAAACACCCATTCTATTTTTTCACTCTACAACTACATTTTATAACTGGTACCTTTAATACTTAAATTTTTTGTACATCTTCTACCATACGTAAGTAACAAAATAAGTATTTTACCCACACAATTATGAACTTTATAAAACTTACGACAGTTTTCTTCGTCCGACTTGTCCTTGCAGTCTGCGTCTCCATCACACTTCCAGTTCATATGAACACACTCTCCGCTGCCACACTGGAACTCTCCCACTGGACAGCGCGGTTTCTGGGGTTCGGTCCTTCGGCTACACCTCTCCATAGACTCGTCAGACTTGTCTTTGCAGTCGGGGTCGCCGTCGCAGCTCCACAGGGCCGGGATGCACTCGAGTTATTACAGCGGAACTCGTGTTGGCCACAGGTGGGCGCCGAACACTTCTCTTCATCGCTGGAGTCTCCACAGTCATCATCTCCGTCGCAAACGAAAATCGGGGACACGCACTTCCCGTTCCGGCAGGCGAACTCTTTACTCGGGCAGGCTTTGGCGTCTAAAGGGGAGAAAGAAAGATAAGCAAGATGAGCAATTTGTGACTTAATTATTCCTGACTATGATGAACTAGCCTGAAGTCTGCAGTGCTAAAGACACTGTGGTGCTACTTTACTGCCTCTTGAAGAAACGGGATGAAAGACTCTGCTAATATATATTAACTTAATGAAGAAAAGCTAGATAACCATTTTAGCTTTTGGGCTTGTGATAGCGCTAAAAAGTTGGTGCTGGCTTTATTATGGTTACAGCAATTATATCAGATTACAAAAATTAAAATATCTCCAGAATGTTAATAATGTAGCCTTCCATTAAATTTCCATATTGACAGAAATACAACACAGTCAAATGGCACAGTGTAACTTTTTGAGGGTAAAAACACATGGATAATTCTTTTGAAATACAAAGTAAAAAAAAAAAAATCTTTGGGGATATTCAATGTGTAGATACATCACTTGGAATAATATCCCTAAAGTAACAAGCTTTCTATAATAACAAGCAAGAGGAGAGTCGATATTGCATAAATTTGAGCCACTTGAGTTAATACAAATATTTTTAAATGTTTTTAGTTCAGGGAAAAAATCCTAATAAAAAAAATGATTCAAGTCTGTTTTTTGCCTTAAAGGTGCACTGTGTAACTTTCTGGAAGTGAAAAGTCAACTGCACAATTCAATAGGAATAGAAAGGAAAACAATACTTGGAGACATTCTGAATGAGAATAAATGAAAAATACAGCTAAAGGAACAACTTTTTCCATAAAAATATACAAGAGGTCCTGGCTCCTATGTCGAATAACAGTCCATTTTGTGACAATGCAAGCCCACTTAAAGTGACAACACTTTTTTGTTATTTGTTTAATGCAACAAAGACACAGAAATGACAAAAACGTGCCTTTATTCATGTCTTTTTTTGGGTTAAAAAGTTACACATTGCACCTTTACACAATGTGCCTTTAAAGTTACATGATGTCCCCTAAAGGCTACACGATGTGCTTTAAAAGTTACACAGTGTGCCTGAAACGTTACACGATGTGCCTTTAAAGTTACAAGGTGAGCCTTTAAAGGACACTTTTTATGCAAAATTGGAGTTTTCAGTCATATCCTCCTCATCACAAACACAACTGCACTTCTGAATGTCTAAATGACTTGTGATGTCACAAAAAGATCTCTGAGATATTCTGCATTGTTTTTAAGTCCATAAACCAACTTAACTTGTTTAGCGTATTTCTGCACCATTAGCATACCAAAACAGATTATATTATATTATATTTCCTTTGCAACCACTATCTGGAGCTCTATCAATTTCTCATTTGTGCCACTTTTTTTATTGATTCTAGTGCATGGGACAATGGGACATGGTACAAGAACAATGCAAGAAATACATGACAACTGAATGCATCTTCTGGGTCTTTATTGTGACTTTCTGTACACGGAGGTAAACTATCAACAAGTGCTGCATTTAAAGAATACAAATGCCTTTCTACAAGTACTTTATGTTAATCTATAGCACTAATAAATAACCATTTTTAATTTTGTTCAGTGCAAATCTAAAGATACCGATCGAAAACAGCGGGATAACAAAAAGCAAGCCATACATTTTCAGAAAAATATTTAATAACTGAGAGATCCGACCTCTTTGTAATCTAGTCATTATAACAAGCATTGAGATTTAGCTACATGGTTTCAAGTTAGAAAAGTTAGAAAAAGCTGTGTGAAATTTTAAAGCACAACTTACAGTACATCACTCATAGTCTTTTTTTTTTGAAACATCTAAACCACTGAGTTGAGTTCATGACCAATGAAACACAGTTATAGCAATGTTTAAAGCTCATTAAAGTTGGTTTTACATAATAAGTCCCCTTTAATTTCCCATTATCTTCCGGACTGCTATTCAAACATATCCAGCTTTAGAGAAAAAAATAACAAGCCTTTTAAACATAATTATCTTTTACACAAGCATGACCAAGGCAGATACAACAATGGGAGGATTTCATTTAAGCTTGACACTAAATTATAATGAAAAGCCCATTAACCTGTGAGGAGAGAGCACAAGAGTCGTCTTATCTCACATGAACAAGGGGATGCAAATTATGTTGTTATACGGCTCTGAATATTGAATTATCAACAATGCCCCAAAGTTCACATTGAAATGATCGAATAAGCAACATCGCATGTTATAATTTTTTCCTTTATTTCTTTTGCAACTGGTATATCTCTCCAAAACATTCACAAGAAAAGTTCAAATGACAGACTGTGCATTTAAATAAATAAAACAAATGATTGTGTGCAACTTGTATACAACTTGCGGCGCCAGGGGAAACGAACATTACTGTAATCTTTCCTCGTACTCAGCAGCACAATGAACCAAAAGAGACTCATTACGATAATAGCCTATTGGATTCCCCAACTTGCTATTAGTGCTAGCATGCTAATCATCTCAGCTTCACATCTAAGTAATTGAATTAGCATGAGGCATAAACAAAAGCAGCTGCAGAGGAATTCCCGGCAGAAGATTAGGTGTCGGAGGTCAGCTCAGGTGGCCGAGTAGGCAAACAGTTAGAATGAAAAGCTATGCAATAATAATAATGCTGCTTTTAAAGTTTGGTATAAAGGGTTTTTTATTATAGAGGCAAATAATGAGGTATTATTATTAGAGTATGCTCTTCAAAGAAAAACACAGCTTACTAAAAATAAATTGGTGGGAGAAAACACACACAGCAGATTTTGTAAAACTTACCAAAACTGACAAATATTATATATTATTTGCAGTGTTTTTGTCTTGTTGGTATGCTTCTGAGTCTTTGGCATGCCTTCAAAATAAGTTTCCCACGTCACAAATTGAGTAAGACCTTCAATTAATAACTAACCCAATTTGACTCAAAGGCTAATAAATGGTCAAAATAAGTCTGAATGACTTTAAAATGCTGAAAATCAATACCCATTAGTTTTATTATTAATATATATATTTTTTATTTAAAGGACATTGTGCATTTACATTAAAGAGATGGCTGCTCCAGATTTAGCAACATGTTAGTTTTCCTTCTGTTGTTCTTGACAAATGACAGACAACATAAAAAATACAACGAAGCCTCATGGATAGTGTCATCAATGTAAGTTAATTATATAAGTTTATTAGGGATAATAGAGCGAAGAATAATACTATTCAAGTGCAGAAAAACAGCTGCGTGTAAAATGATGAGTTTATTTCACAATGCCTGGTACAATATTTAAAGTGCACAGTACAATTGTGTTTAAAGTGCAAAAACATACCATGAGGGTAACATCTGACAGCTCTGTACCGGATGGTACAAAGCAAAGCAGAGAAATTCAGCAGTATTTTTGAGACTCAGAGGGGAAGGAAGTGTTTCACCGGCAAATCGTATTAGATCTATAAAAACCTAGATATACTTTACTTCAAGACTTCTTAATAATTACATTTGCTTACTGTACTGTCATTATATATTTTCTGTTTCTTAACCAAAACACGTATATTTATCTAGTTCGATTTTACAGTGCATAAGCCACAATAAAGCAGCTCTATGAAAACATTTGTGAAATAATAAAGTGGAAACAAATGAGAGCGTGGCCAAACAGATGGCTGCTGTTTGCAATGATAAAGCTGTCACTTTGAGGGTAATAGACCATTACAGTTATAAGCAGTCCTTATGGTGGAAATGAAGCAGCCATAACTCCAAATCCAAAAGAGATATTAACATGCAAGACTATAGAGCTACCAATATGCTCTGATTGTACAGTATGTTTCCAAAGAAGTGCATTAACCATTTGTTCTTCAATAGAGAGAATCAAAAATGTTGGGAATTTTGTAAGAACACATAATAAGAGGTGCCCCACAAAACCAAAATCCACATGTATAAGCAGCAGTGTTCGATTACAATGTCTGGTAACTGAAGCACTATTTTGGGAAAACTTGCACTTATCACTTACAGTCAAACTGTAGCTGTGTTTTTAAGTGTAACCAAAAATTAAAATATATAGAGATTAATGGTGCACTATGTAACTTTTGGAGGATTTTACCACTGTCCTTTCTGCATGCATTATTACTTCACCTGCTCCACTGTATTACATTTAACCATCTTTACTTATTCATGACAAATGTTTGTATTGATCAAAATCTGTAGAATCTGCATTTTTACAATGAGCAGGCTTGCCTCTCCACAGATCTGACCTTTGGGAGAGCTTACTTGTTTCTAAAGATGCTTAATGTCACACCGCAGAACCTCCTAAGGCACAGTATTTCTCAAAACAGAGAATAAAGCTGACTTATGATGTAATAATATATATCTGTGAAACAATTACAATATTTTAAGTCCAAAAAACTATTTAAACCTTGATTTGTCAGAAGGTTCCCTCTACCTTGATTTCATTATTGGACCAAACACTTTTAGTTTTAAATCCAAAATTTCAGAAACACAATTAACAAAACATAAAAGAAAGAACTTCCACCACCAAAATTGTGTCTTTGTTTGAAATTGTAACTTTCAATGACTTGTTTCTTTTTGTTCCACCATTGTGCTAGCCAAAGCTTTGATTCTTGGCTGTTGTTGCTGTGATTTTGGTAAAACCACAGCATGCTCTTATCAGCAGTGTGTCCAAACTGATATGTGTTGGATTTGGAGCACCAGTGATCCGTCAGGAGCCATGTGGAAACACTGACCAGTGGTGAATCGTGACAGGAGAAGCAGGTGTGTGAGAGATAGAAGGTGAAATGCCCTTGCCACTAAAATGAATGCACTGCACACTGACCACAACAGATTGAAAGATAAACCCTGTTGTGAGATATGGCACAAGGTAAAGGTTAAAGATAAGATTTGGAGGGACAGGCCGCTTTGACAGGAGTGGATACATATAATGCAATGTCACACAATACAACTCCGCAGGGTTTTCTGAATAAGACAGCTGAATGCTTTGGGAAATGAACATTTATGAAAGGTTGCAACCTCCACAAAGGACTGCATCACAAAAAGAAGATGTAAGGGACAATTTCATCTTTCAGTTTTAGCAGTCAAATGTTGAGAACTGATTTGAGTTTTTCTTTTTTCTTAGAGACCAGATCTCAAATACATACTTCGATACATACATTTAAATGAAATACAACAGAGTGACCAGCTAAAATTGCTTTCACAGAACACACAGTCCACAGCGCAAAATCAGAGCTTCTGGAAACTGCTTGTAAAACAAAAATGTACGCTTCATCCCTTAAACTCTTTATTTGGATTAGTCTCTCTTGTAATTATTGAAATACAAGTACAAAGAGCTGATGAACATCCAGCCCAGTCTTGAAAGAAAACGTAGATGTAGAACAAAATGTCAAAAACAAAGAAAAGCATGTTTCTATGCCTTTTTAAGGTAAATATGTTACAAAAAGCCATAGGTAAAATAACCTTAAAAATTATGTTGAACTCAAGTGGCGACATTTTCTTTGGGTTCAAAGAGTAAATTTTAACCTACCCCAAGCCCCAGTCCTAAACGTACCCATTTTAGTAACTTGAAGGCTAAACTTACCTGTTAAACCAAAAGAAAATGAAGCCACGTGGCTTCAACCAAAATTTTGAGTTATTTTACGTTTTGGCTTTCCAAAAACATATTTTGTTATACATCTACGTTTTCTACAGAGATGTTGATTTCATCACAATATTGCTACAATGGAATACTTCACATTTATCCATATTTCTGTTAAATTCTATTAGAAGTCACACAAAGTTATTTGTCAAGACAAAAGTGTCAGACAAGGTCCAGTGGGAGAATCTAACAAGCTATCAGCTTTGTGTCTTTTGTGTCTAAAAATTTCTTTCATTAGACACATTTTGTGGTAACTTGGACAGGATTCCCTGAGGGAATTCTGGTCACCCTTAAAGGGCCACTAAACACCAAACCACTTTTTTTAGCTGATAAACTGTGTAAATGGGTGTTAAATAGATGAATCTACACATCCCTGGTCTTATTTTGGTAATTTGATGCATATTTGTTAAAAATCTGACTTTTGGGTCTAAAACTGTGTCTGTATTGTCCTCTTTGGGCTTAAATATGGCCACTACATTTGAATTTCGCGGTTGGAGCAGCTCATTCAAACTACGCAAAATCAGCAAACTACGTCACGGGTCTTTGCGAGGGGAGGGGTGCTCCTTCTCCCCTGAGGGCGGGCTGCTCCTTGTGCAGCAGTGTGAGAGGGGAGAGGAGAGAGAGGAGAGCGGAGCACGGGGGAAGCTATGTTGTTAGCATCATAGCATCAGCTCACTCTTCTATTGTAGCATATTATTTTTACTGTTGGGGCTATAGCTTCTGTTTAGGCTCTGAAACAAACGCTTTTACATTTGCTCGTCAGCTGAGCGGAGTTTGTAACGAACTTTTCTGCAGAAGTTGGCCTATGACAGTTCATGTCATGCTTCTACAAACACGGATTCTGCTGCTCTGACGAGTCATTTTTGAAGGTAAGTTTGCACCATTTCACTCACACAACATGTTGTTTTTATTAAAAAAGATTGTAACGTTATAAACCTTTGCTGTGGCTCTGATTAAATATGTAGTTGTCCAAGTGAGTCAGTGCTTTGTGCATGACAAATGAGAATGTAATAAACAGAACACAAACTTTGATCCTGAACTAGATGGACTGTGCATTTCATTATAAGTTACACGTTAGGAAAGCTAAACAGGATGTATGTCTGACCTGAGGCAGTACATAATAAATCCATCATAACTGACTTTGCTTTTTACATTTTCAGGTTGTATTCTAATACCTGATAGAAGATGAAGGCGATGGCAGAGTCACAAAAGCCAAAAGCTGATAATCCCACCAGAATCCAATCAGGTAACATTTCTAATTATAAATGTGCAAATGATAGAATAAGGTAGTTTTAATTGAATATTGTCTCCGTTCATACAACAGTTGTGTCAGTTCTTTGAAGACAGCTGCAGGAGGAAGACTTCTCTGACCTTGTGACTGAGGAGCAGCAACACCAGGTATAATATAGTAGGCCTACATGATTAGTATAGTGGTATCAGAAGTGTATTAGAGCTGCACACTCATATCTTATAAGGCTTAACAAAAATGTACTTGTGCTAACAATTGATGACATCTTTTCAAACACCAATGAAAATGAATCCATTCTTGGTGGGTTATAAATTGACCAGGGTTGTTGACACAGTAGTGACAGATTCAAAAGTCAGATTTGCTAATGTCATTTTTTTTTTTTTTTTAACAAAACTCCAAATTGTTTTCCAGATTCCAAACTGAAGAAGCTGGTCTTTGTTGTCCTGCTGTACATCTGGCTTCAGCTCCTTTCTGTGGCTTCATCTTTTGTCACCAGACATCTTCAGATCATCTCAAATACAGATTGTGCACACAAACATTTCATCACAAATATAAAGCTCAATAAAATGAAATAATGATGCCAAATTCAAGTAATACCTTTATTGCATTTGTAAAGTTGGCACAAACATGTTGACATGAATGTACAGTATTAGTTTAGTTCACAGTAAGTCTGGAGTCTGTAGAATAAACCCTTGAATGTACAGTATTAGTTTAGTTTACAGTAAGAGTCTGGAGTCTGTAGAATAAACTCTTCATCACAAGTATTGTTATTTTGTCATTGTACTCACAATCTAAAAATAAATTGTGTTAATATGAAACATGTATTTAGACTTTTTTGCACGAAGTGATAAACTGCTTCAGAAATCATTGCTCAGTAATGAATATGAATGAATAAAATATATTTAGACTATTACTTTGTGTCTCTATCATATTGCAAAACAAATGCTATAATGTTTGGAGATTGCAGAGCCACAGAAGTGCAAATGTGCATATTAAAACAATGTTGTAGCTGCTTTGTTTGTAGCATATTTTACCTGTAAAAATAATGATTGATAATAGCATTAACATTACTGACTACATTTGTTTTCCTTTGAACGAACCTTCAGTGCTATGCTTAGTAACTTTACACTATAAACATCTGAAAGTAGCCAAACCTATCTATCAAAATACAGTATATGGAGCATTGGTATATAGCATTAGCTCGGTGTTAGCGCGTTAGCTTTTAGCGGCTGCTTCAGTTCATTTGGACACTTGGCTTTCATCCAGCGGCCTGTCCAGGCTTCACTCAGGCCCGTCGGGTTCCGCGATGTCCCGTCGGCGTCTTTATTTTCTCCAACACAGTTATGCCGTGACCCGGTTAGCTTACCTCTCCCAAATCCCTAAACTTAACCAAAATAACTTAACCTAAGCCTAACCCTAATCCTAACCCTAACCTTAACCAAATTCTGGAAGTAAATATTTTAAATTATAAACTTTTGCTAGCATAGCCACCAATGCAAAGTGATGGGAGTGTGGCATAACTGGGTTGGAAAAAAAAATCAGGCGTCCCGTCGGGTCCGAAAAAGATGATATTCCAACCGCAAAAGTCCGTTCGAAGCTGGACCTGGCCGTGGTCCGCGCGCGGCGCCATGTTGTAATGTGTTGTTTACACCGGTACAGGAACACTCC
This sequence comes from Mugilogobius chulae, assembly GCA_038363315.1. Taxonomy (NCBI): domain Eukaryota; kingdom Metazoa; phylum Chordata; class Actinopteri; order Gobiiformes; family Gobiidae; genus Mugilogobius; species Mugilogobius chulae. The sequence goes on along the minus strand of CM076412.1, from coordinate 39,720,095 downwards.
TCCGCGGACACACCCCCGCGCTCCCCCCGCATCTCTCTCTAGTCCTCCAGGCACCGCCCCTAAAGCTGCATTTTTTGAATGTAGCTCCTGGGCGGAGAAAACTTTTTTCTGGCCGTTTAGTGGCTCTTTAAACATAATTTCTTCTTCTTTCAATATTCAAATAGCATGAAAAATGTTTCAGTTTCCTAATAAATCTAACCGTTGCTTAACAAATTGAAATAAACACTAGCTAACTTTGAGGAGTGAGCCGTTACTTAAGGACACTCTCTCTGTTGGTTGTTCTCCTCATTACACTTTTAAATGAGGAAATCAGTAATGGGCAGCAGGATCCACTCTGACAGTCGCTCTCTGCTGCTCGGGAGATTGTGTTTAACTCAGGGTCAAATCTTTCCATCCATCCGCTCCCACGCAGACCCCAGGACAGCTAATAGATGGAGCAGCAGATAGGGCAGCGCTCATTGACCTCCAGTTAAAGGACATTGGACTCACCCAAGATGGCTGACGTAGAGAGACATGGCCTCCTCCAGACCTCTGTCAAACATGTACTTAAGGATCGTTTCTGACAGCAATAGAGTTAAAGGAGACATGTGATTGTGTGCATTGTTCTGGCTGCGGTGGGAACTCCGAAAGGAAGACAAACAAATCTAGTTTGCCCCTGAAATGCCAACTTAATCATGGAATTATAGCTTTGTTTTATGACAGCATCTTGGGATATTTAATGGACTTAACAGCAGCACAAAAGAGAGTTTAGAGCTCAGCCTATAGACCCATTGCATGTTAGTAAACATTGCGTCAAATTCTGGTGGGCGGAGCTTAGCCGGAGGCAGAAGACGACATTGTGTCTATTTAAACCAAGCCCCGGTGATGAAGATGGCCGTCGCTTTACGTCAATGGCTGCAATCAGCGGCGCATTGTCGCGAGTTAGCTAGCTTGAATTCAGCTAACCTCGGGCCACTGAACATGTGCAGTTGTTCTTTCTCTCACGCAGACGTACGTCAGTTGTGCGGGCTCACGTAACATGTGGGTTTGCTAAATCGAGCAGAGCTGTAGCCGAAGATTAAAAAGCCATTTTTAATGAAACTTAAGACATTTGAACCGGGAAAAAGTTCATGATATGAAACTAGGTAAGAATTGTTACAAAGTCCAACCTTTTTGAAATGTGTATGTGACCTGTGAGGCGAACAGCAGCCGTTTGTAATTACATTGTGCTCTATGGAAAAAAGGCTTTCTGGACTGAGGGGATTTTCCCGCTGCAGAACCAATGGAGCGGCCACCACCACAACTTGAGACGGTGTTAAGCTAGCAATGTCCTATCCAGATATTTTAATAGATCTATGATTTAAACCAGTGTAAACTAGCTCATTTTTGAAGGGATTTTTAAACACAAAAAGAGAAAAAAAGGTTAGATTCTGGTCGAAACTGTTGACCAGAGGATATATTGTGACTTCCTCTGTGGGACCTGACACAAACTTTGTTGAATTACTTCTAATGGATGGAAGCATTTTGTGTGAGCTTGTATGATTCATCTGAGGATCAGGATCTGCTCATTCACGAGGCTGAAGAGATGATTTTTACATTTGTTTCAGGTCTGTTTTACTTTGCTAAACCCATAGTGGCTAAAATGCTTCTTTTTAACAGTTCATTCACGTCTTGAAGCTAATGCTAAATATGCTGATAATAATAATAATAATAATAATACATTTTATTTATATAGCGCTTTTCTAGACACTCAAAGACGCTTTACAGACAACGGCAGTTAAACAAAGGTACAATACATAAAAACAGTCAGTAAATACAACATTAAAACTTTAAAAGCACATTTAAACAGATGGATCTTCAGATTTTTCTTAAAAGTGTTGAGGTTGGTGCAGTCTCTGTCCCAGAGGGTGGGGCAGCGATGGAGAAGGCTCTGTCACCCCAGGTTTGGAGCTTGGTCCACAGAACAGTCTCAGAGACCATTTCCATGATGTGGTTGTCTCGGTCAGGGCCTTAGCTGGAGGAACAGGTGCAGATGACACAGGTCCAAGTGGATCAGATGAAACTTCTGTTGTTTCAGTCGATGATAAGGCCATCCCTCAAAATATTTGTCTGGAAAATCTTCTGCTGCAGCAGAAGTAAAAGTTCTGTAGCTTTTCAGATGTCCAAAGCTAGCAAAGTTAGCATTCATAGCTTCATGTCTTATCTCCATGGTAACAAGACAAACAAACGACTTCATTCAAAAAATCCTAACTTGTGTCTGTTGAGCATCACAGGGTTGATGAAAGAACTCCAAGAATCAAAACCATCCTCACTGCAACGTCCTCTCCTGCTTCAGGTGTGAAAGTCTGACAGTCCATAGCGTAGGTAACATTCTGATGTGTTCATCTCACATTAGAGCTTCAAAGACGACGCAACATTTACTAGTAATTATTTTATGATTAACTTAATCCAACAAAATTGGTTGTTTGTAGCTTCAAAATACTGCTAGTTCGTCAAAGGCTTTGCTAAAGCAGGAAATAAGGATCTAGTACATAAATGTAATTATTGACAACAGTACAGTATTAGCTAAATTTCTAATTAAAACATTGAACTGAACCTAGAGACAGTTTAATTATGACATTTTAACCACGGTAAAATCTTGAACTTTATAATGCGTCGGCTAATGGGCTCTTGTTTTTTTTTTTGTCACCAGCTAGAGCTGTGACGTCATTGTGGCGTGGCATGATAAAGGTCCATAGAATCACCAACACTGTGACATTTAGATATTTGGATATTTAATTTGATTCTTAGAAAGGAGAGACTTATTAACAAGATTCACCAAACAACTGTGAAATATACTTTGAAGAAGAAACAACATAACTAAAATCCCAAAAAATTCAAACCATAATGTCCTATTGCAAAGAATAATAATGTAACAACACAGTTTAGACTTGTGTGTTTGGAGTATTCGTTTTGCAGCTAGCTCAAGTTATGTTTTGACTTACATTGTTGATCTCCAGTTATTTCACAAAGAAGGCATACAATTATCTTTTGTAAAACTATTTTCAGTTAACAAATTCGTTTACCCTATAACAGCCAGCATGTGCCACATTCAGAACTGATGCTTTAAAATGATTTGCTTCAATGATTTATGACTGTGTTTAATATTGAAATGAGCAGAGTATCATATCTATATTGAGTCTGGATGACCCACTTGGTCCATGTGAGTCACAGATGTGAGTGATGAGAACTCCCTTTGGCTCTGCTCAGATCACATGACTAATGACCACCAAACTGACTGATCTGACCTACATATTGCTGTGCCAAACATCAGACTCATTCACACTGCAACATTCTAACCGGTGGATTAGTGTGGACATACTGTGGTGTGTAGTTTTGTGTGCAAATAATACACCTAATAAAATGTGTATGGATTTCCAGACCGAAATATTGTACATCTGTCATGTTATTTGCCGTAAATCTCTTTCTGCATTACAATATTTACACGCAATAGCACACTATATAGCTTTTCATTTTGGATTGACAAAACAATATCCTATCAGAATTAGTTTGACTTCTCAACTTATCAAAAGATTTTTCAGACTGAGTGTGTTTTGCCACTCATCCATGAAGTACTGTTTTTAGTTCTGGTAAAGCCGGATGCACACTAGAAGAGTTTAGGATGCGATTTTAGAGTAGTTAGTTATTTGTCTCACAGTCTCATAATGTGGCAGGAAGAACAAGACAACACAAACTTGAGGAGCTCAGCAGCGAGCGGAGAACAGTGTGTGCGTCACGTTATCGACCAGTTTTCTATCGTGCGCAGTTGTAAAAGTGAAACAGAGTATCAGGTAATGTCAGAGACAGTGTTGGAGGCTAGTTACACTGACTCACTGTGGGCGTGAAATGAAAAAGCTCTAACAAACGCCGTGTTGTCCATGTTCTAGTCTAAGTAGGGTCTTCATACATCATTGAAGGAGATGGTTGACGTGGTGTAATGCTTGTTCAAATATCATAGAAGAATCCTCCACTTTGACAACACGAACAAAGCAAAAAATTATAACGGAATCACAGAAATCCACAGACATAAGGAAAGAAACGACAAAAAATCTCTTACGAACATTTTCACTCCTGCTCACATCTTCCCGAACTCATAGAAGGGCACATTTAGCTTACAATTAAGCCAAAGTGTGTGCAGAAGGCTTTAGTGATACAACTGAAACAAACACATAGCCTGGTGTAGCTGTTATTACTCACCAGTAGTATTCAATAACCTAAAATAAAAAAGCCCTGTCTCATTTTTAACGCTCTTTGGCCACCCACATCTAATTATAATAACTTTAATATACAAAATATACATTAAGAAAAAACACAACGCAACTATAAAATGAATGAATTCAAATCTACTGTTTTAACTTAAATGGCAAGAAAACAAGAAAAAGACAATGGAGATGACGAAGCAAAGACATCCAAGGCTGGACCAAAAGTACTGGACCAACCTGGCAAAGCTAAAGAGTCAGTGAGGAAATTACATAAACAATATAATGAGAATGAGTCAAGCGAGGCAAGATTGCTTAAAAAGAAGTACATAAATAGATACTAATGACGCTTGCAATCAGAAAGTTTTGCACTAGTCTGACTAAAGGTCTCAGAGAACACTGTCTCACAACATTATTCTTTCAGTGTGAGAAATGAAAAGAAAAAAAAAAACTTTCACTTGTGTCTAGTTACTGAAAAGTTGCAGTCCAGTCTTTTGGGGAGCTGTCACTATGATGCACTGTTTCTGGCTAAATACTTGATCTGATGAAACAGAAGAATGCACACACAGCAAAGGCAAATGTCACAGAGCCTGCAGGAACTTTGTACAAGAAAAAATATCTTTAAACTTTTAATACAAATTAGAAAAGACTTAGCATTCTCTCATGTTGGTTTGTATTTACAGTGGTTAGATTAAAAATGGCAGGGTTTAGAGGTAAAACATTTTGTTGATAAAATATAGATAATTAACATCTATTTTATTAGAGCTTGTTGAGAGCTTGTATGAGATCAGATTTGCTAAGTTTTAACAAAGGTTTGAAAATCGGAGAAGAATTAATACTGATAATAGATAAAAGCTTGACTCAAAAACATTTTGTTTATTGTGGAATGCAAAATGGTATTGAGAATCATGTATGTTCGTGGGTATCAGAATTCAGAAATTTTGTATTATTATGTATCCTTTCCCGAGGATCATGGCATCAAACTTTATCTCAGATTTATTTAATGACAGGTCGATGCAACTCATTTATAAATAATTTAAGATGTGACTAATTGACAGGCAAAGATAGCAGTTGTGATTGGTCGACAATAAGAAGAAACAGTTGGCTTTACGTCCCTATCCTGCCGTATAAGAACATGGATCCCCAGTGATTCACCACATTCTAATTTGTACTATAAAAGTGCATCATCTTCCATTCAGCGTGCCTTTGAGAATGTGACTATTGTAGCAGAACAAATTTCTAACAGTTGGAAGTTTTGCTCCAAACAAGCGAGAGCGAGACAAGCGTTTTGTGTTAATGTTCGCAAGAAGAGAAATCAAGAATGCTGATGAGAAAGAACTGCAAAAAATCACAAGTGGTCTAGACACAGAGAGGACTGTAAATTAGCATCATTGTTCAGCAGATACACTGCTGGGAGTCTGTTGAAAGAGGAACTTTGAAAACAGAACATCACAGATTGGCCCTGCAGTTTTAGAAACTAATAAATGTTGTTTATCTGCCACCATCTGGTCAAAAGCCCAGCAGACTGGCATTAATCGCATCTAAAATGGTTTTACTTTGACATTGAAACATTTTGTTTGCATATTAAAAGCTTTCCCCATCACTGCAAGAAGCAACTAAAAAGTATACACAAAAAAATTTCAAAACAAACTTTAAGTATCATGGCATAGTTTTTGTATTGCGAGGTATTTGTCTTCAGATATTTTCTTTTTCTGTTTTCTCATTTCCGATTATAATTACTGATACACAGTGCAACTTAAGCTTCAGTTTCAATGGTTTTGTCTAAAAATATTATAAATGATGTAAAGGTAAATTAGCAGGAAGAAGAGTTTCATTGTGGAATAAATTAAAAAAAATACTCATTTTAACCTAACTACAGTATGAAGCACTCCAATGGTATAAAATATTAAGCAGAATACAATGAAATACGTTGAAACATCCAGGCATAGACGTTAACCAACAAGAACAAAACAATGCAATCTATTAAGTTTGGGAGTCAACAGGCAGCCTTAGAGAAATTTTCTAATTACAATGAGTTTTTTTTTAGTGCTGGGCAATATGGCAAAACATTAATATCACAATTTTCTCCAGATCAGGATTTTGATTTTATCACCATTCTTGTAAACTGCCTATTTTCAAATTGCTTTGAGGTAAATACAATCATCTGATTTTTTAAAAAGTTCCTTCCTTTTTGTCAGATTTTCAGCAAAAGGCGACCAATCCCAAAACAAATGACCTCAACCCTTCAGTAAAAAAAAAAGTCTAATAAAAAAAATCATTTAATTTGAACATGTATATCTCCACAAAACAAGTTTCTAGCAATGGTTAATATTAATAACGACTTTTAGACATGAAAATATGCAAAAAGTCCAATTTAAATTTTAAAACCAGACCTGAAAAATATACAATCCACCTCTTTTGTGACTTGAAAGTACAGAACAAAAACATGGATTATGGATTAAAAAGACCAAAAAGAACAGTGCTATATTGCTTATTGATCTGGCACACCTTTTCCTATTGTGTTGTGTTCATTTTCAAGTGTTAAACATGCTCCGGTCCTGACACTCTTGTGCGTCTAATGTAGCATACCTCGTGTACCAGGCGTCATTAGTCTGATATGAGCTTTGAGGCTTTTGTATAAGAGCGTTTTTTAACATTCTGACTTGAGTGCACATTTCTACACCACTATGTGCCTCTTTATAGTCTGATGACTCCAAAGCTGCAAGAAAGAGGGGGGGGGGGCTGGAGAAAGAAGGAAAAAAATTGAGTGGTAACAAAAGCGCAAGATGAAAGATTTAGCGAGAGGCTGGAGAGGTCCTGGGTGTACCACAGTAGCGTTCTAGCAGACATCTTGACACACCGCTCCCCTCCTGGGCCTTCGGAGTGTTTATCAGCGCTTTAGATACATTAGCCCTTTTGAAACGTCAACTTTAGAAGCCTAGCAGCCAAATGTGCATTCCCAAGCAAGACTGGCAGGCCCCGAGCTTCCAGAACTGCCACGATAAAAGCACGAAATGGAAAAGACAAGTGAAGAATGATACAAAATAGTCAATAGATTTATCAGCAGTGACGAGCAGAAGGCAGTTTTAGAGTTTTTCCCATGCAGGGTCCCGAGGTTTACCAGGCAAGCAGCCAAACGTGCATGTCAAGGGAAGAAGCAGCATCTAATATGTCTGTCATGTTGTCAGGCTGGAGGCGAGACGCAACGGGAACAACAGACAAAGTGATTTGATTTAATACAGAGTTGTAAGAAGAGTATTTACAGGAAACCATAAAGGACGCGTCAGGCTTTTGTCGTTTGTTTTGAGTCAAACATTCTGCGAGGCGCTCAGTAAAATGTAGTAAAAATGATAATCCAATTTATTGCACAGTCAGTAAAAATGTAGTAGGAGTACATTTATTCACATGTCGTAGTGATAGAGTAAGTCAGAGTAACAAAAACACCACTTTGGAAATAGCTACTCTTTTAGTTTTAATAAAGCATGAACAAAAACTTGTGATAAATAGAAATCTAAGAAAAGTGTGACCACCTAAAATTCCTAGAAGTGGGACAGGTTTTGGGATCGGGTGGGACTCGACAAATGACATAATTTATGCAACAAACCTGCTTTGAACTAAATATACAATTTTTAATCTAAATTAAACACTTTTGTTTTATCACATAGCTACAGATATAGGACTTTTTGGAATGCTAAAACATTTGTCTGTGTAAATAATAAGAATAAAAAAAGCTTTCTGTTAATTATTGAGAAATTATTTTTCACAATTGCTCTGCAAAGGAGGAATATTGAACTTCAGGAAAATGACTTGACTTATGCATATTAATCTTAAAAGATACATTTTAAGATTTTTTCACTTAATAAGACAAAGTCTTGCTAAAATTATTTGACTTGTTAGAAGATATTCTATCCCGATTTACCTTATCTAGATATAAAAAGTTTTTTAAGCAAATCTGTATCTGTTTGAACCATAAATGCTTGAATCAAGAATAGATTTGCTTAAAAACCTTGTTACGAGAACTTGAAACTAATATTTTCGTCTCTAAACAACCAGCTTAGTCAAATTTTCTTACTGCACTGGCAGATTATTTCACTTGAAATAAGAATTTTTTTTCAAAATAAGCAAAAAATGTTTGCCTTTTTGATGAGTTTTGTGTAGTGTAAAAATACACTATGAACGCACAAAATTGCTTCATTGTGTTGCGGCCTTAATGTGATCATCGTGTACTAACTGCACCTGACAGATCACTTGTCCAACTTTCTGAGCAGAAGTAGAAAAATAACTAAAAAGGCTGAACATTAGATGAAAAATAAAGCAAAGAAATATCAAACTTTAGTCTAAAGTGTGTCCTCCATATTTGTCTCACAAATGTTTGGGTTTGAGCAGAGGCTGGGCAGGAATTCAATCAGCTTCACTTCAGATACAATCAGGCCATGTTAATGAGAGACTGAAAAAGGGAGAGTGACCTTAACTTGAAGGGTGCATTTGTTTTAACCTCAAGGTTTTGGGGTTCATTTCAACAGAAAGCACAATAAATCCAACTACTAAACAAAATATACATCTTAACAAACGCTATCCAAGTCAGGATTGTCCAAACTTTTTCATCCTGTTAAAACACAGACTAAATACAAAATACCAAATAAAAGTGGACATGCAATAAGTAATTAAAGTTAGATGAGCTACAAAACATATTTAGGCTTAAAAATCATAGTACACAGTAAACTTCTTGATATAGACTTTAAAGAAGTAGATTTTAAAAACTATGTATAAAATGCATTACTTATTGTTGTTTGGGCAAGTTCTTGAGGTCTGAGGGCCAACAAAATTGGTCTGAAGGCTCCATTTGGCCCCTGGGCTGCAGTTTGGACATGCCTGGTCTAAGTTATCAGTTGATGGTGGGCAGTAGATCAAGGGCACTTCAACCTTTAAGCCAATATGTGCTAATTACTGCAAAGTTTGTTGCATTTTGATTGCCTATATAACACATGACAACTAGAAAAATGCTAAAACAAGACTTAAAAGCCCTTAAATTGCACTTGAGTAGCCGTTTTAAAACTCTAACCAGACACAGTAACCCCAAAACACCCCTGAGTGACTTCCTCGACTCAAGCCTTTATTAAAATTCTGTTTGCCAATGCATATTAAAGTCTCCCCGCTCTGAGTCAGAACATGTCAAACAAAGTGTGAAAAGCTGCTGAAAATGAGACCTTATTGTAGTGCAGAGTCAAAGGGACCTGCTTATAAGAAGAAGAGAAAAAAGACAGCTGAATATTTGCAACAAGGATACAGAAAATGGCATATTAATAGCTCTGTCAAATGTCAAAAGTGACTCACATGCGATATATCGACTGTAGGTTTATAATGAACGCCCCGCTGTGTCTTGAGAATGTGTATTGACATAACTGCAGTTCTCATTCATCAAAACAACTCATTTTTCACAGCAATTTCCTCATTAACTGTACAATATGACATGCATCTATTTATCTGGGTTTACGTCATCTTAAATCTCACGCGTGGCTGACATACAGTCCATAATTGCCTGCTGGTAAATCTATGAATATATTATTACGGGCCATTGTAATTTTGCATGCTGATTAGATCTACACAATAAATCTTTGCCCATAGCATGTACATGATAATGGTGTGATTAGAATGTATGATTGTGATCATGGAGGATGGTGCCGTGGTGGTCTAGTTTTGGCCTAAAAACACAATACTGGACTTAAAGCATTCAATTTAGATAGGAATTGTAATGGTGAAGTGTGACATTTGCTTTATATAAAATTGGCAAGAAGTGTAAATCTGTGTGCAATAAAGTAAATATAAATATGTTGCTCGGGCATGTTTTACAATCCGGAGTTGTTCAATAAATGGTAGTTCATTGGGTCAGTATGGAACATCAGTTGAGTTGTTTTTACATTGTTAATCTTTAGCTTTAGCATTGAGACGCGACCATGTCTCTTTGTAAACACTCATGTGTTCTTTTGTTGAAGTATTCTACTAATTCATAATGTTTTTAACATCAAAGACATTCCCCAAGCCACTGTTTATCATAAAATGTGTATATTTCCTGGATACTTCAATCTAAATTCTTCTAAAACTTTAAAACTTTTTGTTATGCCACTAATAAAGTGTCTACATTTACTTTCATTCAGAATTGTCTATGATTTTTTTGCTCAGTCTCACAAAAATATGGTTTCAAAGGTCATGGATTTGCCATTGTCAGTGAAAATTCACAAACTAGCAACTTGCTTGGGTGATGTCATGAAATCTGGAGCATTTCTTCTGCCAAACTGCAAAATGGTTTACTTATTATTCTATCACTTAATCAACTACAAAACAAACTTGAATCTTAAATCAATATTGCACTTGCCCGATGCAATTGTTGTTTTAATTTTAGTTCATGGAAACTGTTTGACGTTGCACCATTGATGTTTATTTGCTCCACTGATTCGCCAGGTGAAGACTTTATTTCCAGATGTATTTCAACGAAACGCTCCGGCGCCTAAAGAGTTAATAATTGAGAATAGGTCAAAGGAGAAGAACATTTACAGTCTGCAACCTTAACTGAAGCTGGCTATAGTGAACACACTGCTTCATCTCTGTTTGCTGATTGGCTGATTGTACTTCCTGGTTTTCAGGAGTCGTCTGCAGTTATGCAATATCTGCCGTAGTAGCTGGAGTGAAATGAAATTAAGCCAAATTGACTTTAAGTGGTCTAAGTGTTTAGCCCAAGGACACAAAAACAGTTGAAGTCTGCTTCTCCTCGGCAGATAGCAGTCCTTTTTAACTTCAGACAACAACATTCATATAGCATGTTCACTGCATCTGATAAAGTTGGGATTCTTGTTTACCGCTTTTGCCCATCAGCCTCTAAACTCACTTCTACTTTTCGTTCCACTTTGCGCCCGAGCCTTCCCTAACATCTCTATGTGATCTGGCCTGTGTATCTCCAGCGCCGCAGGTCTGCAAAGGAGTTTAAACATGGGGGGTTACTCACTGCTACGGGCGATAGACTTTTGTGGAGTTAGTTTGATGCGGCTGCCTCTGGGTGCGCGCAGAGGAGAAGAGAGAAGCTTGTTTTTGTGTGTGAGCGCTCCATTGCATTACACCTCCGCACACAGTCGGAGCAGCCAGGATTATAAATGAAGGAGAATGTAATGGGAACAAACTCTAAGACAAGAGGATGTGGTGCTGCGGCTGGCTCACCTATCCGAAAACAACAACAAAGAAGTTAACTCTCCGAATGCTATTTCAGACACTAGATTTGCAGAGAGTTGTAAGTGGACGCCCGTGGGCCTTTTTTGATGTGTTATCAAATAATGGGATACAGGTGGTGTTGGCAATAAAATCTGAGAGGGTAAATATAAGAAATGCGTGGTGAATATTCAGCTACATGAATTCTCAGGAATAGATAGAAAGTAGATAGAGGTCGAGCGAGGAGCAGAGCAGAGTGTGAGATGAGATATTCAGGGCAAACCTATCAACAGCACTTAAAACTGGAAGGTTGTTGACCTGTGCAAGCCTGACAACCAATATAAGTCGAGGGCTGAAGCATCTTTAGTGAAGCTAACCCCCTAAGCTTCCATAGTATATGCTCCTGAAAATGTGAAAAACAGTTATAGCTCATTTTGAACTGAATTTGAGATAATATTCTGATTGTTATTTTGACGATATCCAAAAATTGAACATTGAGTATATTGTTAATAATAAAAAATCCTCCAAAATGAGCAGCTTAACAGTGCAAATGAAAAAAGTAAAATTGTGAACTTTCAAATAAGAGTAGAAATTTGATATTTTAGTCAATTCATCGCTTATTTGGGCCTTAATTGACCAAAATGTGTATTAGTTTGACTTGTTATACACAACAATCTTGCTTAGCTGTATTTTTTTGTTCTTTTCAAATAGTTATTTAAAATAAAATGCCTGAGGAGTTATGAGTGCAGTTTTGGTCAGATGTGCGGTCAGTCATTGAAACACATGTTTATTAGTTAAGTATCTATGAAAGCATTTTCTTCTATACCAGACAAGTATGGGTAAGAGAGTGTCTTCGTCAGAGGCGTTGCATGTTGCCTTGGTGATGTGTCTTATTAGCTGCTGTTCCCAGGTGTGGTTAGTCCAGGCGACATGCGATGCCTCTGACGAAGACAGTCTCTTACGATACGTGTCTGATATAGAAGAAAATGCTTTCTTGAATGTTTATTGTTTTATTTTCTACCATTGACGTTTGCTAAAATGTAACAACCTTGGAAAGTCCTCAGAGACGACTGTTGTTGTGAGTTGGGGCTATAAAAAAGAAATTGATTTGATGATTTGATCTTAAGTCGACTAAAGTTTATGAGTTTGATCATTACACTTCAAATATCCACTGAAAGACATGTTTGAACATTTTCCTGTTGGTTTAATATGTCAGAATATCGTAATTGAGATATCCGAAAAATGATCGAGATACTTGTATCAATATCGCCCAGCTCTTAGTTGCATGGTCTTTTTGTATCAATGTTATACTTCGGACTAATGTGAAAAAGTATCTTTCTGTGTACAAAACCAGAAAAAGAGTAGAAGCTTCCCATTTGTTTTTGTTCTTTATTGTATAAAGCAACAAGTGACTCCAGTGCTGTGCCAAATGTTCTCCCACTTTTTGGTCGGTATAACATTTTTGTAGAATAAGCCTTCTGTGAATGAGGAAGATAGTTTTCATTAAATGGTAAATGGTCTCTATTTATACAGTGCTTTTCCACTTTTCCAGGCACTCAAAGCGCTTTGCAATCAAGGATCTACTCACCCAGTGTAACAAACACTGAGCCAATATGGGTTAAGTGTCTTGCCCAAGGACAGAACAACAATCCACTTTTGTCGACCCACTGTGGGACCTGGTGTTCCAAAGGTCTCCCATCTAAGTACTAATCAGACCCTTACTTGCTTAGCTTCTGAGATCTGATGGATAGCTGAGCAGGTATGGCCATAAGTGTTCCAGATTTAGAAACTATCTTTAAAGTAAAAGATAGTTCAACCCGTCAATTGCTCCAATAATACATATTGTGTAAATATACGATTATTTAATTAGGAGCAATTTAGCTGCTCATCCAAAGTCATTCATATCAGTGTTTTTCGACAAAATCTTTCCAATATAGATGCCATTTTTGAGGCAACAAAATCAAATAGTTGCCGTTTCTCTTTTTACTACTGTTCTACATGTAAACACAATCGACAAATATGGAAATTACAAACCAAAATGGGTAAATAAGGGTGCTCAACACAAATTACCTCTATTTTTACTCGCAATTTCACAGTGTACATTTGTTGGCTCACTTCAATACAAATAACACTCTCCAAATGCATCCAAGCATTTCTTCAACAGCTTCTGCAAATGTATGAAGTGATTTTCAATCAAACCATGTTCAAACAACAATCCCAAAACACATCTACGTACTGTGTTTTTAGTGACATTAAACTACATTCAATTACCAGAAATAGTAAAAAGAAAAAGCTGGGTTTTCTGTGCAGGACAATCAATACAAGTGATCTAAATTACAATATGACGACACTCAGACAAATTAGCAAGACAGATCACTGTAAATTTAGTTTGGGGAAAAGATGATGAATGCAAATGCCTATTCTAAATTATTAAGCATCGTCACTGAAAAGTTTGTGTTAAAGAAAGACACTTCAACCAGAACAAGCAAGGGTAATTTAAGATTTCAGTGTAGTCACAAAACAGCATGAGTCAAACTATCCTTGTAAATCTCTCGACAAAATAAATAAATAATAGCACATAACAAACTAAATTGGGAACTTGAAAGGAAAGTAGCAGGAGTAACCAATAATACATTTGTTTTTGTAACATCCAGTGGGACAGCGTGAGAAGAGTACAGAGAAATGGGTCTAAACCTTTAATTAAAATGTACAAAGCCTTTTGAAAGACTGAAAGGTATGGTATTAAGAATGTTGAATGTATACATCTGACATATAGGTCCCCAAACCCCAGTATATGATATACGTTCAAAGCATGACTTGCTTTCCCTATAATGATGTTTTAAGGTATTCTCAAAGAAAACCTATTGCATAACTGTCTGTTCTATAATCTGTGACACTTATAGACTTTTATGTTAGATTTTGGACATTTTTAACTGCAACAATGAACTAAACAAAACCAAGTCTGCTTACATTGATATTGAAACCCAGGAACAGTGCCATGGCCCCTTAAGTTACCATTTTGAAGAACAGTTCATGTTTACAATAGCAACTAGCAACTTTCAGTGTTCATTTAAAATGGCTCCGTTATTGTGTTTTTTTTTTAAACTACATACCAAAGCAAGCACATAAAAATATGAAGATACAGTATTTCAAATTAGAATGTATTCAGACTCTATGAGATAAAGCTAAGAAACCAATCTAAAATCGCCCCCATGAACTCTCCTCACAGCTGGAGAGATATTGCTTTCCCCCTTTTTAATCAACTTTGATGAAACAAAGATGATATTTCTTTTAAACCTTTTATCCAGAATCACATGCAATATTAATATCTCACGAGACAATAAGTGCGGCAGTTCTTTTGAACAAACAGGCTTTACCTGAGTCTCAGCGCGCGGAGAAGGGGGCTTAAAACCAACACCGCTCCACATTAGCATAAATTAAAGCTTCATAACTTCTTCAAAGGCCATCTCTAGATGCAATAAAGCAGGATGCATGTTTTATTCAGTGTTCAGGATATGCTCAATTAGTTGGTCTAATTAACAAGACCTATTATAGTAATATGAGAGTGAAAGGGGGAGGAGGAGACCAGAGGTGATGGAGAGGTCAGAGACACAGAAGAAGAGGTAAAGAAAAACCATTTTAAGACGAGAGGAAGAGGAAATGTAAAAATGTGTTCAGAGCAATGCTGCAAGGTGGGACGTTGGTAATTACACACGATTAGGCTGAAAACAGTAGGTAGAAACTTGAGTGTTACAGCAGTGCTATATTGGATATTTGTGAGAAACCTCATCACTAGAGTTGTGCTATACTGACAAAAATTTATATATTTTGAGCACAACTCGATGACAATATTCACTATTTTCATGAGTCGAACAAAATTGTGTTAAAAAGTGTATTGAAACTTTTTAGTTGACACCTATATAGATAACTATAGGTTGGTCAATAGGTTGCATAGAATTTGATGACCCGTTCACTTATTGTATTACACTGAATTGTAGCTGTTTGATCCTAATCATTAATGTCTATTGACCTACAGCAAACGCTGTCTTGTCAGACAAATTTGAAAATTTGTATCTTTATTCTAGAGTTTTTCTATGCACAATATACTTGATATTCAATTTTTGGATATTTAGAAAACAACATTCACAATATTGTCTAAAATTCGATATATAGCACAGCTCTACTCATCACCCAATTTAGATAATACGTTTGGATGAATTAAAAAGTGAATACATTCATGGTATTATAACCATAAAGTTTTGAACTTCATATTAATATAATGGTTTAAGTAGCTTTTTTTATTTACCCTAAGGCTGTAGTTAACTGGACTACTGAAGCATGAAAACAAGAGAGAGTAGACATTCATCAAAAGGCCGTATCTATGATCTCACCCACAACACTGCAGTGGTACAACAACCACTGAGCAAAATCTTAAGCCACAATAAGGAACAAGTCAGTGAAAACATTTTAACACATAACATTTAAGCAAATGACCAATCACCATACGATCATTTTATGGTACTTATGCAGCACAATATACTTTTCTTTTTTTTTCTTTTCTGGACAGTGTGACCAACTTAGTTTTGAATCTGTACATGTTACATGACAGGCTCAACACTGTAGACTCTGTGGTCTAATTAGATACTGACTACAGCAGAGAAGAACAATCCAACATGGCATGAAATTATCACTTAAATATTTATGTTATGCATAATGTCAAAATACAAATCATACAGTGCTTTTAGACAAGCATCTCTCAAACCCTTGATAATTTACAAAACCTACAGAACCAAGTAATTACAAGAAAATCCACTTGATTTACATATTTTTTCTTTAACATTTTTTTGGTACTAAATTAAAACCTTTTATTTTCCAAAAGCAGTAAGTTTGTTTTTAGCATGATGAGCTGTTGCTAGCTTAAACATGAAAAATTCGGTCTAGCCTATGAAAGTTTTGAAAAGTGATTAAAACTCTTTGTGATAAATAATAATCAGGTCAAACTAATTAAGTTTGTTGTACATTAACTGTTGAGTATTTCATTTGCATAAAACTAAACCATATGTTGTGGTACGTACGTTCTACAAATATCGGGGTTTACAGTGTACGCTTTTAAAAATAAGTACAGGACCTTTAAAACAATAAACCTGTGATGAGTAGAAACATAACCTCTCTGCCATAACACAAAATTAGCATAAGGACGACACAGCCTCTGACAGAAGATGTTTTCATATTTTCAGCGTTAAGCCTAGAATAACAGCCTCTGAGGAGCACTTGACTCAGGCCTGATTAGAATCACTGCTTAACGCTCAGTGGGAGGAGATGGACACATTGTTTTAGCACAAATAAACGTCTCTTCTGTCACTGAAGCCAATGCTAATTATTCCAATAGACGCTCCTATCAGGCCTGTGTTTTGTTATCTCCACATAGAATAATCACTTGTTTGTTAGCACCTCAGTCTGGCAGATAGAAAATCCATTTGCGAAGAGTAATAGTGTGAACAAACAATTAAGTTTGAAAGCAACCATTTCCTCACGATAACATTGTGCATTTCTGTTTGCAAATGTTTAATTTTACCTTAATCAGAGTGCTAAATCATTTCTATTATTATTATTACCAAAACTCATAATACAATAGTGTAAATTCCATCTATTTATTCAAAACAACAGAAATAGTGTGGCAAATGATTTCTGCTGAAAAATCTCCAACAATCCAACTGTCCTTTCTCACAGTATCGCTAATGTTTTATTAAAAAACACTTTGAAAAGGCATTAAAAAGTGATCAGGCGGTGGTATCAGCGCGGGAGTGACTGTGAATCCGCGAGGTGCTCAACCCTTTTAAAATGCGCGCTATAAATGTCACATTTAAATGATAGATCAAACACGGCTCTCTGCAGGTTGTTAGAACGCAGGCTTAAGCACAGACGAGCCGCGTCAGTCAAGAAATCAATTATTATCAATCAATTGTTTTTCATGTATTCGCTCATCTTCTGCTTTAGATTATTCAGGGTCACAAGATGGAGGTTATACAGAGAAACTTCAAAAACCTGCCATAAAAGAACAGGATTTTGTCTTTTGTTGACTTACAATAAGAGATAAGACAATTCTGTTTTGTCACGATTCAGTTCCTGAATTCTGATTTTGCTAAGCCTCACAACAGCAAACTTTTTCTGTTAATTTGCTCTTCAATAAATAACATTATTGCTGTAACTGTATCACTGTAATTTTTAGGAAATGTAGGAGTTTATTAAGATAATGTCTAAAAAAAGATAACAAGCTGCTGTTTACTTCCTCTGACTGAGAAATTATAGTAGAATCAACTCTTTCCTAGATGCCAAGAAATGACAAAACAGAGCTATAGAGGAACAAATGAGGAACACATAAACCACCTGAATTGAATTGAAACACCACTATAGATTCATTCAATATTACTTTTTTGATATTGTCCCATTCCTGCTTACAATAATGTGTCACCAGGGGCATTACTTAGCTCCAGGACTGGTGTTGACATTTTAGTTTGAGCAGAGGTTTGTAAAGTGAGTGTGTATGGTTTTACAAACTAGACCCTGATAAATGTAAGGCCCACAACCTTTTTAATAAAGTAACTTGAGAGCTGTTTTGACAAGATATACTGTTAAAGCATCTATTCAAGTGAAAATTAGTATGACCCTAAAATTAGTGTTGAAATATGCTTGGAAAAAAAAACCCAAACCTTAGAACAAAAATAAACCAAGATCTTGAGCTTTATCCGAACTACTTTAAGACTAAAGCATTAAATAAAGAAAGTGCAATTATTTTCCATTTACAGTCTATTGTCTAAAACCTTGACCTGAAGACCGCATTATATTTTTCAAATGGGATCAAGAATTTAATAAATGAATGAAATTAATTGAAATTAAGTAGAATTGTGACACTGTATCAATACTAGCACTGTATGTACATTTATAGACAGATGTACATAATCCATCTAGAAGTGATCCATAGAAAAAAACTTCAAAATTGTCATCTGGAGTTTGATGATTGAGACATTTTGAATGAAAACTTCAACATCTCGATCGTTAAAAACCTTCTCCAGATGACAACTTCTAAGCCTTTTTTATGTTTTATCTGATAATGGAGCATTTTGTCTCCCGAAGCAAGTACAGTGCTTTCAAAGTTTATTAAGCACAAATAAAACTTGCTCCTGTACTTGGGGAGGTACATGCCCCATTTAACAAGCACCTGCTCCTGGTGTAATGTGTGTAGCCTCCATCAATATTACGTACTGTACTGTAAGAGACTAAAAACGGGAGAAATTGTGTTGCTGCATAAAATCTTACTGTCTGGTAAAAATTTGGGGGAAATATTCACAGCATCCTTATGTCACAAGATTATTTCTATCGTATTACAACAAACTACCAATCAAATGTGAATAAATTTACAACTTAAAACTATCATTCTCAAACGTACTATCGTGGTCCAAAGCCGTTAGAAAATATATGTGACAACAACACAGCAGCTACACCTAAATCAACAGTGGTTATTGTCTCCATGCCCCGAAGTCCCAGATGTGATCAGTCAGTGTGTCCTGGTGTGAGCTGGAGTGGACACACATGAGACGAGAGGTACGAGACACACTTCTGCCGGGCTGTCAGGGAAATTACACTGTCAACGCTTCAGCCAAACCAACACGTAAACAAACTCACACGTTTCACTTTTTTACATCATCTTCTGTCGAAATTTACATGTGAGAAAACATCTGGTCTTTCAAAGAGCCGTGTGCACATGACATCATATTCAGAACTGCTGCCTCTTATTTTGGGAGAACTGTTAGGTAATCCACTTTGGCTTGTGCATGGAAAGTATTTCGTAATGCAGCATTAAACCCTTTTATCTCCATCGGAAGTGGAAGGTGCTACCAGACCAAGTTACAAGGCAAAACTATTTGGAAATCTCACTATGAAAATGAATGTCTGTTAAGGCTCTTATCCTGAAACTCAATAAATGAATGTTTAATGCCACACACAACACATTATTCATGGATACTTTTACTTTGCAAATTACCTAGTAGACCACCTTTAAGCTTACTTTTTAAAGGGAAAATTCATTGATGATAGGCTACAATAGTAATTAGAGGGGACCTTTTATGTAAATCTACTTTTCTGATTTTTTAACCACAGCAGTGTTTTCTCATCATTAGTTTGCCCAAGTTGTATTCGGATTGGTTCATGCAAGTTTGAATAACCTTGTATTGTCCTGTAGATGATGCTTCAGTGCTCAGAAAATCCCTGTCTTCACCTATCACCTATCCCTGCCCACTTGTCTGCAATTACGATTAAGGTTCAAAAATTGCCATGTAGACACTTTCCAACAACAAAAAATAGTAATTTTTACGTCTGTGGCTTATTAAAGTTAAGATTTACAATGAAGAGGCGGGCTTATCAGTTCTGAACAGGAAGTCAGTGAACTGGTTTCTATTTCTAACTGTTTTAACTATTTTTTTGTGTTGAAAATATGAATTGTTGATCTACTTTTGCCATAGTTTCTTCCTAAACACACAGAAAAATCACATTAGGTCTCCTTTAAAACTTCATAAGGTTCAACTTGTCCAGCAAAGTATAAACTGTATTATGTGGAAGCAGAGTGTTAAAACAGCTGCTTTAAGGCTGTAGCAGGGCAATATTGGAACCATCATGATGATCTAGTACAGTAGTAAACAGACTTTTGACATGAAATTACACTACTTTCATTTATGGTGATGACCAGTCAATTATGTTTGTTTTATCGCATATTACACATTATACACAAAACTGACTACTAAAACACAATCTCGTTTGTACTACTTAACAAGACAGTTTTCTAATTATAGTAGAAAAACAGATGGCTCCAGTCACACAGAGACAATCAGCCTGGGACAGCCCCAAACAAACAAAATGGCATCCTGCAGTGTTTACTGACTCATATCTCTGCTGGTGCTTTTGGCTTACTCTCAGTGTTGGGAATATTAGTGTTTAAAGTGGAACCAAGCACCTTCACTTCAAACTCCGCCCCTGTAGGTGTGCTTTTCTCATGACCATCTGAGGAACAGTATTACCTTAAGCTGCTATGTTCTATTTTTATATTTATGGCTAGCAAAGAGAAACGCAAAGTACATAAGAGTCATTTGAAGTGATCCATCTCCATGTTTGTAAATGCTGCGGCCTGTGTACTCATGCATGTTGTGTATGCATGTGTCACAGGGCAGAATCAATAATGCTGTAGGCCTCATGTTAAAATGATGAAAATCAATGTGCTTTATACACCTTTAATGTCAGCAGCTGAGGCGAAACCTGCCCAGAATCAGCCTCTATGTGAGTGAAGCACACAGCTGTGGTTCACATGCAGGTGGAACGACTCTAATGCATGTGAGTGCTGCTGTATTTGTGTACTCACAAATCAGAGCACACAATCAACAAATATTACACTCAACGTGCTGTACCTAATTTTACTGTCTAATAGTCTGTTAATATTAAACTGTTAAAGCAGTTTGCTCACTTACTGTAACTAATGCATTCTGAACTCCTAATTATTCACAACTTTCAGGCCTAAGAGAGTTGAGCTGTGCTGAAAATACTAACAACATGCGAAAAACAAGAATCCTGCTTCCTGAATTCCAAGAAACAAAATGCTCTATTATTGGGCAAACTAACTCTGCAAACTCATTTTCAGATGAATAGATGTTGTGATAATAAATCTGTAGTGGGGCAAAAGCAAGTTCCAACAAGTTTGTTTTGACAATCCATGATTTAGTGTTTAATGAACCTTGTTTTTTATAGCATAAAGCAGTGGTTCTCAACCTTTTTCAGTCGCGACCCCCAAAATAACAACTGTAGGCATTTGCGACCCCCAAACACAAAATGTAAGTTCCCCACAAAGTGATAATGTAGTCTTTGGCTTTATTGTTTGCTTTTATTTAGAAGCCATAAGCCTAATAGGAAGGCCAGTAAATATGAATCTACATCTATCACTGCATTTGAAGGGTGTCAAACCATGTTTAGGATATCAATATTAAATTTCACATATCAGGGGACCCCTAGAAATCTTTCCGTGACCCCCTTGGGGGTCCCGACCCCCAGGTTGAGAACCACTGGCATAAAGGACGAGAAAGTGTACAGTTCACCTTAAAATAGTTAAGCTTTGTTTTTTGATTTAGCAAAAATCCAAAATGTTTTTCAGTCTCCTGTAATATTTTTGTCCTTTTCTCCGTAGTAAAGCCATGTTTGCTTTACTACGGACATAGTTTGTGCATCCCAGTCAATCACCCATCTGTCAATCACACTCTCTAAAACTCAGTAGATTAATGTGATGACCAAACCAAAAAAACTTTACAAATCTGAAAATAATTTTGCAGAGAAAAAAAAAAATCACACAAAAAAGTGGTCTTAGAACACCAAACAAACTGCACTCAAAACCAGACGATGTTTCAGCTACATTTCCAGCAACCATTTTTTCCAACATATGCATCTTGGAATATTTCAGGAAATCTATCTGTCTTATATTCATTTTTATATTTTTCTCTTCCCAACATGTTTCGCTCAGTTCAAAGACTTTGGGCTTTTGTCTGCAGACCTTTCACTTAACGTCTCTAAAGACAACTGTATTTCAAAGTGTGAGCTTGAAGGTGGAACAATAAAGAACTTACAAACCCCTTTTCCTCAGCTTATGACTCGCACAAAGGCTTATCTTTAGACAAACAATCGTAAATGAGCAGGTTGACCACAGAATGCACTGAATCAATTTAATGTCACAAGTCAGTGCACAGCTTGAGAAAAAGACAGCTTTATGTGGCAGGTGATGGAGCTTCAAGAAGTGAATTGTGATATTATTATTGTTCCTTTATATTATATTGTTTTCTCCTATTTTAGTCAGTGTGGCACAAACTGAAAACCATCTATTTATTTCACTGATGAGAAAAGAGGAGACAAAACCACAAGCTTGTTTATGTAGGAAAAATCAAGAACCACTTTAAAATAACTACTACACATCGCTCAGTTTTATACAACAACAATGATTTGACTTCACCATTAACATTTCCTCTATGAATATGGCCTTGTAATACATTATACTTTTGTCTTTAGTGCTAAACATTGCTCTGAGCAAAGATATACGGCAGAGCTTTAAAGATGCACTGTGTAATGTTTTTGTCAGAGAATCTTGTCTTTTTAATCTTGTATGTAAAGTTGAGTTTCAGTCTTGAAAAAATACTTTGAAATACAAGCCTTTTTACTGTGAGGGGTCACCTTTCCACAGATATGACGTTACATGTCTCTATCAAGATAGCAGTTTATTTTCATGCTTTTGACATTCAGGTAAAGCAATAGCAACTACTACATTTGAATATGCAGGTGATGAACCTACCAGTAAAGTCACACTATTGACCCTATTTTGTCCCGCTCACTTTCCTAGGATTTGCACTTCCTGTTTAGCACTGTTAAGGTAGTTTACATGTTTGTCTGTCTGTATTGTGGGGCAATTTCAAACATATGTAATGACAGTTAAAATAAACCCATCGTCTGAAGTCTACAGGCTAAATGCAGCTAAACAGCAAGTGCACTTCCTAGAAAAGTGGGCAGGACAAAATAGGCTCAATACCCTTTCAAAGACTATAAGCACATTGGGCCTCATTCATGAAAGTGTTCTTAAAAATTGTGTGCAACTTCCACTTAAAAGAAGCTGCTGCCAAAACTCTACGTCAGATTCACAACGAGTTTGTAACAAGCCAAATTCCTTCTTAACAACGTTTACGCCAAATTCACTTAACTCCAGTTACGGATGGTCATTTACATAAAAATGAATAATGCATTAAGGAAGCTCCTTCCTTATATGGCAAATATGGGCCGTCTGTAGCGGGGTGCACAGTGCGCTCTGGTCCTGGGGGTGACACAGGGTCCCGAGCGCTGTGGGGGGACTCAGAGGCTCTGGGACAGGTCGCTGCTGCAGATCCATTAAAGGACTCTTTTTAGCATATGACTTTTTTTTGTTTCTGATATTATTTAATATACAATAATTTGGAAAAAATACATAACCTACAACCAATTTTTGACTGAAGTTATGTAAGACATAAAATTCTGAAACAGCAGATTTGTGAGTGCTCCTGAGTGTTCTTAGGATTTGTTCTTACAGACGAACATTTTCCGTTAAGAACAAAATTTTTCGTAAGAACCTGTCTTGAATGAGGCCCAATGTTGCTGTAAAATAATAGAATTTTTTTCTTCAACTTTTCAGATGCCATTCCATCCACAATGGATACGACTGGAGAAGGCACCTACAGTATACGGTCGCCCCAAAGGGTAAAACACAGGGCCACTTTACGATGTAATTGAAGTGACTCAGGAATACAGCCCCAGTTTAAAGGCAAACTGACACCAATACATATTTTTGGACAAATGTCTTTACTACTGTTATTGAGTCTTATAAAAAAAAAAAAAAAAAAAAATCTTACCAGCTGCACATTGCTCCTCATCCGCTCCATTCTCACAGTCCCTCTCTCCATCGCATCGCCATGACAACGACACACACTTACTAGTGGCTCCCCCGCAGTCAAACTTCTCTGGTGGGCAGGTATTTCGGCCTGTGTGAAGAGAGGGAAGCAGACGGTTAAAAGGCTGGACTAGTAAACAGAAGCAGAGGAGACAGAGGTGTAGAGAGGGAAGGATGGAGAACAGAGCGGGGACACACAGTCAATGCAACTGCTGAGTAACTTGGTTATCGTGTTGCTTGAATCGATTTGCCCTCAGAGCCCTGCAATTTACCCAGACACTCAACAGGGAGAGAGAAAAACAACCCTGAAGGAAAACAGTCACACGCAGCAAGATGCATGTTAACGTTTGAGAGAAAACAGCAAGAGCACTTCCATGTCTTATAAACAAAAGGCTGAACAATTAAATGTGGATTATGCAGCTTTCCTAGTGTGGAGTTTGTCAAATACTTCTGTCCATAAATGTTATTTCTTAGTCTATTTCTTATTCTAATGTTCTTTGAAATCATGCACCTCCAGATGAACTTCAGCATGTTAAATTGCAAAATGCCTGGTTGTTTGTACACGACTGTGCCCACTTTTTCTACCCACAATTTACACTTCCAGGGCCCTGGTGCAGACGGTGAATGAATCTGCAGCTTGTCTTGAGCTGCAGGTCTTCCATGTTCAGCTGCTTCTAGTTCAGGACATCCTATTGCTTACGTTTTCTTATTTAGCTTAAAGCACAGGATAAATTGTTCTCACATACTCTCTAGCACTGGTAGGTTACACAGTGGGCCTTTAAGTTTAATAGCAACAATACTTCCTAGTTTATTAGAATAGGATTTGTGTAAATGTAATAAAGTAGCATTTCTGCATCAAGTCATTCCAAGCTCAGTCCCTAGATTCTTCATTTCAATAGCTTTCCACGCAATTCCAAGCTCAAATTTACCAGCAGTTAGATAAAGCTGTCCCACTGTATTGCCTGGTGTTCTAGCAGTCTCCCATCCAAGTACAAACCAGACCTTGTCATGCTTAGCTTCAGAAATTTAACAATATGTAGGTTTGTAATCTTTGTCCTGTCGATATTTGGCAACTTGACTTTTCACAAAGCCATAAACTTACCCAAATGACCTTATCTAACCCCATAACTAATCCTAACCGTAACCTTAACTGTCTTTGGGGTATAAATGCTGAAAATGATATACATTTGCTAGCATAGCCACGCGTGAGAGGTGACTTTAGATGGGCTTTCGTTGTGGACAAAGAGGGGATTCTGGTCTGAGGCATGGGTCTGCGGAGGGAGGTAGACGGAATGTACCAGCAGACAGACCCTCTTGATATTTACTGAATTGTTAATTTCAAAACAACATTCAGTGTCTAAAGGATTACTATGGCAGTACACGTTTATATGAGTTGGTGTTCAGCATGGTCTCTCTCTCTGGAGCACTATCTTAGGAAACACAAATCAATCTGTGATATTTATTTACACTTTGAAATCATATTACTTGTTTGAGCTTTTGATGAAAATAGAAAATATTGCAGAATTATTCTAGAATGATTTAACCTGACATGACCTGAGAGGCTGACATCAGGATTAGTGTGTTGCCCTTGAATACCTGCCAACTTTATGGTTTGTGAAGAAATATTTAACATTTGAGCTACCAATACATGTAAAGTCCAGAAAGAAAAATCTAACCACAAAATATATTGTGTCCACGCACTGAAATAGATATTTAATTTCCAAAATAAACTAAGCTTGACTGGACATTCATCTGGGGCACTTGGATATTACTATACTCTGCTTGAACTCCTATAATTAGCTGAGTATTTCCCTCGTCTTCAATCATAAGTCTTCACTCTTTCCATCTGCTATTGCCGTCAGTTACTGCAGCTAATAAAAGTTATTTTGATGTGTCAGTCAGTTTGTCACTCTAACATAGATGGAGTAAGCAAAGTGAGGCGTTCCCATCAGCCCCAAAGCCATTACAGCAGAGACAGACATGGTTCCTCCACGTCTTACCTGCGATATTGCTCTGGGAGGACAAAACACACATGTTCAATACATCACATTTACAGCGAGTCCCCGAGCAGCCTGTGCCACACGTACTGTACTCTCACTACAGGGACTCATGACCTGGAATACATTACCACTCTGTCAACTCAGCTTCATCAATTAAACATTATTCAGCCATTGGGAAACTTCTGGCTCTCAAAATCCTGTCTATGCAAAAAGACGGACGTGTGTTTGATGAGTATTAATTAGGCCTGAGGATTCTGTCTGTAACAGTATTTGATACAAAGGTATTAAAAGGGCAGCGGGTCAGATTTTTGGTGAAGGATCAACAAACATTGTTTCTCTATGAAAACTATATTGCTTTTCGAAAAGATTGCTCCATAGTGTGACGTTAACCTTAGGAATCCCCATGACAATGAGCATGTGGCTCTACCAGGTCAAGTAAAAGTCAGGTCTGTGGAGAGCCGTGACCCCTCACAGCAATGAGAAATGTTTTTGTTATAGAAATGTCCATCTTGTGTCTTAACAAGGCTGCCTGCAGTTTCATTATTGTTGACAATACTTGCAACTGGCTGTATCTATGATGGACGCCATCCATCTATTAACAGAACTTGTCCTTCTCTGTCAGATTTCTCATTCAACTTGTCTCACAGAAGTAGTGTGTAGCGCATTTCATTTCATCCTTAGCTCCTTTTGAGGCCTCCTTGTGTGGAAGCATAGTCAGGCTATTCAAGTCACCAGGTCCCAGACTGAAGGTAAATAAACTTCTCCTGCTTCAGTCATAAAGGGTCTGAAGCTTTTCTTTAAAACTCTAGGACTCATTTGGACAACACTTAAGTCTCCTTAAACAATTTTGAGGAAAAAAAAAAAAAACCTTACTACAAATATGTTTGATGCTTTAATAAGAAACATTCTTGGCAAAGCAATGATAATCATCATAGAGTCCAGGCAGTTGGTGAACTGTCTACCAGAGAAGTCCTAGCAAAGAATTTGAACAGGTATGGTTAGTGAAAAAAATGTATAAAATGGACAAATATCTTACAAAACCACACACTAATTTCCACATAATAAATATAATCTCTTTTATAATACATATTATAATACTTGTTTGTGCTGTAATTGGTTAGTGATGTTCACACATTTTTCTGTTCTGTAAGGCCCTTTACTTTGCAAACTTTTCAAATCCCCCATAAGTTACACTCTTTTTCCATTGCTTGATGTGCCTCTCTATCTCCACCACAACAAAGAACCATCAACCTCTCCACTCTCTCCACCTTCTCCTCTCTAATGTTAATTCCCAAGTATATTATAAAACCTTTCCAACTGCTTAATCATTAGCACACACATCAAACTCTACACTAACATAAAAGTTACAATAGTCTTTCAAGCTTAACATTTTGGGCAACTTCACCATCTCTGATTACAACTCCAGCTCGACAGCACCTACGGGAGCCTCTCAGTTTCATTCCTTTTTTATTCCATTCATTTCTCTTTTTTCATTAGAATTTTTACAGCGCTGAATAAATTGCTTCTCCATTCCAAAGTAGACCCCTGCTGAGGGAGTCTGGGAATTGTCCGACGATGCCAGAATCACCTTCCTTTGCAGAGCAGTTGCTGAAAAGGTGCTCGCTAATATTTTAGTTTTACCTCCGCCAGCTTCTTTTCTATTCTCCTGTCAGATATGCTGAATATATGCCAGTGTTTCTGCAGCTCTCCAAATGCAGACACCTATAATAAGCCTTGCCCTGGCCTTTAAGGAATAATAGATGTCCAAAAATCCACTGCGCTATCAGCACTAGCACTTATTGTAGCTTTGATGCACAGACCTGCGCCAGACCACAGACTGAACAGACCCTCAATGGTGGACGGGAGGCGTGCAGACCTGCGATAATGTGTGAAAGAAGAGCAGAAGAATTGGACGCCATCGCCTCAGACAATGTGTCCACGCCGGTGAATGCATGCTGGGGAAACGCATAATTCATCGGATGGAAGAGGAGATTGGGCTAAATGGATCTCTATAGGGAGCTATGCAGAGTTTCAATAGCGCCATAGGGACTTTTTGAATAGAGGTAAATATGCGTTGGTGGTATAAGCAGGAAACAGACACACCGCTTTCTTTTAGTGTGTCAGAACAGATATTGGTTATGATGGCATGTGGAAATGATGCAATTTCAAACACTGGATGTGACAAGCTGGGATCGTTTTATGCAGGATGACATGTGTTTTTAAAGCTATACATGTATAAAGGTGCAGGTAAATCAGCAATGTTTTTAAAGCAGCACAGTCGTGAGGTTTCCCAATAATACAATATTACAATGTCACTTTATCGACATAGTGAACAAAACACTATACTATACGGACGCTACTTTATGGACTATTGTGTCATATACTGCACTGTGGTCAGTCATAAAAGCAATATAGTCCATGCAAGTTTCAGTCTGTTGTAACTTTGTAAAGTCTATTTTTCAATTATTATTTTGTATCACTACATGCTTCTATTTCCTTTCTGTTCTTGAACTGTGCGTTGGAACCAATTACTATTGGCTTCCACACTAGACATTGCTGCAATAAACTAAAACAATATCAAAATCCAGCAGCCGGCAAAAATATCATTACTTGTTGATCCTCAACTTTGTTTAATATGCGACTTTACCAAACTTGATATATCATTGAATGAATATCAAATTAAATTCTTGGAAATATCATTGGCAGTGGCAAGAAAATGCATAGCCGCCACATAAAAGTCTGATTCTCCCCCGACTAGATGGTATTCAGAAATGAACAGTTGTGAAAAAATAATTTTAATAAAAATAACTTATAGCCTGAGAAAGGCCTACAATACTTTTGTCAAAATATAGCAGCTGTACTTGGATTACATGAATGTAACCTCAATTGACCTTTAAGTATCTGCTTTGATATTCATTTATTATTATTTTTTTTAACAAAGCATCCTTTTTGGATGCTTTGTTTGTATTTTGCTATATTGTTTGTTTTAAGTGAAACAAAATCAAAAATAATATATTGAAAAACAAAAAACAAACAAACAAACAAACTACTGTGTATAAAATGAAAATAAGACTAAGTAACATGAGGGGCACTAAGCTAAGGTGAGAGGATTTTAATATAGCTACTGTATATATTGAAATTATGAGAGACATGTAATCAACTGTTGGTCATCACTTTTAACATACATTTTAAGTGCCAATTTAAGCTAAGTTACATTGCTGTTTAAACCATACAATTTTTACAGAACCATACAAAAGCTTTTCAATCACAACTCGATGTCTGAATAAATTTGCCCAGCTCTATTTACGCATCGTCAACATTATCAAAAAACTGTACAAAAGTATGAACATTTCTCGAAACCAGCAACATGTCATGCAACCATATCACAATTTTAAAGCTATAGAAAACGATCAGCCATCTCCCCTCAGAGTAAACTACAGTGGCCCAAACCAATAGGAGTGTGACTGACAGCTGGGTTAAAAGGAACAGGCCATAGATCCACTGTCTCCTAAATCATTCAATACTTCACTTGGAACAACAGAGAGCTCTTGCTGACAATGACAATCCTCACGTGATTGAGACGATCGGCTGAATCCCACGAGTATCATTGTTAAATAAAGAATAAAGGCAATTCCACTCTCATTAAATGAAGTTTAATTATTCATTTGTAGCAATTATAAAGGCTGTGCACAAAGAGATTCTATGATGCATAATAGTAAGTCCAGCAGACATGAAATTCCACCCACACGTCGACTCTTTCATATATGAACTTAAGGTTAAGGAGGCTAACAAGTGTCGACTGTGGAGGATTCACGGAATTAACTGTGGCTTAGAATTAACATAAGCTTAGAAACAGTATTGGAAGGAAAATGTATAAGATGTTTACTCTAAGAAGGAGTTTGGGTTTGATTTCACTTCAAAGTGTGCTACAGGTCTGTACAAGTCTGAAATGTTACAGTTTAACAAATACTGTAGGCATTAGGCCGATACTTTGACAAACATGAATTCTTAAGCCCAGTGTACATTTACAATTTTAAAAACCTGTCAGGTCACAAACACAATAACATTTAGAAAGCCAATGTACTTTGATCTCTTGAAAAACAAACAAAACATGTAGTGACCACCTTCTGTGACCTTGAGAGACATTTGGCTCATTTTATTTCTGACTGTACTTTTGTCATCTTATTTTCTCTTTTAAGATAAACCACACTGTGAAACAAAAGTAACATTTCTGAAAACAAGAGGTGGTAGATCCTCGACAACAGTGCACACATCACATTTATTCTTGTTTGACCAAGGTGTGAATTTTTATGGAAAATAAATAAATACAATATATACATAGAGATATAATAAAAAGTTTAATTAAAAAGAGCACATTTGATGCACTCTCTAACAGTTGCTACTACAAGAAGTATTGAGTGTAAACTTGTGAGTGTACTTTTGAATGTCACCCTTTTCGGCTAAACGCTGACAGGAGCTTCCTGCAGCAGAGCAGACTCCAAACAACATCGACAGACTTATCGACACTGCACTGAGGCACGCTGTTGACTGCACGAGTATCGACGTGTTTTATCATACTCCAAATCAAGCCAAGAAAGGACATTTTGGTTCAGTGTTAGAGAAGAACTTCAGCTATTCATACAGGCATTATTATTTCGCTCCTTCTCTTTTTTCTATAATAAAACTGGTAAGATATCTCAGCAGCAATGGGCTGCACATAGAATAGAAAAGGGTTCCAAATGGTTTTGGAAAATGTTCTCATTATATTACTTTTTAGACTTGCCGAGCTTATTTCATACAATAAAAGCACCAAAGCTATTCCAGAGAAGAGATTTTTTGCCCTAACTAATGACAAATGTGACAAAGATGAATGATAAAGTTTAAACTAACAAGAAGATTTTTTTAGGAGAACTACTCAGCTCGCAAAGCTTTTTATGTTATAGTTGTTTACATTTCTCACCTAATCATTTAAAGTTTTAGAGTGATCCATAAATATTTGAGTAATCTTTGTGCACAGACAAGACGCCATATGCTCTCGCAATTTCATCAAATACCAATTTTCTGGCAATACATGCACACTTGCTCTTTCTACACAGGCATGGGTTATTATTACATTTGCTTGAGTTCAATAATATATTCTAAAATATATCTAAAATACTATCTAATGGTACCACAAGTAACTAAGAATAGAAATAACGCAGACAGAAGGACACAATAGCTATTCTTCAAGTAAACTAGTTCATTTACACCACACACAAAGGAACAGATGGTCAGGGAAAGCACGCAGATTTGAAAACACACTATTCTTCCAAAAGCTAACCACTCTGCCACTACGCAGCTTCACTTCTGATTTTCCTCGTAAACAGAAATGCACAGACTTCAAAAGCTTACTAACACATTCTCTATCATCTTATAGAACGAACATGTTAGTCCGCCGGGTAGAAAGACAAACAGTAGGATGTGAAGAGCGAGAGAGATGGAGTTTCCTGCCAAAGCCTGAAGCGAAGATGATGGAGCAGCAGCTGTTGGTGGAGTAATGAGAGATAGTGCTCGGACACAGCCGGAGATCAGGTGGACACATGCAGCAAGAGCAGAGAATAGGGTCAAACTGTGTCCCAAAGTGAGAACGACATCAAGAATAGATCAAGATACAACACAAAGGTCCACCGGCTGCCAAATGGTA
The DNA here is from genome assembly GCA_038363315.1 of Mugilogobius chulae. Lineage (NCBI taxonomy): Eukaryota > Metazoa > Chordata > Actinopteri > Gobiiformes > Gobiidae > Mugilogobius > Mugilogobius chulae. Next base: position 39,688,502 of record CM076412.1, on the reverse strand, counting down.
CACTGTAGCGTAGATAGATACTAGGCTTTAGTATATTTATCAATTGATGGTGTATTATTTGAGGTTTAATATATTGGGGTTGTGAAGGATTTATGTGGTTCAGTGGAGAAGTTTTGAGTTGTAAGTTGCTCTTTGTAATACTGTAACTACGTTACATTTCACATAAACTCCTATGAGCAGGTGGTCTTCCAAGAAATGAGTTTAAATACTTAGTCAGAAAAACATGAGAGCTTTCACTATTGCCATCCCTTTTATTTTTGACATTCTGAAGTTATTTTAAAACAATAAACAAATATAGCTCATTTGCAGGACATTTCTCTCAAACTATTCAAATGAAATATGCTGACAACGCATATTCTCGTAACTTTTTAGCATAATGAAAGAAATGCACTTTTGGATAATTGTTATCACAACAAAAGTGGCAGTTGGCTTAAAAGGAACCCCGAGAATTTTTTAATGTTTGTTTTCGAGTTTTCCTTATATCATCAAAGAAATAAATACACACGAAATAATCTGAAAAATCTACCGTTTTATTAAACTTTTAAGAAATATATTTTCACGGAAGACGCCATCATTGTTTACAACACAGTGCATTATGGGTAGTATGACGTTGAATCGTGTAACTACAAGGAAAGTTATGAAAGCTTACCGCATTCTCCTTGTTTCCTCCCGAGACGAAATCACAACCAAAAGCCACACAATGTACCATTTTACAATGTGTTGTCGACGAAAAACTACTGACGCTCCTGTTAACCAGATCAACGGCAACTGTTGCAGCTGTTCCGTGCGTCTCACGACTGACGCTCACTGCGCCAGTGCGCCACACGATTCTGCGTCATCACCTCAAGATGGCGGCGCCCGTAATATCAGGAAGTTGTTGTAAACATAACAATTTTACGTCAAACGGCGAATATTTGTTTACTTTAAGTTCTACTTTTTAGTAAGTATACCTACGCGAAGTATTTTCGATCTATTTATGTAAATATTCGGGGTTCCTTTTAAGATGACAGGTTGCGTTGTCTTTCAAATTTGAAAATATGTGTAATTCTGCATTTGTTATTGTGTTGTGATTGTGATTTTTTAATAAAACAACTCAATTATTTCGATATAAAAGCTACACTGTGCAGCTAAAATATTATCAAGTGACGTTATTGATAAATATTTTCAAACAGTATAATATTAAGTAAAAAGAACGTACATTATCACCTTTGTAAACAACATAAATGTGACTTAGCTAAGGTAATGCTGGTAATAAACTGCAGCCTAAAAACATACAACACACACTTGCAGAATTATACTGACATTACAGTCAGGATGTTATGATGGTAACCTGGCTCTATACCAGATGGATTCTGGTGATGTTTGTGACTTCCACAAAACGTAGAGAATCCATCTGGAGAGACCCTGCTGCACAGTTAAAAACGGCTACAGTGAGAAGATCAATTACGGCGCACCATCGTGTTTGAGCAGAAGCACATGTTTTAACTAAACAAACATTTCACTTCCAACAGACGTAGTTTGGCCTACTTTACCGACTATTTTGACTTTTGAAAAACTTGCACACAGAGGAGACTTATGCATTTTTGGATGGGAAACATGTCTGTACCTATTGTTCGGCTGGACTGGACAAAATAGTGACTTCTTGGCTACTGACAAAGTACAGCAGCAGCCCATCCAGATTAATAATATGTTGAACTAAAATCAGAGTGGTACACATTGAATGTGACCTGAGTCAACTTAGCATGACGCAGAACAGTTCGCTCTTACCTAACAAAAAGGTTCTAAGTTGACTCCTTGGTGGCACAGGGAACTTTTGTGGACAATTCATGTCTGTGCCTAAGTGCCAGTTGTCCCTACCATAAAAGATAAAACATTCTGAATACTTTTCCTGGTTGTATAACATTCAATTTAATAAAAAAAAAGTCCAAGAATGTAAAAGTAAGATAAAGGATGCAAACTAGCCAAGTCCTCTGAAAAAAAAAAAAAAACAAAAAAAAAAAAAAACAGATGACAGTATACATATTTACGTTATGAAAACTCCACTATAGCAAGATGAAATTAGAAAGTATAATCTCTGCGAACAGCCATTAGCCATCTCCCAAATCAATTCCTGTATTTGTTCATTTGGAAACAGTGTTGTGCATTGCAAATCAGCTTCTCTGGTCCTCGGGTCAGAAAAACTCATTTACTACTCAACAATATTTTTTTTTCTTTTGTAAATAAAACAAACAACATTTCATTGACTTGTCATTCCACTGGCATAAAAAGTGTCTATTAGCGGCCGTCTGGTTGCCGTATGCTAATGAAATTGTGATTAACTACATTCTAATTTGCCTGCACAAGATGGGAGGAGACTGGAGCATTGTAGGTCGCCACGGTGACAACCACTCTGCAGCGGCATGACTAGCATATTCGTTAGCGCTTAACTTGATTGTGTGGCTTGCTACGTACACAAGCTAATGCAGCATAGTCTATATTTTGATTATAGGTGTCATAAATGAAGTGCAAAAGCCGGGTGTGTCACTATAACTCAAAGTAAAGTGTGTTTAGAGTCTGTGTGATAATGCGACAGGTGACGAATGGTTGAGGCTTGGATGGGTTAGCATGATTTAGCTATCGGAGAGCAAAGGAGGAGACACGCATTGATTTAAACAGCTTTAGAGCATACTAAATAGCATACATCCCACATAGATTGATGAAGTGCTATGATTGAGTACCATGCTAAGAGTTTCATGCAGTCTGTGTTGAGAATGAGAATGATTTCACCTATGTGGAACTATTGAGAAGACATTAAAGACATTATACAATTCACAAAATAAAGTGTAATCTTTTGCCCCAGTGTATATAGACCTCGGAAGTCAAAAGACAACTGCTGTCAATAGAAATAATAAACTTCAATTGGAATACATTAGCCAAAACAATGTAAAAGCCACAGAAAAAAGAAGCAGAATATTAGTTGGATTATGTTGCGTTCGTGTGATGATTAGAAACACAGAAAAGGTTATGTTAGAGCTGAAGAATACAAAAAACGCTCGCACTAATCGGATTGACTGTTTGAGAATTGGTGTTATAATGTTAGCTAACTAAGGTAAATAATAATCATAAAACATTTTTTAAGGCTATACAACAGATCTCACTGTTAGCTCTAACATTATTACCCTTCGTTAAAAGTGCGTTAAAAGATTTAATAAATGACAGAAAATCCCAATATTCTGAGGTAAAAAGTACATTCTGCAAACAAGGGTGAAACCTCTCATCTTGCAGCATTAATAGTGGTATTTTTAGCTATCACTCTAGTGTCAGAATACATTTTAATCAACTCAATATTTATTTTGGCCCCTAATGAGGGATTGTGTGTATTATTGTTGTTAGCATTCACTTAACCCTGGTTAGCATTTGCATTTGTGCCAGAGAAAACATACAGTAGTTAACATGAGAAAATGGGGGTCAAAGTGATGTTGGGAAGTAAATCTTCATATTAAATAAAATCTAAAACTCATATAAAGAGGACTACTGTGGCAGAGCTTTTGTGTTTGCATTTGTAAACTACTAATCCTGTTAATAACACACTTAAACACATAAACATGCACAAGACAAGCTCATCATGGAATGCAATGATAACATACGGCTAGTGCTAATCCAGCCAATGAAAAACTAGCTTTCTGTTTGGCAGAGCTTGAGTTGATAGTGAATTAACAGTGGCTCTATAACAGCTGATCGTCTGTGAAAAAAACATAATGGAGGTGAAGTTGGAGCCAGGAGAGCTGCTCATAAATCTGGGCCTGCCTGGCTGCTTGAACACACTAAAGGTTTATCGCTGGGCCAGTGTGTGCTGTAAAGACTTAAAGGTAGGTGGGATCGATACAGGAGTCATTGGAGTGTTACAGGAGACAAAATGTACAGTTATCAAGCAAAAGAATATGACCACCTGCCTAGTGGAGTCCCATATTCAATATTTGTCAAGCAGTATGGTCATTGTCATAGTCATGTCAGTGTCACTGCTTTTCTTGTTTTAGTTTCACTTTACATATTAAGGATGATAAACAAATTATACCTATTGAATGTTTGTGTGTACAGCTAATATAAGCTACTACACTATGATAGCGTGTTAATGACAAAAATAAAATATATTTTAGTTTTCTTAATGACACTATTATTACCAATATTTGTTCTAAAAGAGAAAGAATAATATTTGTATTGCACTGAAAAAGAATTGGCTTTATTTAATTTTTTGTTTTTTTCCAAATAGCACTATCTAAAAACTCTTCATAAATGTCTATCTGTTGTCAACTTAAACCACTTCACGTACAAGAATTGTACAGTATACACAGACACTAGGGCAGGGAATCTGGGAAAAAAATATAATCACAATTCTTTTTTTTTTCTTATTGAACTCTGGTTCAAGGTGAGTTAAGTATCTTGATCAAAGACACACGGAAAACACACTCTAGCCATCCCACTGTGTCACTGGGTGTTCCAGTGGTCTCTAATGAGGACTATCCAATCCCTGTCCAAAGTAGCTTCTGGGATTTGGTTCAATTATGGTCGATTTTCTATAAAATTCTGAAAAACTAATATGTGATTGGGTGATTGTATGGAGGATTTTTCAAATCCAACAGCTGTTTGCTGTTTTTCAAACGATGCACATGTGTTTCCCCTCCTAGGGCCACGCCCTTCACTGCTAACTGGGCCAATAAGTTATTTAGGAACACTGATGGTTTGCTTGACAGGTTAAAAGGCAAATAGATAAGAGGTACCTCGTTATCTATTGGTCAACGTTTTACTTTCCTCACCATGTCCACAGTTTATATATTTTTTTATAATTCTTTTTTTGTTTAGCATAAGGACAAGGCTGTTACAAAGCTATGCAACTGTTTTTGACCAAGATTGACAACAAACAATTTTTGAAAATCCTCCATACAACCTTTAAAGCCAAGTTTTAAAAACAAATGTTTCAAGGAAAGCTGGTTTAAAATTGAAAACTTCTTTTCCAGTTCTTGGATTTTTACTTCAGTCTTTAAGAATCGAAGCCTCCAAGGCCTGACAGCAGCTCACTGATAAATGAAATAACAAAGATTACATTTTGTCCTTTTCTTACATCCCTCCTATTCTCTCTCTATAGTGTTTTATAGAGCACTTTGGCTTTACAAGGCAGTATAGTGAGCCATAATCTGGATTGTGAAGGAGCAGAAGAGGAAAGCAGAAGCAGATACAGCGCTGGGGAGGTGAGGTCAGTTATTGGCCACACAGAAGAGAATATGAACGCTACAAATCTGAGACCAAGGCAATTAGAGCCCCAGCATCAAACTCAGAGCTGCTGGGCTGGAGGCTGATCGAATCGGGACTCCTCATAACCTCAGGGACCACACCAATGCACACAGAGGCAGCATTGTCCGGACTCATCATTCAGTGTGGACCAGCGACAAACAGGCAAAGAGCACAACAGAGAGAAAGCACCACACTGGTTTGATTAGACGGCATTAGTTTTCCCTAAGTACAATAAAAGTATGTGCTTAGTCTAGTGCATATTGTTCATGCCTTTGAAAATGTCTGTAAGAATTACTTCAAATGTTTATGAAGTAAAATTTCCTCTGTTTTTAGTCAGTGGTTTGAACCTTGTGTCAAAATGTGTCTGCGGTTCATTTTATGTCCATCTTTGCGCACAATGATCACTGTTATTTTTCCATTCATCATGCCAATGAGCTGAATACTAAGAAATATTCCTACATAAAAAAAAAAAGTTTCATATTTCAGTGTGTTAACATATTTCCAGAACAAAGTTCAACATGTAGATTACTGATTCAGCTCATGCTGTCCAAATGTGTAGAAACGTTTCAGTTTTTTAAAAGTTCTTAAAAGGTGACATATCATGGTTTTTCTAGTATTTTTCTGGCATTTTCTTAGTACCACAACATGCGCTGATTATTATTTAGCATTTTTTTAAACTGCACTGTAAAAATCTGATCAAACTTTATACTTGAACTGCACTATAAAGGGATTATCGGTCAACGCGTCACTTTCCGTTCTACTACGCATGCTTCGTGCAGAAAGAGATGTTTCCATCTGGTTTGCTGGAGAACCTTCTTTGATCAAACAACAAAACAGGATGAGAGCTAGCTGTTTCGATTTAGGTATGAACCGGTATGACGAATGTTTGTCCCCTGAAACTTGAGATAGTTTTTTTCTTGCCATTTTTTCAGTCACCTGAATGTTTATTAAGGGGTTGTAGAGTCGAATTTCATTCACAAATGTTGATTTGGTAGCATAACTTTTGTTTTCACACAGTGATAAACTCTTGTAGTTAGTTAACAACGGTGCTGACTCAACTAGTTTCTCCAGCTTAGTCAATGAGCAGCGCTTTCTGCATATTGAGTGCATGCGCATCGCTCATGTTGATAAACAAATAATCCTTCTATATATCGATATTAAAACAATAGCGCAATATTAACAACTGCGGATAGATAACCGCAAACTGATTTAACATGGTGTAAAGAGTACAAGTTAAATGAGAAACCTAACTTATGTTGCAAGTTAGAAGTAAAATTTCACTTTTGATCAAACATTTAACCGTGTAAACCACAGTGTTGACTGTGCAGAAGGACCTTATTGTGACGCGATGCTTAAATACGTTAAAACAACAATTGCTGCAGCAAATGGTAAGTCATGTTTGCAAGTGAACACAAGGAAGGCTCTTTAAAAACAGAGTGAAGAAGGCTGAATTTGACAAATAGAGCACGTAAGAAGTAGATTGTTTTTGTAGGAGACCCCAAACATGGGGAGATGAAACTAAAACAAAATTAAGTCGTCTTTTTCATAAAGTTTCATAAAAGTCAGTTATAGCATAAAAGACCTTTTAAATAATCCTTCCCACGTTACAGATCAGCAGCTCTAATACTACTCCAATTTCCACACCTTCGTCAGCACTTCTGTTAAATAAGTAGACATTTTTAACAGGTGCGGAGGTAATATGGCTCAAGAATTGCCCTGGAAGCACTTAAATGATCTTTTTATTCCATTTTTGTTCAATAACCTTTAGAGAGGAGAACAAAAGCTCGGCGTAGTCAAAGGAAGTCTCATGCAGTCAGCCTATGTGCATCAATGATTCATACAGCTCTACAGATGTATGGATAAGCCAATTATTCAGAGCACAAGGACTCGGGGCGAACGGCTTGATGGTAGCCGAGGGTGGTGTTGTCACGGCGAAGCTCATTAACCTTGTTCAGAGCGGCGGCCTTGTTAAGGTGAGCAGGCGACATTAAGGATTTTGTACCCGAATTAGCCATGTCCTTGGTGATTTCAGGCTAATATATGCACAAGAATAATGTTACGTCCCGTTTGCTTGTCGAATGATAATACCTGCTATTATTAAACGGACAGATATTAGAATTAGTTTTGGTCAATTTAATGTCAGTAGGAGAGAATGGACACTGGGTAATTGTTTGAGTAGTGGACATAAGGTGCACAAAACCATCGGAATGATAAAGTCAATGGGGTGTTAGTGTTTTTATATCTATCTTATGGTTTTACTTAACGTTCCTCAAAGAAATGTGCTCTCAGCATCTGGACCTGGACTGGACTATTTCACCAGAACTTTAAATAACACTTTTTTTAGTTGAGATGCAAATTTTGGGTTATAACTGTATTAAAGTATAGTCAAGTGCTTCTCAACTTCACGCTCAGTTCTCAATAATGTTTTTGGTTCTGAGTCAAGGTTTTGGGAATTAGATTAACACTTCACAAAATAATTGTACTTTCTTTACCATCAAAACATCAAAAAGAATGTCCAGATTAGAAAGGTTTAATGAATGATTTTATTTAGATAGAACATTTACACAGACCAATGTCTTCCAAAGTGCTTCACACAGTAACCACCCCTCAGTCAATGATGGCAAGAAGCTCTGGGGCAGCTCAGCAGAGGCGATTCGCCTAAACACCTGACGCCTCAACCTCCGACAAACACCAAGCGTTCCCTAACCTGCATGTTATTGGTTGTGGGGAAATTAGAGTGCCGTACGACCCCCTACATACTACTTAGATTAGATAATGCTTAGTATCATTTAGTATCTGATTTTCTTCTGATATGTGGCACAGTCGCTAGCAAGGCATTATTAAATCAAATCTTTTAGTAAATGCATGTATGCATGTGGCAAGAATCTTTGGATTTGTTGTTTAAAGTAAGACATTCCAAACTGATATTAAATTCAATTTCATCCTTGCGTGAAACCAATGACCAATATTAACAAAAGCTTTCAAATCAGTCCCTACGATCTGACCATTTGTGAGTGCATTGGCAAGAAAAAAAATAGTTAATGTTTGTATGCTAAGCGGTAGTATTAAGTTGCATTTGTTTATCCTTTACTCTAGTTTTATAAAATAATTAGAAAGGCAGTGTCTGACACTGGATTATTCATTCAGTACAGTGGGTGTAAGAGAGACAACAGACTGGCAGATTTGGTGATCAATTTAAAACATCACTTTTTTCCAAATTGGTTTAATATGAAAGAAAATCTACTTAATCCCTCTTGACTATATGCTTTCCATACTATAAAAGATGATAAAACCACTCATCTTTATGTTCCATTTTTGTCAAATTTACTCCACTTCTTCATCCGTGCCTCACTTCAAATGTGCAAACTAAAATAACTGAATGGGGGCTTCACGTGAGCGTGAATCAGCACATGCATGAGTAAAACCGTCTGAGCACACAGATGTAAGTCCAAAGTAAACACGCATGAGTGAACGGTGGGGTTTGTAAAGACTATGTGTGAATCCAGCAGTATGCTCCGCAGTAAAGAACTAGAGCATGAAGTGTATCTCTGTGTGAAATGCAGATTACTATGTGGGTTATTAGGAACAAAAGTTGATAGAATAATAATACATTTGAGGAAAGACTCTCTATCCTTGTGAGCAATCTTCTACAACATATCTCTATAACAATATAAATATGACAAATCTTCAGGAATGAGTTAAAACAAGCCTTTGATGAGGTTGTGAATGAACCGTATCCACAAAAGAGAAGAATATATTTTTACTAGTAAGAATTATAGATGATAAACTAAAATATATTAAAAAAAAACATTTTAACAGTATTCATTTTAAATAAGAATATCAAAGAATTTACCTCTGAAAATATTGCATAATCTACTTTGGAATCCAATGAAAAGAGACACATAGTGGTCAGCATTTACACGACATAAACCTGAGATAATACAAAAATGACTAAAATGACTGTTAGACGTGAAGCCTTAAATCTCCCTCTGACAACGAGTTGTGAACCGTCCTCATTCACTTTTGCTTGTCCTTTTGATCTCAAATCCAATTTACAAAAAGACCGTACGTGCCCAATATCAGATTAGGTTTTCAATGAAGGTTACCGTTGATTAGTTGCTTTCAATGGAACGTTGATCTCCAATTACTACAGACTTGATGTGGAGAGAAGGGCAAGTGTATTAGAGGCAAAGTCAAGGAGAAGGAGAAGAAAGTTACATCATCCATTCATCTCATTCAGCTCATAACTGATGGATTTGCACTCTAACGCTTGACCACTTCCAGGTCAAGTGTTATATGTGTTTTAGATTTCTGATTTAAACATGTACAATTTCATTATCTCAGACTTTTTAGACTACCTAGATAATATAGCAACCCAGAATTAGCACTAACAAAAATGAAATTATCTGGTAAATTAATAATGTGCAAAAGTGTGCGAAGACCTAATTGTGTGCAAAATTTGGTTTAATTTGAACTTATTTGTTCTTTCAATTCAATTTCTTTTTTGTGATAAAATTAACATGATCATGTTAGAGAAGGTATTGATTTGTTTTTATTCAAGCTGCTACAGGCAAAGGTGATGGTTCTACATACAGTAGGTCAATGGTGGTTATCGTTGTGATGGAAAAACTTAAGTTAGCCAGGACAGGATTTTTACACTTTTACACTTCCCTGTGATTGGTTAATTCCACCTGATCTCTCTCACTCACAGTTGATTGAAAAAAAGTCAGCACTTTAACAGAAGGCTACATCTAATAGAGAAATAAAAAATTAATTTTCATTACAACTTTACCTAGCTGTAGCTGTCAGTGCTGTCAAATCCTTTCAAACACAAGGGATTATTTGTTTGTTTTCATCCTGACAGCAGAGCCAGCCGTGGCCAATTGTCACAAGTTGTAGAAGCAACACTGGACAGGGCTGTTGTCAGCTAACTACAGGGTTGATCCCTTTGCTAAAACAATAGTTACCCAGCTAAATCCACATTGTGAATGAAATTCATCTTCATGGATCATGCTCATTACATTCAGGTGAATTAAAAATGATGAGAAAAGAATGTCCCAAGCTTCATTTGCCAAAGTCCATGATAAAACCTGATTGAAACTGCTAGCTCTCGCCCTGTTTGATATTTTTATCAAAGAGGTTTGTGCAGCCAACTAGACTTACAGCGAATGTTTCAGACAACATGCGCAGTAACGTTGAAAGTGACTCAGCTGATAAGCCATGGCTTGGTGCTCAATGCCAATTTTATTACTATAATGACATAACATTTTCTAATAGACAATAAAAATAACATTTCCACAAACACATTGCTGTTACTTTGTGGCCTTATTGTAGTTCTGATAAAGATAAAAACTGTTCTGGAAAGGTCAGTCTGTCCTGTTTCATGAGTATGCCATTCCACTCTGATGAATATGGTAACACTAGAAATGTACACTCATGAGCAAAGTCAACTTCATATCCTACATTTTATTATACATAAGGTAGATGTCCCGTTGTCCGCTCGAGGTCAAAACAGCCAACTGGGACTTAGCCACTCTCTAGCTGCGTTTGTGAACAGAAAGGTTATAGTGACATCAGTTGGAGTTTTCATAAAGTAGCTGCTATCACTGTCACTGCAGTTACACACAGCTCTGGATAAAAATATGATCTTTTTGGTTTGTGTGATACTTCCAACTGGGGCCCAGCCTGACAGCTCAGGGGCTTTTTCTCAATAAAAGTCACAGATGCAACTTACAACCCAATACATTTTAGTTCCCTTTTCCCCCCATCATGTCCCTACTGTCTCCAGACTTGTGGATAAAACACAATGAAAAAAATATGGCAGTCAATTAATATGAGGGAGTTTTTATTTGCGCGTTCTCTCTTAAGGGCAGTAAAAAGGAGGCTGTTAAATGTGGAACCATTAACGTGGTCTAGACTGAGGGTCTGCGGTGCCAAAGGGGGGAGGAAATACAGCGCGACACACACAGGGCTCTCACAGGAAATTGCCACTTTCCTCCAGCCTCATACTAATGGTTGTTTATTCCACGACATGTTGGGCCTTAAAAATGTGGCCAGGGGCAAGTGGCATATCTGAAATAATGAGAGATTTTGGGAGAGTGAAGGCGAGCGGGGAAGCAATTTTGGGATGCACAAGATGACTTTGGGAGGGCATTTTCTTCATAATGTACTATTATTTTAAGGCAAAGTTGGGGCAGAAAGAGAGATTTAATAAGCCAGTAATAATAATAATAATAATAATAATAATAATAATACATTTTATTTATATAGCGCTTTTCTAGACACTCAAAGACGCTTTACAGACAACGGCAATTAAACAAAGGTACAATACATAAAAACAGTCAGTAAATACAACATTAAAACATTAAAAGCACATTTAAACAGATGGATCTTCAGATTTTTCTTAAAAGTGTTGAGGTTGGTGCAGTCTCTGTCCCAGAGGGTGGGGCAGCGATGGAGAAGGCTCTGTCACCCCAGGTTTGGAGCTTGGTCCACAGAACAGTCTCAGGGACCATTTCCATGATGTGGTTGTCTCGGTCAGGGCCTTAGCTGGAGGAACAGGTGCAGTTGAACAGATGACACAGGTCCAAGTGGATCAGATGAAACTTCTGTTGTTTCAGTCGATGATAAGGCCATCCCCTCAAAATATTTGTCTGGAAAATCTTCTGCTGCAGCAGAAGTAAAAGTTCTGTAGCTTTTCAGATGTCCAAAGCAAGCAAAGTTAGCATTCATAGCTTCATGTCTTATCTCCATGGTAACAAGACAAACAAACGACTTCATTCAAAAAATCCTAACTTGTGTCTGTTGAGCATCACAGGGTTGATGAAAGAACTCCAAGAATCAAAACCATCCTCACTGCAACGTCCTCTCCTGCTTCAGGTGTGAAAGTCTGACAGTAAAGTAAAGTAAAGTATTGTTGACTTTAGAGGACTCAATATGACTGACAGCTTAGCATGCTTGTTGGAAAGCACTTTACTTTTTATAGAATAAAAATGATGCATTACAAATAGAAAACCTGGGTAACTACAATTTAATCCAATTTGAGAACTTTATTATTTTTCGCCATTAAGTTTCCAGGTGTCAGTGGAGAGTTAGTAATAATTAAATGCAAAATATTGTTTGACTGCTTTGTACATTTGGGACATTCATGTGATTAGAGTTTAAATTTGCTCTGGGACAGTCACCTCGAGTTTGCCCTGATGAAGGCTGAAGGGTCGAAACGTGTTGGCGTTATTATTATTTTTTTTTGCCATGTTGTAATAAAGGCTTTTATCTTTCTTAATTTTTTGACAGCCTCAGTTTTTTCAAGTTGTATTGATTTAGTTAGTCAAAGAAAACTTAAGCAACTTAAGCATATCAGGCACAATCAGTTCGATTTTTCCACTGTGCAATTTCCTCTACTTCCAATAGATGAAACTTTAACTCAATTCTTGACATTAGAAGCATGCCTGTCTGTCACTAAAAGTTGTAATATATAGGATGCTAAAGAAACACTAATGCCCGAATTTGGCCCTGGGATCATTTTTTTTTGGCCCTCAGGCTTCCTACTAGATTGACTAAATGACAAACAGTATCGTTTTTAATGTCAAACTTCAGTTGGAGCTCAAGTTCTGAGAAATCCCCGTTCTCACCAACCACCTATCCCCTCCCATTTGTCTGTATTTACTTGTTCTAATTCAAAAGATTAATACTCAAAGTGAAGTGTACATGGTTCAATACAGTACGGGGCTTATCAGTTCTGCAGTTTTGTACAGGAAGTCAGTAGAGCTGTTCCTATTTTTAAGTTGTTTTAGATCAATTTTGTGTTTTACAATGAACCAAAGGTAAATTATTGATCTGCATATGTTCTAGTTTCTTACTAAATATAAAAAAAACCAAAAGGTCTCCTTTAATGCCTAATCAAAGTGTGGTGGTTCTTGATTAGGTCAAACAGAAAAAATTTAATGATTGACTTCACAGTCATGTATTATAAGGCCCCCTGGCCTAAATCCATGGGGTTTGTCGTTGCAGTCCACTTGCGACTCAACACATATGCCACTGGGGTATTGATATTGATACAGTATATTATTTAAGAAAAATGTATACTAATTAACAAATATGAACAAACTAGTGAATCTGGTTAAAGTTTATTAGGATTCACACTTTGACTAATCTAATTGTTAATCAAAAAATAAACGTTCACACTTTCACACCCTAACAAGTCCCAAAACAGCTAATTCGTTTTTATCACATGTTTTATTACCTAAGCTGTTAAGCCATATGGGGTTATACAGTTGGGGATACAGTATGTTATTTACCAATTTTTACACACTGACCAAAACAGTGGGCTGAAACAATCCCATCAGGCACTTGTGCTGTAGAAAACCTCCTCTGAGAGCAAAATATATTGACCACGGATCAATAAGAGTGGCCCGGAGCAGAGGTCACTAATTGAACGCAAGAATAGTGTTCAAAAATATCACGTCTGCTGTTGCTGTGTTTTCCTGTTTGATTGTTATGGACGATGTAAACAATGTGTCTGAGAATAACAGATGAACTTCCCATGACGTAATGTATAATCAGCAACATCTGATTGGCTAAATAAAATCTTTACGCTCGCGGCTGCATTGATCATAAAGCACAATCGATCTTTGCTGGACTAAATGAATGTATGCATGTTTGAGAGTGTCGGCAAATATATCTCCAGTTCAATAAGTGTGTTTTAGGTTTTATTGTCCTTCTAAAGTCAATCAATAGAATTTAACCTTTATGTTAAATCAAAAAGGGACATTTAAACCTTGGTACTCCACGAGTACAAGCTTGTGTCTTATATGCAAGACATAATGAGCGGCTAGTTCTTTGTCTCAATATGATAATTCAATTAAGACTACAAGATTATGAGAAGAAAAATTGTAGTGTTGTATTGTAAGTTAAAAAAAAAAGCAATTCTGTTTAGAAAGTGCATTGTGTTGACATTGTTTTATCTATGGAGTTTATGTTTTTGTAGTAAAACAGATTATTTTGCAGAGAACATTCTGTGGGATAGCTGAGTGCAGTATGAATTGAACAATAAAGACTTTTAGTTCTAATCAAAAGCCGAATGCTATGCTGTGATTGGCTGAGCTTGTGGTCCCTTCCAGTTTCACTTTTTTGTTTGTAAAAAAAAAGTTTATAAGCTGTAATTGCAACCAAAATAAATATATGTTGCTCTTAACTATATGTTAAAAGGTTTATGAGAGGAAGGACACATTAAAAACCTAAATTGTGTTTGTAGTGTAATCAGCTACCACACCTTTAACTAAAGAATTTGATAATCATGCCTACTTAAAGTGCAATTTTGAATCGACTACAAATACATTGTGAAGCTCCAGAAGTTGTTGTTGTAAATTGTTTGTATAGAACTGCAGTATTCAGGTTTTCCCCAACTATTTCTTCAACAACAAAAAAATGTGGCAGAAGGGAAATAATAATCAAATGTTGTAGTTTCACAACTTCATACAAGTCAGAAAACTCTACACAATGTTTGAACAGACGATCTATAAACAGCTCAGAACAAATCGTGAAAAAGTGATGCATCAGAAAGTTGAATTTGAAATGTGTACAATTCGGTTCACCCATATAGAGCAAAAGGGCTACAAACAAAAGAACCTCTCTCTGTTGACTCCCCTGTTTGCAATACATTTTCATATTTACAGATACATATTTGTCCAATAAATTGAAGGTTAATCCCATCTGCAGCCATTTATACAGTTGATTGTTATTAGCCAAAGCACATCATTTATCTATAAATAGTGGTATTACTGCTAGTCCTTAGGTTAATATATGAAGATGCTGATACTTCTCCGTTCATATAATTGCTTTTGTGCAAGTTTTTAACAATTTTTCTACCGCCATAAACCATGGATTTAGTCAACCAGAAATTAGCTTTGATTTAGTTAAGTACAGCTTGTTTGAATGTGTAACTACTATGGCTGTAGTCGACCAAAGAAATTCTTGGTCGACTAAAAACATGTCCCATCGACCGATTAATCGACTAAAAAGGGGGCGTGGCAAAGGCTCCGAAGATAAAAGTAGAGTTGTCACAAATATTGCAAATCAGTATTGCAAATATTGCAAAATCAACGGTAAAACTCATTTGAACTAATACAGAAACATGAACAGGACAAAAATTTAACAAAATCTGATATTTTCTGCAAAGAAGTCACATTTTCTGAACAGTTTTAAAATAATCTTGAGTTTCATCAAAACTGGTTTGAAACTAAATTGTTTGATCATAAACTTTTGTATTGAAAATGTCAGTCCATTGTATAAAAATCTGACTTTCTTGAAAGAACATTCTAATTCTCATTGTGGCATCGAGAATCAAGTTTATTTCTTAATATCAAAATCGTGTTGGAAATCTTAGTATTGTGACAACTCTGCAAGAAATCTTGCTCAAAAATGATTAATTATATTATGTAGTTCATGCAAAAACTATAGTTTAAACAGAAAATGAATAGGAAAGTGTGTTTATATAAAAAGGCAGTTCAGACCAATGATTCTGTTACTGTTGAAGACAAATCCTTATATTCTAAATAAAAGAATTAGTCGACTAATAAAACTTTGGTTGACCAAGACTCCATCGACTAAACGACTAAAGAACTACAGCCCTAGTAACTACAGACATACAAGCTCTTTTATTAAAGTTTTAGTAAAGTAGTAAACTTTGCGGTTTTCCTGCAAAAGTCTATGATAAAAGCAACACTTTGGGAAAAAAATGAGACACTAAGTATTGTCTGAATTGATTAATAAAGAATCTTAGTTAGCAGAATGCAGCTCTCTGATTGGCTGAGCTTGGCTGGTCCTGTCCAGTTTCACTTTGTTGTTTGCAAAAAGAAGTTTAGAAGCTGTAGTTACAAACAAAAATTAATACATGTTGATATTAACCATGTGTCGAAGGATTTATGAGAGAAAGTAGTCAGATTTAAACCTAAATCATGTTTGCAGTGTGAAAATCAGCTACCTTACCTTTAAGTTTAGTTTGGAAGAATTCACAAATTTCAACAAATTAGTCTGACCCAGCTACATAACAAAAACAAATACAATGTAGTCTCAAACTAAGTTGCATGGAACAAGTTGTGATTCACTACAAAAGTTCACCTCCATGAGCAGCTGCAGCAGCCTGAGCCAGTAGAGAGGTCAAAATGTGCTCTCTGTCCTGCTCCATGCTCAGGGTTGGCGTACAACGTGATTACAGCACCACAGCACAGTAAAATCCATTATTTCCTCCAGTTTGTCGGTGCATTGAGCAAACAGCCCATGCAGCTTAATAAGCCTGAGCCCTGTTGAACTTTGACAGCTGTGTGGTGCAGAAAATCCCCCGTGGCCAATAGAGACACAGCACCATCCAGGCGTTACAGGCAAAGCAGAGTCAAAACTGAGAATGTGTTAGCGTTAGCCTCTGTAGTGTTGTGTTTAGTGGGAAAAAACATGTGTCTGTGTCCAAGGACAATCTCTAGCAAAGAAAAGATACAATACCTATGTATCTCACTATAGCAGAATGTAAACAGCACAGTCTACTTGGGAAAAAAACGATTTCAGCTACAAGATTGTGTTCAGTATTTGAGCTAGCAAACAAGGATTCTACTCTGACAAAGTTCATTTTGTCTAGTTTTCTTTACTTCACTACATTGGTGTCTTTTGGATTAGAGCAGGGCTTGGGTCATTGGATCTCAGAACAACAAATACAGTCGCTGAATCGAGGAGGACTGTGTTTGTTTTCGTGTTCGAACATTGTTTTCTCATAAAAAACACCGCTGGAGTTTTGTCTGAGATACTAGTCTTTCTACTCTGAGCCTCAGAAAATATTCTTCTGAATGTTTCAGTTTTGTCAGGGATCTTTTGCACAGTCAATAAATCATCCGGACCAGTTTTAAGTATTTCTGCCAACATTAGCATATCAGGAAAGATTGATTTGACTATTTTCCCTGCAGTTAGGTGATGAAGCTCTAACTCCAAAATAGGACCATCATGTGTGGCTTGACAAACATTTTCTTAAGTTCTAAAAATGCCTAAGTAAAGGTTGGAGACAAAAATATTCCAAACAATAAATTATATCGGTGGTAAAGTCTTGACTTTTTGAATATTAAGAATACCGTGCGGTAGAATTTGCTATACATAATAAATAAGTAATACTGTATATTTTCTAATAGACAAGGCAATATTTATATTTGGCAAGGCAAGTTTAGAATTTGTACATGAAGTTGGTATTTCAAAGTGCTCACAAAAGAGGACACTAAATTTGGCAGATGTTTGTCTGATAATTAAACACACTGGGAAAAATGGCCATCTTAAATGGAATAATTCATGTTTTACATGTTTTGGGTGGATTTTGATTGGTTTAGGCTTAGACTGCCAATGGAACAAGCATAAAATATCTGGTTTTACATAGAAAAAGAAAAATCCACACTTCCATCCTTGAAATAAGGACTAAAATTACTGTAATTTCTGGCCTATAAGCCGCTACTTTTTTCATGAGCTTTGAACTATGCGGTTTATAAGGCAATACAGCAAAATTATAGATTCTCATAGACTTACTATTAACAAGTGCGGCCTATATATGTACTTTATCATTTTTCTTACTTAAATCTAGTGGGTGCGGCTTATATTCAGGTGCGCTCAATAGGGCAGAAATTACAGTACTTGTTCTATTGGAAATCTTTACTTAAGAAAGTCAAAACCTGTTCAAATCATGTTAGCACTAAGTAATTCAACCAATTTTAAACATAATGGCATAATTAAGGTTGTTTTTCCAGTGTAGTAACTCTATCTGAAGTAAATCTGAAGACATGTTGAAAACATGTTTATACTGGACTTATCATAACGATATTAGGATGATCAGAATATCATCCTAATATCGTTATCCACATGCGCCACAAAATTATCGAGATATTCATTTTTGTCAATATCGTCCAGCATTGCGTTCACAGCAGACAATTGCACAACAAGCTTGAAGATGTTTTAAGTTCAAGAAATATACCAGCTCAGAAGTTACAACACAACATGGCTAACAAACTCAGAAAGTGAAATCCTAGCTCTTGCCCACACGCTCTTTCCATTAAGAAAACATACCACAGACACTAGACACAAATTGGAGCCAGCCTCTGAAGTCGGAAGCTCCGAGTGACCTTAAAGTGGCCATCGCAGATACAAAGTGTCTGGTAGTTACAGTAGTCTTTGATGATGTGGCGGCTGACTTTTACCTGACTAAAAGAGCACAGCGCAGGCACACACAGGTGAATAGAAGGTGGAGGATGGTCTGGTACAGCCGAGGAGAGAGCGAGGGGGGAGGGACCACAAGGGAAATTACTCCTCTTGCCTCTGCCGCTGCCGGAGACTCAAGCATGAAATTGAAGCCGTCCGACATCGCACCTCACCGAATCCTAGGCGCTCATATTCCAAAATAATTAACTAGTAGTAGCACAACCTGGTTGTAACACACTGACCGGAAGATTGTCTCCTCGCTCAGGGTGAAGGAAGGACAGAGGAGAGAAGGAGCATGCAGAAAGGTCACAGATGTAGTGAGAATACAGGTCTATAGGTAAAGGCACAGTCTAGCTTCCAAGCACTGAAAATGAACTTTTGCTTATCAAAGTTATATCTTCAAAAGAAAGTTTGAAGGAGATTTTAAGCTACGCCAAGCACGGAAATTATCTGTGTGAATAAAAAAAGTGTCTACATTTGATGTCATTGAAGTCCGAGTGTTGCTGCAGTGAATGTTGTGGTATTATAATTTTTGACCTTACATCTCTAGCACAAGTTCATATTTGACTTGAGCTGACCAGCTGCTTAAAATGAAAGGTATATAGCTTTATTTAAACACTTGCATTGCTTAGAACAAAATTCTGCACCAACTCATTCAAGGCTTTGTAAAGTAAATTCCGGACTTAACACTGTACCATGGTTAAGTTTGTGATCTTGTAAAATCAGGAAATATTTAAGTTCGGTCTACATATCAGTCCAAAATATACTAGCTATGATCATAAATATTGAACTAGGGTTGGGTCGTTAATCGAAAAATTGAGATCGTATCGAATTGAATCGTCAATTATTTGGTAGTGGATTTTGAATTGAAAGATCAAAAATCAATCTTTGGTCAGTAAAAATGTGCAGTTTGGAGCAAAAGTCAAACTTTTAGGCAGAATATCGATACATAGTGTGAAAAAAAAGCTGACAAAAATGCCAACTTCAACCACATTGGCTTTTATCCAGGTTAGAGTTTGTAATGTAGTTGTTCAGTTTTATTTTAGACTTAGAGGGCTAATATAATGGCTAGTCCAGAAGTTGTAGATCTGGTGGTACTCTGAGTTCCTAATAATTTGTCAAGTGTATAAACTTGAAATCCACAATACGATAACTCCTCCATAAATACTGGAGCTCATAGTTTTTAAAGCATTTAGAGTGCATTGTGGCCATTGTTACCTGCCTGTTACTATCAGCACTAAAAAACAAACAAAACAAAAAAACAAACTAATTTTCCTCTAGACCAGTGATATGTGAAAAACTGAATATTGTTATCAAGCGCAGGTTTGACATCTTTCAAATGCATTGATAAATGTAGATTCCCATTTTTTGCGTACCAGATGAATATCTAGGCTCAGGTCAACTACATTATCAGTTTGTAGGTAGCCTACATTTTGTGTTTGAGGGTCAAGAATGCCTACGGTTGTTATGCTGGCAGTCGCAGTTGAAAAGAGTTGCTAACCACAACTCTAGACCAAACATCTCTCAAGACACTTTTTTCGAATTCCTCTAAATATCCTTATACACAGCATGGCAACACCTTAGCACGACTTTTCTACCTTGGGTCTAATTCAGTCTTTGCTGGCACAAATGTAAATTGTCATCCCGCCCACTGACATATGAACACATCAATCTATACTAACAACAATATTGACAGAAGCAGTCCAAATGACTTATTGGTTCAAATCCCTGTTGTCTGTATTCTTCCCATATTTCAGAATACACACAAGGAGAGATGAAAGAGAATATATGAGCGCTATAAATCATGAAGCAGAGGCAGTGGGCGAAGCTTCCTGCTGCGACTAGAGCTTGGGTTTGACTCTTTGTATCTGCAGATGAATTACTTTCTTCACTTATGTTCAGATCAGCCATAGTGGAACCTTAGCAACCAGTAGAGATGAGCGTATTTCACAAAGCAGAGGATTTAGACAGGTGATGAACGGTCTTTTACTTAGATTAGTTTTTATACTGAAAGTGAGTATGTGGAAGCTATGAGAATAGTGCTTTTGGTTCACTTGCAATTCAAAATTTCACTTCAAAAGTAAAATTGTTTCTTAAGATTGTCAAAGTAGTTTCAGCAACAACAAAAAGGCTAGAAAAATGAGGCAATTTTGCTCCATTTCACTTTTGACCCCGAGCTCTCAAAAATCTTGAGCGAGAGTTGTTGCTTCTACAAAAGTATTCAAAAACAGTACAATTACCAAAATGAATAACCCAATTGTGAAAAAGCGTCTAAAATATTTTTTTTTCTTGTAATCTTTACATATTATCAATAAGAATAATGGTGAGTGGATTTTATCAAGGAGGTTCAAATAATATTATGACTGCAGTTAAAATATGTTTGTTTTTTGAAAACATTATACAAAGAGTAAAGTGCAATAATTTTCTTAAAATGGCACTTATCTCTGTTTACAAATGATCTCCTCATTTTGAACCCAAAATGAATTGGTTTTGAAAGGTTACAAGAATTTAGCTGTAATTATGGGATAAGTGTAACTTTGGCTGGAGGCCAAGGAGAAAAAGTACTTACAAAATATTGAAGTGTTGCAATTAAAGAAGAAAGGTGCTACTATGTCCTCAAAATCAATCAAATCAATCAATATAACTATAAGCATCCCCCTCCTCCTAGTAGTAGTGTTAAGGTTACTGCAGTTTTTTTTTTATTGAACCGATTACCACAGAAAATCTACATTCATTCATTAGACAGCTTTGTACATACAATATTAAGTCTTACTTACACACAAATGCTGTTCTCTGCAGATTAAATCATACTTGTTCTTGATGGCTGATAAAATTGACGAGTAAAATGGCTGGTCGATTACTGAGATTGTGCAAAGTTGTTCATCTTTTACGTTTAAAGAAGATTAAGTCATGTCAAGATAATGTTAGTCTTTCAAGTAAAAAAAAAAGTCAGTGGCCAACTCCAGGGTCCAGGTGCTCCCAGCCTAAGGCCCAAAGTCACTGGAATAGGCTCCAGTCACCTGTGACCTCTAACGAGAACAAGCAGCAGAAAATGAAAGAACAAACAATCAATATTCACACTTTACACAGCTCAATATGATCCAATTTTGATAAATCTTCCGCTTGTATACTAAATATATAACTTTACTTTGCTTGCGCTTCTGTTTTAGAATATCTTTTGAGAAAATAACAGTGCCTTCATTATTCACTCCCATTACTGCCAGTGTGACATTTGATAATTTGACTTCCTGACTCTCCTAAATCCTCATTTGTCGTCTCCTCTTTATTATGCGGCTCCATGCACGTGGGCTCTTTTCAGTGGCAGCGATTGTCAGCACGCTTCAGAGCATGTAATGTGCCTGAGTAGACTCGCGATTATGAGATTGCTTCCATTGATTACACCCGGGCGCTCTGACGTGAATACAAAGTCCCCTAAATAGTGCAACTTTTAAGCACACTTGGCTAGGTTTGCATCAACGCTATAACTTTGGAGTGTCAGTGAAGTGGTTCCGATGATGTTATGTTGTCTCTTTAGTTTAAATTTGATCTGAGTGAGTCCACTTGAAAAGGTAGGACGACTTCAGCTTAATCCTTTGAGATCCAATACTGAGTAAGTATGCACTTGGCTGAACAAAGTCTGATTCTATCCGCATTCAAAGTGACATTGTCGAGATTGTGCTGATGCCACTAACTCTTCCATCTGGACCTCGGGAAATTAAAGATTAGAAAGCTTATGAAGTCCATCTCCATCTAACAGGTAAAGACTATACGGTCAGTGCTGATAAGAAAACACTTTATTGGAAAATGAATAAAAGTGGCTTGTGGACTGAGGCTGAAGTGGCTTTTCTTGCTTGGTGATAAACATCTATTTAGTAAGCAATCACAGCACTAATCTCTGAGAGATATGGTCTAGATTGACCATCGAGTTGGAATGTACAAGCAGAGGTGGAATCAAGTCACTGTTTTGCAAGTCTCAAGTCTTTCGCCTCAAGTCCAAGTCAAGTCCAAAGTCAAAGAAAGGCAAGTCCAAGTCAGGTTTTTAATTATGCTACCAAATACATTTTATATTTCTACAAATTCATTGAGTTTTATAAATGATCTTGTTTAAAACTAATTTCTTGTCATAAAAAATAAACTAGAAGGGACATGTTCGAGTTTGTAAATGTAAAGTTACACAACTTTGAGGAGAAGCATCAAGTCGTCTCGAGTCACTGACAATTAAGTCCAAGTCAAGTCCCAAGTCTTAGCTCAGGTTATCAAGTCAAGTCATCAAAATAGTGACTCAAGTCCAAGTTATGACACTACTGTGTACAAGTGTAGGGATATATAGCAGTGTCATTGACATATAGAACCACCAAATGTCCATAATTGCTGTGAATATGCCAGTTGAATGAGTTTAACGCCAAACTTTGAACTTCTTTAAAGGTTGGTTGGCAAAACCATAAAAGTACATTTTTATTCTCATCAATTTCATGATGTTGATTTGGAGCTTGGAGATCAATATTCCCAAAACAGAAGCACAACACGTCATGAATCGAGAAGAGCAAATTTAAGCAAACTGTGCTTTGCAATTAAAGATAAATAGTTGTAGCATAGGTGTGTTTTCACATTGCTCACTCAAAACCAATTAAGAACCACAAAGACAAAAATATGTCTATTTTTCAGACAATGGGGTGTTTTTGTATCGAATGTGTTTACTTTCAATAAAGTTTTAGTATCTTTTTTTCTTGCAAGCAAACCTTTTGGATTATTGATCAATAACGTTTTGTTTTTATGTTTACAATGCTCAGTGTTTAGAGTTGACAAAGTGAACAATCTCGCTCTAAAATTCAGACTAATATAGTTTTGGGAAGCAGGTGGTGCAATAATCACTCTGCCCCTTTGCACACATGAGCCAGTTTCTACAGCTACAATACAATCTACAATAAACAGAAGCTATTTATGCAATTCTACGCTTTTTGCAACAGGTCACGTTTTCCTCACTGACCAAATCCTCCGAATTATTCACCACATTAAGCTTAGAAACTCTTCTCAACACTTTCAGAAGCCGCGAAAAAAAATGGTCTAGACTTATACAGGACTGTGAACTAATGTTTTGACAAAATATCTTTTATATACAGTATCTGAAAGATAAATGCCTTGACACTATCTGGTCTATCAAAGTTGTCATTAAAAAATCAGAAATTATCACATTTTTTGGAGGACAAGTTGCCAAAGAAAAGTTTCAAATTACTTCTCAATGCCATGTTACTGTTAAAACAGTCCCTGCTTTTTGTCCCACATTAAATGAGATTCTAACCTTGTACTCGTCAGACCACTCATGTTCGGTTCAAGCATCTATGATAATCTTAACTGTGCTTGACTTTGGTGCAAAGACAAAAGCTCACATTCTTCTCCATGCATCATACAGCTTTCTGAAGCATCTCTAACTTTATCCCCCAAAGACCAGGCTTCATTTTGCCTGTTGTAATTACAGCAGGAGCCGGAGCACTGGGAGCCCGCGGGTGGCTTTCCGAGGCATCATCACAGCACAGCAGTTAATCAGCAGTCATTCAGAGGTTTCAGGGATCAGCCCATCGACTTGCTTCTAGGGAAATCAATGCAATCAAAGGCATTAGTAAAACTGCAGTCAGATCACAATGTAGAGGATACAGGACAGGACACAAAACCTAAGGTAGTGGCCAAAAAGAGTGCAAGGGATAGTAGCAAGCTTCAATCTCTATGGACAGCGGTTAGTATAGGATCAACAGAAAATAGTTATGCTACTCCAAACGTTAATTAATATTTAAAAAAGGTAACATAAGGTAACATAACTAGCTCTGCACAGTCTAGGGCAACACAATTTTGACCTCAATGTCTAAAGAAAATGCTCTGAAGTAATGCACATTGTTAAAAATAAGGATTTTAACAATGTACTACACTAGTGTAAAATATTTCTATTTCAGTACTTTCAATGAGAACTAAAAGTCTTTATTTTTCAATGCAGACAGTGCTCAGTGGTCTCATTTTTTCCACAAAGTGCTGCATTTATCATAGACTTTATAGAAACGTTAACTTGGTTACAACTAACCCCAACATTGATTAGGAGATTTAACTATTATCAAACTTTATCCAGATGACAATTTTTAAAGTCTTTTTTTAATGAACTAAACTACATTTAGTTGAAAAGTATGTTATTGCATAAACTGTGTAGTATTTATTTATAAATGTTCTTATACTGCAGTACTGAGAGCTAAGTCTTTTGTTAAGAATTAGAATTGAGTCAGAAGATTTAAAAAAGTAACAATACAAAAGCTTTTATCATGAGGGCCACAAGAAATCATGGCCAACGCAGGTTCTGAAAAAAAAAAAAAAAAACATCCGTAAAATATTCACATTCATTAACTTGCTTTGTTACTAATCCTTTTAAAAACTTTTACAAAATTGTGTCATTGTCATGCAAACCCAATGCCATCTTTGGCAGCGGTGGTTTGCATCTTATTGTTTTACATTTTATTTAAATGGCAAATAGAAAGCTTAAACTTGAAGATTAATTCTTTATTATAAAAAGTCATAGCACACCGAATAATTTCTCTTCACCTTCATTCAAACTTCAAATGTAATTTACCACTACTGTGAGTGGCATTGATAAGGATGTCTGTCTATCTGGCTAACATGCGATTGATAAAAACCTCGTTCTCCTCATTCATGCCCAGAGCAGTGATCAATGCGGCTGGGGAAGTTAGAGGAGCATCTGCCCTTGATTAGACGTAATGAGACTTAACCAGCGGTCCACAAATCTGACAGAACACACCTGACTCTGAATACTAAATATAAAGGCTGAAAAAGTGTCTACAATCTTCTGCAATCAAATTTATTAGCAAGAGCCTCTTCAAAAGCTGCTTTGATCGCTTCTTTCTCAAATCATTTCATCAAAAGCACCACTCAATCGCTTGGAAGTCCAGAGAAACTTTGAGACGACCCCGGGAAGAGCTTGGCGCAAAACACTGGTTAGATCTAAGAACATGTGAATCTGCAGGCTAAAAAATGTCAGTCAAACCACAGCTTTAGCGTCGACTGTCTTATTCAACTTTCCAAACACTGGAAATACCAAGATTTTAAGCGATTACACTTCTCACGACTATCAGGACGTATTACTGTGATGCAGAAAGAGCTCGTTAGCCCTGAGGGAATCTGAGGTGAAGAAGTTAGTTTAGTCCAATTTGTGTTAAACATTTTCAAACATGTGGTGCGAGCAGATGAATGCTAACGAGAGAGGTTGGCTTCTGAAGGACATATACAACTATTTAGCTTCAAGCAAGCCCAAGAAACCTGTAGGTTATTATCATAAAATGACTGCAAGTGGAAGTCAAATGTACTTTACTTTTCTATTAGCAAAAAGAGCAATTGGATGTTAGCAGAAAGATTATTTTAGCAAACATCAGAGTAATGCCTGCTAAATGCTAATTTAGTTGGAAAGACAATCTATTGATTTATATGAGCATCTAACTTATCACCATTTTTCAACTTCATCTTCAAGCCCAAACCAAAACAAAGGAAACAATAAGGAAAACCACAGTTAGATATGCCCATAAACAATAATGTAACATTTTTTCTTTTAATGACAATAGGTTTGAGTGGCAATTTCCTTGTCGATTGATTTTGGTGCTATGGGAGTCATTTTCAGAACTGTTACTAGTCTTGGTGATGGTGTGCTATTTATCAGCTACTTCCTACAGGTGTGAACTAAAAAAGACAAAATGAAGGTTGATGGAGTAACTATAAAACGTATGACTCAAGTCTAGTGATAGTTCATACCGTAGTTAAATAGTCCCACACAGTAGCAGATTCTCCTGACTGTAAACACGCAACTTGTGACAGTTTAAGTGTAGTTGGCTTTTCTCTTCAGACACATAATAAAACAGTGACTCGTCAGTGTTGGACTCTTCATTCGTCCAGGAGTGAGTCATAGTAGAAAGCCTTCAAAGTTGTCATCAGGACAACGTATTTGAAGATCGAGAAATTTTGACTTTTCTCAATTTTCGAATACTCTGTCCAGAAGACAAATTTGAAGCCTCTCTACAATAAAACAGTGACTCAAAAATTCTGCCTGAATAACTGAAGAAGCAACTGGATGAGTAGTGTAACACATTCCCTTTTGTCCAGTTGACAGAATTAAAATGTATTTTGTTATTATTTTTCATTGTTTTAGGGACAATGAAAAATAGAATATTTAGTTTGTTCTGGACACAACTTCAGCTGCTTTATAAGAATAATAAGTTTGAGATGAAGTTACCTTCTCGACATGCTTAGGCAGTTATTTGCTGACAACTGTCACCGGTCTTGATGGTGGCGTGCTGTTTATGAGCTTCTTCCTGAGCAGCCGAAGCATGTTGACAAGATAAGATGTGTCCTAACTATTTTCATTAAAAGCTGTTTAAACACAAACTCAATGGAGGACATTTCTGTGTCGTATAAAGGTGGTTCTCCAATGAAAAACTGACACGGGCACCAACAAACTAAAATGAGCCACAAGAAACCAATATTAAAATGAAACTTGATTGGATCACTTTCAGACACAAAAATGTGTCTAATAGCTGCATTTGTCCCCTGGGCCGAGGTTTGCACATTCCGGCTGTGCATGAAGTGTGTTGTGACCTCAAAAAAGGCATTCTCTGTATTTTATGTCAAAGTGTAAGGTGTTTTGCCCCGTACATTTCCTCTCGCTTATCTTTGCCACGACAAACATGCCTCTCTCTGGCCCTGAACGCTCCATGCTCCGAGGTCACATGAAGCAGCCAAGAAAAGCAAGAAACTACAGGCTATATGCAGTTCCACAGTGCCAGAAAACGTTTAATGTGTGCAGACAAAGTGATGGGCCAGGACAGTTCTTTACCACGGTGATGCACTGTGAAACTACATTTCCCTGAGACCTTCCAAACAGAGATGCAGACACACACATTTATTGGAGGAGACATGCTTCATACAAGTATATTGGCTGTAATTATTTGTTTTGCATAACATTGCCAGATCTAGTTTGCAAGGAAAAACTTACTGCAAATTGCGTCAGCCTCATCTGAACCGTCTGCACACTCCGGCTCCCCGTCACAGCGCCATCTAGCAGGAACACACTGGCCGTTCTTACAGGCGAAGTCGGTGGTCGCACACGTTTTCTTTGCTGTGGAGAGAGAAATTGAACAGGTGAGTGTTTGTGGGAGTTTTTAACATAAATGACAAAATAAATACAATTGTAGCGAATGTTTTACAAAAGCGTAAACCAAAAGGAACAAACTATCCAAAATATTTAGTTTCTACTTTATAATTGAGAAGTATGATGAAAACCTATGCAACATTTCACAATACCTGAGCACTTATTGTACAACGGTAAAAACAGCATAAAATTATTACTTTAATTTTACCACAACGCAATATTTTTAAGAAGCAATAGATTTTTAAATAGCAATAGATATTTTAAATAGGTTATTGTGACAGATGGTAAAATGGCTTTTTTCATTTAAGCACTTAGCATCAAAGAACCACTATGTATGCAGACACTGTGGCAAAGTGGGGCTGCTCCATTAAAGTAGGGGTATACATATATTTTTACTTGTTAATTTGTAAAAGGGTTATCAACTAAAAGTATAAGATAAATGCAGCAGTTAGTGTAAAATCAGACCACTGTGTACTGTCTGAACTGAATAATAAAGAAGTTTAGTTCTCATCAGGAGCTGATTGCAGCGCTCTGCATGAATGGTCTTCTCCAGTTTCACATTGTTGTTGTTGTTTTTAAGCCATAACTGCAACCAAATGAATGCATGCATGTCAATATAAACCATGTGCCAAAAGTATTAGGAGAGGAAGTAGTTTGATATAAAAACGAAATCATGTTTGCTGTGTAAAAATCTGCAACCCCACCTTTAAGCAAAAACAATATGATTGAAATCATACTCAGCCAGGCAATTATTGCTTAAAAAGAAGGTAGGACAGTGGGTTGAAACAATCACTATGAACAAAAAAAATTAAAAGATAACGTGACATATCTCAGAAACGGTTTGAAAATGTACTCTAAGAGGAAAAATAGTGTTTGTGAGCAACACTTCCACTCAAAAAACCAAAAACAAAACACAACAACAACAACACACATTGAAGACTTCTTTGTATAATAATTATTATGCGATTCATTATTAGATCTATAATCATCACTGAAATTTGATTAATGGCACAGCCTTAGGGCAAAGAGGGTTAAATGTGGGGTAGTTGATTTTCACACTGCAAACACAATTAAGGTTTTAAATCGGATTACTCACAAATCCTTCGACACTTGGTTAATATCAACATGTATTCATTTTTGGTTTCACTTTAAACCTAAACCCTCTAAACCAGGGCTATTCAACTTTATTTTCCAGAGGGCCCGATTTTACCAAGGACCATGGCTTCTGGGCCAGTTGTAGTTGCACAATACATGTAATAAAATATATTTCTATACTGATACCAACAATTTTTATTGCTCTACCTAATGTCCAAATTGGCAATAATCCACATAACCAAATCTGAACAGAGAATCTCCACATTAACCAGATTTAAACCAGGACTAAACGAGATTTAAAGCAGAATTAAATCAGGACTGAAATATACACTGTAAAAATGAGGATAGTAAGTGAATAAATACTCAAAATGTATCTTTGTTTGAGCATATTTTAATTGTCTTCAAACTAAATTTACCAAACATCAAGAGCTAAGTGGGTTGCTTGGCTAAAAAAAGGAAAAATGCAATATTTTCTCACTGGAAACAAAAAAACAAGAAAATGCACTACATTTATAAAGCAAATTTCTTTTCTTTTCTTTAAGTTTGCCACTATTTCTTGAATAATTGCCCAGAACTAAATCTACAAACAAAAGAAATATGTTTTTGTAAGATTTTGAAAACGAATGAGGGCCGGATCATATCTTTGAAGGGCGATTTGGCACCCGGGCCTTAAGTTGAATAGGCCTGCTCTAAACACTCTAGAGGACTCCTCAGTTCAACCAGAGAGTAGCATTCAGCTTTGGAAAAAAAAAAAAAAATTGAATATTTTATTATTCAGGTCAGACAGTGTACATCAGTGGTCTAATTTTTTCACAAGATATGCATTTATCATATGCTGTTTTTTAGGGAAACTTCAAAGTTTACTTATTCACAACTAAAAAAGTTAGCTTAAAATGTGTTGCCCAAGGACACAATGACAACTCGCTCTAATCGCCCCCACTGTGGCAGGTGTTCCAGCAATCCCATCCAAAAACTAAGATTCTGAGATCTGACGGAATCAGGCTTTGATAACAAGTATGGATAGAAACAAAAAATCCAGTGTTTTATAGACAACATTACAGAGCCATATTTCGATAAAAGTACTATGTAATGTACTATCTAAACATGGATCTCTCTTCAAGTTAAACTGTATTTCCCACTATTTTAACCCCTTGTTCACTTCACCGTTCAGTCCGTGCACTGCCTGTTCCTAAACGGTCCAGCCATCCTTCATTCCACAAGCCTCTGGACATCTAAAGCCTTTCTGCTGCTACCTTCACCGAGCACAGGCAAAATGGAAGTACTTGGTTCTGTCACAGAGCAAACCTGAAAAAATCCTTCTCCCTGACAGCCAGTCCTGGTGAACAAGGGAGCACAGTGCATTGCATCACTCCATGAAATACTCAGGCAGAAGTGCTGACAAATGGTACCAGAGCTTGTGTGATGGTCGGCCGCGTGTTCAGGCAATTTTTTTCTCCAGACTGAGCAGGTGGAAGGATTGTGACTGACAAAAAACAAATAAAGTGTGTGTCTGCAGTTACGCTATTGGCAGCTCAAACTGGGAAAATCATAGGTTAGCTTACACAGAACAAAAACCTGTGATTTTTGAATAAGTGTGGCGATGGTTAAGGTGAAACAGAAACAGTGAAGTGGACTCCAAGTGTGAAAATGTGCAATTAACCAAACTTTCAGCGAGATATCCAGTCATTTCTAATCGTTGGTGATCAGCTTTGGGCTTTTTACAGCCAGTCTTTGGAGAAAAAATAAATACTTGCAATGAGTAAATGCCAAAGCTGTTTATGTTCAGGAAATTAATGTTACAACACAACAAAAACAGCTTTCAACAAGACAAAATAACATTGAATTGATATGAGGAAATAATGCTTTCTGGTATCATCCAATCCAACTATGAAAAGAAAGAAATACAGAAGTAATAACAGGAATTATAGAACCCACATAATTATTTTAAGTAGCCATATATCAGAAGCTTGCCATTTAATCAATACATCATTAATGTGTGTGATACAGAATGTAGAAGATGCTTTTGCTTGTTGTTGTAATGAATATATGATGCTGATTGTTCCCACACTGTGTGCAAGGCAATTGGATTTGATTTAACTATTTGGTTTTGCTTTTATTTTACCAGGAAATGTATTAGAAATAAAGTAATATTTTCAATAGGGATGGAATTGTCATTATAATTAGTGCACACGTAAAGAACAATCTCGTGGTCTTGGGAATGTTCATAAGCAGTTCAGTTGCGTTCTTTGAGCAGCTGTAGTTAAACGTTTCCTCCATATATAGACTTGTAGAGCACATAATCAGACAGAAAACAGTCTAAACTCGGTCTCAGATTTGATTTCATATTGATAAAACAATTACTGACAGAGACAAACATTGTACAAATTAGCGTGAAAAAATGCAGTCAAATATACGTGGGTCACAGGAACTGAGCAATGTTTTTCACACTAAAACATAATTTGAAATGAATCTGCAGTGAGATATTTGACCCCATTGCATCTATAACATTGTAAAAAGTACATCTGTCTGCATCTGTCTGCAGCAGCAGAGGGGAAAGAGAAAGGGGGCGGAGCCTGAGCCAGAGTTCAATCTAAGTCATAGCACTTAAAAAATAAGAATACAGTTATAGACATGATGCAATGTAAATCAAATATAAAAAATAATAACTTAATTTTGTAATTTGTTTTGTAAATTGAAACAATTAAAGTAATTTTTTTTTTAAATCTTGTCTCGTCTCGTTTCGATCTCATAGACCCAATCTCGTGGCTTGTATCATCTCGTTAAAATTCTGTTTCGTCCATCCCTAATTTTCAATGTAAGCTTTCACACATGTGACATAACCACACCATTCTGACTGAACTGAGTCACCATTCTGATTGAAACTGAGTCACCATTCTGATTGATATCCGCCATATAGTCACATATCCAGCACAAAGACTATCTAGACCATGTTACCGACAGTAGCTGGATCCAGGACTGTGGTCTGAAGAATGTGGACCAAATTGAAAACGTCTGTCAGGATTAGAGGGTGGTCACAGCCTGAGACAAAGTAAACAGGAGGAGGATCACGCTGAAAGAAAGACCTGCTGTCAAAGAACGCTCAGGTGTAATGGCATGTGTCTCTACAAAGGCCACTAGAAATCCTCTTCCTGCCCACAGTCATGTTAGCATAAATCCCATTTCTGTCCTGTCCACTGTAGCAAAGCCTTATCCACTGCTCAGGCTCAGTCTGATAATAGAAGAAAAATCAGAAATGGTCATCGAGGGTCCACCACATAGGCATAGTAGTTTCACTTTCTGTTGAAGATCTGTTACTGTAAGACATTCAGGATTGTTCTCCATCATAATCAACAACATTCGACATTTTAGAATAAGAAAAAAAAATAGAGAAAGCACAATTTGGCTTGTTTTGATTTGAAGATTGAAATTTAAAGTAAGATTAAAATTTGACATTATTTGTGATTGTTTATAATAAAATACAATAAAGACTATTGAAATGTATAAATACAAGTTCTTGGGGGGAAAACAGGGAAAAGAATAATTTAAACACTGTTGGGTGTTTATTAAAAGGAGAACTATTGTGTTTTTTTGTGTATTTAGTAAAAACTCTGACATGTGAAGATCAGTAATATAAATGTTGTTCTTTGTAAAACACAAAGCTCATTTAAAGTGGTTTAGAAATAGAAACAGGTCCATTAACTTCCTGTTCAGTAACATGCAGCAGATTTAAACTGAACTGTTTTTATTGTTGGAAAGTGTCTAAACGACTATTTTGAATCCATATGTTGTACTTGGAATCTGATTGTTTTGATTAATCACAAGTAATACTGACAAGTGGCGGGGATAGGTGGTAGGTGAAAACAAGGATCTGCTGCAGAGCAATACAAGATTACTCAAACATGCATGAATCCATTTATATACAACTTTGGGTAAGTTAATGTTGAGAAAACACGGTTATAACATGTTTAAAAAGTCAGAAAAGTGGATTTTACATAGTAGGTCTCCTTTAAATCATTGTACAATACTAATACTGTTACACTCAATTACTGATTCATTTATAAAAGGTGATTGCACAACACCTTTTCCTCATAATATTTTCTTCATCTTTAAGTCAACAGACACCAGAGAATCTAACATCAGTGCAGCTAATTCATGCAAGCAACTTGATTTACTCAGACTGTGCAGAAATATAGTGATAACTAGTAAATTATTAATAGTTTTAAGTGACAAAAGGGCAATGATACTAAATAAAACACATTAAAATAAGCATACATTATTTTCTGTATAACTACTTGACATTTGTGCAACTTTGGCAGAATTTTCTCTACTTCCAACCCTAAACAAGAAGTACCCAAAAGTGCACACTCTACCACATATAATATACAAATGAGTCAGCTATACCCAAATGTGCCATCTCAACAGTCATTGTTAATAAACGCCACAGCCTGGTCCCTCTGCCTTCCACAACCATAAATTACACTTGAACAAATCTACACTGAATAATGGGCTTTATTCACCTCATATATCTTTACCAACATGGCCGTCCCTGCTGCACGACTGGAGATGTGTTGCATTTAAACTGTTTTCTCAGCGTAACCGTGAGGACTAGCTGATGCCCTCACAAACAGCCGCTTACATTTACATTCTGATGCTGGGACCTGTCATGTAAGAGTGTCATCCATATGGAACAGTGTGGAGATGGCTCATGAGCGCGCACAGCTGCACACGTCCTCTCTACAGCCAATGGAGGCACGATGTTTATAGTTTGTCCATTATAAACAATTGTTGTGTTTCAGTCAGTCACTTTTAGATAGCTTAGGTTTAATGAAACTGTACACAGAATTTGCTTTGTGTTTTCAACTTAGCTTTGATTTCTCTTAAGAATGTTGAGCGCAGTTGAAGTAGCATGTGGCTAGTCAGTCTGGCACCACCTAGGTCTTCCTCAAATTTTTTTTCAATCACAGCTACTTGGTGAAGGATTGCAGAACTGTAGACAGGAAGTACAATCAACCAATCAGCGAGCAGAGATTAAAGCGGTGTGTTTGCCAGAACCAACTCGAGCTGAGATATCAGACTGTATAGGCAGTGCTTCTCATTATTTTTTACCGCGCCCCCCCTGGGAAAGAAAATGTTTCGCGCCCCCCTACTCACCGCGGTGACTAAAATCAGATTATTATCTATAAAAAGTGTATAAGTATATCTAAAAGTGTCTTTTAAACATTAACAGAAGAAAAAATCAATATCAACTTGAAACAAAGTTCAACAAATATTAACTTTATTTTGTACGTTTACACTTTGCAAGTTTATATATATATTTTTTTATTCATATTTTTGCAGTGTTATTTTACAGTGTAGTCAGCTTCACAGGTTGAATAGAAAAGGCTTTGAAAGCGGCACTGGGCGCTGTTTATTCCACCAGTGATCAGAGCCGTACCGTTTGTGTGGAGTAAAGTTGGTGATATGATGTGGCAGATCAGGCGTTTTACCGCGGACACGCGACCTCGGGCTTGTTGACGCTGCTCTGTCCCGGTTGAGCGAGTGCGCGGTGCCGGGGCCGTTCTTTTCACCTGTGTGTGTCTGGCGCGGTGCGCGAGAAGCTCGAACCGCTGCACACAGACACGAGAGAGACGCAAACGTGGAAATGTACCGACACCGGCACCACGATCAAAGCAGGGCCGACAAGGCGCGTGAACGGGCCAGATTTTATGAAACGCACTGATTCAGGACGATAGGGCTGGAGCTTATTGATCTAGTGGACTGACACGCGCCCCCTTGGCATCACATCACGCCCCCCCAGGGGGCGCGCCCTCTATTTGAGAAGTACTGGTATAGGGATTATCGGTCGACGTCACTTTCTGCTCGACTGCACATACCCCATGTAGAAAGAGACGCTGTCTATCTAGTTGGCTGCGGAAACTTCTTTGATTAAAAACCACAAAACAGAACAAAAGCTAGCTGTTTAAGTTTGAGACAATGTTTTTCTCTGCGTTTTTTTTTCAATCAAATTAGCAGCATGACTTCTGTTTTCGCACAGTGATAAACTCTTGTAGTCAACAGACAACAGCCTTGGCTCAAGTTGTTGCTACAGTTTGGTCAAACAAATAATCTATAAGTTCTCCTCTTTGGACCTTGAATGAAATATTAACTTAGAATATGATAATGTGCCTTGTACCTGAAGTTCAACTCAAGGAAAAGACAACGATGGCTGACATGCTCTACTTCAGCAATAAAAAGCACCAGGCTACTGTTGAGCAAACAGACTTCAATGCCGTGATGGAAACTTTCTACAAAGTGAAATAAAACCGGCTGATGTATCAGGCGAGCATTTCGTGTAGATTGATGACCAGTTTCTGGGTGAAGTGAAGGATTAATGCATAATTATAAAGAATTAAGTACGTCCACCACTACTTCTTGGATGCCAACAGTCAAACATATGGGTAGTTCAGTATACTATAACCTGGAAACTACTTGCTCCTTAACACTGACCTCAAAACTACACATAATAGTGACATCTTCACCTTTCATTAACATAAGACATGTAAGCACAATTTTGACACTATGCTAAAACCTACAAAATATGGAAAATTGAAATTTTATGATGCAACAGTATATTGCATTACTGACCATTGAAGAAGCACAGTTTTCTCTTTGTATTGAGTCACATTCACAAACTCAACATGATGCTGTTCTCACCTTCCAATCGCACTTAGCCCTGCCCTTAGCTGGTGTTAGTCATAGTGCAGAGCTTGAAAAAATATTAAAATCATGCTAAGGATAAAAATAGAAATTGGTGATTGAGTTCAATTGCATAAAAACACAGTTCTGACACTTTCCAACTTGTTGCCCTTTGCACGTAACAATCTTTGTCATCATTACATAACAAAAACATAGTGAAAATAGATTGAAAAAAGTTCAAATTATTCAAATGTTTCACAAGTAGGTCCTAAAGAAGAAAACATGCTTAACATCCGCCATAGCAGCAGGTGTGGAGTGGTTGAATAACTCTGAACTGTAACGTGATTTTGAGTTTCTGGAAGACTTATGCATTCTTATTTATTCTTAACAAAAGAAATGATTCACGTCTGGTTCCAGAGTTCTGTAGCTCACACAGAGGAGGAGTGGGTAGAGTCACTAAACTCCGACTTGCTCATCTTACACACTCCATTACACCACAAAGTGAAATGGCAATAAAGCATGGAGCTGTGTGATAACAGCAGAAGAGACGCGGTGCCGCCTCTAATTAGGATGTAGTGAATGTAGTCGGGGGGATTGTCATTACTATGTTAACTTTGTCCTCAGTGGATGGCAGCAAAGCAGTAAGAATATTAACCTCTGTTCATTCAGACGCACATGTGGTGTTTAACCTGACAGATCTGTTATTGTGACGCAGCCATTATCCAGCATAGAAAAATAAAACAAGGGGTACAAATGTATAAAGTAGACATTTTGATCTTAACCATGTTTTAACAATGTTCGTCATCTGTGGAGTCAAAAGTTACATTATTGCATTTGAGGTGTAAGAGCTGTAGAATTTTCTATCTTCACCTACCTTCAGTTCACGCCAGTTTCTCTGTACTTTCAGTTTTTCTACAAATTTAAACTGCAGGTTAAAGATGTAGACATAAAAAACAAAATTTTTCCTAGGATGAGATTTCAATATATCAGGGTTTCTTAGTTTTGTAGTTGTAATGGTTCTGGTAGAGACTCCGCCCCCTCTATGACTCCATGGTGATATTATGGCGTTGGCATTAATGTTCCTTCTCCTTGTGTGGCCTTAAATGTAAATTAATTCTTATTTTTTCACTATGAATGCTTTTATTGCTCAAAAAAATCTTGAAAACATGCTTCATTATTATTGCTTTTTATGAACCCTTTAAGCACCATAGTAGTAATTCTGGACCAAGCCATTTCAGCCTTTTTGTATTCAGACAACTCTGTACCTGCAGTCTTTTAAACAAATACAGAGAAATACTAGTAGTGATTCTGTAAAGTGACTGTTTTAACACTTTATAATTCCAGGAAAGCTTAAAGAAACTTCTGCGCCTAAAGGGTTAACTTAAGATCCACATGCTTGTCTCCATAGAAATATTGAAGTTTTAAGTGCCTATGACTTGAACAAGTAATTTCAAGAAAGCAGATTTAGAATCATTATATTCAAGATTTGTCATAACATTTTATAAGTTTCATCCCATAAGTACTCATCCCTGTTTTTTTTTAGGATTACATTTTTACTTCAAGAAGGTTACCTAGCAACCATTTTAAAAACTGGGCCAAAAAATAAAACAAGAAAGAAAATTTAGAGTTTCTCTAACGTTTTTTCAACATTCTTTAACTTTTTTATTTGACAAACTTCTCGATCCATGAATCAGAAAAATATAAAAACGTGTTATACACAGCCTTATTGTGCAACATTCTATCGAGAAAGTATTATAATCTCTGTGGAGAAAAGATGATTGCTTTTAGTCATTTCAGATCAATTTAGTTTACAGTGAACAATAAAAGCCTATGCATGTTGGGTTTCTCATGTCTTATGTTGATACAAATTCTTTAAAATTCTGACAAATCAACAGCAAATTCTGATCATTTTCACCAAAGGATATAATTTGTTCATCAATGAACTCACACGTTTTACACCAAATGACAAATTGTCTTCTAAAAAAAGGGAAAAGCAAAACATTTAGGCTTGAACAGGGTCAATGCAAGAAAGAGCAAAAAAAAAAAGATAATGGAGCGAGGTGAGTGTGGGCAGAGGAGGACCATGCAGCAGGAAATGGATGGTGCGGTACATTGTCGCGATGGGCTAAAAAGGTAAAGAACGCGGCGTGTCAGATGTGGGAAGGAGGCCGTTTATCAGAGTCGCTGGTCCTGGAGAGAATTAAGAATCCCCGTCGAAACCCACTACATTTGTGTGTGTCTGAGAAAGGTGTGTGGAGTGGAGTGGGTACAAGTCCACAAGTATAATATTGGTCTTGTGGGGAGATTAAAGGCCTGTCTGATTCCCCAATATTCCCACAGAGACGCACAGATATTGTAGAGGAATTCCCAGCATACCAATAACTCAGTCAAGGTTAGAGCAGTTCTGCTTTCTAGACTTTGGGGATAGAAAATTCTAATTTGTAATGTTTTGGATCATGAAACTACATAGGCAATGGACACAGATGGAGGAAAAATAAAAGGCAGGCATAAATAAATGGACTTCTTTGGTTGATACATGGAAATATGGAATCTCTTTAGCTAAACACGACTCAAATCTTACTATTTTCAATGCACATACTGTTCTTGTGCCCTTGGGCAGAACACTTTGCTTTTTTAACCCGATTGTTCAATATAATCAAAAGGCAAATTTCAAACAGATGTGTTTAAAGAGAATAGTAGTGATAACTTGAGCAACAAACGTGTTTAATTGTACAAGTATCTATACAACACAAACAACTTTAATAAAGCAAAACTGCTTTATTATCTTTTTGGGTGAAAAAACTGTTAAGTAAAAGCACCTAGGTTTAATAAGCACTTTATTATAGCAGGATTTTTAGGTTTTAGCATAGTCGCCGTTAGATTGTCTAAGAGGCCAAGTACTTATACTGTACTTATAAACTCATCGTGGTAAATATTATGGTCCTGTTTGCTTACCATTTAAGGGAATAAAAATTGTGTCCAATACCCTAAAAATGCACATATAAAATCTTAAAAATCTTGTGACTCCAAAACAATAATGTGCCGCAATAAAGAAGTAAAAGTTTGCTTCCTTCATGTGGCTCAATATTGTTTTGGAGTGCCTGGATATTTGAAGTTTTTTCATAAGTTTATTCTATTTTTTTCCCATGAGCACCCTCCGCCAACTTCACTGATTGAAACACCTGCAGCAAATCAGTCACATTCCTGTTTGTATCTTAAAAATCTTGTTTCAATCCAACTGTTCTTCTTTTTAAAAAAGCTAGCAACATACCTGTATGTGCAGTATATCATAACAGGTCACCAACAGGTGCCTGACAATACAAAGAGAAACTTCTCTCAGGCTACTGCTTAGCTCTAGATCGTATGTACTGTGTATACTATACTCCACCTTCTGGTTCAAAAGGACCTGATGTTACCTATTCATGATCTCTCACGCTGGGCCGAGACTGCAGACAAAAAAGTGAATCATTAATGTGCAATGGCCCCCAAAAATGTTGAAAGAAGTCAGTGTCTGGGCCTTCACACTGATGTTCTTCTGGAGTCAGAGAGATGAAAGAGGTGAGGAGAACTTGTTCAGAGGAGGGTCTGGAGGTGTACTGATCGAGGCGAAGGGCTACAACTTCAAACTGGAGAAAAAAGCAGGGCGCAAAGACTCAGACGGAGTTTGTGGACACTTCTGAAACCAAAGTTATGCAGCGTGTGTGGTTATATTAAAGAAAGACAACTAGATATGGGCCAAGATCTGGAGGTACAATATAAAATGTACATTATCTTGTGAGATTTACCCTCAAAATCAATATGAAATAATTGTGTATAAATTCTGTTAAAAAAAAAAATAGCATAAACTTGTTTACCTTGAAGATACAGATAATCAATAATCTTATCAAATAAAGACAAAATACTACTTTAGTTTGTCTGCATAAAACCGTAGATCACTCTGTGTACTCTGAGGCAAACCCTTTGACTTTCCACATCTAGCAAATGGTAAACCTTAAAGTGTTCCCCCTGTCTCTTTGCTCAGAGCTAACCTGCACATTACTCCAAATATTAGCATCCTAAAACCATGTTTGTCTTCGCTGATGTCTGCTTCTGCTAACAGCACAGACTGCTTTCTCAACCATTAAGAGAGATCAACAGTAAGGCTAGAGTTTAAAATGTCCTTAGGTTTGGTGTAAAATAGTGAATCGCATCAGGAAACTCGTAAATTACTCAAAACATACTGCACTGACTCAAGTAGTAATTTGCATCATGCTGTGTAATAGATTTCTTTTTATGTTTCAGCAGTTTGCACATCTCTATCAACAATAACAGCACTAGAATATTTATCTGCAATGTATTAATGTACATAAGACATAATTAACGTTATAACAATACACATAAAACCTAAACTTTTCCAATATAAATGCAAGACTTGTAATATAACCTAATGGTACACTACAACTACCACATCTTTATAAGCTTTATAAAGCATAAACTAAGACAATTAACCCTTAAAGCGCCAAAGTAATTCTTGCCAAACCATCAAGGCTCTCTGTCTCCAGACTACATGTTCTTAGGTTTCAGCTTGGACAATTTTCAAATAATGATTCCAGAACCTAAAGAGTCAATAAGGAATAAACTGTTAGAATTGTTTAGGCCAAACCAAAAAAAGTCAAATTGTTGGGTTAGGAGTTAAGGTAAGATAGTAAGAATACAAATTAGGTAGCCTGAATTCTAGTTATTGAAAAACTGCTTTGACTGAATGAAACATTTAATTTCTGCAGCAAATGTGCTTAATTGCGCAGCACTAAGCAGGCGTCTAAAATGACACGTTGCTTCGACTTTTTTCTCCAGAACACAATCATCCGTCAACTTCCAAACCCCGTCACATCGGGTCACTGCTCTTCACCTCTTCAGCTCCGCAGCTCAGCTTACAAATGAGAAACAACACTCAGAAGCTGAAGATGAAAGCCTAATAATGTAAAAGGTGCTAGATATAATGATATGACTTCAAAAGATTCCATTAGGCCTTATGTCGCTACTGTTCTGAATTAGCGCTGAAACAGGTCCAGATTATTTTTTGCATCTCTATGAAAAAACTGAAAGCTGAGAAGTTGGAGGTTTACCCTAACTTAGTCTATGGAAACAAGCAAAAGTTATTCTCCTTTGAATTCTGAGCAACAATGTTATCAACAAAACAGTTTAACTGAAACTAACACAAAAGCTGAGCGGTCTTTAAGTTTATGAAGGTGAGGTACTTGACTTTTTTAGTAGGAAATGAATAAACTTGGTCTTTTCTACCAAAAAGTATGTTGCATGCGCAGCAGACTGTAACAAATTCAGATTACGGTTACTGTCTAAATCAAAATTTAAGGCATTGTATTTCTCCTCCAGAGCCCAACGCAGCAATCTGATTGGTTGTGCTTGAGTGGTCGCCTCCAGTCTCTGTAAAAATATGTTTTTAAGGTTTAATTGAAGACAAAAAAAATGTATGTGGATATTAACTTGTGCTGAAGGATCTGTGACAGTTAGGAACTACAGTAGTTGGACCTTGCTTCAGGTTTTGTGGTGTGAAAAGCAGCTACCCCACCTTTAAATTAAGTACTCAGTTCTCAGACCAAAAAAAAATCTCTCATCTCTGTCCTGCTGGGCATAGGAAGTCTGGAAAAAGGAGTTGACAAAAGTGTGAATTAAACAACTCAACTCACACTAATATGTGCTAATATGTAAAGGTGAATAAAATCAATGA
Source organism: Mugilogobius chulae (assembly GCA_038363315.1). Classification (NCBI taxonomy): domain Eukaryota; kingdom Metazoa; phylum Chordata; class Actinopteri; order Gobiiformes; family Gobiidae; genus Mugilogobius; species Mugilogobius chulae. The sequence continues at coordinate 39,647,325 of CM076412.1, read as the reverse complement.
GGCTCATTTACTGTGTTTGATTACACTCAGTTACTTTAACTGTATTGTCCCAGCCTTGTAACCTTATTGTTACAGTTAGCCCTGATTTATTCTGGACATGGCTGGGAGAACAAAGGCGGCGTCAGATGTGTGTTGCTGGGATGTTTTAATAGCATGCTAATGTCTCTTTGTGTGATGGCATCCACTTTTAAGTGCGTCTGGGGCCAAGATGATGTCATTTCCTTTGCCTATTACATGTTGTATTATCTATGACACGTGGGCAGACGGATCAGTTTTATTGCCAAGTACACTTCCTCTGCCATCAGACTGTCTGTGACACGCTGCTTGGCCTGTATTGATTTACTAAACGCGTAGACATACATGAGCGGGTTCAGTCATACACATGCATGCACACATGTCCCTCCCCCTTCTATCTCATCACATTATCAGACAGGGGCGAGATTTTAATGGCATCCGACTGGCCCCTCCTTAAATAGTAGCTCCATATGTCTGTGCAATGGCCAAGGGGGTGTCAATACTTGAAAACGAATGTCAAAGGAGGGCAAAACTGCTCTGAGGGCGCATATGACAAAATGTCCACTAATCATTCTTAATGCAAATGTGTCATCCAAAAGGGACAACGCAGAGGGAAGCTATTTCAAACCACCTCCACAGAGATATGGTTGGAAGAGTGAGGACACACTTAAGGAGAGTTATTGTACCATTGGGGACATAGAATCTGTGTAAATCAGAGGGGGAGGGGATTTACTGTAGGATATATAGGTCCCACAAAGAAAATCCCTTTGTTGTAAGCCACCGCAGACACAAGAGTGCACAGTATGTAAGGGATCGATGGAACATGCACCTGCTGGACTGAACATAAACGGATAAATATGACGTTTAGGACCATCAGTTGTGCTTAAAGGCAAAAAAGCAACACAAAGCATGAATTGTGTCCCAATACGTCACATTCAAATCCAAATGTTTCTTCACAAAGCACATAAAAGAAAACTGTTGAAACACTAAGCTTTAAAATATAAGTCAAAATATGTGTTCAGTTTGATCTCACTTGTTCTAAAACAATAACATATTAATAAGATGTATCATTTTGTATTAGACTTTGTGCTTGATTTGATTGTATGTCTGCATTGGTCAATTTATTATTTATTTTTTAGTTTCATTGTGTGCAGCTGTTTATATAATGTCACAACTCTGACATTAACAAGAAACATATATAGAGATGATAGAACATATAAATAAACATATTAACAACAATGACAATATTTTTTAATCAAATCTTCCAATTTGCCTCATGCAATTACTCAGTTTCTGCTTGGGTAAATCCAGACATGCTTGACTACATGATTAGCCTTGCCTTCACACTTTAATTCACATAATGAATGCATTTTAATTTCATCTCCGATCAGGCGTGATCATGTGTTCTAAACCAAAAAAAGATTTGGCAGCTCTACACAATTGACATTTTGAGATCCCATGTTTTTTTCCCCTCACTATTTCAGATTTCAATTAATTTCCTTCTGACTGACTGACAAGCCATGCGGGCCAAGGTTTCCAGCGGCACCCGTCCTCAAACAAAAGGAAAACAAATTTCCCGCTGGCTGCATGAATCGACGTTCCCAGTTTGAGTCTGTAATTCCGCTTTTCCGGACCGCACATGTTCAACCGTCGCCATTCAAATCCCAAATCGTGATCACGCTGGGCTCTGCAGGACTGTGCCATACATGACAAATTACCGCTGGGCTTATTATCAAAAACCAGTGTTTGAAGGAGGGAGTGGCCAGAGGGACAAAGCATCAGCCACAAAGAAGAGATGGATTTCAGACGCAGCCAATCAGAGCAAATCTCAATTACAAATGGATGTTGTTAGAGAGTGAGGAAAGCCATGAAAGATCAGGGCGAGTCACTACTGGAGTTTTGAATGTGATGAAATCTTGTTATTAAAATAGATGAATAGATGTTTCTTCTCTTAGTATTTGTTTATTTATTCTCTGTATTTATGCATCGATTACAACTGTTGTTTTAATATGTTTTATTTTTCTTTTTTGGGTCCAAAAACAAGTATTAATATTAGTGCTTTTGATAGGAAATGTAAACTGTTATATAATTATTGGGTTACTTAAGTTTTTTCACACTTGTCAATTATAATATTTGCAATTTAAATTGACCCCAGGAAGCTGCCGATACTATGAGGATATAATAAACAATAAACAATAAACAATCTGTATGTATGTACTTTGCTATTTACTCATGTCTATCTCAAGAATGTTGGTTGAAAGAATTTAATCCAGTGGACGTGGACATAAGTTCTCAACTAAAGAAATCATATTCATTTGAAGACGTTATTAGAAAAGAATAAAAGAAAACATTTTTTGCTGTGTGAAATTGATCTAACACAACAAACTACTCAATAATATTAATATTACGGCCAGACGTGCAGTATTTCTGTGTTCTGGCCAGTTTATTCTCTCAGTATAACAGCTTTGAATTACCTTTCAATTTATAATTGTCCAATGTTTTTTTCAGTGAAATCTACTTTACTCAGAAAATAAAATCTAAATACCCTGCATAAAGACTTCATTGAATCAAAACATTGATTCAATGATCAAATCATTGACTAAAAACTTGGTTGTGTCGATTTTCAGATTTTGCTTCCCCCAAAAGTGCAATTTTGTCCATTTTTTCCACATCAAATCCTAAATTTCTACGTGACGGTATGGCCTGATTTTATCCTAGTCATCTGTCTCCCCAAACATTTTGCCACTTTTACCAGAACCAACTTTAACGCAACCTCTTCAGATTATACCAGGAAAGACATCAACATTATCACATGTGCCCATTCGGGAACAAAAAGAATAACTATGGGGTGTTTAAAATATTTTCTCACCTTAATACACATTTCATATTTTGCATTAATAGGATAATTATTGTGTGTGTTCATTATGCTTTTGTTTTGAGCTCTACAGGAGATAATGAACCCACTGAGACCCTAAAGGCTAAAATAATTGTTTATCATTGAGCAGTTTATCCAGAGGCTACGTGGGCATGTGATTGTTTTGGTGAGATCTGACCCCGCCCCTCGCCTTCACAACACTGTACACTCCTTGGGCTTTGTCTTCTCCGCCACGCTCATTCGTTCAGCTGATTTTATTTTTTTATTGCCCCCACCCCCACTCCACTCGACATGCAAACACTTCCTACACCCCCTCCTCCTCTTCTTCTTTTGTTGTCCTCTGCCTTTGTCTCACAGTTTGTGATCATTGATTAGACAATTCATTACAAAAACATGTGAGGAATGAAAGCCAAAACACGCAGCGAAAAGATAAAGAATCTCATCTTAAAGTCCAAATATTAACAGTGTAACATCAAGGGCAGCAGCTTCCATTCAAGGCACTGGTAAGAGAAAAATGTTTGAACCAGACAGATTTTAAGATCCTTTCTTCATTGGTAACATTGTCAGCACACTGCAAGAATGGTTATTATTACTTTACAAACAATATGTTGAAATTATATCTATAAGGTCATAACAACAGTGCATAAGACAAGTTAAACTAAGCATTTCAATTAAATGTAGTGAACTTTTATATTAAAGATGTACCAAATCATGTAGCTGCTTTTCACCCAGCCTATTTTGATGATATTTCTTTAGTATAGCCATAGATAAAGGTATATCCAATAATGGTTAGCTAGCAATGACAAAGTTCCAAGGCCATAATCCATATAAATATTACAACGGTGAGAAAGTGATTGGCTGTAGCGTTCCATCTCTTCAACACCTGTACATCTCCAGGACTCAGAGGCAAGCAGGTCGGATACCAGCTGACCCTTCTCACCCTGAAGACGGACTATTTCAGTCATTCCTTTCGACCAGGAGGCTACGGTTCGTTCAAACTAGAATCTCACTATAAGAACAGTTTCTTTCCTTGTTGCTGAACTGATACTTTATAAAACACATGTGATTATGTTGACATGGTCACACTTTACACATGTCACTTAACTCATGTCATTATCACCTGTCATTTCATCTATTTGCACTAAAAGCTTGCACTATAGTTCTGATTACTGTATATAGTTTGCATTTGTACTTAGCCTTTTTTATTCCGTACACCTATTTTTTGCATATTTTATATTTTTATTTTTTGTCATAGTTGATATTTTATTCTTTCTTAACAGTATTATGATTAGCGTTATGTAGCACATTTTCATCGAAGTAAGTTATGAATTCTTTACTGATAATGTCTATAAACCTTTTTCTGATTCTGACAAAGTTATGATTTTACAAATAATGATGACACCATTATTTTGTTACGTGATTGTTGAAAGTAAATTGTCTTTCCATTTTTGATGGAATGTCTTTTGATGACTTAGACAGAGGGATTCTGTTTAAAAATTCAGCTTTACTTCCTGTTTTTTTTTTCCCCCAAGTAAGTAATATATTTGTGCTGGTGCAAAAACTGATTCTTAGTCATTTTAAAACATTTATCAAATCAAGTGTATGACTCAAATGACACAATGACTAAGCTCCTTTGAATTTGCGATTGAATTAAAAAAAGGATGTGTATCCAAACGACTTGACACCTGCATTGTAGAGGAGATGAATCACCAAACAAGTAGTTAATGTGAAGGCATTTCTGACAGAACAAGGCTGCAAAGAGACTGCATAATATACCCATAGAACCAGTTTTATTCACTTTTTGTTTGTTTTCTTTTCATATTGTTGCATAGAGTAGCTGAAAGGTTGCTCCAGGGATGTTTAGAATAGCCAAAGGTTACACTGAAGTAAGACTGCAACTAAAAATGATTGTTATTGAAGTGAAATTATAAGTAGTGGTTCAAAAAAACGTTTAAATAGATGTAATTAAAGTGGGCTGCTGATGAATAGAAAAAAAGACATGTCCCATCGATCAATTAGTTGACTAAGAAGGGGGCGGGGTCAAAGTTCTGAAGCTGAAAAGTAATTTTTTTTTTTATCTTAACATTTATTTGACTTAAAAACCTCAAAAAGAGTGAAGTAAAATGTATTTGTTAAAAAAGGCAAGTTAGATCAATGGTTTGGTCCAAATTAAAAAGAAAATCTTCTTCTTTTTGTTACTTTTCATTATAAATTCTTAAATGCAATAACAGGTAGACAAATACAAATTTTGGTCGACTAAGATTCCATGAACCGATTAATCGACATAACGACTACAGCACAAAATGAAAGCATACAAAAATACTAACTGTCTGATAAAATGTGTTGAGAGACAAGCTATTAAATAGGATATCTAGAACAAGAAACCCAAATGTTCAGGGTGTAAAAGTTAACTAAAGGTCAAGTACACAGTAATAGACTTGAGCATGAGTAAAAGTATGGTGTCTGAAAACCTCTCCAAAAAGAACCAAGTGCTCCTCTTACACAACTCTGAAGGGCTTTTTGTCAGAGATGAGCACGTTTGGGACAGCTCTGCCCTACAGTTACCTCCGTCTGGGTGGCTCTTTAATCAGCGTGGGTATCAGGGGCCGAACCGCTGTCCCACTTCCTCCTCCTAAATGCTTCCCAGTCACCTCAAAGTAACCACGGATACCCCCGGAATACTGCAGAATACAAATGGGGCAGACACTCGCCTCTCTCTCCCTCTCTCTTTCTCATTACAGCACACAGACAGGGACAGGCCTCTCTTCTGTCCTCCTGTGTTCTCCCTCTGCTCAGCTGTGTCCCCCCAAACCCATCCTTAACCATTTCTCTGGTAAACACTGGTGCTGTTAGCTTTAATAAACTGCACAGAGGCTGACAAACTACTTCAACGCTGTGGTGCAGTTAATATGTTTCAGTGAAATCTCAATGGACTTACCTACATTACTGTATAGTTAGTAAGCAAACTGTTGTGTATGAGAGATGATTTGAAGATCTTCTGAATAAAGCTGGGCAAAATATTGAATTTTAGATAATATTGTGAATGTTTTTTTGACAAAATGCAAAAATGTTGTCTTGAGTATGTTTATAGTAAAAAAAGGAAAAAGGTATTGCAAACTTTCTAATAACTACAAAGATATATGTTCATTCTTTTTTCATAGCTTATCCTAAATCAGTCATATAATAGCTCAGTGGTGTCTCAGTTTACCAAAATATGTATTTTTTTGGGATCACACAGCAAATTCATAACTTTTTAACATCTGAATATCTCGTTTACCTGCATTTTTTTCTGTGCAAACCATACATACTTGGACAAAATTATTAAAATGACTAGTTTGGAAAAGGGGAGATGTTCTTTCATCTGACATCCATAATATCGTAATCAAGTTATGTCAAAAAATCGAATCAATATAATAATTTTTGCCAACATTGCACCCAAAATCTGCATCTTTACTTTGAGGCAGCTTGTAGGCACAAAATGAACTATTATTTGACCTAGAAGAGGATATAATCCTATTTGTTCCCATGGAAACAATTGAAACACATTATGGCAAAACACATAATAATAACCACCAACAATGTATTACTTTTGTTTCGACTGTGTAGCTTTCACCTCCATAAAGCTACACAGTGCACATTTAAAATAAAACCATACCTGTATATCTGAATTTTTTTTCACCACAAATGTGAAAACAGTAACCTCCTCCTGAGCGAGTTAATGATAGAAAGATTGTTTACACAGCCTTGAATTCGTCTAACGTTTCTGTATGTGTGGCTGAGTAGCATCAACAGGTGTCTCAAACACTAAAACACTGCTGCATCAGACAACAAAGACAACATTACCCATTTAGAAAAGACATTTTCTCCATGACAGTGCTGCTTTGCAAAACCTTTGGCAATGAACAGCACAATATAGCACGCTGGCTAGCTCACTGTGTCGCAATGCTAATACTTTTATTAAACTGTAAATCAAATAAAAAGTAAACACCCAAAATGTTTCAAATCAGACTATTTAAATAAATGTCAGCTCATATTTGCATAGCACTGAGACACAAAAACTCCTTTCTAAATGATGGTGAAGTGTTCTATATGTCAAGGTTACTTCATATCAGTTCCATGCTAACTGTTCACTGCAATGATCATCTGGTCTAACACAGGAAGTAGTAATGCAACACTGTTCTAGCTAAGTGTGCAAGGAATGTGCATTGAAAAAGACTAAGTCAAATAAAATATTCAGGCAACAATAAAAGCAAGTTATAGATGCTCACATAGTGCACCTTTAAGCTCTAAAAAGACATGTCATTAACACTTCAATAAACTTTGCTTTAAAAACACGCTCAATGTAAGTTAGCCTTTTTGTTCTCATACATTCCATGTTAATCATGATTGAGTTGATTCTTGCGGATGATTTAGGGAGATGTCACGATGGTGTCACATCATGATTCTTTGGTGAAAAGGAGCTCAGCAGGTGCTCTTAGATACTCCACACAATGTTAAAATGGCCATTGGCTTGAACACGCTCTCGTCTGTGCCAGGAAGGACTTCAGCGGTCTGTGGACATGTTTTGGAGCAAGTGGAGTGTGCATGAACAAGGCAAATTTGGCCTCTTCATAGCCATCCAGAAATGCAAATGATTCACCAAATGTTCACACTTGGCTTGCAGTGGACAAAATCTCCATTTAAGACCATCATTAACCCCAAGCAGACTCCTTTCCTTGCCGCCGTTTTTGGACTGTCCATGATTACCTTAAAACACCCCCTCAGGCCAAGACTTACGTTCTCTTCTTGACTATTTTTGATGCAGTTTCCAAAAGGATTGCTGAAAATGAGGCTTACTTTAACTCTGCCAAGGTATTGCACATCAAAAGGTATCCCTGCCGGAGGGGTGTTTAGGCGTGGACGCAGCTTTCAAAGGCGCTAAGTATGATATAAGTTATTGAAAGTGATTGAGAAAGACAGCAACTCATAAAAGCCTTGAGCAGAGATATGTCTATTGTTTAATATTTCACATGCGGTTCTATTATAGATTCTCCAGTCCTATGCAAGCTTAAGAAAGAGTCTGAGTAGTAACCTCTGCCAGAAGAGTCTTTCATGGGCCAGTCTTTAAAAACCTAGGCTAAAGAAACAGGTCAAAACAAGGCATTAGCATTTTGGAATCTTCCTGGACTGAACTGATGGCTTTCAGCGAGTGTGCCACCAATGTGTGGGTTCAGTACAGTTGTACCAGGCAGGGCAGGATGACCTCAACACTATTATTAACAACTAAGAAAGGAGATTGTCATTTATAGATGCACTTACAGTCCTTTGACATATGAATACTGAAAGAATCACATACATTGGTACAAGGTACACTTTATTGTCACCATCGTAAACTTGACCTCTATATTTGACCATTGACTCTTGAACGATTCATGATGATTTGAATCCTGCCAAAGAGCTTTTGAAAATCCGACTCTTTCACAAATCTGACTCTTGTTTTTTCTCTTTTTTACCCACCTCAGAGTTTATTGACTTTATTCAATTACACCAAAGAACAACTCATTTTAACAAATAATTTAGACTGCAAATGTTTTAAATGAAGTGGATTTTGCGTTTTTCTTTGGTTCTCTCTCCTCCTCTCGCTCTCTCACTCAGTCACACATTTACACACAAGTGCAGCAAAGCAGACGAGGAGAACTGAGACAAACACAACAGAAAATTGAGAACACATGAGTGATTGCAGAGACATGTTTCTTAATTTTTAAGGTTTAGAGATGTGTGTTTATTACAATACGACTCAAATTCATGGAGAAATGAGCCGATAAGGACACAAACTTACAGAAATATAAAGTTGCCGCAGGAATATGAGAACACATCAGACTTTTATCGTCACCCATCACAACCTGCTGCTATGAAATAAAATCTACGATCCAAAGACAATGGCAATGCGACGCGTGCATACTTGCTAATGCGATGGCACTGTTTGAGGTGACACCAGGAGAGTACCGGTGCTCTGTGTTCTCTGAACTGAATATTTGAGTGAAAAAAATCTTTTTTTCCCCCGTATTTGTTGTTGTTTCCTCCTCATTGAGGAAATAATCATTCACCTCCGTGACTCATTGTTCACAGTGAAGAGTCGTTCAAAAGAATCGAAACGTTCGCGAACGTCACACCACCATTCTGGAGCATCGCCTCAGTGCAGCACTCTGGACCAATCTCTAGCTCTCCCTGTTAAGCTAAGCCAAGTGTTGGAAGATGTAATTTTTGGTTGGAGGGGTTCAGCAGAGTGCTCAGAGGAAACCCACCCAGAAACATGCAAGCTCTACACAGGCACAGGTCATCCAGGAGTCAACCCCACAACTTTCCTGCAACAAGGCGAGAAGCCACCATTGTCATAGAAAGGCTTTATATCACAACTATGAATACAAATGGTCAAAGAATTCAAAATAATGTAGAATTAGGAAGAATTGGTTCAGTATTCGTTTCTGTTTTTAAATAGAGCAGAAACTAACCAATTATTGGAATATTTGTCAACAAGTTTGCTGTACAAGAACTCTAAGGAAGGCAGTGATAATACAAAATGAGTGATTAATGAAAGACAAAGTTCTCAATCTACATCACTTAAGTTTCATATTGATGAAAATGTTAATCACAGTGTAACCACCCATCACCTCAGACACTGATTCTCCACCAAACTTGTAAAATTTTGTTAAGTATTCAATATATTTTCAACGCACGCTAACAGCTTACTCAGTTCCTCATCATGACAAAATCACTGAAATGGATTACAAAAACAACAACAACAACAATGATTGTTTCTATTCATTTCCATAGCACACAGAAGCAACAGTTGAAATTCCTTGGGTATAGAAAAAAAATCTCACTTTTTCATATCTGGACTCTGCACTCCGACTCTCTCTGCTCTGTAGCCGAGTCCTCTTCTCAGATAATAAGCGAGACCAACATGGGACCAACCATTTATCATATGTCCCTAGTTATTTCCTAGCCTCCGAGTGAGCCAAGAGTGCCCTCCTGATTAGTATTCTCCCGGGTCTCTTCAAACAGACAGCCCCGGCATCAGAATGCAAGGAAGTCCTCTGGTATAAGGGGAGAGTGCGGGGGGGTGGCGGGGTTGGGGGTGCAATGCCGGGCGACCATGTAAACACTGCTTTAAAGACGAGATTTAACAATGCGGTGCAGTCTCGAAGCTAAAAGATGGTAAACTTGGTTCCTTTGAGGTGCAGTTAAGAACGTTTTAATGGTTTGGGATGTGAGGAGTAAAAGGGTGTTTTGTAGAGTGATGGTCTGATGAATGCGACTGATGCAAAGGGAAAAAAGAGCAGAGATTTTGCCTGTGAATGTGTTAAATGAAGATGTGAAGAGATGAAGAGAAATGTTGTGACAGCGACTACAAAGAGACAGAAAAGGTGAGGCGTTCCGAATCAGAGGAAGATTGCAGGTTGAAGATATTTATCTGGATGCAATTGAAATTTTGAGAAAATTTTTCTAGCCATGATTTTAATAGAATTTGCAGATACATTTTTTTTCAAAGTGTAAAAATGTAAGATCAGCAATGTATTTCCTGCAAAAAATCAACTATGTAAGCTAAAAATAACACACTTAAGACAAAATGTCATACTGTAGCTATTGATGTTTTCTGTTCAAATCAGACTATGGACAGACTATTATGGGCCAGCCTTTGTCATGTGAGTGATAGCTGGACTTAGCTAGTGAAAAGTTATATTTTAAAAAATAATTTTATTTACTTCACAGATAGTCGGAAAACAGAGACTGTATGAATCGTAATAAGAAAGAAACTGCAACCTGACTCCAAGAAAATTGTGCCAATAACACCAAATCTACTGCAAAAGAGTACAAAAACAGGCATATCAGTTGTGGCTAGACAGAACCATAATGATTACAGTGCCCCACCTATAAATGCTGTTTAGAATCCAGAGATACTGATGGCTCTATGTTTGGGCCAATACATACAGAGATATCTTGATCAAATATAGTAATTTAAATTTCCTACAAAGTCACCTATAGCCATGTTTCACCACAAGCCAAGGAAATAGGTAGTCCCATTTGCTTCGCAGACATGTGTTGACAAACTATAAATTTCACAATATCATTATAATCGAAAAGGTTTAAGTATAGTAAAACCTACTTATAATACCATCAACAAATGAAATGACCATCAATGAATATTCTTAGGCAGCTTGTTTTTTCTTACACTTAAAACAGATTATCCCTATGCTTATTCCACCAAATACTGGCAAAAAATAGCTAACTTCTGTGTCTATGAGCATTTCCTGTTAGCGTTAGCATATAGACACAAACAGGTCTTCGTATAAACAAATAAATGTCTTTTGATGAAGTATTATCCTGATTAACAAGTTTTGTAAGACATTCACCACAACCCACTGTTCACTGTCTGATCTTCAAAGTATTCAATGACTTTATACTGATGAAATGAAAACCCAAACTAACTGACGTTTAATGCAGTCTCTTGTCTATTGCTCAGAATAAACATTTCAAGTCATAAAAAACATCTTACTGCATGTACTCCTGACCTACTTTAGCTGAGTAAATATCTGGTCAACAACATAACACACATGTTGGCTTGTTTCATGGCTGCTGAGGGACCTATAGATTGCATAGCTGTCCCCTGTCGTAGGTAGGTGGAGTGGGCAGAGGAGTGGACTCGCCCTCCTTTAGCCTCTGGAGGAATAATTTACAGGCCTGTCGCAGCTGATTTTCCTCAGTACAAGCACAGGCACTCAGAACTCCTGCCACACACACAGAGGCAGTGACCAGGGCAATGCTTTATTACGCACTGGAGGAGAGTGTGAATTATTGAATATGTATCATAAAGAGCAAAAATACTGCTGGGAATTTGGGGCAATGGGGGGACAGTGAGCTGGATGAAAATGTTATTCATGCGGCAACAATGTTCTTGCATTTTTAAGGTCAGCAAGTATTTAAGATGGCTATTTTTAATCGTATGTGATGAAATAGATGATATTTCAAGTTATGGCTAGTTAAAATAGAATCCTTATCAGACTTTCAACAATCAACAAACTATAACCACAGACTTTTACTTCTTTAGATAAACTTCACTTCTGATTTGCATTTCTTCTTTTAAACATGCTTTTGACAACTTGGGTACTTTGGTTACTTTGGTAAAGAGTGATAAAGCACAAATCACTCATGAGCTTACCCATACCAGAATTGAGTTAGAGCTTTGACCACTAGCTGCAAAAATATAATAAAGAAAATAGTCAAATTGATCTTGTCTGTGTGCTAATGCTTAAGTGAGTCTGGAAGATTTATGGACATTCAATTAATGAGAAAACATGGTTAAAAACTTCAATTAAAAGTGGGAATAGTATTATTAAATTGAGTATTACATAAAGTCGGTTGATTTAGTAATAATTAACAGCCCCATTCTTTTGGAAACTTGATTAAGTGGACTAGAATTAATTATCAATGTTTTTAGAAGATTCTGTTAAATATAATTTCTATCAATTGTTCATTGTTGACTGTCAGTGTATAATAAATACCTGAAGTATCAAAAAGCAATAACCTTTTTTCAAGACGCTGACTCTAACTTTCAACATTAGTTCTGTTGTAAAATGTCAATGCAGCTGGAGGAAAAAAAAGGCTAGCATTGATGTCTGGAAACATCTACTTTGTGAGAAAACAGTTAAGAATTCCATTTCTTTTACAGTGTCTATTCAAGGCCATGAGGACATGAACCTAAGGCATTAGTCGTTTTAGCAAATGGAAGCACCAAGAACTAAGTCCCTACATTATTTTAGCCTATCCTGTCCCCATGTTTGTGTTCACACTGCAACAGTTTGTGAAACAGGAACTAAAAAGTTTAATATTAGCATCTGTATACTCGATGCTACAGGTGTTTTTTCTCCTTCCACATAAAACATGATGTACAAAAGCTAAAACTTCACTGAAATAAAAAACGCACAATATTCACTGTTTTTCGTAATAATAATTATTTACATATACGATTTATTTTGGTAGTTACTGCTTTCAAGCTATTTTAATAAAAAATCAGGAAAGTTTGTCTAAATGTCAGAATATATAAACATGTTTCCAAAAAAAGCCAATTTTGTAAATGTGCTTGTGTCACCGAAAAGTTCCTGGTCTGACTGAAAGTACCTGTCCCTGAGCAGAACCTAAAAAAGTTCCTACACTGTGGCCGTAGTCCATAGTTCCAACTCTGTATGAACACGTCTAAACTGGGACTGGAACTAAAAAAGTACTAGAACTGAAAAAAGGTGAGAGTACCATTCTCCATACCTATAAGCATATATTATTGCCACAAACTTGATAGTAAGAAAATGTCCTGCTTTTGACAACACAGTGGTAGTTTTAATCCTTTCTATATTGAATATCTCTGCACAAGTTGATCTAATCCTTCATTTGTTCCAGAGTGGTTCATGGTAGAAAATTCCACAGGTAAACAGTGTCCAGATGACTACTTGTGAAACCTGGGTATCGATCCTTTTGACGAGCCTAATTTGTGCCAAAACATTCCTTCTCTCTTTCTCCTTCAGATCCGCTCTAACTCTTCACACATATTTACTCCAGCCTCCTCCGGGCCTCTCCTCTCTTGTTTTTAAGCTCAAAGCACAAATTGGCGTTGACATGTGCCTGGCCGTGTATTGTCCTGTTCTCATTTGTATGGAGCCTAATATGGAGCTAACCTTTACGCCGCGCACTGGCTCAATTGCATCAGCATAAAACGGTCCGGGTGAAAAGCCAATTATCTTCTCAATCGTAAAGCGGCCCTGCCCACACCTCCGCCAAACACGCACTCGACAACAAAGCTGGCAAAACGACAAACCTCAGGCTGGAGATGGAAGGCAGCAGATGGGGAGAAAATCTAATAGTGTCTTTAATCTAATTTACACGGAGTTAGTAAAGTCAAATGCTGAGCACATTTAAATAGTCTAATATGCTAAACTTGTGCACGGAAAACCTTCAGCTTAAGAATTTATAGCTTGTGTGCCAAGTACAAACATATCGAAATGCAATCAACATAAAAAGCATATCCTGATTTTAACAAGTTCTGACTAGGAAGGCTATAAAATGGTACAGCATTTTCAGTTTGGATGCAGATAATTGAGCTCCTATAATCCAGTGATACAACAGGAAAGACACTACAGACTGATAAACTGAACACCTACATCAACTCTGTTGACTACTGGGTTTGTAACTGACATGTAAAAAGAGAAAATCAAGTAAACAGTGATAGCAAAGCAGATAAACAACAAGACTTTAGCTTATTTCAAATTCATCACAGACACTGAGATCACAGACAGTTTAACTTATTATTCTTTCCTTCTATAAAAAAGATATTATTGAGCTTGTTGTAGTTAAAATGTCCAAATTACAACGGCTGTGAGCAAATAAGCTTGTAGTTAACAAGAGGTTGCCATGACAACAAAAAAGTAAATTGTTTTGTCTGTAGTTTTGCCACTCATCATAAATGTTGAAGAGCATTTTTTCAAATAAAAAATGTTCATGCATAACCTTAGATAGGTCCACAGAATGGTTTTATCTATGGGTTAGGTACGCAAGAATGTGGGCAAATACAAAGTCAGATCTGTGGAAAGGTGCGCCTGCTCACGGTAATAAAACATAGTTTTAAAGGTATAAAAAATAAATAAATTGTGGCTATGTTTTTAATATACTATCAAGGAACATTCTAGACAAAACACTAGCATCACATGGGAGCCAGACTGCTAAAGTTGTGTACCTTTAATCTTGATTTAGTATGGGACCAGATAGTAACATAAAACAATATACAGTATTGTGAGTTGAAAATCACAATCCATTAGAAAAAAGGTGTTTCTATTATATTATTTAATTGTGGTATCACAATTGGCCTGTCAATCCATTTCCTCATCATTGAAATTCTATTATTGTGTTGACACTTATCAGAGTATAGTTCACAAATGGAAATATTTGCATCTAAATCAGGCAGAACATCAGTATGTAGAATTCCCGCTCACATTATTAGTTTTTGCTGTTTTGGGCAAGACATTTTGTATTTAGCTGACCTCAACTTGTGTCTGTGTATGCCTAAACCAAATAATAGATGAAATATAATCAGGGAAGGTTTGTAGATGGAGAATATTTACAAAGAAAGTGTTTTATCGATGAACCACAGACTAAAACAAAAGCAGTTCAACTTAAAATAATGGTCAACACATATTTTTATTCTCCAAGCTTGAAATCACAAATATGTAGTTTCTTCATGCTTAAAAGTAATGCGGTTCAGTCCTTGCGTGCACCTTAATATTTCTTGTAAAATTGCTACTCACCAAGCTCCATTACCTCCTCATTTAGTCTGAATTGGCCTGATAACACTCATCTGCGCTGGATTCATTTCAGACAGACAGACATGAGCAGATAAGCACATGCCTGATGGAAGCAGGAGAAATGTTTTTGTTGTAAAGTCACGCTGACACAAAGCCGGCACCATTCAGGAAAGACTACAGAAGCAGAGATAACACAGGATGAAATGACTTCTCAGAGTTAGATTTGAGCCATCGGCTGTGTCCAGCTCCTGTCAGACCAGTGTGCTCTTAAAGTCAGTCAGCTACTACAATTCAAGCTGGTCTAAATCAGGCTTGGAAATATGGTCGTAAAAATTTTATTGTGACGTTATTCTTGCATGCAATGACCTGGATGATCTGCTGTTGTGGTGGAATCGTCATTATGTAATTTAATATTTATCTGTTTACAGCTGTTAAAACAAACACAGGCTTCTTTTGCCCTCTCACTCCTCTTTCTGGTCAGTCTCTGCAAGATCAAAATTTTCCCTCATTTTGAACTAATTTGATGTTCAGTGCTCAAAAAACTAAATAAAGTGGCTTTTAAGAACATAAACTAAAAAAAGTCTAACATGTTCGTTTTAAAAGATTTTTTAGGAATTATACATACATTTTGTGCCTTCTGATCTAAGCAACATGTTTTTAGTAACAAAGAAGTGCTTGTTAATCTTTCGATTCAAAACCACCGACCACATAATTGACTCTCTGATATGACTGAATCTCAATCTTTTAGTGTATTTCAATTTTAATTGTCCAGACCTACTAAAGAGCACATCAGAGCACCTTCAAGTCCACCATGATTCTGTCATCAGATATTAGTACAATCCATACAATTTTACGGGATCAATAACAATTCAATATTGCGGTTGGGCTTTTGGATGTGATAAGAACTGAACTGATGCTGACCATATTTGAAATGTTATTCACACAATGTACAGTAGTTCAGTTGTTTGCATGATAAATAACATTTATGTAACACTTTTGTGTCAGTGAGCTACTTCTTTTAGAACAGTGGTGCCCAACCCGTCAATCGCGATCAACCGGTCGATCTCTGAGGCAGTGGAAGTTGATCCCAAAGCCCTGTCTGTTTATACGAATTTTAACCGAGTTACAACCGCGAAAATACAAGCGTAATAGGCTAAAAGTAGCTCGCAACTCGTGAGCTGAAAAAGGTTGGGCACTCCTGTTTAGAAGTTTAGGCCTTACAGTATTCCATGTACAGTGAGGCGTATAAGAAACATCTATTTATTAGTGCGCACAGTTAGGCATCTACAGCTATATTTACAATAAGCACTTATTCAAATTTTATTTAAAAGAATTTGAAAATGCTTTGGAAGGTGGTGAAAAGACACTGGCAGGTCCGAGCTACAGGTTGAAGACTTCACCATATTTGAAGCCAAATCGTCACAATGTAGAAACTGAGAAGGCAGTGAACCTTTGTGATTGTGGCTGTCCAAAGCCAGGCATTCACATACAGAAGATTTACAGTATGGAAACGGTTACATGATTCATCACCAGCTCCAAAAATGAATGAAATCCACAGTAAAACATCACTGGATTTTTATTTTCACACATTCTCTCACCCAAACAACCTGGACTTGTGCAAAGATATGGTTAAAATCCCTCAGTCTGTTTAAGCGGCTCTCTTCTCGCAGCACTATCAGTCCATCACCCATCCGCTCACACACTCTCTACATTGTGATTCCCAACTTCAGTCAAGCATGGAGCAATCCTCTTTCAGCCTTTTATTCCCAGGAAAAGCTTATGGATCTTAATTGCATTACGAGGCAGCGTCTGGGGCCATGGGGGAAACATTTAAACAGAGAAGGCGGAACAAAGAGAGAATTTTGATTTAGGAGAATAATCCGACTTTGATTTGTAAAGGAAATCTCTGCTTTTCCATATTATTGTCAGTTATTCAAAAAACCTGGCTAATTCTTCACTGACAGGCTGAGCAGCTATCAACCTAACGAAGGAAATTACACCAAATTATCGCGGTTGTGATGTAAACAGCAAATCTAATCAAATTGCTTTCGTGCTGACATATTTATTCTCCTTTGAAGTGGAAAATGAGTTAGTCGACGGAGAAATAATGTACTAAATGAGGAGGGATAAAGGGATTTGATGAATTATGAATGACTTGAATATCGAATAAGAGAAAAAGGAATAACAATATTTTTGTCCCTCAAACCACTTTACTGTAATATAACATTTTTAGAGTGAAAATTGTAAACAAACAGAAAGAGGGCCATTAAAATAATATATAATGGCAGAGTGGTTAGTGTGAATAGTGTGAATATGCAAATACAATATGGCAACAGTCAAAATGAACAACCCAAACAGTGAAGGATCTTGGGAATGGCCAGGGCGGTTTGCTAACGGACTTTTGTTAGACCAGCGAGAGAAAAGGATGTGAAGCAATGACCTGCGACCTGCCTGTTTTGTACCACAACACAGGACCACTATTGTTCCAGCTAAAGGCCTAAAGTCGCCCCCCTCACACACACACACACACACCCCACCTTCTCCTCTCTGCACCGGTGACAACTATAGGCTTGAACTCTCAGATTAATGTCGCTCTCCCTTGTGAGCCTCACATGGGCTCTGGACTTTTGTAAACGCCTCCTCCCCATCACTTAGACCACAAACACCCACACACTAATGCTGCAAGACTCTGGCAACTAGGCACAAACAAGAGGAAAGGGATGGAGCGCTGAATCCAAGACAAGTCAGCCCTGAACAAAGGGGTTGGACTAATATGAAACAATATTTACTTTAAGTAGACAAAATACCTCTTTTATTTGGCACATCAATCCGTAAAACTACTTAAAGTACCTCTGACAGGTTGAACTATTAATTTTGCTGAAACAAAGTTGAGATAATTAAATTTAAGATTTCACAAACATTTTGCAAAGGTCATCCCAGTTTAGCCTATTTTTTGAATTACAAATGTACTTCCTGTTCCCGGAAGATTTGCTTAGCAACTATGTAATAAATTGGGCCAAATCTCTTCTAATGTAACTGCTTCCAAGTCTTGAGACATAAAAATACACAACACGCTCATTTTGTTAAATTTATGTTCATAGGGTCATTGTGAGAAAATGTTCTCGTCTCCCTAGTGTGATGTCATCAGTTTAGATCCTTGCTCCACTTCCTGTTAATTTCAACATATTCTCACTTTTCTTCACAAACGTTTTCTTGATTCATGTAAAACATTTATTTGTATTTGCAACTAGTGTTAATCTACTAAATTAATTAAAATGGGAATTTGTAGAAATGTGTCATACGCGCTTTAAGCTCAAACTAAACTTGAAATGGACTAGAAATAAACAGGTGTAAACATGCCCTAAATAGAAATAATTTGACACTTCTGAGACGGTATAAGGCTACAAAAGAATGTTAAGTACACTGGTCTAGTTTAGTTTGGAACAATGACATTATTCTCCATAAGACAATTGTTTTAATTATCATTGTAATATCTAGAATATAGTCTTAAGGTTTTTTCCTACAAATCAAGTTTGACACTTTGACATGATTTCATACACTTCTGATGAACTGCCCTTGTGCTTTGTAAATTTGGTCAGGAAAAGTTTAATTATAAGCATTTTGACCATGTTGCACTTCAAAGGTGCAATACCTGTAGTACCTAGTTTCTGAACTTATAAAATGCAACTTTTTTTTAAGCTTTGAAATATGCAGTCTATGATGTGGCTGGATTATGGAATCTCGTAGACTGACGCAAGTGCAGCCTATACGTATATGCATTTTTTTTTCTTTTTAAATCTGTTTGGTGCATCTTTGAATCAAGTGCCCTCAACAGTGTATTAAAGGCAGTATTAGTTATAATAAGTTCCAGTAAAAGATAATTTACAGTTTATGGGTTGGTGTGATAGCTTAAGGAATCGTACTATCATGTTAAACTAGCCTTACTAATATTCTATAACTATAGTTGATTTAACTCTTTTAAAAATACTTTCCCTGATCAGCAGTCAATCACATCACAGTCATAAGTTTCTCTTTTTATTACAATCAAACTACACCCTGTGATTCCACCATCCATTGAACAAGAGAACACTATGAACTTGTGAATAACGGCGGTGATGAGGCCAGCAGCAGGATTTCAAAAGTGCCCTACTGTAAAAAGGCAGAGGTCTCCGAGGTAAGGAACTATCCAATTATGTGGTGATCAGAGCGACAGGCCAATTTGCACCGGCTGAACAGATAATAATGAACTATCCAACATCCATTCAGGAGTTTTACTATGCACAGCTCCAAAGGGAAGCAGAAGACTGGAGATGGGCTTTTATGATGCATTGACTTTCTGTGGTTTGAACCATGTTATACTCCTCATGCACCACAAATTACACTTATTAATGTTTGAGAAGTTATTGCTTTACTGTTTTGTTGATATTTTAGTCTGTTGAGTTGTTTAGTTTTTGTTTTTAAGTCGCTTTCTGAAACATTTTAAATAAATAAAGAAGGGCTGGGGATACAATACCCTTCATTAGATGGCACAATATGAAACCTATATACAAGTTGTAATATGCATCCACAACAGCTGTTGGCTCACAGTTGACAGGAAGGTTTATTATTTTATTTTCCACCATCGATGTTTGCTAAATTAACAATCTTGGGAAGTCCTTAGAGACAATTGTTGTTGTAATTTTGGGCTGTAAAAAATATATTGTTTTGATTTTGATTTGAGACAAGGGATTGCAGATAATTTCAGATATTAACAATGAGGGACATTGAATTTAGCAAAACACAAATGAATGAAAAAGGTGAGACGGGTGAAAGTTAACTACATATTTAGTTGTATTTTATGTCATCAGTTAAATCTTTAACGCACTCTAAAACTTGCATGACCAGACAAAAGTGTTAATCTTACACTGTCTGATGTTTTACCCCGGGTAAACACTGAGTGCAAGTCTGTGTGAGTCGGGAATCTCCATGAAGTCTAATTTTCCTAAGCTGCCAGCAGATAAAGTTTTCTAGTCATGATATGAACATTCTTGCAGAAATCTACGTGAATCCATTGTAGGCATTGGTCCAGTTGTGTTTACGGCTTTGCAAATGGAAAGAACACAACTCCACTGGTCGCAATGCTTCACCATCTTGTTTGGAGCTCAAGATTTGATGGGCCTTATTTACACAGTAACAATTGTTACAATGTGTGTTTGGACAATGACTGTTTTAGGGCGGGGCTCAGCTAAAGGTCAATTGAAGAGAGTAACACTTCTGAGGACAAAAAAACTCTTGGCAACACAGTGTCCCTCAAAGTTCTCGACCCTGAACTTTCCAAAAGCAAAATTCATTTGACATAAATACACTACAAGTTTTAAAAGTATCGACTGAACTGAAGGCTTTCATTTTTTCTTTATACTTTCATCTATGATCCTAATTATCACTTGAAAAACTTTGAGATGCCTTGCTCTCTTCACTGTTCAATGTTGCATTCATACAAACTTCTTTAGCAAAAGTATTTCACTGTCCATGTGCTGTCTGCTGCCATTTCTTACACACATATATTTGATGATTTGAGTTTAAAAAGAAAACACAAACACGTAAAAGTCCATGTAAGCTAGCCCAATCCAAAGCACACATTTCTTCTTAAAAGGTGCGGATCAACTTGTCTATTAAACACAAAGTAAAAGTAAGTGACTGCAGTGGCATTTGGCTGACAGGTATAAATGATCCGCAGTTGTTCTTAAGGAAGACAAAGCAGTAATGGCAAACACACAGATAAGCTCTGTTCCTGCAGCGCGCCAAGACAAATGGTCTCATTACTTCTCACAGAATCTACACGCGAGGCAGCTTCTTCAACACAGACATTGAGACTACTGTATCTGGTTGCACAAAAAGTGAAATAAGAAAATGAACAAAAATATGTGTCGAAGAACAGTGTCTCTGAAACTGTGACATACCAGTGAGCTTTGGATTCTTCTGCCAATCAAGAATTTGATCAGTTTACAGTCAATTTAATCCACATTTTTGTTCTCCTGTATATTAACTAGGCCTACTTTATTTCAGATACAAAGATTGTCCAGAACCCTATTATTATAATCTAGTTCATAGCTATAGTGTTTTTCTTGTTGGTCAATCAATAATGGTATTTTGGACATTTCTTTGGCATCTTTTAGTTTGTAGTGTTGTTCTTTCATTTTGTAAATTATTCGGTAGATGGTGTTTTAGGCAACCAAAATGGTATTAGTTTTATTCAATAATATTTGGAATGTTACAAGTCAGAAACAGAAATTAAGACAGACATTTTTCCTAGTACTTTCTCAGATAGTTGTATTTTGAAAGAACTTGGCCAAAATTACATTTATTTTAAGTATTGTTTAGGTCCAAACATGGTTGGATCATGCAAATATTGAATAGCTTTGCAATCTTATGTCACTCGTGCCCGCTATTAGTCGATTAATATGTTGACAGGACAGGTCTTTAGACAGTGAAGTCGGAATGAACAAAGAAAGCTTCGCATTATAGCAACACATACTAAACTTTTCATCACGTTTGCCAGACCACACTGTTCATAATACTACCTCTTGATGTCTATGTCACACCAATCATCTATGACAAGATGTACAAGGTATTTGATCTCTTTAACACAAACAAAAGACTGTTCACAGAGTTGAAAAACAGTGAAACTAACAGTTTTTGTCTCTTTTTTGTTGCTGGAATTTTTGGAATAACTGTGAACGAT
The DNA here is from genome assembly GCA_038363315.1 of Mugilogobius chulae. Classification (NCBI taxonomy): domain Eukaryota; kingdom Metazoa; phylum Chordata; class Actinopteri; order Gobiiformes; family Gobiidae; genus Mugilogobius; species Mugilogobius chulae. Next base: position 39,625,388 of record CM076412.1, on the reverse strand, counting down.
ACAATAGAAAGAGAAGAGAGATTCCAACAGCACTGACGCTGTTCATGTGCTTGAGATGTTTTGGTAAAGCTTGACTTTTGTTCTTTGCTTTATGATGAATGTGGCAGCTTAGCTATTAAATTGATTTCAGAGAGACTTTTGAAAGGTTGGACAATGCTCAGACAAAACACTACAGCAGCCAACATGCTCTGAACATTCCCTTCTGAAATAGTTTAGATGAAGAAGAAAAATATACTAATAGCATTGGCCACACTAAATTGACATGCACAAGAACAAATAATGATTCTGTAATGATCAGTTGATTCTATTATTGTAATGTTCACAAAAAATAGTTCAATCAGTAAATTTGTTGCATGCAAATTTAACTTTACATGTTGGTGTTATGCTTCACAGACATAGTGTTTGTTTATGTAAATGTCCAATGTCAACAATTTTCCATAAGGTGGACAAAAAATGCATGCATTTGGAATGAAAGAGAAGAAAATGCATTAAAGTTGGTTCCATGTAATGATCCCAGGGAAAGGCAGTGAATTTACACGTGTCAATCTTTCAACTCAAACATATAATCTTTGGTCATTCAGCAAATAATTGAGTTGGGAGTACCGACCAGGACACCAAGGTGATAACAACTATGCATGCGCACTGCCATAAACCATTATACACATCACTACATTGCATACATCTTTTGGCACATACGTTGCATAGACAAATATTTCCAGGTTCACGCACAGCTGTAAAAACTGCTTGTTAAAATGTATTCAGTTTTGAGGCAACAGCTTCAGAAAGTCAAACATCACATTTGACTATAGAACAAAAAACATGTCATGCACCTTTAGAAAGTAATTACAGCCTCAGCAATACCAGGTGAGATTGCAGGGCCTAGGTTAACTCGATACAGAATATTCTAAAACATCGACTGGCTCCACACCTGCTTGAGTTTCTGAGGCTCGACCTTTCGAGGTAAATGTGTTCTGAAGTAGTCCGTCTTATCACACACACAGTTTATTGCTTTGGCATCACTTAGATCCAAGATTAAACAGGCATTACACTTTCATTTACTTCATGTCAATCACAACGGCAGGGCAATCTGAGAGAACCAAATAAAAGACTTTGTGTTCATTTTTGACATAAAATACAAGTATATAGAACGACAGTATTTTCATGAAACTTCAGTATGTTTTATGCTCATTTTCTTCACAAATATAGCATTTTGTACTGTAAAATGATCTGGAGCATGACAAGTATACCAGTAGCAGAAAGAGCTTACAATCTCACAGTTCATTATGGTGAAGGGACTAATAAAGGAATATAGGATGTATGTTTTACTTTGATCAACCAACGCTGAGATGAAAGTAATACGCGCACCCATTACCATGCACTAGATGTGTGGGTAATTAGACACAGACTTCTCAGCAGACGTGAGCATCCACAGGCAAAAGGCTGAGAGCTCACAGTGCTGCCCAGGTCAGAGTGAGCAGAGCTAGGCTGGCCGAGCACTGAGGTGGGCCCTTCTGTGGAAGCATCACAAGCTGAGCAGCATCATAACCAATGGAAAGCTTCACCAACACTGCAACAATAATGCTAAATAAACATTTGTGTTGTGTTTTTGCTCCATTACGTATTATTGAAATTAAAATGTGAATATTAAAATCACAATCTTGCACAGAACAAAGAAATTGTTAAGTCCCAGTATTGTGCATTGTATGAATAATTCTAAAACAGTCAGAAAAAATTTGAAGTGAAAGCTGCACTTTTTGGTGCAAATAATCAGGAGCAGTAGTTACTTTTCATACTTTTACAAAATGAGAAGCAGGACCACACCTCACACGTCTTTCTGTCACTACCACCTGCAGTATTTCTCTTATTATGACATTATATATATCACCATTACTGTGATGACAGTCTTTGTGCATAATAAAGTTACATTTGTATTATGGTCCATGCTAGTGCACTATAGCTAGGTCAAGATCTAGATAATGTATATATCCAAAGCTGTAAGTATATAGTTCTAAAATTATGAAATCTGACATAAATGTACTAACGAATAAAGATATTTCCACATTCACCACATGGATAAGTCCAATATGTCAATGTCGATCACTGCAAAGTTTTGTTCCTAAAGCATCATTGGTGGTGAAAACAAGGCTAACAATTCCTCACTAACAAGCCGCCGCTTTGACTTTTAGACCTTGGTAAAAGTCAAAAAAGTGCCAAAGTGTCTTTCTGCGTTGCACTCCATCTTTGATCAAGTCTGGGAAGTCATTCAATTCATCGTCATCTGTCGTCATACCAGCCCTTCGCGCTTGACAGCTGGGCTTTGATGCTATAACATGCCCTTTGGCAGATGTATGGAGCATGGGGAACACTGCTAAATTATCCAAAATGTATTTTTTTACCCCTGTGTTTTCATCCCCTTCAAAGAGACAAGCAAGGTGAAGCTGCTGCGTTCAAAGACGTGAGCTTAGATGTAATGGTCCATTGATTGAGATTTGGCTTCAAAAGAAATCTCCACAGCCTGTTTTAAAATTTCATGAATGAATTCAACAGATGTGTAGGAAAGCTCAAGCAAACAATTGCCTTGAAAGCACAGAGTATTTGTTTGGATAGAGTCAGTATAAGTTAGCATCTTTCCAACATTTGCAAATCTCATAAACCTTGTGATAATATTTGAATATTCTGAATAGCAAAGCAGTGAGACACAAAATAAAGCACAATATTCTTAAGCTGGATCAAACTTAAAACAAGCCAAGTTTTTCCATTGAAGTACATATTCTGAAATATTTACAGAGTAGAGGGTCAAAAAGACAACATGAAAATAATTCTGATGTAGTTTTAATGAATTTGAACATCAATTTTAAGTGTGCATATTATATAAATACCTCTTTATATGTCTGTTTATTAGGTTATGTTAGCAGAATGTTTCAAATGTCACATTTAAAATACTACTTTATGTGGTTTGACCCAATTTAGCATTTAGAATGAGGACTCAAGGACCAACAAAAACGCATGAGCCTAACCCTAAAGATAAGTCTGAATAACTTATGGACTTAAAATAAATCTACCTATGACATCAGAAAACTGGGAAATTTGAAACTGTGTTTTCTGAGAGTAAAATGGGAAAGAATAGTATTTAGTAATTCCAGCTGTGTTTTTGATAAGGAAGTAGCTATATCATATTGTATATCACTGCGATATTCATGTGGAAAAGTTCAACTGCAGAATATCATGATATGATTCCACATTTTGCAAATGAGCTGAACAGAAATTGTGACTAATTCCCAGTGTTTTTAGAGATTAATAAGCGACAAGCCTTCGAAAAAAGTCAAAACAAACCATCTTATCATTGATCAAGGCTTTAAAACACATTTTGTGCTTCATATTTCAATCATCAGTGGGGATATTTTCATGGCTCAAACTTGAAAAACAGCTAAAATTCACACTGTCAATATCATAAACAACTTTCCAAATAAAGAAGCCCAAAGTTCTTATAAAGATGCAGACTTGGCAATTCTTGGCAATTTTCATCTGATCGCTCGAAAACCTTGAATAAAAGTCACCTTTGCCCAGACAGTGGAGGCGGCTAAAACACAAATGATGAAAGAAGTAAAACATGGGGTTTGAAAGGTAAACTGAAACACAAACTTTAAAGTATAACGTTACCGCAAATGTTGTCTTTTATATCGTGATAAAATTTTAGGCCATATTGCCCTGTCCTAAGCAATGCTAAAACATTATTAAAAACTTTCAACCAACATCAACATCAATTATCCATTGCACTTTGTTTGTGTTTTGCCCAAAAATCCATCTAAATGTCGCAAACCTTTGATAGTTCCTTTTATACATCAGATTAGCAAAGCTCTCTTGCAGGCTTATAGACAAGAACATTATTCCATAAAATAATGTCCTGAGACACTACCCTTCCTCTACGCTTCAAACCTTTAAGACCATCAAAGCCTCTGCACTTGTTAGACCCCACAAAACAAATCGACCCATTATAACTTTTAGCACGTCTCCTGCATGTTTAGCTAAGCCTATCCTCTTTAACTACCTAATATCCCCTTTTCATTACACCGTACAGTACTTCCTGTATCGGCAGCATGAAGCTTACTAGGCTCAGGTTCTATTGATCGCCTCTTTGTGACGGCAGGACACGCTGGCGCTCCAAACGAGTCCGGGAGCAGCGAGGCGTTCAGCGGAGAGTGAGATGTGGCTTTCTTTCTCTGGCCCCAGTAATGATAGGAGCAAAAATCTCATTTCACGATTCACTGGCATGTTTGCACAGCACATGGGTGACGGCACATCCCAAACGTGCTCTAAGAGGACCAAGGGAGGCGTCTGTGTGACTAAGTTCAACCTGTCTGAGATCCCGGACACATCTAGGCCAAGAGACGCTTGCTAAATGAAATCCAGGTAGTGCGGTGAGGGCTTAAGGACAAATGTTGATGCTACGTGCTCCTGTGCGTACTAATGGTGTATTGATTGAAGAGCGATGCTGTCTGTCCAATCGGCTGAGGCGGGCTTGCTCATCCTCACAGACAGTTGTTCTTTCTACTCAATCCAAGCTCCAAGGGCCAAGTGCAACCGTTTTACTGTGCTTTTATCTGACAAGCGCCCAGGATGAGCTAGACACTTCAGTACACATAGATGTAAGCTGGAAAAAGGGCAGTTTGTGAATGCTTTTCAACTCAGAATGGCTTTATATCATGCTGCTACTTATTAGATCTGTTACCTTTATACTTTATTATAACTTAAAGATAATAGAAAAAAGGACTTGTGTTCACAGAAGCGTATTTTTTTTTTTTTGGCAATTAAAAAACCTTTCATTTAATTTCAGATCCAAGTAAGTCTTAGTTAATTTTACCTGATATATTTAAACTGTATGGATCCAGATCCATTTAGAACAATTTCTTGTTTACATGAACTACCTGGTAACAATTGTTCAACACAGTCGCTGAAGAAAACGTAGATTTACAACAAAATGGCAAAAATGTACAATAAGCACATTTTCACGCCACGTTTATGTTACAAAAAGCCAAAACGTAAAATAACCATGAATTTTGGTTGAAGTCACGTGGTGACATTTTAAGTTACTAAAATGGGTAAGTTTGAGGGGGCTTATTAAGATTTCTTAATTAGGCAACGCAGCTTCAACCAAAAATTAATCTAAGTTTGGTTTTTGTTATATATTCTCATACGTTTTGGATATTTTGTTGTATATCTATGTTTTCTCGGAGACTGGGGTGCAATTGTAACTAACTGCAATATTCATTCAAATACTTAAAAAGAGCACAAGATTTAGAGCACACCAACTTCTCAACTTAATGGAGATGATTTTGGGTTGTCACGTCACCTCTGCGGAGAACTGGCCTCTAACTTGACCTGGTATTTGAAATAATACAGGGAATTCAGGCCATTCTTTTGAACGTTCCAGACAAAGAATGAGGTGGGTGGACACTCCATATTGTAATATTATCATGCATGTATCAAAATAGAAACATTAGTCATCCAACACATAAAAAGGATGCTCTTCAATCTAGTGTTTTTTCCTATCAACAATATTAAAGGGACTGTTATGTCAAATTCACTTTTCTAAGTTTTTGACCTTGTTATGATGACCTCCTTCATCATTAGTTTACTCAAAGTTATATTTGAATTGATTCATGCATGTTTGAGTAATCTTGTATTGTTCTTCAGCTGCAGCTCAAGTGCTCAGAAATCCCCGTTCTCACCTACCACCTATCCCCTCCCACTTTTCTGTATTTACTTGGTATATTTCAAAAGATTAATACTCAAAGTGAAGCATATATGGTTCAATACTGTCCCATATTAACTTTCCAACAATAAAAATTTTAAAGTGAAGAGGCGGGGCTTATCAGTTCTGCAGTTTTGAATAGGAAGTCAGTAGAGGTTCCTATTATTATTTAAGTTGTTTTAGATCAACTTTGTGTTTTACAATGAACAAAAGGTAAATTACTGATCTGCATGTTCTAGATTCTTACTAAATATATATAAAAAAAAAAACACAATAGGACCCCTTTAATAAAAGTTCACAACCTTTTATAAGGTTAAAGACAGGGTTTTTGCGGTGGTGCAGGATGTGGAGATAGTGTCAGCTTCCCCACTGGTCAGACCCTAGCCAGAGCATATTATCATTGAAATCCCTATAATAATGATGGCACACACAGTTCAGATGTACCTCCACAGAACACCCTCGTTTAAACACTGCTGTGAAGTGTGCTGTCCTTGGATGTTCCCTGTGCCTTTACTGCCTGTGGAGTGAGATTACTGACTGAGAAATCCTCCACTAAGAAGTGCCACGGCGAAGCACTGAAACAGGGAGTACTGCACATTTTGGGAAAGAAGCTTGTATGAGCAATGCAATTTTGTTTTGACATAAACTTTACAATCCACCTTTTTAGTGTTGTATCCTTTAGTCGATTAATTGATTAATTGGTGGATGGAGTCTTAGTTGACCACAATTTTCATTAGTTGACCCATTCTATTAGTTAGAATAAGAGTTATATTGAACATCAACATAAAAGTAGTGAAGATTTGCTTGCCTTTTTCTGTATAAATTGTTTTTGGGCCAGATACTTTTGAAATAGAAGATATAATTAACTTCAAAAATGTTGTTGTGCCTTCTTTTAGTTGATTGGTCCATGGAACATGTCTTTGGTCAACTACAGGCCAACACCTTTTATGTAAACTATACATACACATTTTGTATGTAGTGTATATTTTGAGCTGTACAGGGTTAAGGTATTAAAAACTGCCATATTTGGTTGTTTATAAAAGGTTTTGTAACGTTAACAGTGGAAATGTTTTGATTACACCAGAGGTAGACATCTCAATAAACCACTGTTCACAATCTTAACTTAGCAAAATCATGAGATGAGCGCACACAATTATTGGACCCAAACTTTGGAAATCATAACAAAACCTTTATAGTTGCAAGGTTGGCTAAGTTATTACATAATTAAATCAAATTCAAATCTCAAATAAGATATACTATTTACAACTTCACAATGGGTTTACCAATCTGCTACATATTTTGATTAGCGCAAGCAAAGTGAGAGCAGTGTCTTGTCCAAGGACAGTCTGAGCAAACTATCCAATGTGCTACTTTTACAATGGAAACATTACAACTTTGTGCTAAATTAAGCCTTCCTTAACACAGCTCTGTATACTGTCTGAATTACGTCATGCGCTACAAAAACTTAAACTTGGACAACAGCACAAAGTTAGCAATGAGTGTGGGAATCAAACAGTGCCATATGTGCTGAGTATAGCAAAGCCTGCACAGAGCTAACGTGCCATGTCCTTCTTCGGCTCAAGCCTCACACATCCACACTGTGTGCCTAACTAATTTGGGATGGTTACAATAGAATTCCTGAAGGCTTCAATTTGCGCTGTTCTCAAAGCCAGAAACCGGACTCTGGAGCCCAATCTGAGGGTGAGCAGATTCACACAGAAGAGGGGTTATTACAGGGCAAGGCTACGTGTGTGCGGCTGCTAATGTGGACCTCCTTCTGTTCCTGCCGGCGACGCCAAGCTGTAGAAAAGCCCACCACCTTAACTTTCTTCTCTTCTACCACTGCCTACTGCCTCTCACTGTGCGTCTGGGGGGTTGTTGAAATCACTGCTGTGTCCAGACCTCCTCTCAGTTAATAAGCTGCTGCCTGATGATGACTACTAGCAGTTAAAGCAGGAGATCACAGGGAGCTAAAAGGCCATTTGAATTCCATTAACAACAGGCATTACAGTGTAACGGCGCATAGAGGCACCACTGAGAGGCGTTCACACATGCTCCTGCTGAATAGACGTTAAAAGAAATGGCAAAGTGTTATTGATAAGGCTTACAGTTGCACAGGAGCAGAGGAAGCACACTTTAAGAAGCTGTGCACTATTTTGTATCTAATAAAATCGTTTTTCCCAGCACAAATGTACATTATAGAAGCTAGTATGTATATTTTTTTGTTTTACCATGTTTCTAAGTGTTGCTAAAAATAATATGATGTTCAGAATCTATTAAGGCTGATATATGAATTTTAAAGCAGAGAAACAAGGAAGTATTAACTTTCCTTGAGTTCATCCCTTGCTTTCACAAACCTTAAGACACATCCCTAATTTTCTGAGGATCTTTTTCGCTACTGGCAATTTTAGTGAGCCAGATTTTAGTAAAAGGGCCAGACAAGTGGACTGCTGTAACCAGACTTATTTTTCATGAGAAATACATTTGTACTGTATGAACCAATTTTGATCAAACAGATAAAAAAGCAGTTGTCAGGACTCGTGTGGTACAAGGGTATTGCTGCTAAAATTGTTTCATGGTTTTCCAATTACAAAGAAGCAGATATTTTTTCTGCAAAACACTGTTACAAAGGCAAAAACTAAAATGCCTTGATGTTTAAAACAATTGTGTCTATTTCCAACTAACCTTAAGGGGCTTATAAAGTTGCCACATTGCCCTCTTGTTGATTTCTGGATACATTTTGTTTAGTATTAGTATATCATTTAGTGTTCTCTGTTGCGCCTTATTTTGTTCACAAACACATTTACTCTAATTGAAATTGTTCCAATTTTGAAAGCAAGAAATCTGACTTTAAAAGCACTCTAAACGTTTCTCCAAACACTCAAATACATGGTTAATAAAATTAGCCAGCCAAATACAACTTTAACATTAAGCCGGACATTTAAACATGGCACAGCGGGGTATCTAAAGAGCATTACTACATCATCTCTACCTACATTTGCTGCTCTTATTAAGATTCTGATGCTCTCTCAATCCCTCATTTGTTTTTCATTGGCGGATGTGATCTTCGCATCACTAAAGAGAGGTTTAGAGATGGATGTCCAATTATTTCATAATGGAAAAAAGGTTAGCTGTGTCATTCAAATCTTTTTTTTTTTTTTTTTTTTTCAATTAAAGTGACAACATTACAGATAAATTCTCTTGTGCTTGTCTGAATGATTGAATAGGATAAAGCTGAATTTATGGTTTAAGTTTTATGAATATGTCAAATCAAATGTTACAACAGGTAAAGCACTAAGATAGATATAAATAAAGGCTGCTTACAGAACATCTCGGAGGTTAAAATGTGGACAATTCAGAAGAGCAACCACTACTGAGAAGAAAATAAAAGTAATAACCAAACTTGTATTGCTTGAATAAAGAAGGGGAAGTGTCTGCTCATGGATACAACAGCAGCATGTGATAAACTGTTCAAACAACCAATAAAAACTTGTGGTTTGTGAAAACCTATGGCAACAATATCAACTTTAGCACTTCAATTACATGTGCATTTAAAAGATGAAGAACAAGATTTTCCAATTTAACTTTTTAAACAAAATTTTAAAAATGTGTAATATACTGACATTTCAGCAGACGGTTCTCCCAAAACACTGCCTTTGCTGTGCGTGTGTGTTAGTGCATTTGTAGGTCAGTAGGTCCCTGAGGACGGGCACGAGTCACCGGTTCTGTCACCAGCTTAATCAAAACAACCTGGAATAGATTCAGTTCAAGTCAGCCTCACTCTGGCAGCTCCGCTAAACTGGGGCATACAGTTTAGTCTCTCCTATGTAGTCAGCATTTAATCAGACAACTGTCTCAAGTACAAGTAATGTGACATATGTTGAGATTCATTCAAGGATAAACGATAAAGGAAATGGAATTTAGGTTAAGGTTGGTTTTAGTAGGACTGTGATAATTACATTTAGCACAATGATAGAGATGCTTGTAACAGATTTGTTTGGGGAGAGGAAAGGCGCAACTGAAAATCTTATAGTAATGGGGGAAACCGAAGAATATCTATGCAGACTCAAGAAGAACATACTAACACCACGAAGGACCCTGGGGGCTAGAGAGTCGACCATTTTGCTATGAGGCCATAGCAGATGTGACCACATAGAAAAGTATTCAGACTGAGATGAAAACTGGCTTATGTGACACAAACTCTATCATGTTTTTCCCTCATATTCAGCAATTAAGAAAAAAAAACCTGATTGAATTAATTCTACAGCTCTTTTGAAGACTATAGGAAGCCATTAAAAACACAGACACAAACACAAGCTACATGTGTACTGGTCCTCATATAGTGCAGCAGAACAAACCATTTTCAGCTCATGTTTAAGATTAGGGAACATGGGCACAAGCTTAAAAACCTGCTTGAATATGTGGCATTTTGAGAACAGACAAAATGAATTGAAGTGAAGCAGCTGTAGAGAAACAGACAGGTCGTAGAATAAGTTTGAACACGGCATGCCCGGGAGGTTTAGGGCAGGAGAGAGCGCCGACATGACCTTGTGTTGGCATTGTGGTGCCTGTCAGCGAACATCAGTGTCAGCCTATGTGGGAATCTACAATGTTTTACAAGCTCGGCCTGGCAAAATACAATTTAAAGACGTTTTTTGTTAGAGTACTCAATCAATGTCATCCACAGAGTACGGTGGAGAAAAATGCAAGTGCAAAAAGCTTTTATTGACAATATAAAAGATGTCGTCATTAATAAGTATACAGAAATTAGCTTTGAAAAACCTCAACGTCAATCAGCTAACAATAGCCCAGTAAAAGACAAACTGTGTGTCAACAGCAACTTCTGCCACGGTAAATAAGAAATCTATATTAAACATTGATGCAGGTTATAGGGTTGGGCGATACATTGCAGAATTGTGAACAAGTGGTTAGAACTCACACCTCACAGCAAGAAGGTTGTGGTTACAAACTCTTGGTTCAGTGGCTACCTTGTTTTACAAAGTTTACTTTTCAATCCGGTTTCCATCAACTAAAATGAGAAAAATGTCAAGTTCTGACCAAGCTGAGTTCAACATCTACTGACAGATACCCCAGCAAAATGATCATGGGTCAAAATGAATTGTAACTCTAACGTAATTCTTGGCTTCCTAAACCACACAGACTTGACTAAAAAAGTGGTGTGAAAAATACTCTTAAACTAAAAAAGCATCACTGATCCGACCATCAAGCTGCAATCAAAATGACTGCAATTTTTATGCAAAAAAACAAAAAAAGGGTGCATTGTCTAACTTTTTGACCAGAATTAGACTTTATCAGAAGCAGTTTTCATTATAGCTCTCTACTGAATTATGTAGACTTTGGTAGACTAAGGGTGCACTCAAACAAGCACCGTAAAGCGTGGTTCTTTGTCCAGTGAGTGCAAACAAACTCAGGCGCAGCACGGATCTGACTGTGGCGTGGTTGCGTTGGTGGCCAGAGCACAGTTACACGTACAACTTTAGCATACAATCCCACTGTGAACGTTGATGTTTCTCAGAAGTACAAAGATAAACTCTGCACTAAACTCAGTGAAATGTGCTTACCTTGAATTAGCACCATGACTGTGGAGAAAAGTTGTGAAGTCTCTTTTTGCCTGTTGATTTTGCGGCTCCATGCAATTTTTAATCTAAAGCCTGACGGAGAAGCGCACATGACTGGAAAATCTCTGCCTCAATATTGTAAAGGAATAACAGCTGCTGGACTAATTTCTCTTGCTGACCAGCAGTCCCTACACCTTGACAGACACTGTCCAGACGTAGGTCTGGATCAGAGCGCCGGGTATTTCGAACGGGCTTCGAGCGAATCAACCAATCACAGAAAACCCGGAAATCCCCGATCAGCGACGGCTAAACAGTTGTTATAGTAAATATGTAGCGCAAGGATTTTCAATGAGCATTGATCTATATGAAGCCTGAACGCGTTCTGCTACGGTTTGATTGATACTCCTAATTGTTTAAACCGAAGCTATAGCGAAAACAATGATCTATCAGCTACGTCGCGTCTGGTTATTTAAACGGTTAGAAAAAAGTTTTGAAATTGCGAGGGAGGGGGAGGAGGGGCGTTGTGATTGGATCGTCCTAACTTGGAGACGAAATCATGGCTATCTCTTCAGTTTCAGACCCTTCTGCTTCAAACAGAATGTAGAGGCTGACTGGTCAGGCAAATTTTCTCCGCTTCAGCATAAGTACTTCAGCGTGACATGTAAACAAACAGCACTAGTGGATGACGTCACTGCCTGTAGCTTGGTTTGCTTGTGCAAGTGTGAATGCGGGACATAGAACTTTCTGCAATCAGGCTTGAACACGGCACAGTTAAATACCCTAGTGTGAGTGACCCCAAGACATGGACAGAATGACTAAAGGGACTACACCCTTTGCAAAATTTGTAAGATCTAAATAAAGCCTAACTCCCAGATTAAACAAGACATAAATAACGGAAAAAAAACACATTTTACCCCACAAACCGCCTGTACATTTAGCATTTAGACATCTTCGAGGCGTCTGGCACCAGCAGTGGAGGGACAAGCTGGTGCGAAGATGATGAAAGATACCAAACACAAGCCACTGATCACATGACACACACGGGAAGGCACAGACAGGTGAGGAGATGGAGGTATCTCTGCGAAAAACCAATTTGTAGCGTATCAAGATCAGCAACCGATAACGTATCCTCATTTCCCTCCTGCCACACTTGTACTGTACGCCTCGCCACCCGACTTCCTCCTTTACAGAGATGTGAGAGGAGAACAAAAGCCCGGCCCGAGGAGAGGGAAACAAGGCTGTGGCTCACGGTGTAGCATCCTCTGATTGCTCTGCTGAGATTGTGGCTAACAACGCAAATACATCACACTTAAAGAGCAAGAAGCCGCCGCATGGAGGATAGAGATGAAGAAGGCAAAGAGATAAGCTGGTACAGAGGAAACAGCGGGTCATTTATAATTTAGCAATAAGCAACCAGAAATGTTACAGAGATTGCTCTTGTTTGAGGTAAAGCAAAAATAATGATGGGATATGGACAGTCCTGACAAAAATAAATATTTTGTATATTTTTTACAGTGTCTCCCTCGGTGATAATATTCAGGTAATATCTTAAAAATGCATCAGAAAAGTGCCAAAATGTGCAAGGAAATTTCTAGCTTGAGGCTCAAGTATTGTGTATTGTAGGCTGCAAAACAGGAAGTAGATTTTTACATATATGTCCAACTACTTCCAAGTTTCTTTCTCCATAGTAACCAAATGTTGAAGGATTTGTAAGGAAGGAGTTAGAGAGAGAAAGACAGAAAGAGAGAGGGATCAAGAAAGAGATTGAGAAAGAAAAGAGAGACCGACAAAGACAGAGAGAGCAAGTACTATTTGAACTGCACACAGATGCAAACAATATTATTAGCTTTAATTGTTTACTAATGCTCATTAATTGTTTTATTTCCATCTCACTAATGTAGCTTGCACATTACATTTCCTTTTGAATGCCAAAGCCTAAACCATAAAAATCAGCTTGTTGCGCTGGAGAAATAAACAAGAGATTAAAGATATAAATGCAAAACACCATTATATAGAGAAGCTTTTTAAATCCACACTTCCATACAAACAAATGAAGAGTATATATGTGCACATGCAGTGAAATCACACCAGTCTCTAAAGGACCATCGGAGCGCTCCGCCTTCAGCCTTAGGGCACTTTACTCTAGCGGAGATGAATGTGCATAAACGCATTGCTTATTACAACACACAGGGGGCGCCGAGCGTAATGTGCCAGTGTAATGCAGGAGAGAGTGCTGAAGGCATGGCACCAGCCTTTCCCTTATGCTAATTCACCATCATTAAACACCATCAATAATGCATTTACCTGGAGTGGGTATAACAATGACTGCTAGAGCCACTGTGTGTACGACTGAATTATGTATATGGCTGATGCATAAAGTGACTTTGGGTAGAGGCTATGTCTTTACTAGAGTTCTTAAACTGTTTTGCAGAAAAGATTAGCAAAGGCTGAAATCTGAGGATACAGTAGATGGTTGTGTTTGGATGACAGATGATGATGTCGGTTTTCAAAAGGTTGGAATAATTCCTCTTCTTGATCAAAAACATTAAAATAGGTCTAAGCCAAATCAAACTGAGTGTCAGTCAACAACTAACACTTTAACCATAAATGGTTTAACAGAATTTGGTTCAAATTATGTATGATGATGTAAATGTATTGTACTGAATACTATACAGTTAGCAATGTCCACAAAGCACAAAAAACAGTCTATCAAACAATATGGTCGGTTCTCCATATCCATCTCTTTTATCCTGCTGAGCCAAAAAATACCACTTTGTGGGCCGCACTTGGCCCTCAGGCTGCCATTTGAATAGCCCTGTTTTAGTTACTGCTGATCCAGCTGAGGCAGACTACAATTTACTTCATTACCACATTTTTATTCCATTTTGATATCTTATGGTCATAGTAAGCTCAATACTGAAACTGTCCACAAAATGCCAGGCTGGGTCAATTTGAATAAGCACACTTATATAAATGTGTGGTGTTTTCATACCAGTTTTAGTCTCAGAGAATTTCGTTTCATTTCGTTTCATTCTCATTTAGGATACAGCTGAACTTCTTAAAATGGCACTCAAAGTCAATTGCATATTTTGATAAATTTGCGCCTGTGAAAATTTCTATTGAGAATTTAGTTTGAAAAGCTTCAATTAGAGTGAAATAGAGCTAAAAAGCCACAAATACTATTCAAAATCGACTTCTGCAGTTTTATTCTGCTCTGCTTCCTCATCAAAAGAGATATTGTGAGATATTTTTTGTTCCCCTCTGAGCCTCAGAAAACACAGATCTGAATGTCCTTGATCACAAGAAACACAAGACATGTCGTGTGTGGTTTACTACACCATTTTATTAGTTCTGCATGAGATTCCAAAGTGGGGTGTAATGTAAACAAATGTAAACTACACCTACACTAATCTAAGCTTGTGGACTCCTCTGAGGTGAGGTGGCAGACAGATAAGCCTGTGTTAAAGTCTGCTTCTATATCATGGCTGCTTCTTAGGCCAGGACACAGTAATCCCATTTTTATTAAAGGGGAATATAAAAGGAAAGTGTCTGAAACAGGTTTAAGCCCCTGACAGAGGATTTCAGAACTACACTTCACAATATGTGTCTCTGTGTCGTTCTGTTGCATCACAAATGCACCTTGAGGTACTTAAAAGCTGCTCAAGTTCAAAGTATGATAATGCTGTTCCCAAGATCACCTTCATCCAAAACATATTTTATTCAGAATGCAACTTTCTCTTATCAGGTGTGGAGAAAGTTCATAAAAGTCATGTCAGACAGCATATGATTGAGATGGTGCAAACTAAACAGTTGGGACAGAGAACAGTTTTCAGGTGGTTGACTGAAATGTATTGTACACTCTAAAAAAGCTAAATAAACTTATTTGCAACACTTTACAGCCTGCGCATTTATGGACCATGATTTTGGGTCAGTAGCCATTTAGTCCTGGTAAAAGGGCTGCACAATTATTCAAAAAGGAATCAGTATTGCAAAAATAAAACCAAAAAGACTCTAATTTTTAAATTATAACTTACAGTGTCATGTATCTTCTAGACAACTGTCCATCCTGATGATTAGATCTGTGCAAACGATCCTTTCTAGTTTTGTCAATTCATATAATATAATAATAATTTACTTGTTTTCACCTGAACTTTCACAGAATTTGTAAATATAACTGCCATTGCAACACTGGTCAGAAATATCACAAATATCACAATCCTAGTTTTTTTTACCAACCAAAAATTATACTATTTATACTACGTTGACTAATGTTTTCCATGTTCCTGTGTCTAGTTCTATCTGCTTCGGAAACAATGTGGTAAAGTAAAAATTTTTTTTATCGAATTTTTTTTTTCCAAAGGCTCATTTGATATTGTGTATCCTGGTTGAAAATCAGTGATCCACACAGCATTTACAAAACATTTAGGCAAGAGAGAAGCACACTCAAGTCAAGAAAAAGAGAATTCCACAGGCTACAATGTTTTCTTCCGACAGTGCACATTCAGCTCTCAAGGTTATTTTTTCAGAACGCTACCATTCATGTCCTGGTCAAACGTTATTGGGGTCATTTCCTTCATCAGCCTGTTAGAAAGGAGGGCTGAGAGAGGAAGAGGAGCGTATGCAGAACAGAAAAGAGCTCTCCAGTGTCATTGTGCTGAACCCAAAGACCATCGGGACGGCCCACCTCTCCAGCTCCTTCAGACGTGTTTACAAACCTTCTGCTTGTAAAGCCTGGGAAAAGCCACCAGCCAGGACAAGTCTCTAATGAGCAATGATGATGAGAAATGTGAAGGATTTAAAAATGATTTAGACAAGCAGTAAGCTATAGGCAGATAAGGAATTTCAGAAGCATCAAAAAGATATTCCGGCGTGTAGATGATTAGATTAGATTTTGCCAAATACGGTAAAATTAGGCTACAAACAACAACCTCTCTAGCATTAATTTGAGATATTAGTGTTTGTAACAATAAGATAAATGCACTTAAAAATGCACATCTAATATGTTGGGCTGTAGTTCTTTCGATGTTTAGACGATTAATCGATCATAGAGTCTAATTTTAGTCAACTAATTATTTTATTTAAATTATCAGGAACTTGTATTCAACAGCACACAATCATTGTCTGCTCTGCCTTTTTTAATATAAGCACACGATTTTTTACTTTTTTTACAACTATAGTTCTTGTCGCAATAACAAAATTCAAATTGATTTTGATACTAAGGAATAGACTCTCGATATCAATTCAGATACCACAATGAGAACAAGAATGCCCTTCAAAAATGTCAGATTATTATACAATGGTGTGACATTTTCAACACAATGCAAGTATATCAGTATTATCAAACATTTTTATCTTCAAACCAGTTTTGATGAAGTTCAAGATTTTAAAACTTTTTTTTCCCCACCAGAAAATATCAAATTTGGTTATGTTATGTTATTGGTATTTGTTCAAATAAGTACATATTGTTTTAGCATTGATTTGCTATATTTTTGACAACCCCACTTTTTAGTTTTAGAGCCTTGCCACGCCCCCTTTTCAGTCAATAAATCAGTCGATGGGACATATCTTTAGTCGGCCAAGAATTTCTTAGTAGAAGAGACGTATGGATAAGACGTTTAATAGAATATATTAATTATAAACTTAACTTGGTCTTCCACACACATCTTATTTAGGCAAACATTATCATCCACAATCCTGTACCAGGATTGATGGATGATGTGAGC
Organism: Mugilogobius chulae; assembly: GCA_038363315.1. NCBI lineage: Eukaryota > Metazoa > Chordata > Actinopteri > Gobiiformes > Gobiidae > Mugilogobius > Mugilogobius chulae. The sequence goes on along the minus strand of CM076412.1, from coordinate 39,608,334 downwards.
ATTATTAGTCAGAACATTTCAGATTAACTTCTACCTGAAAATTCCACCAAAGACATTACTGACTGATTAATAACGACAACATAATCAAACAATGCCTTTCAAACAGTATATTATATGTTTGATGAGCAACGTGTTGTCATAAAAAGAAAATCTTAAATAAAAACTTACAATTTGATTTGAATTGTGAATTTTAGTGAGACTCTAAAAAGGTGACAGCTGTGACATGGTGGGTACAAATGACAGCGTGTCCTCAGAGATAATGTCACTCTGACTTGCAGGAAACTCGACACCAGCGCACCTCGCTATGGAAATGTGACTTATGAACAACTCAAAATTCATCTTGGAACCAAAGGAGGATTAAAAATTGAGCCCGGAATAGTGCTCTCCCCCTAAAAAAGCTGCCATCACTGAAAGAGTAATGAAGCAGAAAGCCATGAGTCAACACTGTCACTACAGAGAAGGGAGCAGGTTGAGGTGTACGTGGGCGGAGGGACTGTGATAATTTCATCTACTCCCACTCAGGAAGAAATCTCCTGACAGGCCCGGCTCAGGGGTGGAGATGTCAGCGCACTGGCCCGGAATTTGAACCACATTTGCATATCAAAAAGGCACAAAAGTTTGAGTTTCCTGGTGTCCTCATAGGTTGTATGCAAATCCACCTCAAAGTAAGGCAAAGGGTCTGTATAAAGAATGAGAGATTTAAGGACAAGGTTCTTTCGTCACAAACATATGAAGAGCATGTATTTTAAATATACAGTATATTAGTGTTTATTCACATGTGAACCTCCAGGCATAATAGCCTTTTCTCAAGTTCTTTTTCTCTCAAAATAGAAAAAAATAGAGAAGATAATGATTGAGTAGGATTTAGGAGCAGGGTCACACCAACTTTTGCATGTTTTTCCACAAACCATGCCTCATTAGCTTTTTATCAGCCAAGATGTTGTTTCAGCTCTTCCATGTCTCATCTGTCCTTCTACCTGAAGACATCTCCATCTTGGCACTTGTCTATTGCTGGTTTTCTAAGAGACGACATAATATGGCAAACATAGTTTTGGTTTTGATTTGCAAATGACAAAGCCATTGATACAAATAGATGCAGCAAGGTTTGAAGGGTGGAATAAGAAAGAACACTAAATTAGTCCAAAGCATGAATTACGTTGCTATAGGAGGCAGTCAATCTAATATGTTCATATTTTGCGTTCTCATTTCTGCCGGAGCAGAAAAACGTCTTTTCAGTATGGTTTCTCTTGTGTTATTTTAACATACCTATTAAAAGTTTTCACCTTCACTAAAGCTAACCCAATTTTAGATAAATGTCTTGAAGATGTGCAAAAATTGAATAACGAGTAGGCTATATTGTTTATAGTAAACGTACTTCAAAAACAGTTATCTAAAGAGACAAATTTAGAAGGTGATATTTAGTCAGTTAATCACTCATTGGTGTTTTAGTTGTCATTTTAAATTCTTTTGGTAGTTCGAAAGCAGATGGCAAATTTATTCAGATTTTTAACATGAAAATCTCATTAAGCTACACTTTTTTCTTTATAACATGCAAACTTCTGAATTTGTGTCTTGTGAGAGCAGTTTGGGGCAAATATTTGGTCAGAACATTGAGACACACTTTTGAGAAGTGTGTCTCAAAAGTGTGTCAGTTGAACTATATTAAGTGAACTAATTGGTTAATAGCACATCTCTTAAGATGTCTTTAGTCGACTACAGCCTAATTTCTCTGACCATTAAAATTCTAATACATTTTCTGGTTGGTTTGAAATAATAGTTTCTGAATATGTAATCAAGATGTAATCAAGATCCAAAAATTTATCGAGATATCCATTTTGTCAATATTGCCCAGCCCTACCTGTTTTAATCATAAGTCTAATTTTGTAATTGTCTTTTTATGGAATTTGGGTTATGCTGTAGAGCCTCCTGGGAGAAGGAGACCAACTACAAAAGAGATTTTGAAACTCAATGGGATTTCCTGGTTATATAAAATGGTGGAAGTTTTTCCTAGTTGTTAACTTCATAAGCTTATACCAAGCTCATTTCAATTCAATTTCATTTCAAATGCATCAGTCACGGCTGATTTTATTATTATTTTCTGAATGAGTTCTCAAAATGTCATCATTAGAATGCAAAACATGTTCTCTTCAAACTTGTGAAAAATATAGTGGGCATGCTGAATAGCCTTTAAATAAGTGATCCACTGACGTCTTATTGGAAGCTAATATATCAACAAGCTCAAATTCCAAATGCATTCCATCTTAAACTTCCAAAAAGTACTACCAAGACAAATACTTTCAGCTCAAGTGTCATAACATCAAATATTTTACGCTAAAACATTTACTTTGGAGCCAAAACAACCTTGGAGACAATTTTAAAAGCTGTTTATTTTGAACGCTGGTTGGATCAACAGCAGTGGGCTATCTCCCAAACACACACTTTCTGATCACATATACAACCTGAAAACCAGCGTGAGAAAAAGACTCAACACACATTCCATCTATTCTCTGCACCTGCTTTTCTCCTGCAGGATGTCAGAAAACAACAGGGATTTGAGGTAAATACAGACTTTGAGATTAAATGTAGCAGTACTGTATGTTCTGTTGGTTAAGATATGGGTGCATATGGTTTTCATAAACAAAAAAATACAATGACTGAACAGTTTTTCACTAATAATACAGGTGTTACATAATTTTGACACAGTTTGACTAATAAGTGTAATGCTACATATTAGTTTAGTTACATTATTAAGTATAGGCTCCAGAATATTGGTTAATACTGGTTTGGCTTTTAGTACAATGAAAGACTGCTTATTGCTGATGTTTGAATTTTCTTCACACAAAGTTGTCTTTGCTTACATACCAAAAAACTGTTATGTCATACAGTTTGTTTGTTTTGAGGAAAATAAGACTAATTTTAAAAGACAAATTATTGCTTTAAAGAAAGACAGATCAAGTTCATCAAACTAACAAAAAATAAAATGTCTGTTTTGTTTTGATTCAAGAAAAAAGTGTGCAAAAAGTTGTAATACTGTAATTTCGTAAAGTTGAGAAACCTACAACCAACTGTCATACTATGTCCATGACCCATGACCCCAAACACCAACAAAGTATGTCCATGACCTGAGCTGAAAATGCTGGATTCAGCATCTCATTTGAAAAATTATGTTCCACCAGCAGATGCATGAGGTAATGAAAACAGTGGCCTTCTCCAAAGTCAAAGATGTTATTTTTAATCAAGCACATGCTCATGTTACTGACTTATTGCTTCATCTGCAATATTCTGAAGCATGGCATAGTCTGTTTAGCATATACATTTAGATAATTGTGTCTTATAGTACCATAGATTAAAAACATGTGTGTCTGAAATTTGGTCTGTGGGACAAATGCTAGTAGCCATAGAGACATAAAAGTTTAATGTTTTACTGTGGAACAATCTCGCCAAAGTTCTGGAATCCGTAAGCATAAAGTACTAGACAAATCTACAGAAAATATTGTCCCTTCACACCCAAAATTTCACAACAATCCAGCGATATATTCATGTCTAAACTCTAAATAGTCTCTGGATAATGCCCATCTTACAAACTCTGACAATGCCTTTACCGGTTTTATTCAAGCTCTCTGTCTGGCATTACTTTGTTTTTCAGTCGTTTCCGTGCTACTAACACATTTTGGCATCACCGTGTCTAGACGAGCACTTCAGCTCTCTTTTTCTGTGACCACACAGCGAGACAATATGCTAATGTTTTAATGCAGCAAATAAGTGACACCACGGCTGGCTGAGTACAAGCTGACATTGTGAATATGATCACATTGGATGGCAGGGCCTAAGTGGTGTCTTTGTTGTTCAATGGGTGGCTCAGTGTCTTGTTGGTCATTAGTATCACAGACTCATGTTCGGCTTTTAATGTTTTATGCTAAATCGGCAAGAGTTTTATTATAATTTTGTCACATTGTGTTGAAATAGTGTCATGTTTGATGTTTTTGGCAGATCTTTAAGGTTTTCAGGGGTATTACAAATCAGATTTAAATTAATACTAAAACTAGAATTTAAGTTAGATAGTACCATTACAATGCAAACACCTTATCTACCTATCTACCTGATTTTCACACTGCAAACACAATTTGGATTTTAAATCTGACAACTTCCTCTCCTAAATCCTTTAACACATGGCTATTATTGATTTTAGCTGCAATTATGACTTAAAAAAAACTCTTTTTACAAAAACACTCAAACACAGCCAATTAGAACGCTGCTTTCAGCTCCTGATGAGAAGCAAAATTCTTTGTTATTCAATTCAGAAAGTACACAGTGGTTTTATTTTATTCAAAGTGCTGCATTTATATAAAAAAAAAATTAAATGGAAACAATTACTATTTGACTATAAGCATGTAAGCAACCCTGAATTTAAGTTAGCACCGAGAATCGTTCTTTGTATGAAAATGAAAATAGTTTGAACATTTAGAATGGTGACATGGAGCTGCATGGTATTTATCTTTGTCTGTATTGAGCAATCAAGGTTTGTAAGTAGGTTTTAGCTTGAATTGGGTTTTTAAGTACATTTCTTAAGCATTAACATAACCGATAATTGCCATTTAACACCACAAAGTCAAACTTGCTCATGCTTATACAACACAAGATTGACTGTTGATTTTTTGATCCAAATAAATTATAAGAAACCCAGATAGCTCATTCACCCTATTCTGCCCCGCCCACTTTTCTTTGCCATGCACTTCCTGTTTATTTTTGTTAAGGCATCTAGCATTAGCTCGTCTCTTTCAGGTCAATTTCAAATAGACATAACAGTTTCAATAAACTAATTTTTGTTTGAGGCAAATGTAACTTAAGCTCATCAAAGCAAAACAGTAAGTGCACTGCCCACAAAAGTGGGCGAGGGTAAAAGGATGAATTTTGATAAATACTGTAGTTAGCTATTTGATGTTTCAAAAGTCCGCCTCTTCTCAACCTGGCTATATTACTTCAACATTTTCTAAAAGTTAGATAACAATTTTTAGGGTTGCAAAACATATTAAATGTTATTGAATATGACAAAGTAAATCTAAAGTATTTCAAAAGAGTAATTTTTCCAAGAAGGTAATGTGCTAATCAGCTGGGCGATTAAGCAGCTAGGAGCCCATCCATAAACACTTAAATACTACTCCCAAAATGTTCACTGCAGATCCAAAGTGCGGGCATGACTTGGCAGGCTAAGTGCTGTGAAAGCTGCCGAAATGATCCTTTTATGTCATAATAAGAGTTAATATTACAACTTGGCTGTGCACTGAACAATTACACTGCTCAAGGTATTAAACTTTCTACTAAAAGAATAATGTAAAGACAACTTCTAGAAAACCTATACCTAAGGCGCCTGCATTACATATAATGCTCAAATGAGGTGCACCTAATGTTTTTGTATTGTTAATGTTATGGGTTAAAGTAACTTACAAATCATCTGAAAATGCAAATCATGGCATTTACAGTATAGTTTTTGCAGTGAGCAGCTAACAGGGAAATAAAATGTTAACAATGTGCGTGGATTTATAACTTTAATGTTTTAATAGCAATTTCAGTGAACTTTTATCGGTGCCTCGCTGGTCCAGAAACAAACCACAGTAAGGCAATCTATTTTGCATTTTTTTAAACATGAATGTTTTATGGCTACAAAGATTAGCAGGAAATTTGCAGAACTGTGAAAAGCTACATTGTTGAAAATTTCAAGCTTAAACAAAACCATCCTCATGGAGATACCCAAGTGGCAGTTACATGGTCCCTCTAATTTGCATCATCTCAATAAGTCAGGTTATTTTAAAAGTATTTTTTGTGCTAAAATGTGCCTGCAAATGTTTCTGGTTAAGGTTCAAGTCTAGCACAAACAAATGAACTGACTTAAAATGAATGAGAAATATTCTTTTATGCCCTGTTTGGAGACACATTTCTAATTATTTTGATTATGATACAGTGCATATTGTAAATTCTCTCTCTTCCACGGCACTATAATAAAACATTTTCCTCCAGCATTCCTCAGTGGTTTGGTTCTCACCAGAGAGTGCAACAGAGTTTTGTTAGGATGAGGCAGTACATGTCTGCAGGCTGCAGAAGAAACATCACAAAACGGGAGGAGAGCTTTCACTTTCTATCTGTGGACACTTCAATGTCAGCTCGGTAGAATTCAGATAATGCCAGTTTACTGCACACCTGGAGGAGCGCATGCACAATAATGTCCCTCACTGACAGAAAGGGTCTCAATCAAGTAACAAGGAACACAAAGTCAGACCATTCGGTAAGAAACATACAATTTGCAGCAATTTTTAAAGTGTAAGTTATACGCAAGTAATTTGTAAGCAGGCTCACCTCTTTATAACTTATGATGTCACGTACAATAATAATTGAGATTAATGTGTTTAATGCCATACTGTGGTGCATTTTTGGCAAAAGCATTGTCATTTCCTGAGAGACAAGCAGATGTTACTCAAACCTCATAGCAGAAAAGCAAAAACAGAAGATAAAAACTGCTTGACAAAGACATTAGCATGACAGTGGTACATTTATATTTTACTATAGAGATCCGTTATTGTTGTGTCCAGCCCTACTCTGAGTCTCAGCCCACTGCTCTGCCTTCTATAAGTCACTAAGGCAGGCCACACTTGGGTAAATGGGGGAAGAAAATCACAAAAAGGGAGGATCTGCATTGTGACCGGCGTGTTTGTGATCCCATAGCAGCGATTAGCATTAGTAAGCCTCTAACTGTCTGCAGGATTCACTAAACACTTTTCTTCTGTTTAATGAAT